>CM029437.1:58155382-59355382 GCA_017140255.1 Eucalyptus paniculata subsp. matutina
CTTGGGATTTTTTTGTAATAAAAAACTTATTCTAAAATGACACGTGCAATTCTTAAAAAAAAACTAATATCCTAAATGCATTTTTTTGTTATTATTATTATTAAAAAAACGAAATGACTAAATATGCTAACCCTAGCCCTGATCTAACTTACATTTTTTTCATGTTTTTGTATTGATTTCGAAATTAAAAATTGTCAAGCAATTAAACATGAAACCTAAGTTAAAAACTGAACTAGCAACCTAAATTAATTGATTTGATTATTGTATTTTTTGAAAATTCGAAATAAAAATTCCTACTCTTAATATGCAAACCATAAAAAAGAAATAAACCTAATTTAACCTACATGGAATGCAAATGCAGTTTTTTTGTATTTTTGAGATAAACAAAACAATAAAAAGGTACCAAATCCTCCATGGTAGTTTTGCTAATAAAATCAATAAATTGATCTTGTTCCCTTTAAAAAGCAAAAATATCAATTTTATTCCCCTCGCTGATTAATTATTTCATCTAAAGCCTTATATTAAAAATAAAAATCATCATGCACGGTCATAAGTGCATTGCGTGATACGTCAGGGATTTTCAAACATGCATCAAGAACTAATTTAAACAAGGAAACGAAAACATAAAATAACATAACATAAAAACGAATTATTAAAGATAAAATAACATAAAATAAAACAGATATACCTAATAAAATAAACTTACCTAATTTGGACTTTTTCCAAATTTGCCTCAACAAGTGGTG
This sequence comes from Eucalyptus paniculata subsp. matutina, assembly GCA_017140255.1. Lineage (NCBI taxonomy): Eukaryota > Viridiplantae > Streptophyta > Magnoliopsida > Myrtales > Myrtaceae > Eucalyptus > Eucalyptus paniculata. Next base: position 58,156,129 of record CM029437.1, read on the forward strand.
CTTTATGGACCAAGACAGGAACTCAGCTCACGGCCGGGGTGGCTGCTGTTGCGACGGGCAACAGTGGGCGGTGGACACGGTCGTCGGAGGAGCTCCAGCAAAGGGGCAGCGAACACGCGGCGAGGGAGGAGCAGGAGTCGCGTGCGGTTGGAGCGGGCAGCGAGCTGCTGTGATGCCGAGTCAGCTAGCTCAGGACAGCAAGGGCGTCGTGGCTGGTGGTGCTTGACACAGCTCGTCGTCGCTGGTGTACCTGCAGGGAAGGAGAGCAGCAGCGTGCAGCTCGAACCAGGCGAAGACGGGGGAGGCGCGGCGACGGGTGGAGCAGCTTGTGGACGTCTGGGCGGTGGCGCGGCGTCAGGCGGAGGTGCAGGCGCGGTGACGAGCGAGCAGGGGTGATGATCGGCGACGGCAGGGACGGTGGTGCGGCGTCGGAGGCGCGGGCTGCCGGCGTAGAGGGGGGTGTTCGTGGCGTCAGGTTGCTGACGTTAACGGGCGGTAAGAGGCGCAGCAGCGGTTGGTTGCAGAGACGGGTGGAGATGCGCTGCGACTGGCGGGCGAAGATGGTGCGGGGTTGCGGCGTCGGACGGAGGTGCAGGCGTTGCTGGTGGCGGTGATTTGCAGGAGCGGAAGCCGCGGGTCGTCACGGCCACAGCAGGGGCGACGAACGGCGGTGCGAGCACGTGGGTGGTGCTCGCACAGGGGATGGCCGGCGGAGTGGCGGTGACTGGATCTCGGGCGGAGGGAGCGGTGGTTGGCTTGGAACTGGCGGTGGTGCGGCTGGGTGGAGTTTTACCGAAGTCGAACGGCGTAGGAGCAAAAACCGGTGGAAATGCAGGAGCGAAGAATTTTTGGAGAAGATGAACAGTAGGGGTCTTGTCTTCTATTTTATTCTTTAATATCCTCTCTCACGTCTCACTCTCTGCAGTCTATCTCTCTGCTTTTTCCCTTCTTTTTTAATCTCCTCCCCTATCACTTTTTTAATCTCCTCCCCCTGACCTCATATTTTCTTTTGCAGGTTCTCTCCACATGGGGCTCACTTTTTTTAATTAGCTCTTACAATCTCTCAAGGAAATTTTCCGTTCTCCCCCCTCGTGTGTCTCTCTACGGGCTCTCTTCCCTTTTTTTTTAATCTCTCACCTCACCTCCTGTGAATGCTTTTTCTCCCCTTCTCTGCTCCTTTCCTCGCTTATTTATAGGCAACAGGTGAACAGGAGGTAGCCGCAACTTTTCTTTGCTTGTTCAAGTTTGGTTCTTTTTTTTTGTCAAATATGGTGGCCACCGTTTGATCTCTAGGAAGGAAAGGATTATAAAATGTCAGCCCATCTTTTGCATGCGTCTGAGGAATTTTCACGTTCCCCATTCATGTGTGCATGTGCATGCATTAATGAGGGGAAGAAAATGCACGTCCATGGATTCTTCTTTCTTATGCACGCTTGGGACTTCTTATACGGCTACTTTCTATAGGATAGCCACAATTTTTGACTTTTCTCGTTTATTATTTGCTTCCACCTTCAGCAAATTGCTCGTTTACTTCTTCTGACAACCCACACTTGAGAGAGAGAGCATATTATATAATATATCATGGGCTCATTTTGCTCTCTAAGGCTCCTCACGTCCGCCGAATTCTTGCGCATGCATGTGCATGCATTAATGAGCGAGAGACAATGAGCGTGAAGGAACTTCTTCTTCTCCAGCCAATTTGCTCTCCAAGAAGGAGATAATATTATAAAATTATGAGCCCATCTTCTTGCAAACCTTCTCTGGAATTCCCGTGTGCAGTGGAGAATTTTTCTTGGTTTCTTCACGCTTTCGGCCTCTAGAATTTTCACGTCCTCCCTATTTTATCCACGCATGCGCATGCATTAATGAGGAAGAAACAATGGACGTGAAGAATTCTTCCTTCTTCTTTCTTTGACTTTCATTGTGTGTTTTCAGATTAGCAAGAGAGAGACCACCTTTTGTGCATGTAATTGACCGCGAGCCGCTGCGCCTTTGTCTGTTTTTTGGTACCAAAATGCAATTATATGAAATGCAATTTTACTATTTTTTTTTATTATTTTTTTTTAATTTTAATTTTTTTTCATGCAACTAATTACTAAATGATTAGGCAAAATTTAGGTGTCAACAAACGCCCCTCTTTGAAGGTGAGCTCGTAGAGGTTGCATTCAAAGACAATATGATACCTAAATTTTGACCATGAACATGCAATGGATGATACTTTGGCGGGACTATTTTGTTTTTTATTTTATTTTATTTTTTTATGCAATGTCATGGAAATGGTAATGCAAATGTGGGCTATTGAAAATGAGAGCATACCTGTAATTACTTACCAGTCAGAGCATTGGGACAAATTTTCATATGCTCGACAAGTGTCCAGTTTTCATTTCAGGTTCCTTGAAGAGTCCACAATGAATTTATCCAACAGACGCTCAATGTTAGGTGAGATGCCTTGTTGAATTCAGATGACTCGAAATACCTAGGTTCACACTAAGGTATAGCAAGTAAGATCAACGAGATTTGGGACATCCAGATCCAGACTGAGATGTCAAGAAATTGGGGACTTAACCAATAGACACTCAATGTTAGGTGAGATGAATATTGGATTAAGACAATTCGAAATACCTAGATCCAGACTAAGGTATAACGTAAAGATTGAAAGCATTCATATCCAATGAAATGCTTAATGAACAGCTTTGAGACATCCAGATCCAGATAAGATGTCAAAATTTGTGGACTTAACCAATAAGCACTCAATGTTAGGTGAGATGAATATTGGATTAAGAGGATTCAAATACCTAGATCCGCACTAAGGTATAACGTAAAGATTGGAAAGCATTCATATCTAGAATGAAATGCTTAATGAACAATTTTGAGACATCCAGATCCGTGACCGAGATGTCAAAATTTAGAACTTAACCAATAAGCACTCAATGTTAGGTGAGATGAATATTGGATTAAGACAATTCAAATACCTAGATCCAGACTAAGGTATGACGAGAAAGATTGAAAAACATTCACATCCCGAGTAAAATGCTTGACGAAGAGTTTCGAGACATCCAGATCCAGACTGAGATGTCAAGAATTTGGGAACTTAACCAATAAACACTCAATGTTAGGTGAGATGAATATTAGATTAAGAGGACTCAAATACCTATATCTAGACTAAGGTATGACGAGAAAGATTGAAAAACATTCACATCCGAGTAAAATGCTTGACGAAGAGTTTCGAGCATCAAGAATTTGGGAATACCTAGACAAACTCCGGGATATTCGTGAAGGTCACTTACCTCTTGGTAGAAAGAAGTTTTGGAACATCGAGGATATGCTTCAAATATTCATGGAGGTTTCTCACCCGAGGCTTTCCGAAAGGCAACATAAATGTCAGAGCTCTTGGTCTTCAAGGAAACATTACTCGTCGTACATGATTAGAGCAAAATACATGCATTCACCAAAGAAGTAAGCAATTCAACACACTCGAAAGTTCATTGAAGCTTTTATCCATTCAATCAAGATTTATGCATGATGGTTTTACCATATTTGCACCACCAAACTTCTACTGGGGAGAATCATCGTTTATGACAATTTTCACTCATGACATGGATTTTCAAGAATACCAAATGAGAGACTTTCGCCGTAAAGGACTTTCGCTACTCTCATTAAGAAGGTTATTTTGTCCCGACCATTAATGTCGGATCACAGGAATCGCTCAATCTTACTTTCATCATGTCAACAAGGGTTCGAGTATTCTCGCAAAGCGGTACGACCCGGTCAATCCGAGAGGTCTTTATCGTGACTGTAATGTAGGCTCGGTCAATGGCTCAAAGAAAGAGGGACTCTTCGAGTCAAGGCTAATGAAAGAACAATACTTCGCAATCACCTTCGGGTTTACAAGTCAAGGAACTCCATGCGGAATGAGATAGAAATGACCTTGCTCACACTTCTTCGAGCGATGCTTTTAAGCATGTGAATTCCTACGTTAATTTCTATGCCCTAATCTGAAGAGACTTTGTAAGGGACGTAACGTGAGGTTGAGTTCATGGGTTGAGAAGTGAATGAATCATTAGGCTCAACATGTATATAGTGGGATGAGAATTGGTGATTATCTTGGCATTGTCACCGGTCTTCGTCTCACCATTGGGATTTTCCTCATAGGTACTATAAAAACTTGGCATTTGAGTTCTTTAAGTACCACTCCATTGGGAATACACCCTTTTGCAACCGATAATCATTTATCTTGACTCTTTTCTTTCATTTTCCATGGGCATTGGCCTTGCTTTTACCAGGCACACTGCTTTTTCATGCCCCCTTTGTTTTTTTTTGAATAACCACGTAATGCTTTAACATTTGGGTTCTTGAGGAGTTTTCATTTTTTGTCGGCACTCGAGATTCTCGCTGCTTGAACATTTGCCTTTTGCCTTGCCCCAGTGTGGGGGATGATCACCAATTGGGTTTAAATGAAACGAATTTACAGGCTCAAGGGGCTATGCAATGGATAAAGTGTGTAGGATAGAGAAAGAACTGCTCTTCATCATCCTAAGGCACTTGAATTACCGTATGAATTCAATGTAATAGCAATACCTGAAGATTGATGCAAGTGAGAGCAAGAATATTTCTATCAAATTCCTCACCTCATGATGTCGTCTTACCTCCAGCTTGCCCCAATGTGGGGTGGTTCTTGACAGGGGTAATTTAAAATTTATCCACGTGTGTGGGCTCAAAAGGGTTTAAACAATGGATGATCACGTAGTGTTTGGGATAGAGAATGAACCGCCTCTCATCATTTCGATCATCGTACCTTTCGCGAAAAACTCTTTACCTTAGAAACATGGAATTTCCTACACTCGTCTCACCAAAGCATATGAGCAAGGGACTGTGTATAGGATAGGGCTTGCCTTTCATCATCCCGACATGTCTCATTTAGCATGTTCAATTCATTCCACATCATTCATTAACTTGATCGATGGTGACGATCCTCAGTGAAATTGGTAATTAAACAGTAAAACTATCATGCAAAATTCTCCTTTGAAAGGTCACAATTACTTCATGAACTCATCAGCTTTGAACACAAAGAGTTTGTAGCTCAAAAAGAAAGAAAAGGATTGGTAAAAAAATGTTTTTTTTGTTTTTTGTTTTTTTTTTTTTTTTTTTTTTTTTGGCAAACTTGTTGCCGTTTCCTGTGGATCGAACCCTGGTCGCTTTTCGACCTTTTCATTCCCGTGCCACCAGGCCAAGGCGCTGGTGGTGTCCTCGTGGCATTTCCTTTTTTATTTAATTGAACTAACTCTCTGGCCAACACGTCGATATACCGAATCAAATGAATTCGTTATATCTATGGAACAGGGCCTACTTCTCATCTCATTCAATCCATTCCCACAATGAAGAAATGAGTACCTTCAATTTACAACAAATTCTTTCAAGGGTAATACTTCTTCACAGCATCAGAGTTAACAGGATTAGAAAACTCACGACCATCCATTTCTGTAAGGATTAAGGCACCTCCAGGGAGTACCCTCTTCACCATATACGAGCCGCTATAATTTGGAGCGAATTTGCCTCCAGGATCGGAAAATCGGCAACACCTTTCTTAGAACTAGATCATTCACTTCAAGTGTCTCGGCCGTACCTTCCGATTGAAAGACTTGGCTACTCTTTGTTGATACGTCTGACCATGGCAAAGAGCTTTTAATCTTTTCATCAATCGTGGTTCAACCGCCGAACCTTTGTTGTGTCCATTCGGCTTCGGACAATTCCACTTGGGATAAGACTCTCAAAGAGGGGATTTCTACTTCCACAGAGCAAGACCGCCTCCATGCCATAAACCAAGGAGAAAGGGGTCGCCCGGTAGATGTTCGGATCGATGTCCGATATGCCATTAGAGCAAAAGGTAACTGTCATGCCAATCTCGATAATTCTCGACTGTCTTAGCCATCTTCTTAATGTTCTTATTAGCTGCCTCAACAGCTCCATTCATTTGTGGGCGGTATGGTGATGAATTCAAATGCCTGATTTTGAACTCACTGAACAACTCATCAACGAACTTGTTATTCAGATTTGTCCCATTGTCAGTGACAATTGCTTCGGGGACACCATAACGGGCGATTATGTCACGCCTGATAAACTTCACAACATTTCGGGCCGTGACATTAGCATATGATGTGGCTTCAATCCACTTTGAAAAATAATCTATTGCCACCAATATGAATCGGTGCCCATTTGAAGCTTTGGGATTTATTGGGCCAATCACATCGATCCCCCACATTGAGAAAGGCCATGGCTCGGATAGTTGCACTCCGTTGGAGGAACATTTATTTTATCTCCATGAATTTGGCAACGATGGCAACTTCTAACATGCTGTATGCAGTCACTTTCCAGCGCGAGCCAATAGTAGCCCAGTCTCATGATCTTCTTGGCTAACATGTGCCCATTCATGTGTGGGCCACAAACTCCTTCATGCACTTCTTGCATGATTTGGGTGGCTTCTGCTTCATCTACGCACCTCAATAGAACTGAATCATAAGATCTCTTGTATAAATTCTTACCACTGACAAAGAACTTTGAGGCCATCTTCATTATGTACTTTCTATCGGCTGGAGTGCTCCCTTCAGGAAATTCCTGCTTTTGAATATAGTTCATGATGTCATAATACCATGGCTTCTCATCAAGCTCTTCATTCACGGCCATGCAATAAGAAGGTTTGGCTAGAACCTCAATTTTCAAAGGCTCAACTTCTAGACCATCGCAACTTGCAACATAGATGACAATGTTGCCGGGCATCGGCAACCGATTATGAGATCTAGCCAAATAGTCAAACGAGATTTCATCAAACTCCTTCACCAACTCTTCGAGGTACTTATGGTACGGAAGTAATTTGGCATCCCCGGTCTTCCATTCACCTACAAACCTGGAGTATGATTAGAGCAGAATCTCCATATACTTTCAATTTGGCCACTCCCATTTCAATTGCGGCCTCGAAGTCCGAGAATACAAGCTTCGTATTCAGCTATATTGTTAGTGCATGGGAATATTAATTTCGCGGCTACTGGGAAATGTTGTCCGTCTGGGGATATTAATATTGCCCCAGTACCAGAACCGGACAAGTTCACAGCTCCATCAAAGAACATAGACCATGCATCTTCATTTATGGCCAAAATACGATCATCCAAAGGACAATCATCATCATTCAAGATTCTAGGATTCTCAGCCAATATATCAGCAATTACTCGGCCTTTAACTGATTTTTGTGGCATGAACTGCACGTCGAATTCCGAAATCAAGACCTGCCATTTGGCTAGCTTACCCACCAAAGCTGGTTGATGAAATAAATACTTGATGGGATCGTTCTCGACGAGAAACGCCTGGGTAATGCAAGGTGTACTTGTCGCAATCTATGCAATACCCATACTAACGCAGCACAAGTTTTTTCAGCATCGAATATTTTAGCTCCGAGACAGTGAACTTTTTACTGAGGTAATAGATGGCCCGTTCCTTCTGATCCACGGGACTTTTCTGAGCTAACATCGCGCCGAGTGACTCACTATGGATTGTGAGGTACAAAATCAAAGGATGCCCCGATATTGGAGGGACAAGAACCGGTGGATTCATCAAATATTGCTTCCGCTTATCGAACGCCTCTCGACATTCATCATTCCACTCAACTCGTACGTTTTTCCTCAAGAGTTTGAAGAATGGCTTAGCGGTCTCTGAGAGTTGGGAAATGAATCGTGCAATGTAATTCAGTCTCCCTAGGAGACTCCGGACCTCCTTCACTGTCGACGGAGGTTGCAGCTCACATATTGCCTTGGCTTTAGCTGGGTCAATTTCGATCCCTTTGCTACTCACCATAAACCCAAGTAATTTTCCTGATGCTTTGCCCGAACACGCACTTGGCGGGTTTAAACGGAGTTTGAATTCACGAAGCCGATCAAATAACTTCTTGAGGGTTTCAACATGACTTTTCCCAGTGTCGGGTTTTTGCAATCATATCGTCAACATATACCTCGATTTCTTCATGCATCATGTCATGGAACAATGTAACCATGGCTCGTTGGTAAGTTGCCCCCGCATTTTTGAGTCCGAAGGGCATGACCTTATAATGAAAGGTTCCCCATGGGGTGATAAATGCCGTCTTCTCTTTGTCTTCATCCTTCATTCTTATCTGGTTGTAGCCGTAAAAAACCATCCATGAAAGAGAATAATTCAAATCCGCAAAGACTATCCACGAGAACATCGATATGTGGCAATGGGAAGTCGTCCTTTGGGCTGGCCTTGTTCAAATCCCGGTAATCAACACACACTCGGACTCGACCGTCTTTCTTCATGACCGGTACTATGTTGGCCACCCATTCAGGGTATTGCGAGACTTCGATGAATCCCACTTTGAGAAGTTTCATTACTTCCTCTTCTATCTTCTTCGAGAGCTCTGGTTTAGTCCTCCGAAGCTTCTGCTTCTTGGGATGCACGTCTGGATTGGTGGGCAAACAATGTTCCACAATTGATGGATCTAAACCCGGCATATCGCATGTCCAAGCAAAGATATCCCGATATTCTTTTAGCAATTGAGTCGTGCTCAGCTTCATCTTTGGGAAGATTTGCCCCAATCTTTATCTCTTTGGGCTCCTCGGCATCACTCGATTGATAGTGACGGTTTGCTCAGAGGTGAGAACTTTGGGTTTTTCATGTTGCTCCCAACTTTGTTGTACTCCAATGGAGTCACCATTTGGATCATCATGGTCATCACCGTCATCGCTCATGACATTGGATTGGAGCATTTTTTTCTCTTTGCCTATCACAAGGCCGCTCCGAAACATAAAATGGATAGTTTAGAAAGACAAACAGGCTAAAAGGCGTAGATTTCTTATCTATTTTTTCGAATTTTTCTTCCTTTCGGTTTTTTTTCCGAGTTTTTATTTAAAGAATTTTGGCAAAACATTTTGGAAAAACTTTTTGACATGAGGAAGCATGATGAAGCCCAGGCCTCAGAATTCTCCTTGGATTTTTCTTTTCTTTCATCGGTTGGATATCATCACCGGGCTGGTTTGGTATACCCCATCATGCCCTCAAAATAAAACTTGTAATCATAATTGATATTCATCAACCAAATTACATTTATTGGATTGAAAAGTACGGCAATCAAAGTGAAACGAAACCCTAACAAATAAACCCTAGCAAACATCGACATGCGTAATACGATAAGCAAACCCTAGAAAATATCAAATCCTAAAAGAGATAAGATTCCCACGCAGGGAGTGCAGAAAAGTAAACGTGTTACTCTTGTGGGCTAGCACCCATTTCTTCCGATGGTTCTTCATCAATGGCACCTATGAGGAGATCATCGAATAGAGTCGTGATCCCTTCCATCCCATCATCCGGATCCTCTGTCTTTGAAGTTGTCGGCCGTCCATGCCATTCCATCCATCAAGCACGATACCTCGGTGTCGATCATTCCTCCCTCATCATGCATCATTCTAGCAGGGCCCGGGAATGTCTCGCGGATATCGAGGAGTAATGAGTTTTTCCTCTCTTGTTCATGTCTTCCACCTCTTCCATTGTACCCTAATCCGCGAACGAAACCTTCGAGGGGCTTCAATAGGATTCCGGATGCCCCGTCCTTGTCTACCAAGTCCACGGCCAGAATAAAGCCATTTCCAACCATCACTCTTGCTACCATAACCGCTGCATTTGACACATCGTGGATGGGTGCTGTCGATCCTCGAGATGCATGGATAGTGGATACGAGCTCAAACGATTGGTAGCTCGACTCCTCCCTACGTTCCGGCTCGACATAGGGATAGCCGTCTCATGATAGATCCGATGATCCTCCTCGCCATGAACAATGACTAGCTTTCCTTTGACAACAAATTTCACACTTTGGTGGAGACTTGATGGCACAAATCCAAGCAGCATGAATCCAAGGACGCCCTAATAGAAAATTGAATGCGGTAGGAATGTCCATCACCCGGAAAAGGACGTTGAACATCACCGGCCCTATTTGCAGATCAAGGTGGGTCTCCCCTATCACCTCCTTTCTCGTACCATCAAAAGCTCCGGACGGAGGTCTTTGCGCAAAGACTTATTTTTGAAGGATCTATTTTCAGGCGGTGAAGAGTCGCCAATGGACAGATATTCAAGGCAGACCCATTATCAATGAGTACTCGAGCCACATGGGAAGCCTTGCACTTGACGGATATATATAATGCCTTAGTGTGTCCCCTCCCCTCAAGAGGGAATTCTTCATCAGAAAAGGCTATTAAATCCTTAAGAAGAATCGATCCTACAAATTCCTCCAACCTGTCTACCTCGATCGTCTCTGGTACACGAACTTCGCTTAGAACTTTCATTAGAGACTTTTGATGTGTAGGAGATGTTTGCAAGAGTTCAAGTAAAGAGATCTCGAGCGGCAATTTCCGCACCGGTCGACCACGTTATACTCACTTGCTTTGATTATAGCCGAAATTCCTTGGCCTCTTCGTCGCAATTGGCTTTGCGGGTTGGGCATTAGCTTGAGCATAGGTCCGACTGCAGACCTTGTAATCGTGTCAACATCTAGCTCGTATGACCAAGGGACCGCTTTATTATCCTTGTACTCATATAGTCAGGGGCATCTCAATAATTATTTCTTCATCGCTTGAAGGCACTTCCACTATCAATCCTTCATGGTCGAGGCGTCCTCAAGTGGGGGCATGTCCTCGATCAATGGATCTCGGTTCACTCTTTTCAGCACTTAGCCTAGCAAATTCCTTCTCCCAATCAATGACGACTTCGGAGATAGTTGACACTCGTTCCAGCCTTGGTCGATATATATGATCATGCCAGCCTTAACCATTTCTTGAACCCTTTCCTTCATGGTAGGCAAGGGAGGATTCTCATCTCGTCGGATAATAACCAACTCTAACTAATCCGCTATAGATATCTTTGGCCGTACACCTTCAAGTTCATCTTTTTTTGCCGCATTGAACTCGAAGGTTGCATTCACGTTTCCCGATGTTCGGCAACGGATTCTTCTTGACATTCGGTTGGGTGGTACGGAAAGAAAACGCCTTAGTATCCAACAAATTTTGGATCTTGTGTTTCAAAGTCAAACATTCATCAGTTGAATGGCCGACCTCTCCCATATGATACTCACATTTTTTGGAGGGGTCATAGTTGGAGAATTTTTCAGCATTGGGCCGTTTTGGTTCGTGGGAGATCAATCCCTTGTTTCGGAGTATCGGTAAGACCTGAGATAGAGGGCCAGGAAGAGGAGAGAACTGCCTTTTGGTGAATTGCCGCTGTGCAGTGCACTCCGCCCCATCTTGCCGATTCCCCTGGGACACGAACCATCGGAGGCTTACTAGGGGCTGGTTGTACATATGCAACATTGACATCGCTGGTTGGTTCTTTATCTTTCTTCATGGTGAACCTTTTGCCCCGAAGAGTTGGTTCATTAAACCATCCATCCCTTAGCCCCATCTCGACCGTTCACCCACCGGATAAGCTGGTTGAAGTTCTCAACGTATGTGCTAGCCATCCGGTTACGGAACTCATATGGAAGAGTCTTGACGAATAACTTCATCAACTCCTTGTTTGTAGGCTCAGGAGTGATTTGAGCCGCCAAGTTTCGCCACCTTACAGCGTACTCCTTAAATGACTCACTTTTCTTTTTCTCCATCCGTTCAAGATCCTCTCGGGAAGGTGCAATGTCCATGTTGAACTTATACCGCTTTAGGAAAGCGTCGCCCACTTCATTCCGTCGAGAAGGTTTACATTCTTCATTATGTACCTTGAGTGCGGGCCCAGTCAAGCTTGCATGAAACGATTGGATCATGAGAGGCTCGTTCTGACGTATTGGGCCATGCGTACGTGGTACATCTGCAAATGAGCTTTTGGGCAAGAAGTACCATTGTATTTCTCGAACTCCCAGATCTTAAACTTTTTGGCATTTTGACTTTCTCATAAACCGACAAGTCGAACGGGAGTGAATTCCGCGACTCTTGCAATTGCTTCGCTTTCTCTTCAAGTTTGGCGAAGCGTTCATCTTGCTCCGCATTAGGGACAGTGTCGGGCTTAGCTTTTTCGGGTGGATTTAACAGTGGGTCATCCTCCAAGCTCGTGCATGTCGTCATCACCCATTTGGGCCTTGTTTGTCTGCTTTGGGACTACTATCTCGGGAGAACGGGTGCAAGAGTCTGATGCACTTGGAGGGATTGCATTTGATCTGTCATTAGTTGCATAGAGGTGAGCAACTGCTGGAGTTGGTTTTCCATAGCGGTCATACGATCACGCATTTCGGTTTGGTCGGCCATTTTTGCTCTTGATCGTGTAATGATAGGCGAACGTGGAGGATCCGTTATCACCTAATTTAAAGAAATGAATACACATAAGCATTTCGTAAAAACATGCCGGTCCATGACGAAAGTCTAACTGCTTTTATTTATGAAATTGTTTGACATTGACAATGTAAAAACTTGAAAGGCCCTAAACAAAAAACTAATAAAGTAAAAAGACTCAACTTCCTAAACATTAAGCTTAAAGTAAAAAGACTAAATAGATTCAAGCCACTTTATTTGGCCCGGTCTATAAATAATCGGGAAGCCAACGCTCGACGTAATTGCCTCTTTCTCCTTAGCGTCCTTCTTGGCTTGCTTCTCAAGTTCTTCAATCTTCCTTTTGTGACGATTAAGCTCTCCGCTTTGTCGAGTGGGCTTTTCGGTCACATCTCGGCACTTTTGGGAGAAACTCACGGATCTTATGTGACAGATGTACCGAGCCGTGGCATAGTAAGTCTTTTCCTTCCCCTCAAGCTCATCTTCAGGCAAGCTCAATTTTTGTTCGTGACATGCGAGCCAAGCTTGTTCGATATAGCGAAGCTCCTTTTTGTGATCATCATCCTTGGTAGTGAATCAGACTTGGAACAAACCCAGCTTAAGAGGGGGCGGTAGATCCTGCACAACTCGATATTGACGGGCCACTCAGAGTGGGTAATAGGAAGTGGCACCAGTGATCCCCAATAGCGGGATCGGCTCATCATCGCCATGAGAGAGACGTGCCTTTGAGACTTGGAACCATTTAGCATGCCATAGGAAAATCTTGGTATTCGGATTTTTCAATAATTTGACCCATTTTGAGAAAGAAAGATTTGGAGTTTGATCCTGATGATTTTTGAATACCTCGATAGGATGATGGGAATCGTGAGATTAATAATTTTCATGCGAATATCAATCCTACTCATATGAGAAAAGAACCAAATTTGTAAAAGCTCAATTGGCGCACGAAAAGTTTTATCTTCATTTTCCTTAAATCGAGTGAGTGACAAGAATGTTTCAGCTAAAATAGTGTTGACAAAACTAATCCCGGCACATACTTGTTTGACCACCCATGTGACAAAGGATTAATGGCACCTTTACGAAGAGGAAAAACAATAAACCCGAAGAAGGCAAGAAGGAAAATCTTACTTTTAAAAGAGTGTCAGCATTAACAAAACTCGATCTAGGAAGGAGAAAGGACATGCATGACAATTGTCTTTTAACACCCTTTTTATTTGATTCTTATCCATCCTAAGAAAGTCGACAAAATTGATTCAGGTTCTAATCCAAGGGGTGGGTTTATTAATTCCAATTCCAAAGGTTTTCCTATGGCAATGCTGTATTCCTCCGTGAGCCGGAGTCAACTCGTGCTTACCAAATACGAATGTTGCTGTTTGGGGACACCAGAAATGAGCAAGTGCTTGCATGACGCCGCTTTGGACATCGATGTCGAGGAGGGGAACAAGGCGACCAAGTCTACTTTCCACATAGCTTTGACCATTATTGCCGAGACGATCCCACCATGATTTGAGTTGAACCTTTGGTGCAGGCACGAATCGAATGTCGGACCTTCCCATTGTTTATAGACCAAGACTTGACCAACCTAATGTCATGGACCGACCAAAGACATAATAAGGTAAGTAAATTGCAAGAGTAAAGGGTAGAGAACTTACTTTACCAGGCGATTGAAGCAACCACATAGACAAGCACATGAAAGTGGGGTTCGATTTCTAACTAGGAAGGCTAAGCAAAGTGGAGTTGAAAGGGTGGGATGACTAGTCGCAGCCTCGCGTACTAAATCAAATCCTCTTAACTCCGGCTCGCCAAGAATGATACCCCAAATGCGACGCAGTCTCGCGGCGAGGTAAACATTCCCGACACCAAGAAAGAAACTTTCGGGATTGAGTTGGGCAACCTCTACTACGCGGCCTCGCGGTCGAAGTCGTATCCAACTCAATACCATCCTAAGTGTCCTAGTGCGGCCCAGGTCCGGCGGCAGGTTGTGTGTGCAATAGTGTAGTGTAAATGCATAGGCATGCACAACAGTTTATATCAAACAACGCTTCGTTCATGAAAATAAACCATACATTCCTACACCTCCCTGCAAAACAAAGGTCAGCAAACACTTCCCCTTATACCTCCCATCCTGCAAGAACATTTAACACCTTAAATGTTAGGACGTACACAGGATCCTCGTCCGCCAAAAACGTTTTTCAAAAGAAAATTGGCCTAAGTCCACTAAAAGTTTCAACTCAAGTCCCCAACGGAGTCGCCCAGTTGCCGCGACCTCCCGGCGGGTTGGACCACCTAAGGGTTCGGCTAATGGATTGCTAAGCCTGACTTAGCTCAGCTCTCCCAAACCCATACCACCCGCGACGAGGTTCAAATTATTAACATGCAATTGATTTTTCAATTAGGAGTCGCCACTAATCTATTTTTGGTGGGTCGATTAGGAACCCAAGTAAAGTAACGGAGAATTACTTCACTCCTACGAACCGCAGATTGTGAGTTCGGGGACTTGGTTACGCTAGATTTCTCTAACGCCCTTTCGGTACCTTTCTTTTTAAAAACATGTTTTGCGCAGCTTGATTGATTTTAATTTACTTTCCTAACGTGGGAGGTGATCATGCGAGCGCACAAACCACCAATTTAACACCCGATAAATCAGTGAATAAATGGCAGGATTACCTCATAGCAACGAAAGCTCACGAATGTTAGATCGGAATTCATATCAACAACCCTAGATATGATTTCTAATTAACACGCAATTTCTTTATTTTGTTTTCACTTTTTTTAATGCGAACCATGCATCTAATCTAACATGAAATGGCAAGACAATGCATTCTAAACTACATGACATGAGTAAAATATATATTTTTTTTTTGTGTTTTCTTAATGAACATGCAATAATTAAATATGCAAATCAAAATGACCTAATTATAATGACGGGCAATTTTTAATTAAATGAACCTAATCCTACATGACGTGCCCATGATATTTCTATTCCTAAAAATGCAATTTATCCTAAAAATTGAAACTAGTTTACCTAAAGACAAATTTTTGTATTTTTCATGATATTCGAAATTAAGAAAAATGCAAAAAAAAACCTTAGCTAAATTAAAATTCCATCCAATTTAAACTTAAGATTAAGTCATGCTAAATCCTAATTTAAACTAAGATGTTATCTTAATCTAGCAATTTCTAACTTAAGATGCAAATTGATCTAAAAATGAGACATGCAATTCTATTCTAAAATGCATGATGATTTTTTTATGAAAATTCGTAATTAAAAAAAACTAAAAAAAAAACTACTAGAGTGAAAATTAAAGGGACATGTTATCTCTTCTAAAACATGCATAAAAAAACCTATTATGCAACCTACAAAAAAACTAGCATCATAAATTAATTAATTTTTCTTGGGATTTTTTTTTGTAATAAAAAAACTTATTCTAAAATGACACGTGCAATTCTTAAAAAAAACTAATATCCTAAATGCATTTTTTTGTTATTATTATTATTAAAAAAACGAAATGACTAAATATGCTAACCCTAGCCCTGATCTAACTTACATTTTTTTCATGTTTTTGTATTGATTTCGAAATTAAAAATTGTCAAGCAATTAAACATGAAACCTAAGTTAAAAACTGAACTAGCAACCTAAATTAATTGATTTGATTATTGTATTTTTTGAAAATTCGAAATAAAATTCCTACTCTTAATATGCAAACCATAAAAAAGGAAATAAACCTAATTCTAACCTACATGGAATGCAAATGCAGTTTTTTTTTTGTATTTTTGAGATAAACAAAACAATAAAAAGGTACCAAATCCTCCATGGTAGTTTTGCTAATAAAATCAATAAATTGATCTTAAGCCTTAAAGACCAAAATATCAATTTTATTCCCAGCGTGATTAATTATTTCATCTAAAGCCTTATAGATGAAAATAAAAAAATCATTGTGCGGTTCGCGAATTAGGTGATACGTCGGGGATTTTCAAACATGCATCAAGAACTAATTTAAACAAGGCAACGAAAACATAAAATAACATAACATAAAAACGAATTATTAAAGATAAAATAACATAAAATAAAACAGATATACCTAATAAAATAAACTTACCTAATTTGGACTTTTTCCAAATTTGCCTCAACAAGTGGTGCTTTATGGACCGAGACAGGAACTCAGCTCACGGCCGGGGTGGCTGCTGTTGCGACGGGCAACAGTGGGCGGTGGACACGGTCGTCGGAGGAGCTCCAGCAAAGGGGCAGCGAACACGCGGCGAGGGAGGAGCAGGAGTCGCGTGCGGTTGGAGCGGGCAGCGAGCTGCTGTGATGCCGAGTCAGCTAGCTCAGGACAGCAAGGGCGTCGTGGCTGGTGGTGCTTGACACAGCTCGTCGTCGCTGGTGTACCTGCAGGGAAGGAGCAGCAGCGTGCAGCTCGAACCAGGCGAAGACGGGGGAGGCGCGGCGACGGGTGGAGCAGCTTGTGGACGTCTGGGCGGTGGCGCGGCGTCAGGCGGAGGTGCAGGCGCGGTGACGAGCGAGCAGGGGTGATGATCGGCGACGGCAGGGACGGTGGTGCGGCGTCGGAGGCGCGGGCTGCCGGCGTAGAGGGGGGTGTTCGTGGCGTCAGGTTGCTGACGTTAACGGGCGGTAAGAGGCGCAGCAGCGGTTGGTTGCAGAGACGGGTGGAGATGCGCTGCGACTGGCGGGCGAAGATGGTGCGGGTTGCGGCGTCGGACGGAGGTGCAGGCGTTGCTGGTGGCGGTGATTTGCAGGAGCGGAAGCCGCGGGTCGTCACGGCCACAGCAGGGGCGACGAACGGCGGTGCGAGCACGTGGGTGGTGCTCGCACAGGGGATGGCCGGCGGAGTGGCGGTGACTGGATCTCGGGCGGAGGGAGCGGTGGTTGGCTTGGAACTGGCGCGGTGGTGCGGCTGGGTGGAGTTTTACTGCTGAAGTCGAACGGCGTAGGAGCAAAAACCGGTGGAAATGCAGGAGCGAAGAATTTTTGGAGAAGATGAACAGTAGGGGTCTTGTCTTCTCTATTTTATTCTTTTTTTAATATCCTCTCTCTCACGTCTCACTCTCTGCAGTCTCTCTCTCTGCTTTTTCCCTTCTTTTTTAATCTCCTCCCCCTTTCCCTTCTTTTTTTAATCTCCTCCCCCTGACCTCATATTTTCTTTTGCAGGTTCTCTCCACACGGGGCTCACTTTTTTTAATTAGCTCTTACAATCTCTCAAGGAAATTTTCCGTTCTCCCCCCTCGTGTGTCTCTCTACGGGCTCTCTTCCCTTTTTTTTTTAATCTCTCACCTCACCTCCTGTGAATGCTTTTTCTCCCCTTCTCTGCTCCTTTCCTCGCTTATTTATAGGCAACAGGTGAACAGGAGGTAGCCGCAACTTTTCTTTGCTTGTTCAAGTTTGGTTCTTTTTTTTGTCAAATATGGTGGCCACCGTTTGATCTCTAGGAAGGAAAGGATTATAAAATGTCAGCCCATCTTTTTGCATGCGTCTGTGGAATTTTCACGTCCCCCGTTCATGTGTGCATGTGCATGCATTAATGAGGGGAAGAAAATGCACGTCCATGGATTCTTCTTTCTTCTGCACGCTTGGGGCTTCTTATACGGCTACTTTCTATAGGATAGCCACAATTTTTGACTTTTCTCGTTTATTATTTGCTTCCACCTTCAGCAAATTGCTCGTTTACTTCTTCTGACAACCCACACTTGAGAGAGAGAGAGAGCATATTATATAATATATCATGGGCTCATTTTGCCTCTCTAAGGCTCCTCACGTCCGCCGAATTCTTGCGCATGCATGTGCATGCATTAATGAGCGAGAGACAATGAGCGTGAAGGAACTTCTTTCTTCTCCAGCCAATTTGCTCTCCAAGAAGGAGATAATATTATAAAATTATGAGCCCATCTTCTTGCAAACCTTCTCTGGAATTCTCGCGTGTGCAGTGGAGAATTTTTCTTTGGTTTCTTCACGCTTGCGGCCTCTCTAGAATTTTCACGTCCTCCCTATTTTATCCACGCATGCGCATGCATTAATGAGGAAGAAACAATGGACGTGAAGAATTCTTCCTTCTTCTTTCTTTGACTTTCATTGTGTGTTTTCAGATTAGCAAGAGAGAGACCACCTTTTGTGCATGTAATTGACCGCGAGCCGCTGCGTCTTGTTGTCTTTTGGTACCAATGCAAATGCAATTATATGAAATGCAATTTTACTATTTTTTATTATTATTTTTTTTTAATTTTTTTTTTTTCATGCAACTAATTACTAAATGATTAGGCAAAATTTAGGTGTCAACAAGGTTCGGTTAGGACATGCACGAGTAATAACCATTTCCTCTTAGGGCATGTCTTTGATAGATGTTAGCTATAAACTTCGAATCAGATGTGATGAAAAGAGTTGATATTCTAACATGAGATTTGAGGTTGCTATAGAATATGTGAGACTATAAGCCCAAAACTAGTGTCAATCGCCTTTTTTTTTTTTTTTTTGGACTAAATATATTGAAGGTTCTAAACCTTGTCATAAAAATGCAATTGAGTCTTAAAACACTCTAAAACTATTACCAAGTTTTAAAATTTATTACGAAAGTGTAATTGAGTCATAAAACTTCAAAAAATGCAAATTTTCTCCTCCATCTTCAGCCTCTACTCCACTTAGAAAGTTTAAATCCAACTATGTAATAATAAGTAGATGGTTGATAACACAATTTGTCTTAAATGGTCGTTGACTTTTAATTTTTTTAACATGGTTAGCTCAGCATGCAATGTCGTCTCTAAACTTTCAATTTGCTCAATTAGTTCTAGAACTTTAGCTCAATATGCAATGTCATCCATAAATTCCTAATTTTTTATTTATTGTGGTTCATGAACTTTTGGTACATGTTACCACTGCTTGTGGTGGCCCAGTTGGATAAGGCTCTCTAGTGAAGTTAACGACAACAGAGGGGGTCGAATTCCGCTGGCCGCACGAGGTCTTAAGTGGGATGTTGAGGTGGTGGGTCCTTCGCTAGCGTCCCCCTGGGTTTACCTCGCCGTCTACCAGCTGTAAGGGGATTCCTGGGTCATAAAAAAAAAAAAAAACTTTTGGTACATGTTTGATCCATAAAAATATTCATTATTGTCATTTTTTTTAAAATTCAAATGAATGGACTTTATTGATTTGGCTTTCAATCCAAGATATTTGAACAGTGGAAAATAGAAATGTTATGCATGAATTATCCATGTAAGATACTCGAGTCAAAAAAGACGTGTTTATGGCGCTATAAATCATTAGATGGCGTGGATTATTATACTCTTACTCAAGTTAAAAAAATTTATGTGAATAATTAACATGTAACGTTATCTTTTTGCTCAATGTCCAAACTTATCGAGTTGACAACTAAATCATTGAACTCCATCAACTTGAATTAATGAAAGGATGACAGTGGACATTTCTTAGATAGTCTAGAGATTACTCCTTTCGTTCAAGGTTCGCTTTTACTTTCAATGCACATTAAATTAAACATATATTAAAAGTTCATGGATCATATTAAACAAATTAAATGTTTATAGATGACATTACACATTGAATTAATACTCATAGATCATTCATTTAAATATCTCTTTCATTTCCCAAGTTCCTTTTTTTGTTTCCTCCCTCTTCTTTTTTTAATTACTTTTCATCTTTCTTTCTTCATTTTCATCCATCAGCAGACCTACTTGCTCAACAACATCAACAATTTAATATTCCGTCACATGTGATTTTTCATCGACAGTCAAATTTAGCTTTTAGTTTTGTTGGACTTCCAATTATATTCCCCATTTATTTCAGTTTCTATTTTTATAACAACAATCCCACCACGTCTCTCCTGCCAATTCCAGATAAAACGAAACGAACAAGGGCAATTCAGTTAATGGGCTATAAAATATGAACACGCACGCACGCACTCCATTTCTTTCCCACGCCTCCACCAACCAGCGATATCCTTCTCCGGCGTCCAATGATCCACTCGTATATCAATCCAAAAGTCTTCGTCCCGTCGTTTTCCAGAGTCAAAGCATCCCGAGCGGCCTCCCGGTCGAAGCTTCGCGCGCGATAACATCGAACGGGACAAAGACACCAGCGGCGATCCTCCGAAACGTCATATCAAGTGCCGACCAAAACTCGCATTTTTTTAAAAATAATATCAGAGATGGCCAATGAAGCCACGTAAGAGAGACAACGACCGAAACGCCTTCGCAACCACAAGAGCCATTTTTTTTTTTCGATTTTTACGCATCAGAGATGATGTCATTTTTTGGGGGGTCAGACGACGGGGATGATGTTCTTGGATGAAGGAACGAGTGGTGATTGGCTGATGACACTAACAGAAGTCAAAAGAGCCATTTTTCTGGGAGTCTGGTGGCAAAGCTGGAGACTCCAGCACGGTCGCTGTCGTATAAACTAACAGTGAGTATCAATCAAAAGACAGCTCCATAATCAATCCGTACCCTTTCTCCCTCCCTTGATCACGAAGATAGTGGGGGACGAGCCTCTTGCTTTTAAGTATAAAAAAGGCCTTTCCCCCCTCGTCATTTCTACCATCCTCCCTTCGTTTCCTTCCCTTCCCTTTCCGCGCTTAAGCCCTTACCGTTTTTGCGCTCCGTTTGTCTCGGCGTCTCTTGAAGAAGAATTCCTCCTCTTCATTTCGGGGTTCCCCCGCTTCCGTCGCGCCGTTTGCAGGTGAAAATCTCTACTATTTTGATGTGAATGCGTAGAGATGTTTCGAAGTTTTTTTGGCGTTTCTCCCTTAAGTGGGGAATTTTACTGGTATCTTAGCGAGTTTGAGATGTCGCGCTCGAGTGTTCTTTCTTGAGGTTATCAAAGACCCCTCCTTCATTAGCGGAAAGTTGGGTTCTGCTTCTAACCCATGAGGGGTTTCGCTTCGGTGGTTCTCGCAGTTCTTCTGAGAGGAGAATTAAGCCATGGCTGGTCTTGTTTTGAGCCGAAGTCAAAGCATTCCCAAGCGTTTTGATGAGACCATGTCTGCTCACCCCGACCTGTTTCGCGCCCTCCTCTCAAGGTGAAAGCAAGCACAAAAAGAGTTATATTCCAGTGATCTTGAAATACAGCATCTTGAGGGGTGGTTCTAGCATGTAAAGTTGGTGGAAGTCAGCGAAATGTTTTGATCCTTTTGTTTTCATAACGAAGGTTTGAAGCCAAGGGCAAAGGCGTCTTGCAGCGCCGCCAAATCCTTGCTGAGTTTAAGGAGATCCCTGAGGAGAGGAGAGCAAAGCTTCTTGATGGGGCTTTTGGTGAAGTCCTCAAATCCACTCAGGTATCACGAGCTTCCTTCATATGTCAATGTTTCTCGGTTCTTGACGCTCTTGAAGTCTACTCTTCAATAGTAAAATGGGTTAATTTTTGCTTTTCTTTGACCTTTTTGGGCTTGAACTCTTTAAAGAATTTCTTTTGCTGTGAACTTTGGGGTTTAGGAAGCAATTGTCTTGCCTCCGTGGGTTGCACTTGCTGTTCGTCGCGGGCCAGGCGTGTGGGAGCACATCCGTGTGAACGTCCATGGATCGGTTCCTCAGCAATTGGATGTTGCTGAGTATCTGCACTTGAAAGAAAAGCTTGCTGACCCAAGGTCTGGATCTTCGTTGTCTTCTCCTTTCTCTTACATTTGTCCCCCTTTCTTGTTGATCTCTAGAACTCCGGGTCATGTTTCGTCATGCTGTTCCTCTTCTTTTTTTTTTTTTTTTTTTTTTTTTTTTTGTAATTGTTTCGAGAAAATTTAGGTGCAAGTAGGATTCGTATTGAACCATCCACGGACGAAACGTGGCTAACCGGACAAAGGATAAAAAACAGAAGTGGGAAGAAATCAGACAAAATCCATTTGGCGTTTTAGCTTCTCCCCTCTTAAGATCTGTTCGCTCTCAGTCATTTTGCCGCGATTGATTGGGTGGTCCGTCAAATGGTTGGATCGGAAGCTTCGGAATTGCTTATCTGAAGTTCGCCTCCTCTCTGCGCGCGTGTGTGCGTGCTTGAGTGCGTGGGTTCCGAGCGATTAGGCGAATCGGAGGTTGTTGTTTATGGTGGGTAAAAGCGGATCTCCGATGCGAAAGTGATTTCGGCGTCGCTTCCGGCGAAGAAATCCAACAATATAAGGAGAAAGGAAGAGAGGGAAAGTCGGGGTGAATGTGGTGCTGTGGGTCGCGAACTTGGAGAGAGATGGATAACGGAGAGAGAGACAAGAGTTCTCCATAGTGGGGAGAAGAAATTTTGATTGTTCAATACGAATCCTACCTTGTGTATTGAATGGTCCTAACATTTTCTCGATTGTTTCGGGCGCGTTAATGCGAGTTTATTTGCCTTGTGTTGCAGCTTGAACCCTGATTTTGAGCCATTCACTGCCACTTTTGGGCGCCCGACTCTTTCCACGTCTATCGGGAATGGCGTCGAGTGTATCCGTCGCAGTCTCTCCGATAAGCTCTCCCGTGATAAGGAAAGTTGGTGCCCTCTGCTTGAATTCCTCCAAGTCCACAGCTACAAGGGGAAGGTACATATAACTTCCCGGTGAACACATTCATTCGAAGTCTTGAAAATGAGACATGAGTTACAAATTCAAACTTCTTTCACCTCATGTCACAATAGTGAACACTGAGAACTCAATGCCAATTAAGATTACAGAGTGCGCTGCACATTGAAAAAAAAAACATTGGTGATCTCGTTATGGCTTATGTGAATATTGGGTGATTCCGCAGGAGATGATGGTGAATGCCAGAATCCAGAATGTGTTCTCCCTCCAACCTGCCCTAAGGAAGGCAGTGGACTATCTGATCCCGCTCAAACCCGAGACTCTGTATTCTGAGTTCGAGCATGAGTTGCAGGAGATCGGGCTGGAGCAGGGGTGGGGTGACACGGCTGAGCAGGTCCTCGAAATGATTTATCTCCTGTTGGGTCTTCTTGAGGCTCCCAATCCGGGCACTCTCGAGAAGTTCTTGGGAAGGATTCCAATGATTTTCGATGTTGTGGTCGTGTCTCCCCATGGATACTTTGCTCAGGACAATATCCTAGGTTATCCAGATACCGGTGACCAGGTACTTGTTTTATTTTGAGTTAGCGTCTCTTAATCAGGAGAATATACGTATTGTGTGGTCTTGCATTTAGCTTAATCATTTTGCAATGATTCTGTCTATTTCTAGGTTGTTTACATCCTGGATCAAGTTCGTGCCCTGGAGACTGAAATGCTTCGCCGCATTAAGCAACAAGGACTGGATATTACTCCTCGGATCCTCATTGTAAGTTTCACAAGTTTATCATTGGGACTTTATGCGGTGATCAGATGAATTATCCTAGTTTAAGTGCTTATTGTGTATTGTGTTTTCCTAGATCACTCAGCTTCTCCCAGATTCCGTTGGAACCACCTGCGGCCAGCCCCCCGAGAAAGTTTTCGGGACCGAGCACTCCCACATTCATCGCATCCCCTTCAGGGACGAGAATGGAATCCTCCCCGAGAGGATTTCGCGGTGCGAGGTGTGGCCCTATTTGGACAGATTCACCGAGGTATTGACAGACTCAATTGTGTACTTCGGGTCATTTTGCCTGTTGAATTTATTTAGTTTCTGGTTGGGACTAATGGTTTTTGTTGGTAAATCTTATCAGGATGTTGCGAAAGAAGTCACTGCAGAGTTGCAGCGCAAACCCGATCTGATCATCGGAAACGACAGCGATGGAAACATTGTTGCTTCCTTGTTAGCCGATAAATTAGGTGTTACACAGGTTTGTTCTCTTTTACATAATCTTGTCACTTGTAGCCACTGATGCCGAAATACTTAAAGCTTGACATAATCTGATCCTTTGCTTCTTTGTACAGTGTGCAATAGCACATGCCCTTGAGAAGACAAAATACCTAGAGTCAGACATAGACTGGGAGAAATCTGAGGACTTGTACCACTTCTATTGCCAGTTCACCGCGAATCTCATTGCCATGAACCACACTGACTTCATCATCACCAGCACCTCTCGAGAAATCGCTGGATGGTGATTCAACTCGATTGTTCATCTTGAAATTCGATTATCCTAATATAGTCTACCTTGTGAAATTTCCCCAGCAGTCCTAATATTCCTCTTTTTCAATTTTTTCAGTAAGGATACTGTGGGGCAGTATGAGAGTTACATGAACTTTACTCTTCCTGGACTCTACAGAGTTGTACGCGGGATCGATGTCTTCGACCCAAAGTTTAACGTTGTTCCTCCGGGTGCTGACATGAGCATCTATTTCCCCTACACTGACCACCAGCAGCGATTGAGATACTTCCACCCTGAGATCGAAGAACTCCTCTTCAGCGATGTCGAGAACAAGGAACACTTGTGAGTGTTCTGGTCCTTCCTTCATACCCAACTTAAATCCTGTCCTGGCATTTGTGATGGCGTTCTTGGGAATCGTAGTTGTTTATTGCTAATTAACATTGTCTCTAACGTTAAACAGATGTGTGTTGGGAGATAAGAACAAGCCGATTATTTTCACCATGGCGAGGCTGGACCATGTCATGAACTTGACTGGGCTTGTCGAGTGGTATGGCACAAACCCCGAGTTGAGGGAACTGGCCAACTTGGTCGTGGTTGGGGGCGACAGGAGGAAGGATTCGACGGACTTGGAAGCGCAGGCCGAGATGAAGAAAATGTACGACCTCATTGAGGAATACAAGCTGAATGGCCAGTTCAAGTGGATTTCCCCCCAGATGAACCAGAGGAGGAACGGAGAGCTCTACCGCTACATCTGTGACAAGAAGGGAGTCTTCGTTCAACCAGCTATCTATGAAGGTTTTGGGTTGACTGTGGTCGAGGCCATGGCTTGTGGATTGCCGACCTTTGCCAATTGCAATGGCGGGTCAGCTGAGATCATAGTGCACCGTAAATCAGGCTTCCTCATTGATCCTTACCATGGTGACCAGGCGGCCAAGCTTCTCATAGAGTTCTTCAAGAAGTGCCAGAACGACCATAGCCACTGGGAAAGCATCTCAAAGGGTGCCATGCAGAGAATTGAAGAGAAGTAAGCCTATAAAACATGGGTTTTCAGATCCAAATGATGTTCGGGAATACGGTTTTTCTAATGTAATTTACCTTTTTTTTGCTTTTGATGAGGTATACATGGCCAAGGTACTCTCAGAGACTGTTGAACCTGACTGCTGTGTATAGCTTCCGGAAGCTTGTACTTGACTTTGATCGGGTCGAGGAGGGCCGCCGCTGCTGCGCCAAGATGTTCTATTATGCCAAGTATCGCCCCCTGGTGGTAAGTTCCTGCTTGAAACCTTATCCGACTCTGCACTCTTCATTCGATTGGAGTACGATCACAAATGAAAATGAAGGAATTTTTCTTGAGGGGGTGTCCAAAGTTCTCTCTCTTTTCACCTTTGCCTGCATGCTCCATGAAGATGTTATCGCAGAAATTAAAATATAATATTATCACTGTTTCAACAGTTCTTGGCATTCGAAGTATGTTTCTTGCAATTAATTCATTCTGTGTTCTTGGTCGTTCTTGCAGGCCCAGTCTAGTTCCCTCCGTGGGCGGAAGAGGAAGCGTTGGCATTGGGAAATTTTCAAGAGGTTATTTGCCTAATTATTGTTTTATTTGCATCATCTGTTCTCTGAACCTACGGTTTGTATCTTGAGTTTGACTTGTACTACTTTTTTTTTGGGTCGAGAAAGTTGAAGGTTTCATTAACTCGAAGCAAGCTTGTTTACATTAGAAACTAGAATATCCAATATAGATTTCGGGAGATAGGACAGCAAATCAGGAGGGAGTTCATTTTTCCGCTTGGCCAGTTTTACCTTTGCATGCCTCATGAAGATGTTATCGCAAGAATTAAAATCTAATCTTATCACTGTTTCAACAGTACTTCGTGTACGAACCATTTTTCTTGCAATTAACTCATGCCATGTTCTTGCTTGTTCTTGCAGGCTCCATTTGGTTCGCCGCGGTGTCACATAAACCAAGGGACGAACAGTTGTCAGAAGAGGAAGCATTCGAGTCTGGAAGTTTTCAAGACGTTATTTTCCTTGATTTATTTTCTATTTGCACTATCTGATCTTTGAACCTATGATTTGTATTTGAGTTCTACTAAGTACTTTCTTTCCTTTTTATATTTGCATTATCTGTTCTCTGGACCTATGATCTATATTTTATATTGTACTCGGTACTTCTTTTTTTTTTTTTTTTGCGTCATATGTTCTCTGAATCTACGGTTTGTATTTTGAGTTTGGAATAACCAACATAGATTTTAGGAGATTAAATAGCCAATCAGGAGGGAGTTCATTTTTTTGCTTGGCTTTAACCACCCAATCAGCTAGCTCGCTGGCTTCCCTTGAAAAAAAAAATTTCAAACTTACGAGTTCTACTCGGTACTTGGGCAGTAGCCGGGGTCGGACCTAGTACCACACACGAAATTCCTAATATAAATTTACTCAATTAAAAGGAGTAGATTTTCCACTTAAGCCCAGGCGAGCTCGTTGGGAGGCCGGCTTTATTCGGGCTGATTCGGCTATTTGATTCAGGTGGCTACCCGGATACGATCAACCTGATAGGCCGAGTTATTCTATGGACTGGTGCAGGGTTCGGCTCACCCTGGACCTACGATCCCGAATTCACCGGGGACGATTGATCAAATCTTTAGGTGCTTTCAAATGGGACGACAGGAAAGGAAGCCAAGTTCAGCTTCCCTTCTATACCAAATAGATAAAATGGTTGCTTAAATGCAGTCCGATCTCTCTCTCTCTCTCTCTCTCTAATGGCAGCCCAAGCTTAGGGGAAGAATTTTCATGGCAAAGCTTCACCTTTCTTGAACTTGGGCTCGGTGTTCGGGAAATGTTGGCACTGTCTTCTCCGTCGATTTTGAACTTGAGCGCTTAAACTTTTGATCAATCTCTCTCTCTCTCTCTCAAGCCTTAACCGTTCATCTTCTTCACAAATCTTCAATCAATGGCTGCAAGCACAAGCGATACTGTGAAGCTCATTGAGGATAAGCTTCCAACTAAATGACAGGCCGAGGTCGAGGAATCCAAGTGGGTATGTGTTCCGTACTCTGACGGGAGGCCGACGACCACGTCGATGGGGGCTTGATTTCAACAACTTGGACGCCATAGTAGTTAAGAAAGTTACAAGCAAAAATCTCAGGAGCAGAAAGCTTCCTCCTTCAATGTTGCCCATGCCGTGAGAAGGAATGAAAAAGAATGCGAAGGCTGATGAGGGGGAAAATCCACGGACGAGGCCTAAAGGAGAACCCAACCCATGTCGAGTCTAAAAATCCCTGGTCCAAGGAGCAAAGGAGAATTCTTTTTCTTTTGGTGGAAAAGGAGAACATTACATTCAAGAAGTCTCTACCTTTCTCTTCTCGCTCCTGCTTTCGATAAGAGGCTTGGAGTTGGTCCAATCTCTTCAGGCCTTAGCAGAAGCGGGCTCGAACGGATAACGCGATAAGTCATGATGAAAAATATCACCAGAAAGCAAGATGCCAAGTGGGCACACGGAGGAGAATGATGATGAGGCTGTACAAGAAAAGCCTTGTCTGGAAATGGACTTCTAGAGCGACAACTTGGAAATGGCCTTGATTTCACAGACACGCTCTGAGAGAGAGAGAGAGAGAGAGAGAGAGAGAGTTCTAAGGAGACTTGACGGACCAACAAAACATGAAGAAATGAACATTCCTGGGACATGATCCCAAGTAACCATCACGAGGCAGAAGAACCCCGCCGTGTTCAGAAATCTGAACTACTTCCATTTGAAAACAAGAAACTGTCGGCTTAAAAAATAGCTTATCTATCTGTCAGACAGTACTAATCAACCCTGATATGCGTACAGGGATCATCTTTCAGAAAAGCACATGGAGAACCGCTTGTCCGTTTTCTACCTTTTCGTGTCGACCCATTCAACAGAGAGAGAGAGAGAGAAAAGAGAGAGAGAGAGAGAGAGAGAGAGAGAGGCAGACAGAGAGATCTAAGCAACAGAAACATGGTACATAACAGAAAATGACATGCCTTGCACTGATTAAATGCCGCATGCTATGATAGTGTGTGGAGGTGTAACTGGAAAAGAAATGCGACCATATGGAAAACACTTCAATCTCATATACAAGGGGTCAGTTGATCTCATCGTTCTTTGCGATTGTGGTCAATTTGACATTTAGAAATAGGTCACATGCAAGTACCGGAGAACATTCAGATGGAAATAATCTGTTATGAACTCCTACCATAGAGATCTAATGCTGCACATGGGGTTCGATGCAAAATGGGTCTTCCTAATTATGCAATGCATAACAACAGTTACTTTCAGCTTAAAGATCAATGGAGAACCTACCTCTTTCTTCCACCCCTCGAGGGGCCTCAGACAAGGCGATCCCCTCTCACCCTATATCTTCATCCTGATATCCAATGTCTTAACCTGGATGTTGAAGAAAGCATTAGCAGAAGGTACACTCAAAGGAATACAGGTAAATAAACACTGCCCTCAGCTATCACACTTGATGTTTGCCGATGATGTGATATGTTTTCTAGATGGAACCATTACAGAATGCCAGAACCTTGCCCTTATATTGACCCAATACTGCTATGCAACGGGACAAACAGTAAATTTGAATAAATCAGGGGTTTATTTCAGTGGACATTGCCCAGAAGTATTGAAACACAATCTGGCCACACAATTGAGAGTCCCTATTCTAAAGAAAACAGGAAAATACTTGGGCATACCTACTGAGTGGGGACAATCCAAAAAAGCGATGTTTTCGTGGATCCTGGCCAGAGTAAACTCCAAGTTAGCTGGATGGAAAGAAAAAATGCTTACAAAGGCTGGTAAGGAAGTGCTAATAAAGAGTGTGGTGCAATCCCTACCTACCTATGCCATGTCCATATTCAAGCTGCCTGTTTCGATTTGCCGAGCTATAGAACAACGGATTGCGTCTTTTTGGTGGCAGAATGGGGATGCTAAAAGAGGCCTGCATTGGAAAAGCTTGGAAATGTTAAAAACTCGAAAAGATGCAGGGGGCATGGGCTTTAAGGATCCGACACCTTCAATCGAGCCATGTTAGGTAAACAGCCCGCGTCTAGTTTCCTCTCCTTCAGCTCTATGGAGTAGAGTGCTGAAAGGGATTTATTTCCCTCATGGAGATCTATGGAATGCTTCCAAGGAAGTCGACCATCATGGGGCATGGCGCGACTTAATGCTTTCAAGCGTAGACACCATAAAAAGCAATATCAAATGGTCAGTAGGGGATGGGACATCTATTCGCATAAGAGAAGACATGTGGCTATCACAAGGTATAATAGGTGGGACAGCAAACCACACAGAGCCTAAATTTGTGTCTGAACTGATCATTCCAGAATCCAGTGAATGGAAACAACAACTTATCTACCATCATTATGAAGAAAAATTTGCAAATGAAATCGTAGCAATTCCCCTACATCAGCACCCAAAGCAAGACACGCTTATATGGACAGGCAATGGTTCTGGACAATATTCTGTCAAGAGCAGATATAATGAAGCAAGAAAATCCACCAGCAACATAGATCAGAACCGGCCTTCATGTTCTTTTCAACCGCCACGTACCTTGTGGACACAAATATGGAGTCTTGATGTGCCTCCAAAGGTTCGTTCCTTCCTCTGGAGTCTCTGCCAAAATGCCCTCCCGACGAAGGAAAACCTATTTAGAAGAAAAATTGTAAGTGACCCACGATGCCCGATATGCTGTTCGAGTATGGAAACTACAGAGCATTTGCTGTTTCTTTGCAAGTGGACAAAGAGAGTATGGCAAGACCCGATTTTTGAGAAGATCAGGCCAAATAACAGCATCAAACGCACGGATCAGTGGATTTTAAACGCTTTCCGAAGAGATCAGAACTCACCCGACCGTGAACTGATTAGTCTGATCCTGCGGAACATCTGGAAGGCGAGAAACAACCGGATCTTTCGTGCAAAGGAACCCCAACCAGCAGATCTGTTGATAATAGCAAAGGAACAACAGTACACGCTCAGCACGGGTAGATCGAAACAAAACGAGCGATCTCTCAACCAAAACCCACCTGCTCACTGGAGACCTCTAGAAGGGCAAAATTTGAAGCTGAATGTAGATGCATCGTGGAGACCCGGCGATTTCCTCTGCTCTGTCGCCGGTATCGTACGAGACGCAGCTGGAAGGGTTCTCGACGGCTTCGCGGCCACAGCTAGGGTTTCCTCGGCAGGAGCAGCGGAAACTCAAGCACTTTCACACGGGATTTCGTTTATGCACGAACTCAAGACGAACCACGTGCGGGACTTTGGAAGCCGAACTGGAAGATGCTTCATAGAAAGTGATTGTTATGCGGCGGTAGAAATGGTCATCGGCTGGGCCGCACCTACATGGGACCTTAAAGAAATCGTCCACAGGTGTACGCATGGGCTTCAGCAGAACAACGATTTCACGGTGATTTATAGCCCACGTCAAACTAACGCAGCGGCGGATTGGATTGCACGTCACCATCGACTAAACACCCTACGATGTAATTGGGTGTCTTCCCCCCCTCTTCCCCTATGGAATATTTTATGCGCAGATCTTTCCCCATCTGTGGTTTGTAAGACTCCTCTTTAATCAAGTAATAGTCACTTCTATTTTGACCAAAAAAAAAAACTCCTACCATTGAACTTGGCCAACACACCCTTAAGAGCTAAACTAAAGAGCTCCTACAGTTCCTCATTTCGAAGACAATTTGTTCAAAAGGTAAAACAAGATGTCTGTGTACGAGAGAATCTGGCCAATCTACTGACAGTGCCTTCATTACTCTTCAGTAGTTTCTGAATTTTCAGCTGCATAACCAACAAGGAACTACAAGTTCAGCAAATCCAGCAATAAAGAAGCACTGGAAGACACAGCAAGGCCACTTCTAGAAAACATAAGCAAGTGCTGCAGAAAAAGGATGATCGTGAGTCGTTTCATTAGGTGCAGGAGAAATAGATGCAAAGCCATCAGGTCGATCTTGTTCCACTAAAGCTAGCTCCATTGGCCCGAACCAAATCTTGGATAACTACTTTTAAATTAAAAAGTTCAGCATGCTCTGTGGCTTGTTCAACGAGGGTCTACTATTACATATAATCAGGATCATCCAGTCATAGATTGTTCATTACTCTCAAACATTGGAAAGCGAGTTCAGCAAGTGAAATTGTGGCAAGCAAATTACCGGAGCTTTCATCAGGGTCAGGTTCTGCATTTTGATGATTCTTCATGCACTTCAGTAGAAACTTGAAGGTCTCAATTTCGCATGGGATTGTGAGCCCGAATTCCTCTTAGACCTTTTCCAGCAACACCTTGAACAGCGGATGACTAAGATAGCTAGGAGGAATGATGAATCTCCGAAGCTCCTGTCTGACGTAAACTGCCGAATACCCTTTCGGAACATCTGCTGGTGGTTCAGGGCTAGGGAAGCTCTCTTCATCCGAGTCACAACACTGCAAAGTCGCTATACTCTTATTAACCAAAGGCGAAATGTTCTCGTGGCCTTCTTCAGGATCGGGGTTGTCTACCTTTGAGCTCAGCGTGACAGACTGCCACTGTTGGAGGAGTTCCTTAAGTCTGACAATCTGCCTGATTCCTGTCAACTTAGCGCCACCATTATCATCCATTATAGAACCTCTAAAGCAACAGCAAAAGAAAAATCTCGGAATGAATGCACAGTGTCCACCTCCAGATCAGTAATCTCATAGCATCTTCTCCCACTGCATAATCATTTAAAACATAAGTGAAAATTTAGGTTTCTAAAAGGAAATAATTCATAATCCTCCATCACGATCAATGTCATCTTCTTTTATATATAGACACACACACACACACACTAATGTCAATGCGCATGTTACATGCATGTGTGATTATGAATGAGTTACATATCAAGAAAAGATTATATTTTCAAAGAAATTGAGCGATTATTTGATGGAATGAATGTGCAGTGGACGATCATTATAAGTATTATAGTGTTTGATCAACACCATTTTCAGCACGTAAGATTGCGCAATAGTAGACCGAAATAGGGTCTCCAAAACTTGACATAATACCTAAGTTTTAGCTTGATCAAATTCCACTAATGCTATTTCTTATTTGGTCCATGAAATTAGCAGGATATTTCATTAACTGAATATTTACGTACTTAAGGTGGGGTTCTTCGTAAGAGAAAAACATCTTAAGCAGAGAAAAGAGACAAACATGTAATTCTATCCATTAAGTTTTTGTTTTTCAATATCTGACCATCCCATGATCTTGTTCGCATTTGATAATGTGAGATATTGAACTTATGCCATGAAACTAATCTACACTATCATTTCATCGATCGGACTTACCTTTGATAAATATAAATTAGAATTAGATGTGTGTTATGAATCAAATAAAGATCCAATTAGTTAAGTTTACAAGATTAAACCAATTGCATTTTAAGAAATTATAAAAATTCACATTGGATCAAAGTCAGAATTTTCATAGAATTTATGATTACGTGATTCGTTTTATTCGTCGCCTTACTAATGAACGATATCCATACAACATTTCAATCTTGCAACTTAGCCCTAACCCGGTGGGGAGCACAAAAGATTTGTTCGAATTTTGGCCCAAGAACGAGAGGACAGCCGCTTTTCGCGGCAATTCTTCTTTTAAGGACTGCCGGCCACTGATCGTCCGCCACGTTAGCTTTGTCTTGTTCTGGGAGCTTTCTCCAGCAGCTGCTCCAAAACAAAAAGCAGCCCACGCCAGCTCGGCTCGTGGAGACAGAGACCGGCCCACGTAGCACGGATCACGAGACCGGATCCTTTCGGCTTATGGTGGGCCCCCCTTTCGTTAGGCCCATGTTACTCTGCGGAAATTAGTTGTTGTATAATCCGAATTTTTGGATTTTCTTGCCAATAAATTAGATATAGAACAGTGTCATCTACTATGTTCCCTTAGGTGATGATCACCTAATGCTCATGAATCCTAAATTTCATAATTTGCGAAGTAATCAATCATGTGATGGTTGTTGATATAAGGCAACAAAGAACTTTTGGCTCATTGCTATGTGTATTTATGCAAAGTTACGATCACCAGAATCTCAATGATTTTAGGTAGTGATCAGAATACTGGTCGGTGGTCAATTCAAGTATCAAATCTGCACTGAAATGTCAAGCACTTTGTATAATCTAAACAATAGGGGTGGATGAATGATTGAAACCATCGAGAAATTTGCATGATAGTTTATTGAATTACGACATGGGGCTTACTTTGTTGATGCCCTGCTTATTTGATGCCGAAATTAAAACATAAACTTCTTGATGGAGAGGTGTGAAGTGCGTAGAGAAAGTAAAAAGCTTAGAAAGTATGGTTGGAAAGCTTTTTATAAACAAAGACGAGCATTATTGTTGGGAAACTTATCTAATCTAATTCAATTCAAGTCCAAACTTTAGATAAAGTCTATTCTAAATCGATCTATTATAAATGATCTTCCTATCTATAGAATCTGATGTCTTATTTGCTTGTAAATAATGTTTGTGTGTCATTTGTCTTCTGTATTGTCTGTGCCTTTAGTCCTTGTTTTCTATTGAACCATTTCTTTTTTGTGATTTGCAACTGTTTTGACTTCCTTATCTCGGTTATCCCTCGATCAATGGTTTTTCCATAGTCAATCTTTAACTTCTGCACATACTTCAAGTCAATCGCTTAAGTAGGTCAAATATTAAGGACATCGTGAAGACAATGTAGAGTCAGATCTCTCTTTAATGGCAGTCCAAGCTTAGGCGAAGAATTTTCATGCCGTAGCTTCACCTTCGCTCAGTGTTTGGAACATGTCAACTGTGTCTTCCCCGTCGACTCTCTCATGCCGGCGCTTCATCTCGCAAGGAAGAGAAGCCCCGAGCGTCTAAATTACACAAGTCCTCGCTTCACCCAAGCCATATATTTCTCTAATCTTTTCATAATCTCGATAAGGCGAAATTGAAGGGGTTGGTCTTTTTGAATCATTGGAGGAAGCTCATCGAGTAAGAAATGAAGGTTTTAGCTTAGGCTGATTTAACCGATCATGCTCCAGCAATCTTATGGAAATCTGAGTTAGGATTCTCTTTTCTCTTATGCTGTTGATTTATTGTTTTTTTTTTTCCAATTTAAGATAGTATGGTGTGTCTCCGCTCTTTTTTTTTTTTTTTTTTCCTTCTAAGTTAATTGAGAAAGAGGTTTAATTTAGATTGCAGGCTATTGAAGAAATGTATGACATTCATTTCTACTGCATACTTACACGTCGTGTAATTATTGTAGGAGGGTTGGTTTCCTATGTTGAAATTCTTCTTTAGGACAAGATCATTGAAAACTAATTATTGTTGTTGATCGTCTGAAAAGATCTTTTGGACGGTTCCCAACGAACCTTGTAATGATAATTAAAGAACAATATATCTCTAATTCATTGTGTTACAATGTTCATATTATGCTAAAGAAAGAGCAAGAAGAATTGGACGAATCTCTAAACTATGGACAAGATTGAAAATAAAAAGAATGTGTGTGTGAATGAAATCATATTGAAAGCCATAAAAAGCTAGAAGCATAAATATAGAAAAATAAAGTGGAGCTCCTAGGGGAGTTCACCGCAAGTCGGACATGTGGTGCTTCTAAGGAGCAACGTATGTTCCCCATTTAATTTCGTAATTTTTATTAAATGGAGTTTCTCCTATACACTAAGTATGAAAATAAAATATTAAAGTAAAATCTGACATTTTTGAAAGAATGTTCTTCCTATGACTTATATAAAGTGATGCTTTTTAATTTGGTCATGACAATATATATAGACCGTTTCACTTTTAAATTTGGGCTTTCCATTTTATCTTCATTTATTCTTTTGAATTGTCAATGATATTAAGTTCACAATCATATTAATTTTTTAGTTTGTAGAGTAAAATATGTTAAACCAATAAAATTACATACTACTTAATTTTCTCACAAGCTTTGACATATATTTCAACACTTCTAGAGATGCATCCAAGCTTTTTTTTAATTGTATAATAAATTTATATGAGCTTATTGTCGTTGATATATTTGATAAATTGTTTATATAGCAAGAATCTGTAAAAGACAAAAAAATATCAAAATGAAAAGAAAGGGCAAAGAAAATCAAATGAAAGTGAAGAAAAAGAGAGAGCGAAAAGGGGTTGTCGAAAAGAAAAGAAAAGGAGGGGAGGGGATAGTTCTCGGAGGACTGTTATACAAGAACTTTACTTTCATTACAGTAAGGATAATACTAAAGGAAAAGAACAACCCGACTGACTGAGAATCCCTAGTCTGTGCACAAGAATGATGAAAGGAGCGTGAATGAGAATGCAAACTCGAATGAAATTGAATGGAAAACCTCAAAGAATAGAGCAAATCACTAGAAGATGTGAACCGTGATGAGGGAAAATCCAGGCAACAGGCCCAAAAGAGAACCCAACCCATTTCTAGGAAAGCAGGCCCTTTAGAGTCCGAAAATCTCAGGCCCAATGAGCTTAGCAAGGGAGCAGACCAAGGAACAAAGAGATGAACTTTCCCTTTAAGAATGGGCAACGCCAGCTGAGGAAAATCGCCCCCCACCCGCGTCTTCTCGTCCCCTGCCTATGAAACGAGCCTTGTTGTTGGTCCAATCTCTTCAGGCCTTAGCAGGAGCAGGCTCGCCAGATGTGCATGCGACCTCGAGCTCGAGTAAAATCAAATCGAAAGTTGCGAAAGAAAGATTGCTAGAAAGCGAGGGATGATCACTTGATTTGATGGTGCTGCAGGAACATTTTCATCGTCGGCTAATAAGAGGATAGAAAATCTGCAGTGTCGTAACCCGGATGACATCAAAATGCAGAGCAAAAGTAACATTACCAAAGAAATCGAAGCATGTTCCCGCTGATCAGGAAACGAGACAAAACCAAATCCTCTGGAAACCCTGGTCTTTTGATCCCACATGGCCCTTGCATCGCTATGCAAAAAGTCAAGTAACTTCAATATGCATACAATACGACATTTTCGTTCATATATCGCGTTAAGGGATATCTTCTAATTCAAAATCACCAAAAAAATGCAACAAATAATACCATATCAAAGAGCAAAGCAGGAAGCCTATGAACAAGTTGAACAGTCAGAAAAGCAAACAAATGATGATGCATATGTAACCTTAAGGATAATGACTCCAATGGTGGAAAAACTTTAGCCAAATATGCAATATAATTTATAGGCTTTTGGTGCGTGTTCAGCTTAGTTTTTGAACTATTTGAAAAAATTTAATGTTATCTTTTCACTAATTCAAATTCAATAATAACGTTGAATATTTTTACAAAATTTAAGTATTAAGTTGAATATGTATCAAAATTTCAAAAATCATATTAAATAAATTAGAAGTTTATAGACTAAATATAGTACATCAAGCAAAAGTTAATGGGCTGTTTGTGTTATTTTTTCAATCACCATACAAATATATTAAGGTGCCCCCACTTTGAAACGGGATATTTCCTATGCGCGTAAGTCCTTGTGAACGCAGGAAATTACATGACAAGAATGGCATCATCATTGATGATGTCATCCTCTGCGTCTACAGGGGACCCTGGTGTGCGCACGATAAGGGTCCTGTCATTCTCTGCGTGTACAGGGACACATGCTATGGACATACCTAGCACAGGACGTCTCCTCTCTCTGACCGCTAGCGTTGATTGGCTGTCAAAACCTGCAAAACGAGCCATCAATATACAAAGGTCAAAAGATAGGAAATAGACCAGGGTTTATTTCATTTTGGACTTACAAAAGCCTTACATTGAGAGCCCCAGTGGCAAGGGCGGCAGATCTTCTATCAAATTAGGGTACAAAACCATATGATGACCTCAAAAGTACAGCAATTAAACCAAAAATCATTAGAAGGAGCCACTAACAACGTATCACACCGTGAAAAGCTCCGTAAATGAATAAAAACACAAGCTAAGCATGGGCAATGAGCCATGCTACATATCCCAGACAATTTTCCACCAAATCATCTAGTACATCCAGTATAGGTGGAAAGCGCATGTGTGGTGTGAGGACCTTAAAATGGCTATGACAAGAGCTGAAGAAAAAGCACACACCAGAGCTTGTTAGTAAGCAAAACTTTTAATTTTTTATTCTTAAAAAAATCAAAATTTTAATTAAAATTTTAAGGATGATATTGCATATTGAACAAAATTTTATGGATCATCTATATAAATATCCCTTTTTAATTTGTGAATTTCTCTTTTTTTATTTCCTCTCTCTTCTTTTTTAATTACTTTCTAATTTTCTTTCTTTATTTTTGAGCATTGGTAGGACTATTTTTTCACCAATATATACAAGTAATACTTAGTGCATGCACAATTAGCAAGGTTTGAAAAATGTGGCCACTCTAGAGAAGATGGATAATTCCAAGGATTTGACTTTTATATGCCCTCTCTCTTTAGATATTCCAAAATTCCTTTAGTAGTGGAACTTGGGTTTTGCTTCTAAAACACCTGCGTTAAAATCTTTGTTTCCGTGAATAGATCTTATACCTATATCTGCCAAAGAAAAAAAATCTGTACATATGATGCGTTTGGCAGAGTATTGAATGAATGATTTTGCATCTAGACGAAGTTCTTTGACTTGAGGTGCTTTCGAAAAAAGCATACAAAATTTGGATAATTCTCTTTTGGTATATTTTCGAAAAGCAGCTTTATAATGAAGTAAAATTCAAAAATAAAAAGGAGAACAAGAGAGAGTAAGGGTTACTAGATCCAACCGGCATCGACTAGAGGCCGGCGAATGACACGACAGAAGAATTGGAATTTTGCGTGTGTCAACAGTGGCTGCCACAAGATTAGGTGAGAAAAGGTATGCCTAGATGCAAGTTAAAGACCCACGTTTTTTTTTTTGGGCGAAAAAGACCCACGATTTATGAGTAAAAATGTCTTATCGTTTCTCCAGATAGCTTATACGCATCCATGCTGCGTTGCTATATTTTCAACATTATGCGTGAGTTGGTAAACCGTGCTCTTATCTCCTGCTCGTTATTCAATGAATCGATTCCGATTGGTACTAATTAATCACGTATAAAGTCGGATCGTCTTGACCACGTGAAATTGCCTCGGAGATTCAAGAACCGGAGTCTCACCCGCTAACTAAAACCACAGTTCACCGCGGCCCTTGGTTTTGCCATCAGCTGCTCTTAGCACCTGAATTATTTTAAGTTTGATTTAATTTAATCCATAGTGGATGAGCTTTTGGACACCCCGCCAGAATTAGTAGATTAGGGCCTGTCGTGGCCGACATCATCAAAAGTGGGGTGCCGGCTTCGTGCATGGAAAATTAATTCGCGTACAAAGATTCCTTGGAGCATGACATCGTACAGCCCCTCACTTCTAGGACAAATAGCTAAACGCTACGCCCACACCAATTATATCATTCTTTCTGCATCAATCACATTTTGGCACCGTACAA
Organism: Eucalyptus paniculata subsp. matutina; assembly: GCA_017140255.1. NCBI lineage: Eukaryota > Viridiplantae > Streptophyta > Magnoliopsida > Myrtales > Myrtaceae > Eucalyptus > Eucalyptus paniculata. The sequence continues at coordinate 58,194,846 of CM029437.1, forward strand.
AAAAGCCTCGCTTTTAAGCCCACATGATCAAGGTAGAAATAGATCGTGACCCATCACCATCGTGACTCCATCCCGTTTCCCGATTAATATATTAGACACATGATTTACGTGTTTTAATTGTAGCAACAAATTCCATAATAAATTGAGCTATATAACAAAGATTATAATTACACTTGGATCACTTAAACACACTTAATATTTTTTCTAGCCCTCCATTATCTCCAATAACTCAACGGTGCTTAACCACATAATTTCTCAAAATAATGTCTGAATCTCATAAAGGAATACATAAAATCTTAATACACAATTTTAATCGCTACAATACTCTCCAATTGGATCGTGATGTAAGAGAAGCGTCGCCACTACTCATATCAACAACCGCCCACTCCCACGAATCAAGAATATATTATATGGTCACCCAAAATCGAGTAACCGACTTCAATGAGGGAGACGTGTACATACATATCATGCGCAGAAGCAAATTCGGTCAACCTCAGCAAAGTCCAAGTCTCCCTTTTGAATTTTCCTTGGCAACTTTAATGAGGACATCGTTATCTTTAATATCCTTTTATTTTTTCTTCCACCGCCAAATCTAATTTACCAAACGAAGTTAGCTTTTGCTTGATTTTGATGTCTGCGAAACATCCAAATTTCTGACTTTAATCGACCGAACTTTCTTGCAATTTACTTGGGGTGGGGCTTTGTTCACCGGCTCAAACTCAAGACATATAAGTACCATCTAATCTTTAAATAATCACAAGCCAAAGTTGTGCGTGACAACCATCTAATCTTTCCTCAAAAAGTACCACTGTCAGGAGAAACATATGGTAACTAACTATCACAAGTTTGAGTTAAGCAAACGACGATTGAATTCGCTACTCCTGTTCATTTTGACATAATGTCATTTCTTTATATTGAATGTCACCTTAAAAATAAGTTCTCATAGCATTTTCTTAGTGTTCAATTCTTCCATATCTCAAACTACTCACAAGAACCATAGAATTACATTAGGTGGTATGGTCAATTTGCGCACACCAAACCGAATTCACCTTTTTGATTTGGTCGAAGGATTGTCAAATCGAGGTTTGGTTAGGACATGCACGAGTACTAACTATTTCCTCTTAGGTATGTCTCTGATACATATTTGCTACAAACTTGGAATCGGATGGGAGGAAAAAGTTGATATTCTAAATATGACATTTCAGGCTGATATAGAAGATGTGAGATTTCAAGTCAAATAACTAGCGTCCACCACCTCCTTCCCCCCCCCCCCAACAACACTTTCTCTTATTGGATAACAATAGAGATTAGACGAGTGAAGAACACCCGACGAAGCTCATCGAGAGCCGGCCACTAGAGTAAAGCCAAGAAAAAGGAGAAACCATCCCTTCGAGTCAAACAAATGAGGAGAGCAACCACGAAAACGTCAAATGCTCCTAAAGAAAAGACCACACTCCAAACCCAAGAAAAACCACTACTTAACAAAAAATTAGGTTTTTTTTGGGGATTTCTTAAAAAAGTGTCTCGTGATATTCGTTAATAATATTTGTGAAGAAGTTATTTAAAGGTTTTATGTTCTCTAATACATTATTTTTTCCACAATACGTGTAAATCGAAATAATTCCTTCTAAATATGCTTAACATAAGCCTTTTTAATTGTACGCATCAGAGGTGATATCATAGACAAAGAAACGAGTGATAATTAACAAATGGAATTATTTGATTGGGAAAGTGAAAAGCGGTTTTCTGATGGAAACACTGAAACAACAGGAAGGTGAGGGCGGTAACGGTGAATTCATTTTTTATCTTTTATGAAATTGATATACAGGCGTTGTTTCTCAAAAAGCCAAGCTTAAACATGCTGCTCTCTCTCTCTCTCTCTCTCTCTCTCGATTCTGAAGATGGTGGAGGACGAGTCTCTTCTGTTGCATACAAAAGGGTCTTCCCATTCCTCATTTCCTCCTTCCGCCGTCCGTTAATTCCCTTTTCATTCTTGCGTTTAAGGCTTTGTTTTACAGAAAATATTTTGAAGATGATGGAGGATGAACCTCTTCTTTTGCGTACAAAGGGTCTTCCCATTCCTCATTTCCTCCCTTCTCCATTCGTTCATTCCCTTTTCATTCTTGCGTTTAAGGCTTCGTTTGTATTGCGCAAAATATTTTTCAAAAAAAGATTTTCCCCTTTTTCTTCTTCCAGTGTTTTAAATGTTTAGGTTAATGAGAAATGGAAAACATTTTTCTAGTTAGCGGAAAAGTTTTCCAATCAAAGCCTAAATTTGAAAAAAAAAAAAAATGAATTTCTCTTTAAAAATAAAAAATTAGCTTCCAAAATAATCCTAGGTATCAACGCTTGGACCGAAAATTCTGCAGCATCTGAGCACGAGAATCCCAATAGTAGTTCCCAAGCCCTTGGCAGTGGGGTCAATCCTCGATGCTTGGGCCTAGATCCATTGAGATCGAGGCCAGGACCATGACTCCTAGGCCCTAGTCCATGTAGGTTGTGCCCAAGACTCCAACCGTTGCGCTTGAGTTCATTGGAGTCGAGCCCAAGTCACCGGTGCCATGCTTGTGACGTTGGGCTCGGGTCATCAGTGCCCATGCCTGGGTCCATCGAGCCCGGGACTTGGACCACAACACCCATGCCTTGATCCCCAAATTTCGAGCCCAAATCTATCAAGGCCCAAGCCAAGACTCTCGTGCCCTTGCCCGAGTGCCTTATGATTGCAACCCAGTCCATCGATGCCAAGCTACGGTGTTGGGGTCTGGGGCTTGACCTCGATAGACCCAGGCCTAGGCGTCGACCTATATAGCTTGGGTCGAGGCGCCAGGGAGCCGAACATAGCCACTAAGTTCTTGGGCTCAGTTTTCAATGGACCCAAGACCAGTGACTGTACTTGTGCCCAGAAGTCAGGGATCTATGCTTGAAATCCCGGTGCCTAGGTTCCTTGCGTATCACAATTACTAGAGCTTGAATAGTATATATTTATTTAGGAAAATCAAATGAGATTTCACTTACCAAACAACGAAAAATATTTTTTAATTAATTTTTTGCCTCAGCCTAACTACTGAAAAATATTGTCATTATATTGGAAAATGATTTCTCGAAAACATTTTGTAAAAATGTAACATCTTTCTTGAAACAAATAGAGCCTAAGCCCTAATTTTTGCGTTCCATTTTTCATGTCTCTTGAAGATCTCCTCTTCATTTCGGATTCCTTGATGCCGCCGTGGCGTTCGAAGGTAAAATCTTTACTTCTGAGCTCATCGACCATTGAATATTTTGAGGCGAATGCGTAGCAATTTCAAAGCTCTTTTCCGAAGTGGGAAAAATGGTTGCCTAGTGAGTTTGAGATATCGATATTCTTCTTTTTACTAAACGTGGATTATTCACGAGACTCTCCGAGGGTAACAGATATCATTTTGGATCGAATATTTATTTGCTTGAATCTTGGGGAAACGCAATTCCTACTTCTCATCAATGACAGATTTCTACTCCTAAAAAACTATAATCAGCGTACGATGTGAATCATCTTCACGTAGGATGTCCGATATACCTCGCTAAACAACACTCGCTCTCTGCCTCCTAAGTCCTTAGCATGCCCAACAAGCCGAAACTTGTAAAAAAAATACTATATTGGCGGATAGGTAATTCTCGTCTTTCAACCAAAAGTGGTGGTGGCGGCGGCATTGCCTGAGCATATTCGTAAAAGATCCTTATGGCTTTCCTTCATTTTTATTTTATCCAAAAAAATAAAGGAAAATAGGAGTAAGGATAGTAAAAATTATTTTTAATGGGATTAATTTAATTCAAAACAAATCACAAGGAAAATCTGATGGACCGTAGCTAAAAAGTCTTGCCGGGCGATCATGACCACTGATTCCAACCGTCCGCGAAGGTGGTCGGCCACAATTGCCATGTGCCGCAATGTCCGTTCCAAAGACAACCAAGGGCTTTGGTTAAGCAAGTCATTGAGTAATCTTTTTATTTAATTTATTTTTATTTTGACTGTTAGGTTGCTTTGATGATCAAGAACAGTGGATGGATGGGGGGTTACCGCCAGGAAGTTTCCCCTTTTCTAGGAAAGTACGGAATCACCCCCCCCAGCGTTTTATGATATTACAATGGGAAGATGACGTAAGGTAAAGATATTTTCAATTTAGTAAGAAAAATAATTCTATTCTGTGAAGGCGGATACGACCGTGAAAAATAATATTTACACAATCTCTTCCAACATCAAACCTCCCTTCTCGATCCGTCCCTCTCTGTGTGTTATCCGAAAGCACTATTAGGACATGAAGTGTTCTTTAAGAATGTCTTTAGACATGAACTGTTTTCTTGGGCAGGGGTTCAGGGTTAAGACAAGAAGAAAGATTTCTGTTTCTTATTTTAATTTCCGAATTCTTCTTCTTCTTCTTCTTCTTCTTCTTTATTTTTTTTTTTTATGGGAAATGAGGGCAGGACGGTACTGTTTCTCATTTGAGAGTAACCAACATGTGTACACCGCATATTTTTCCAAGGGGGATTTTCCCTATTAGACAAAAAAATCAGCCAAACTAGCAATAAGGGAATAGAAAAGAAACTTATTCACATTGTTTGTTGGGTTTCCTGAGAAATTCGAGAATACCACTTCGTGGAGATTTTTTAAATTAGAACACAAATAAATGTATGATTTTTATTAGCAATATCACAAACGTATAACATTTTTCACACTTGCAATCATGAAAGCAAAATAAGTCCATGGAGCATTGCAAGCCAAATGAAATAAGTCCTGGCCTTTGACTTGTATAAGTGACTTCAACTCATAAATAGTTCATATATAATTTGTTGGATTTTACTAGTGACTTTTCATTCGTGAACTAGAAATTTCTTGATACCCCAAATACACTAATTGTGAAAAGAGGGACTAATTTGTATTTTAATGAGTAAATGAAAGAATAATTTTTATTATGCATGTTAATGTTTCATAATATAATTGGAGTTTTGTGCAGTCTTCTTTGAACAGAATACTTTGCTTGATTTACTTCATAATGGTGACCATGCACATTCTTGAACTTGCCGGTTTCAAATTACCTATGAAAGAGCACTTGCGGACTAGAATTCACTGTCATCCTTTTGGAACGACCGTACCATTAGCTTAGTGGCATACATAATTCACGCATTATATAGGACATATATTTCGATGCCTCATTTGACTAATTAATTCGTTACTTACACATTGCATATCATGCATCATATGTCATATCAGAACTTAGGTTCATACATAATTCATGTCTAAAGCAATGCATGTTAATTTTTAAAATTCATATGGAATAAAAATAGGATATAATTTTCATTAATAAAACAAAAACCAAATAAAAATGTTATTTAGGTCATATAGATTTCATAGTATGCATGTCATATCTTGCACGTTAGTTAGTGAGTTACATGTTTTAGATTCAATGTCTTAATACTCCTATCATGCAATCGGACCATAATTAATCATCGTGTTTCATGTATTATTCATATTGTGCATAGCTCGATTTTCATTAAAAAAAAAAAAGAAGAAGAAGAGAAAAATGCCAAAACAATTAGCATTGCATCATGAGGTCACTTTCATTAGGTCATGTTTAGTCTTTTATCTATTAAAAAGAAATCACAAAAAAATTTCACATGTTAATAATGGTTAATTAATAAGGTTAATTTATAATTAATTCTATTTCATGTCATTGTTATTTCATATAGGTCACATATATATTAAAAAAAAAACAAAACAAAAAAGAACTTATCATAATTGCATTACTATTAAAAAAATCATGTTTAAGTTAGGCATCCGATTTTTAGATTAATACGTTGCAAATGTTTGAAAAATAATAATGATACAAACTTGTGGTTTGCTTTGAATTAAGTTTAGTTCATTTCCTTAGCAATACATTTAATACTTTGCTTATTGAGTATTAAATTACTGATTGCGCACTTGCATGGCCGCTAGGGAATATTAGTGGCTTAGGTTTAAAACTGATTGAGACTCGCTTGCAAATTATTTTTGAAAACAAAAAGAAAAGATACAAAAAGGGCATTAGATTAATTTAACATAATCAAATCACTGAACCTATTAAATTTATGGTTCGCATAAGTAAAGTATTCTCCCATACTTAACTTGGACTTCTAATCAACTTAATTAATCAGTGACAGCTCCTAATTAAATAAAATTACATATCTAAATTGTTTAATTTGACTACCCACTTGCGATTGGTAGGATTTGAGAAAGTTTGTGCTAAGTTTTCGGACTTAGTAATCCATTAGCTTTCTCTTGGATGATTCGCCTTTGGGAAGGTAGTAACAAGTTTCATACTTGCTCTTAGTCTTGAGTCATGTTTTGACACGTGTGTTCAAATTCTACCTCCTAATGAATTAATCCGGTCGTTAGATTGGACCTTATAATAAGGTCTGCGCAACGTCACTATCGAGGGCATTCTAGATCGGTGACATTTTGGGCATATCCGATAGGCCGACTCTGTTAATCCTCATAAAGTCGTAACCCATTAACAATTCCAGCTATCTAGGGTAAAGGCAAGTGAGCTCACGTTTTTCACTCGCGGAAGGAGCTCATTCACGTAATATAAGAAAACGAGGGCCACTGAAGTTACGACAATGATGCAATTGGTAGCCCCTTCGTTTTCAATGGCCGAAGGAGGAGTTCAGTCCGCCTAACTCCTTGTAGCCTACTACCATAAATGAAAATGTGCCAAAGCTGTATATTGAACATTTTTACATAATTTAAGGACTAAGTTGAACATGTAACAAAATTCTAAAAACCGTATGAAAATGTGCCAAAGCTTTATATTAAACATTTTTACATAGTTCAAAGACTAAGTTGAATAGGTAACGAAATTCTAATAATCTTATTGAACAAATTAAAAGTTTATGAATCACGATGAATAAATTAAAAGTTCAAAAATCATATTACACATTAGACCAAAATTTAGAAATTATATATGTCATTTTCCTAATCAGCATACAAATATATTAAAGTACCCTCCATTGAAAGAGGACCCCTATCACGTGCACACCAGAAACATTCTATGCGTCCGCAGGGTCCTATGCTATGGGCATACCTAGTACAGGATATGTCCTCTCTCTGATGGGCATACCTAGTACAGGATATGTCCTCTCTCTGACCGCTAGCATACGCCCAGTTGACTTTGATTGGCTGTCCAAACATGCTAACGAATCATCAACATACAAAGGTAAAAAGAAAGGAAATAGACCATTCTTTCAAGAAAATAACACATCAATACTCACTAAATAAAAACCGTTACATGTAAATTATTTATGTAAGATATTCAAGTGAAAAAAAAAAAAACGTGTTTGAATATCTTATGTGAATAATTCATGTAGAACGTTATTTTATGTCCAATGTTCAAACTTATCGACTTGATAACCAAATCAATGAATTCCGTTACTTTGAATTAATGAAATAATAAGATTGAATATGTTCTATATAATTTAGGGATTAAATTAAACATATAATAAAAGTTTATGGATCACATTAAATAAAATAAAAGTTTAGGGATAACATTGCATATCATTCATGGATCATTCGTAAATATCAATTTTTTTACTTTAATTTCCTCCATCTATTTTTAATTACTTTCAATTTTTCTTTCTCTAATTTCGTGCATCAGCATACCTACCTCCTCAACAACATTATATTCAAAAAATCTTCATATATATATCATTTATTTCACGAAAGATAAATTACTTTAAAGTATTTTTAAAAAAAAATCGTTTGTAACTTAATTTAAAATGTTTTTTATCAATAATAAGTTGTGATGAAAAAAATTTTCGTTTAATAATTTTGTTACTAAGTGTTTATTTTTACAAAGTCATTTATTCTTTGCAAAATAAACGCATTGTTAATAGTATATGACCCCTAAAATGGCAACGACCCATGGCCTATAATTTTGTAATCAGCCGCTCTACGTCGTCGGATCTCGTGCACCTTAGCATGCGAATTCTTCGGATTTGATTTAATTTAATTCACAGTAGATAAGCTTCAAATTTCGGACCCCACCCCCTAGGATTAGCAAATTATGACGCAGCGTAATAATAGAAAAGAATAGAAAATCAAGGGTGTCGCCATGTCAACACGACGTCGCGGATTAGGAAAGTCTCAGGTAGCTTCCTTCCCTTGATGTGGGAATCATTTCTCGACCATCTACGCCCATGGGAAACCGTTCCAAGGAAAAATAGCTTATCCCACTCCCATAAATCAATTATATTATAAAATAGCTAACTATCACAAGATCGATCGAGTTAGGCAGCCGAGGATCAAGTTCAATGTTCCGTTGATTTCGACATAAATGTCATTGTCTTATGTCAAATCCTCACCTTTAAATAGATTCTCATAGCATTTTCTTAGTGTTATCTTCTTCCATTTCTCAAACTACTCACAAGAACTGAAGAATTACATTAGGTGGTAAGGTCAATTTGCACGCACCGAATTGAATTGACCTTTTCAATCTGGTCGAAGCATTGTCTGATCAAGGTTTGGTTAGGACATGAGGAATAACAACTATTTTCTCTTAGGGCATGTTTCTGATAGATTTTAGCTATAAACTCCGAATCGGATGTGATGAAAAGAGTTGATATTCTAACGTGAGATTTGAGGTTACTATAGAATATGTGAGACTATAAGCCAAATAACTAGTGTCCATTGCCTTTTTTTTCTTGGATTAAGTGTATTGAAGATCCTAAACCTTGTCACAAAAATACAATTAAGTCCTAAAATATTCTAAAAGTACAACTAAGTCCTAAAACTTATCACAAAAGTGCAATTGAGGCCTAAAACTTCAAAAAATACAATTTTCCTTCTCCATTTTCAACCTTTGCTCCACTTAGAAAGTTTAAATCCAACTATGTAATAATAAGTGGATGCCTAGGTAGAGGGGTCAATAAAAAAGTTTGTTTTAAATCATAAAAAAAAAAAAGTATGACATAAATGGTTTTTGACTTTTAATTTATTTAATATGGTTCATGAACTTTTGCTCACTATACAACATCATTTCTAAATTTTCAATTTGTTCAATGTAATTCTTAAACTTTAACCTAATATGTAATGTCGTCCATGATTTCTTAAATTTTTTTATTATGGTTCCCAAATTTCTGGTACATATTCAATTTACTACATGATAATATTTCATTATTGTCCTTTTTTTTTTAATTCAAATAAACGGACTTTATTGATTTGGCTTTCAATTTAGGATATTTGAATGGTGGAAAAAAAAAAGAGTGACACATGGATTATCCATATAAGATTTTCAAGTCAAAAAAGACGCATTTATGGCCCCATAAAACCATTAGATGGCGTGGATTATTATACTCTTACTTGAGTCAAATTTTTTTATGTGGATAATTCAATTGTGACATTATTTTTTTGCTTAACGTTTAGACTTATTGAGTTGAAACCAAATCACTGAATTCGTCAACTTGAATTAATGGAATGATGATATTTGACATTTTTCATATAGTCTAAGGATGAATCCTTTTATTCGTAAGTTTACTCTTACCTTCGATCGCATATTAAATTGAGCATATACTAAAAGTTCATGGATCACAATAAAAAAATTAAATATTTACGGATAACGTACACATCAAATCAATGTTTATAGATCATTTATTTAAATATCCCTTTCATGTCCCGTAGTTCCTTTTTGTGTTTCCTCCCTCTTCTTTTTCTAATTACTTTCTATTTTTCCTTCTTTATTTTCGTCCATCAGCAGACCTACTTGCTCAACAACATTGACAATTTAATATTTCGTCACATGTGTTTTTTTCACCGACAGTAAATTTAACTTTTCCCTTGACAAGAAGCACCCAAGTTTATACATAGGATTGGTGCATCGAATTTATCGCTTGAATTAAATCTGACGATACGTACACGTAGGGTTGCCCATCAATTTCTGTCCTCTAATCGTTAGGAGAAGACACGGCAAGAGATCCTTCGCCAATAAACTCATGCACAATCAACAATTTTCTCAACGTTATCATAATATTAAGACTAGCAATTGCGATTGCTTTTAGAGAAATAAAAGAATTTACTTCAATAGCGATCAAGATATTTGGATATTTCCCGACTAAGCCCATAGCTCAAAGGAGATTTCTGAGGTTAAAAGGAGCCCCTCATGGACGGGGAAAAGTCGATGATTATATGACAATATTTTTTTGATGCGTCGAATTTATGTGAACCTAATGCATCTCAGTCTTTAATTCATGTGGCTATCATGATTTCCAGAAATCAAACATGGTAGAATTCATTGAGAGAATCAAATAAAAATTTTGTACATTTTACTTACTAGAATTGTGTTTGACCCAGACATTATGCTGACTGCTGATGGCTATGGCGACCCATCTTTCTTGCTTTGAAATATTAGACACTCGCTTGTTTCCAGGACGCATCATTTAGAACTCTCCGACCTTATCTTGTCCTTGGTTTGACTAAAATGGCTGGCTTACTGTCTTTTTACGGGTGCCCGTTACTAATTCAGACAACGAATATTTTTTTCGGTCTTTTATCCTACCTTTGTTTTTATTTCAAGTAAGATCGATGGTCCATCTACAGTATCTATAACGGTAGTCTCGTTGTTTATTTATAAACTTAGCAGAATAATATCAATTTGGTTCCAGATAGTGACAATTTAATTTTACTAAGAAAGCACAAAAATATGTTAGCTCACGTCTAATTTAATTCAAGATAGCTACAGCGCAATCAAAATTACATCAGGAAGTTGTTATGATGACTCGTCGTACTTCCATGTGGGTAAAAGTATCGTCATTCTCAATTATTACTTGAGCAAAAAGGAAAGTTTAAATTCCAACAATGTATAATAAGTAGATTCCTAAGCACCGGAGTTAATGGTTCCCGAACTGGCCTAATGTATAATATCGTCCTTAGGCTTTTAATTTGTTGAATATGATTCTCGAACTCTAGCTCAATATGTAATATCGCCCTTGAATTTTTAATTTTTTTTTTATCATGGTTCCCAAATTATTTATACATGTTCAATTTAGTCGTTGAACTACATAAAAATGTTCATTATTATCCTTAATTTAATTCAAATAAACGAAATATGTTGCTTTGACTTTCAATCCGGTACATTTGAATGGTGAAAAAAATAAGGAAATGCTACACGTGGATTATCTAGATAAGACATTCAAGTCCTGAAATGTGTGTTTATGGCCCTATAAAGTCATTGGATTACATGAATTGTTATATTCTCACTTGAGTGGAAATAGTTCACAAGAAACGTTATTTTTTTGCTTAGTGTTCAGTTGACATCCAAATTCGGGAAATAATGAGATTTTATATTTTTTATATAGTATAGGGATTAAATTAAACATACATAAGAAAATGAATCGTATAAAACAAATTAAAAGTATTGAAATGACGTTGCATATTGAGTCAAAGTTAATGAATTGTTTATATAAAAATCTCTTTTATTTCCCGAAGTTCCTTTTTTTTAAAATTACTTTCTATTTTTCTATGTTTGTTTTCGTCCAGCAGCAGGCCACATTTACAATTTAATATTTCGTCGTGTGTGTATCCTTCCATCGGCAGTCAAATTGGACTTGCCTACATTCGGCTTCCAATTTTAATCCCCATTTATTTCAGTTTCTGTTTTTTTTTTTTTTTGTCGCAGGTCGACAGCATCATGAATAAAGTTCCTCGTTATGGGGCGGAGGACTTTTTTTTTTCTTCTTTTCTTTTTTTTTGTGCATCGGACAAAAGCACAACAGCGATTTCGAAGGATCTTTCTATTTTCTATTTATTTCCCGCACCGATGCCAATCAAATCTCCAGAACTGCTCGCGCAGGGTCGTCGCCCCGTCCCCCAAAAAGAGGTAAAGAAATCTGGGCCGTCCATAAGGAAGATCAACGTCCCCAAATCGCTGCCGAGAGTCCCTGCTATCGTACAACCAGGAATAATCTCTAGAATCGACTTGCACGTACCTTTTCGATATGATTGACTAAGAAAGGACAGATGATTTACTAACGACAGCAACGAAGATTCTCCTCTCTCTTTGCGGCTCGGCTATAAAAGGAAGCCTCGAGTTCTCCTGGTACTTGCTCGTGTTCTCCGAAGATCTCTGCATTTTGGGATTCCTCCGCTTCCGTCGCGTCGCGTCGTTCGAAGGTAAGCATCTTTATTAGCGGAAAGTTGGGTTCTGCTTCTGACCGATGGTGGGTTTCTCTTCGGTGGTTCTTGCAGTTCTGCTGAGAGAACTGACCATGGCTGGTCGTGTGTTGACCCGAAGTCAAAGCATTGGCGAGCGTTTTGAGAAGACCCTCTCTGCTCACCCAGACGATTTACGCGCCTTCTTCTCAAGGTAAAAGCAAGGAAGAAAACGGATGTATTCAAGGGATCTCGAATACGACATCTCGATAGGTGGTTCTAGCGCGTAAAGTTGGGGGAAGTCAGCTTAAAAAATGTTTTGATCCTTTTGCTTTCATGTCGAAGGTTTATAGCCAAGGGCAAAGGCGTCTTGCAGCGCCGCCAAATCCTAGCCGAGCTTGAAGCGATCCCTGAGGAGAGCAGAGCAAGGCTTCTTGATGGGGATTTCGGCGAAGTCCTCAAAGTCACGCAGGTGTTTATGAGCTTCTTCACGTGGATGTTTTTCTGTTTTGTATGCTCTTGAAATCTGCTCACGTGTAGCTATAATGGGTTAAATTTGCTTTTCTTAAACCTTTTTTTTCCGTTCAAATTCTCAAGGAACCTTTTTTTTTGGCGTAAATTTTGAGGTTTAGGAAGCGATTGTGTTGCCTCCATGGGTTGCTCTTGCTGTTCGTCCAAGCCAAGGTGTGTGGGAACACATCCGTGTGAACTTCCATGCGCTTGTTCTTGAGCAATTGCAGGTTCATGGGTATCTGCACTTCAAAGAAGCGCTTGCTGGTGGAAGGTCAGATTCTTTATTGTCTATTCTTTCCCTTCCCTTTTTCTTTTTTCCGTTTCTTGGTTATTCCTAGAATTCAGGGTCACGTTTCTTTATGCTCTCTCTTTCCTCCGCGAAAGAGCGTCTCGTCGCCGCCGCCGCCACCTCGGCCTCCGTCGGTTGCGGTGCGCTCACCGGACAAGGGAAAGAAAAGTCAAGAGGGAAGAAATCAGACAAAATCCATTTGGTGTTTTAGCTTCTCCCCCCTTAAGATCTGTTCGCTCTCAGTCATTTTGCCGCGATTGATTGGGTGGTCCGTCAATGGTTGAATTGGAAGCTTCGGAATCGCTTCTCTGAAGTTCGCCTCCTCTCTGCGCGCGTGTGTATGCGTGGGTGCGTGGGTTCCGAGCGATTAGGTGAACCGGAGCTTGTTGTTTATGGTGGGTAAAAGCGGATCTCCGATGCGGAAGTGATTTCGGCGTCGCTTCCGGCGAAGAAATCCGACAAGGTCAGGAGAAAGGAAGAGAGGAAAAGTCCGGCGAATGTGGTGCTGTGGGTCGCGAACTTGGGGGGAGAGAGAGAGAGAGAGAGAGAGGAAAGTTCTCCATCGTGGGGAGCAGAAATTTTGATTGTTCGATACGAATCCTACCTTGTGTATTGAATGGTCCTGATATTTTCTCGATTGTTTCGGGCGTGTTAATGCGAGTTTATTTGTCTTGCGTTGCAGCTTGAACCCTGACTTTGAGCCATTCGCTCCCACTTTTGGGCGCCCGACTCTTTCCAAGTCTATCGGGAATGGCGTTGAGTTTCTCTGTCGCCGCCTCTCTGCTATTCTCTTCCAAGACAAGGAAAGCTGGTACCCTCTGCTTAAATTCCTCCAAGTCCACAGCTACAATGGGAAGGTACATCTAGCTTCCGATGATTCACATTCATTCGAAGTCTTGAAAATGAGTCATGAGTTACAAATTCAGATTTCTTTCACCTCATGTCACAATATGGCGAACACTGGGAACTCAATGCCAATTAAGATTACAGAATGTGCTGCGCATTGAAAAAAACATTTGTGATCTCTTTATGGCTTATGTGAATACTGGGTGGTTCCGCAGGACATAATGGTGAATGCCAGAATCCGGAATGTGTTCTCCCTCCAACCTGCCCTAAGGAAGGCAGTGGACCATCTGACCCCGCTCAAACCTGAGACTCCGTATTCCGAGTTCGAGCACAACTTGCAGGATTTTGGGCTGGAGCAGGGGTGGGGTGACACCGCTGAGCGGGTCATCGACACCATTCAGCTCCTATTGGATCTCCTCGAGGCTCCCAACCCAGGCTCTCTCGAGAAGTTCTTGGGAAGGATTCCAATGGTTTTCGATGTTGTGGTTGTGTCTCCCCATGGACACTTTACTCAGGACAATGTCCTAGGTTCTCCAGATACCGGTGGCCAGGTACTTGTTTTATTTTGAGTTGGCACCTCTTAATCAGGAGAATATACGTGTCGTGTGGTCTTGTATTTAGCTTAATCATTTGAGAATAATTCTGTCTATTTCTAGGTTGTTTACATCCTGGATCAAGTTCGTGCCCTAGAGATTGAAATGCTTCGCCGCATTAAGCAACGAGGACTGGATATTACTCCTCGGATCCTCATTGTAAATTTCACAAGTTTATCATTGGGACTTTATGCAGTGATCAGATGATTATCCTACTTTAAGCGCTTATTGTGTATTGTGTTTTCCTAGATCACTCAGCTTCTCCCAGATGCGGTTGGAACCACCTGCGGCCAGCGCCTCGAGAAAGTTTTCGGGACTGAGCACTCCCACATTCTTCGCATCGCCTTCGGGGATGAGAAGGGAATCATATGTGAGCGGATTTCCCGGTTCACGGTGTGGCCCTATTTGGAAAGATTTGCCAAGGTATTGACAGACTCAATTATGTACTTCAGGTCATTTTGCCTGTTGAATCATTTAGTTTCTGGTTGGGACTAATGGTTTTTGTTGGTAAATCTTATCAGGATGTTGCGAAAGAAGTCGCTGCAGAGTTGCAGCGCAAACCTGATCTGATCATCGGAAACAACAGCGATGGAAACATTGTTGCTTCCTTGTTAGCCGATAAATTAGGTGTTACACAGGTTTGTTCTCTTTTACATAATCTTGTCACTTGTAGCCACTGATGCCGAAATACTTAAAGCTTGACATAATCTGATCCTTTGCTTCTTTGTACAGTGTGCAATAGCACATGCCCTTGAGAAGACAAAGTACCCAGAGTCAGACATTTACTGGAAGAAATCTGAGGAGAAGTACCACTTCTCTTGCCAGTTTGCCGCGGATCTCACTGCCATGAACCACACTGACTTCATCATCACCAGCACCTCTCGAGAAATCGCTGGAAGGTAATTCAACTCGATTGTTCATCTTGAAATTCGATTATCCTAATATAGTCTACCAAATTTCCCCAGCAGTCCTAATATTCCTTACTTTTCAATTTTTTCAGCAAGGATACTGTGGGGCAGTATGAGAGTTACATGAACTTTACTCTTCCTGGATTCTACCGAGTTGTCCACGGGATCGATGTCTTCGACCCGAAGTTTAACGTTGTTCCTCCAGGTGCTGACATGAGCATCTACTTCCCCTATACCAACCAGCAGCAGCGATTGAGATCTTTCCACCCTGAGATCGAAGAACTCCTCTTCAGTGATGTTGAGAACAAGGAACACTTGTGAGTGTTCTGGTCCTTCCTTCATACCCAACTTAAATCCTATCCTGGCATTTGTGATGGCGTTCTTGGGAATCGTAGTTGTTTATTGCTAATTAACATTGTCTCTAACGTTAAACAGATGTGTGTTGAGAGATAAGAACAAGCCGATTATTTTCACCATGGCGAGGCTGGACCGTGTCAAGAACTTGACAGGGCTTGTTGAGTGGTATGGCAAGAACCCCGAGTTGAGAGAACTGGCCAACTTGGTCGTGGTTGGGGGCGACAGGAGGAAGGATTCCACGGACTTGGAAGAGCAGGCCGAGATGAAGAAAATGTACGACCTCATCGAGAAATACAAGCTGAATGGCCAGTTCAGGTGGATTTCCCCCCAGATCAACCAGAGGAGGAACGGAGAGCTCTACCGCTACCTCTGCGACACGAAGGGAGTCTTTGTTCAACCGGCTATCTATGAAAGTTTTGGATCGACCGTGGTCGAGGCCATGGCTTGTGGATTGCCGACCTTTGCCACTTGCAATGGCGGGCCAGCTGAGATCATAGTGCACGGTAAATCAGG
Source organism: Eucalyptus paniculata subsp. matutina (assembly GCA_017140255.1). Taxonomy (NCBI): domain Eukaryota; kingdom Viridiplantae; phylum Streptophyta; class Magnoliopsida; order Myrtales; family Myrtaceae; genus Eucalyptus; species Eucalyptus paniculata. The sequence goes on from CM029437.1 coordinate 58,211,016, forward strand.
CTTCCTGATTGATCCTTACCATGGTGACCAGGCGGCCGAGCTTCTCGTAGAGTTCTTCAAGAAGTGCCAGAACGACCATAGACACTGGGAAAACATCTCAAAGGCTGCCACGCAGAGAATTGAAGAGAAGTAAGCATATAAAACATGGGTTTTCAGATCTAAATGATGTTCGGGAATATGGTTTTTCTAATGTAATTTTTTTTTTTATCCTTTTGATTAAGGTATACATGGCCAAGGTACTCTCAGAGAATGTTGAACCTGACTGCTGCGTATAGTTTCCAGAAGCATGTACCTGACATTGATCAGGTCGAGGAGGGCCGCCGCTGCTGCGCCAAGATGTTCTATTATGCCAAGTATCGCCCCCTGGTAAGTTCCTGCTTGAAACCTAATCCGACTCTGCATTCTTCATTCAATTGGAGTACGATCACAAATGAAAATGAAGGAATTTTTCTTGAGGGGGTGTCCAAAGTTCTCTATCTATTCACCTTTGCCTGCATGCTCCACGAAGATGTTACCGCAGAAATTAAAATATAATATTATCACTGTTTCAACAGTTCTTGGCATTCGAAGTATCTGTGTTCTTGCTTGTTCTTGCAGGCCCAGTCTAGTTCCCTCCGTGGGCGTAAGAGGAAGCGTTGGAATTGGGAAATTTTCAAGAGGTTTTTTTCCTAATTATTGTTTTATTTGCATCATCTGTTCTCTGAACCTACGGTTTGTATCTTGAGTTTGACTCGTACTATTTTTTTTTTTTTTTTGGGTCGAGAAAGTTGAAGGTTTCATTAACTCGAAACAAGTTTGTTTACATTAAAAACTAGAATATCCAATATAGATTTCGGGAGATAAGACAGCAAATCAGGAGGGAGTTCATTTTTCCGCTTGGCCAGAAGTCTTCTCTCTTTTTACCCTTGTCTGCATGCTTCATGAAGATGTTATCGCAAGAATTAAAATCTAATCTTATCACTGTTTCAACAGTACTTCGTGTACAAATCATGTTTCTTGCAATTAACTCCTGCTATGTTCTTGCTTGTTCTTGCAGGCTCCGTTTGGTTCGCCGCGCTGTCACATAAACCAAAGGGACGGACAGTTGTCAGAAGAGGAAGCATTCGAGTGTGGAAGTTTCCAAGACGTTATCTTCCTTGATTTATTTTTTATTTGCACTATCTGATCTTTGAACCTATGGTTTGTATTTGAGTTCTACTCAGTACTTTTTTTTTTTTGGCATTATCTGTTCTCTGGACCTATGATCTATGTTTATGTTGTACTCCGTACTTTTTCTTATTTTTATTTGCGTTATATGTTCTCTGAATGTATTTTGAGTTTGGAATATCCAACATAGATTTTAGGAGATTAAATAGCCAATCAGGAGGGAGTTCATTTTTTTGCTTGATTTAACCACCCAATCATCTAGCTCGCTGGCTTCCGGGAAAAAAAAAAATTTCAAACTTACGAGTTCTACTCGGTACTTGGGCAGTAGCCGGGGTCGGACCTAGTATTACACACGAAATTCCTAATATAAATTTACTCATTTAAAAGGAGTAGATTTTCCACTTAAGCCCAGGCGAGCTCGTTAGGAGGCCGGCTTTATTCGGGCTGATTCGGCTATTTGATTCAGGTGGGCTACCCCGGATACAATTAACCTGATAGACCAAGTTTTTCTTTGATCAATCTCTCTCTCTCTCTCTCTCAAGCCTTAACCGTTCATCTTCTTCACTACAAATCTTCAATCAATGGTTGCAAGCACAAGCCATACTGTGAAGCTCATTGAGGATAAGCTTCCAACTAAATGACAAGCCGAGGTCGACAAATCCAAGTGGGTATGTGTTCCGTACTCTGACGGGAGGCCGACAACCACGTCGATGGGGGCTTGATTTCAACAACTTGGACGCCATAGTAGTTAAGAAATTTACAAGCAAAATCTCAGGAGCAGAAAGCTTCCTCCTTCAATGTTGCTCATGCCACGAGAAGGAATGAAAAAGAATGTGAAGGCTGATGAGGGGGAAAATCCACGGACAAGGCCTAAAGGAGAACCCAACCCATGTCGAGTCTAAAAATGCCAGGCCCAAGAAGCAAAGGAGAACCTTTTTTTTTCTTTTGTTGGAAAAGGAGAACTTTACATTCAAGGAATCTCTCCCTTTCTCTTCTCGCCGCCTTTGATACGAGCCTTGGAGTTCGTCCAATTTCTTCAAGCCTTAGCAGGAGCGGCCTTGAACGGATAACACGCTAAATCATGACGAACAATATCACTAGAAAGCAAGACGCGAAGTGGGTACACGGAGGAGAATGACGATGAGGCTGCACAAGAAAAGCCTTATCTGGAAATGGACTTCTAGAGCGACAACTTGGGAGTTTATTGAATCATGACATGCGGCTTACATTTTGATACCATGCTTACTTGCTATATAAATTTTTTAATGAAGATGTCTGATGATGTGCGTAGAGAAAGTAAAAGCTTAGAAAGTATGGTTGAAAGCCTTTTATATACAAAGACAAGCATTGTTGTTGGGAAACTAATATAATCTAAATTGATTCAAGTTCAAAATTTGAACAAAGTCTAATCTAAATTGATCCATTACAAATGATCTTCCTATCTATAGAATCTGATGTCTTATTTGCTCGTAAATGATGATTGTGCGTCGTTGATCTAGTTGATTGTCTTTGCCTTTATTACTTGTATTCTTATGAACCATTTATTTTTTATGGTTTGCAACTGCTTTCAATTCCTCAATCTTGGTTATCCCTTGGTCAATGGTATTTTCATAGTCAATCTTTAACTTCTGTGCATACTTCAAGTCAATCGCTTAAGTATATAGAATATTAAGGATAATGTGAAGACTATATGGCGCCAAAGCTCTCTCTAATGGCAATCCAAGCTTAGTTGTAGGTTCGCCTTACTTGAACTTGCACTTAGTGTTTCAAACATATGAGCGTTGTCTTCTCCGCTGACTCTCTCATGCCAGGAACACGCTTCAAGGTCATAATTCTCATAGTGAGGAGAAGCCCAATGTGCCTTAAATATGCAAGTCCTCACTTTACTTAGGCGATATATTTCTCTCCTTTTTTCATAATTTCAATAAGGCAAAATTGAAGGAGTTGTGTTTTTGAATCATTGGAGGAAGCTCATCAATTGAGAAATGAAGGTGTAGCTTAGGCTGATTGAACCGATCACGCTCCCACAATTTTATGCAAATTTTAGTTAGAATTCTTTTTTCACTTTATCTTGTGCTATTGATTTATTTATTTTTCCAATTAAAGATATTATGGTGGGTGTCCTCCCTCCCTCCCTCTACTCTGAGTTAATTGAGAAAGAGATTTAATTTAGATTGGAGGCTATTAAGAAAGTGTATGACATATATTTCTATTGCGTACTAATACATATCGGCTGTAATTATTGTAGGAGGATTGGTTTTTCTATATTAGAGTTCATCGTTAGACAAGATAATTGAAAACTGAAAAGATCTTTCTGATGGTATTCAACAAATTTTGCAATGATAATTGAAGAACAATAAATCCGTAATTTATTGCTTTACAATGTTCATATTATGCTAAACCATGCACAAGATTGAAAATAAAAAGAATGTGAATGAAATCAAATTGAAGGCCATAAAAAGCAAATCACTAGAAGCACAAATATATAAAAGTAAAGTGGTGCTCTAAGGGGAGTTTACCACAAGCCGACATGTGGTGCTTCTAAAGAGCGATCTACGTCCCCCATTAAATTTTGTATTTTTATCAAATGAAGTTTCTCCCTATGCACTAATTATACACTAATTGTATAGAGAAAATATGGAAGTAAAATCCAACATTTTTTCAAGAATGTTCTTCCTATGACCTATATAAAATAACGCGTTTTTAATTTGGCCATGACAATATATATAGAGACTATTTCACTTTTAAATTTGGACCTTTAATTTCATTTTTCTTAATTTATTCTTTTGAATTGTGCTATGACCTAACTCCTCTCGCGGAAAAGAGAGTTAGGTGTAGGGGTATTGTCAACTTTATTGATCTTCCATTGACTTGAGTTCTTCCAAACATACCTTACCGTGACATCGAACATTAGTTCAAAATTTTGATCATTTAAGCCTATGCAAATTTTAACAAAGGAGTCGCCACTAGTCTTTTCGATCGGCTGAAAAGCCAATAAGATACAGGATGATATCTTCCTATTTACGCAACCAAAGATTCTAGATTTGGAGATTTGATTACGTTAGCTCTAAAATTAACGCTCTTTTGATACTTAACTTGATCATGTGCTAACTAACACCATACAAGCCTATCCAAAAAGAAAAGTCTAAGGGTCGTCTTATCCATTCTAGAACAGGAAAGTAGCACACAAAATATTCAAATGATCAATTAATTATAATCGCGAAAAAAAGCACACAAACATCCTAATATCATCCCTAAAAATAAAAAGACAAGGCAAAACAAAGAACCCTATTGTAAAGTTCTAAAGGTTTGTCCAAATTTTGGGTTTCAATTTCTAAGGGATTCTAATTTTTTCTGATTTTTTTAAATTCTTATTTTTTTTAATGACTTCTAATTTTTTTTTTTCATTTTCTGGATTTTTAAAAAAAATATATCTTCGAATTTTTAAATTTTTTTACTTATTATTATTATTATATTCGAGGAATGGGTTTGATCGGATTTACCCAAAAAAAAAAATCTCAAATTTTTTAATGCTTATAATAAATTTACCATAATCTAATTTTTTAATCATAAAAATTTCAAACCAAGTACACATGTAACAAATGTACTTCCCAAATAACCACAAAAATCTCAAACTAATACATTTATGATAAATTTACTTCAAACTAGATTTGTTTAATCAATAACAAAAAAAACCCTAAAACGATCAAAATCATAACTCTTCTTCACAAATATACCCTCCATTAAATTTAATAAATACCACAAAAAATCACAAAAATTATACAAATGTTTTGTAAAATCTCGCGATGCCTAGCCCCACCGATCCTAGGCCTCGCCCGCTTAATCCACTGTTACATATCATCAAATTTAACAAGAAGAAGATAGAAAAAGAAAAAAAAACTAAAAAAAACAAATAAAAGATAAATTTATCAAAAATTAAAATAAATTGATTTGGAGATTTGGACAATTACCAAATGGTAAATTTGGTTACAATACTTTTTAGTTGTCAAAAAATTAATTCGAGGTAAATTTATCACGTTTGTACTAATTTGAGGTTTTTTCAGGATATTTACTCTTTTTATTTTATTTATTTATTTTTGAACTTTCCCTGATTTTTCCTTTTTGATTTTTCTTCTCTCTTTTGTCCTTTTCCTGTTTTCTCTTCTTCCCTGCGCTTCTTCTTCAACCTCCAGAAGCGCTCCTCCTTCCCGCAACTTTATTTCAGAACCCAAACTACACGGCGCCGCCACCATCCGCCCTTGTCGCGTTGTCACCGGTGTCTAGGACACGGACACCTCCGGGACATCTCCTCCCGCCAATCATCCAACCCAACCGACGTCCATTAACTCCGGCTGCTCACTCCGGCGACCTCAAAATTTAACGAAATGAAAACCTACTTATCCTAAATTTCTAAAAAACAGCCATCCAGCAGACAAGACATGAAAATGTTAATATGAAGAAAGAATCGCCTAAATAGGGTGGCCTCGAACCACTGGCTTCGCCGGCGGCGTAGGTCTCCAACAAAAAGCTTTCTGGCATGGAGATATGCATGGATGTGAAGAAAATTTTCTCGTCAAATCACATAGAAACACGGAGAAAATACAAGGATTAAACATGAATTAACAAATATCACAACAAATACGAATCAATCTTGAGTTTAAGCGCAAGTTAACATTCGTCCATAATCATATTAATTTTTTATGTTTTTCAAGTAAAACATGCTAAACTAATAGAATTACATACTATTAAATTTTCTTGTGAGCTTTGACATATGTTTCAAAACTCCTAAATATGCATTCAAGATCTTTTCAATTGTATTATAAATTTATATGAGCTTAATGTCGTCAATATATTTGATAAATTGTATATATAGCAAGAATCTGTAAAAGAGAAAAAAATAACAGAAGGAAAAGAAAGGACAAAGAAAATCAAATGAAAGTTCTCGGAGGACTAGTATACACGTCACAGTAGAGATAATCCTAAAGGAAGAGAAAAATCTGATTTGACTGAATCCCTAATCTGTGCACAAGAAAGATTAAAAAGAGTGTGAATGTGAATGCAAACTCGAATGAAATCGAATGGAAAAACCTCGAAGAAGAGAGCAAATTGTAAGAAGAACGTGAACGATGATGAGGGAAAATCAGGGAAAAGGCCCAAAAGAGAACCCAACCCCTTTCTAGGGAAGCAGGCCCTTCAGAGTCCGAAAATCTCAGGCCCAAGGAGCTCAACAACGGCGCAAATTAAGGAGCATAGGAGAACTTCTAGACTTTGGGCAAAGTATGAATAATAAAAAGGATGGGCAACGCCAGCTGAGGAAAATCCCTCCCCCTCTCTTCTCGTCTCCTGCCTTGTTGTTGGTCCGGTCTCTTCGGGCCTCAGCAGGAGCGGGCTCGCCAGCCCGGGTAAAATCGAATCGAAAGTCGTGGAAGAGTGATTGCTAGGAAGCGAGGGATGATCGCTTGCCAAATTGATGGTGCTGCAGGAACATTTTGACCTTCGGTTAATAAGAGGATAGCAAATCTGCTGTGTCGAGACCCGGATGAAGAGAGCCGCCCTTCCCCTTAACCATCAAAATGCAGAGCAAAAGTAACATTACCAAAGAAATTGAGCTTTGGTCCTGCTGATCAAGGAAAAGAGACAAAACCGAATGCTCTGGAAAGCCCGGTCTTTTGTGGCTAAAGGATCTTCACTGTTTATGGACGAGCCAAAGTCGATCATTGTGCGGTGATATTTTTTGGTGCATCGAATTTATGCGAACCTAAAGCATCTCGATCTTTAATTCACGTGGATATCATAAGTGATCTATCCATATGATGATGCATAAGGTGACGCCTTTTTCTTTCTTTGAAAGATATTAGACCTTGCTTCCAGGAAGCATCTCTTAATAAATCTCCAACCTTATCTGGTTCTTGGTTTACCTAAAATGGCTGGCTTTACAACCCCCAAAAAAAGAAAAAAAGGTTGGCTTACTGTCTTTTCCGGGTGCACATTACTTATTCAGAAACGAATTTTCTTTTGCTCTTTTTTATTTTATTTTATTTTATTTTAAGTAAGATCGATGATCCATCTCGCGTATTTGTAATGGTAGTCTCATTGTTTATTTGTGGGTCCAGATGATGACAATTTGATTTTACTATGAAAGCACAAAAATATGTTAGCTCATGTCTTAGTCCCTTTGAGATAGCTATGTCGTATTCAAAATTATCTCCGGAAATTGTTATAATGTCTCATCGTACTTTCATGTGGTGAAAAATATTGTCATTCTCAATTATGACTTGAGCCAAAAAAGGAAAGTTTAAATCCAACATTGTAATAATAAGTAGAATTACATAAATGATTCTTGAATTTTGACCTAATGTGTAATTTCGCCTTGACTTTTAATTTGTTTAACATCATTCCTAAACTTTAGCCTAATGTGCAATGTCGTCCTTAAATTTTTAATTCGTTTAATGTAGTTCTTGAATTTTGGCCTAATGTACAATGTTATCCCTGATTTTTTTATTATGGTTTCCGAATTTTTGGTACATGTTTAAATTAGTTCATAAACTATATGAAAATATTTATTATTGTCCTTCATTTAATTCAAATAAATGAAATTTGTTGATTTGTCTTTCAATTCAAGACAGTTAAGGTGGAAAATAAAAAGCCATTACAAATGGATTATTAAAAAAAAGGACATGTTTATGGCCCCATAAAGTTATTGGATGACGAGGATTATTATATCCTAATCCGAATTGAATATCTTATGTGAATAATTTACATGTAACGTTTTTATTAAATTGACAACTAAATTAGCGAATTCTATTAATTTGAATTAATGAAAGAATAAGACTGAATATTTTCCATATAATTTAGAGATTAAATTGAACGTACACTAAAAGATTATGGATCTCATTAAATAAAAATAAAAGTTCCGGGATAATATTGTGCATTAAATCAAAATTTATTGATTATTTGTTTAAATATCTTTTTTTTATTTTCTGAATTTCTTTTCTTTATTTTCTCCCTCTCTTTTTTCATTACTTTTGATTTTACTTTCTTTATTTTCGGGCATCAGCATCCCACCTCTTCGACAACATATACAATCGATATATAGTACATGCCCGGCCAGTGAGGTTTGATTTGAAAAATCTGGCCTCACTAGAGAAGTCCGTTCCTTGAGATTATCCAATTCTCCTTTTTTTTTTGGGATATGTTCAGTAAAAATCCTAAAACTTATCCAGAAAGTGTTTAAGTCCTAAAACTTACAAAAAGCTAATTAAGTCCTAAAACTCACAAGTCAAGTTAGTTCAATCGAGTTCTAAAGTTAACACCGTTAGCTTTTTTCCATAAAAAATGCTGACGTGTCATTTTAAATTATTTTTTCTATTCCACGTGGATTTTTTAATAATTTTTTATTCATTTTTAAAAAAATATTTAAAAACTAAAAAATTAGATTTATTCATTTTATCTTATTTTCACCAAAAATTAAAAAGAAAAGTTAAAAAGTTATTTTAAAAATTGCTTTAAAAAAATCAGGGCTTTTCTCCCCGCCGCCGCCGCCCATCGCCGGAGGGGCCGAGCGACGGCCGTCGGCCCTGGGCGGGGGTGGCCGAGCGTCGGTCGCTTGGCCCCAGGCGAGGGACGGCGACTGTCACCCGCCCTGGGCGAGGCCTCGTCAGCCCTCGCTCGGGGGCCGGCGAGGCTCGCCAAATCCGGGCGAGCCTTGCCGAGATCCGGCGAGCCTCGCCGGCCCCGAGCGAGGGCCGACGAGGCCTCGCCTGTGGCGGCGACGGCCGCCGACCCTGGGCGAGGGACGGCGACGGTCGTCGGCCCCGGTGAGGGCCGGCGACCGTCGCCGACCCTCCGGGCGGCGGAAGTCCACCGGTGCCCTTTTTTTTTTTTGAACAGTTTTGTTTTTTAAATAAATTTAGATTTTCCTTTTTTAAATAAATTTAGATTTTCCTTTTTAGTTTTTAATCTAATTTTTAAAGATTTTGAATAAAAATAATTTTAAAAAGCCATTTGAAAAATAAAAAAATCATTTAAAATATGACGCCAACGCACATCAAGAATTTCCTTTAACTTTCTTGACGGTGTTAATTTTGGGACTCAATCAAACCAACTTGCGAGTTTTTAAGATTTGATCAACTTTTTGTAAGTTTTTAACTCAATTGCACTTTTTTGATGTTTTTGCGACTTCTTAACATATCCTTTTTCTTTTTTTTTGGGAGATCCAATACTCCTTTATTAGTGGTAGCTGGGTCCCACTTCTGACACACAGAGCTTCACTTCGGCGGCTTCGGTATTTTTTTTTTTTTTTTGAGAGAAGATTCAAATCTCTTTCAAGATGAAAACAAGGACGGCAAAAGATATATTCAGGAAATCTTCACACAGATTTAGGCCAATTTATTTTACCAAAAAATGAATAACATTTAAAAAATAACCATTCATATTATTTAAATAATTAATTAATAAAAATATTGTCACTATCGATAACAATTTCTATCTAAATATTATCATAAATTATGAAAATATTTTTGTTAATTCATTTTTACGAATGATATAAATATATATTTAAAATTTATTTTTAAAATTATTTATTTTTGACGAGATAAACACACTTTGCACTCTAGGCTGTAGGATCTTGCGCACCTCCTTAGCATGTGAATTACTTGGGGTTGATTTAATTTATTTCGTGGTAAATAAGGACGTGCATAACAAAATTTATGGTGTTTCCTAAATGAGTTTTTAATCAAATAAACACGTTTGATAACAATTTAAAATTTCTATTTCTAAAGTAAATTTTTTTTTAATAACATAATAAAATTTCTACTTTTAGAAGCGGAGATAGTTGTTGTCTAGCGACCGGTGACCGGTGTTCAGCATCCTGCGTCTGGTTGCCGATGGCCAGAGTTCGGAGTCCAATGTCCGGTCGTGAATAAATGAGAAGTGTATGAGCGGTTCTTAATTAACGAAACTTACCAATTTAATCGACTTTTCCCGCGTTCAAGCCCGGACCTGCCCTGCCCTGCCCTGCCCTGCCCAGCCTCTGTTTCCTGAAGCGTGGGCTCTGTTTCGTGAAGCGTCCCTCTGTCGAAAGCGGGGCGGCGAGGGCGAGCCTCCTCCTCTTTTTATCTCTCCTGGCCATAAAAGGAAGCCCCACGTTCTCTGCACGTCTTAAGAAGAAGATTCTCCTCTTCATTTCGCGGTTCCCCTGCTCGAAGGCGGAAATATCTACTGTTTTGGTGCGAATACGTAGAGGTGTTTCGAACTTTTTTTCTTCTTCTTCTTTTTTCCTAAGTGAGAAACTAATGGTGGCTGAGTGAGTTTGAGATGTCACCCACTCCGAGTGTTCTCTCTTGAGGTTATTCAAAACCTAAGCGTATTTCACTTTATTAGCGGAAGTTGGGTTCTGCTTCTAACCCGCTGTGTGTGTGTTTCGCTTCGGTGGTTCGTGCAGTTCTTCTGAGAGAATAATCAAGCCATGGCTGATCGTGTGCTGACCTGAAGTCGCAGCATTCACAAGCGTTTTGAAGAGGCCTGCTCTGCTCGCGGCAACGATCTTTTGAACTTCCATCAAGGTAAAAGCAAGGACGAGAAGAGGATATATTCAAGTAATCTTGAAATACAACGTCTTGATGGGTGGATCTAGTCTACCATGTAAAGTTGGTGGAATTCAGCTTCAAAAATGTTTCCATCCTTTTTTTTTTCGTGTTGAATGGTTGAAGCCAAGAACAACGGCATCTTGCAGCGCCACCAGATGAACGGAGAGCTCTACCGCTATATCTTGAAGAGTCTTTGCTCAACCGGCTATCTATGAAGCTTTTAGGTTGACCGTGGTTGAGGCTATGGCTTGTGGATTGCCAACCTTTGCCACTTGCAATGGTGGGCCGGCTGAGATCATTGTGCACGGTGAATCGGGCTTCCACATTGATCCTTACCGTCATGACCAGGCGGCCGAGCTTCTTGTGGAGTTCTTCGAGAAATGCAAGACCGACAAAAGCTACTGGGACAAAATCTCAGAGGGTGCCGTGCAGAGAATTGAAGAGAAATGGGCGTATAAAAACATGCTTTTCAGATTTAAATGATGTTCATTGTTTTTGAGAATACGGTTTTTCTAATGTAATTACCTTTTTTTTTTCGCTTTTGATAAGGTATACATGGCAAATATACTATGAGAAGCTGTTGAATTGGCTTCTGGAAGCATGTGACTGACCTTGATCAGTGTAAGAGCGGCCGATACCTCAAATTGCTCAAGAAAGTTGTTAAAAAAACAGGAAAAGACTACCAAAAACCCCAAACTTTGTCTTAAGTGACAAATTTACCCTAAACTTTTTTTTGTGACACGAAAAACTCCAAACTTTGCAAACTGTGACACATTTACCCCATTAAGGACATTTTCGTCTTATTCTTTCTATTTTTTCTTTTATTTCTTTTTTTATTTTTATTTTTTCTTCTTCTCTCCGCCACCCCAGCGGAGGGAAGCTAGCGCCAGCGAGGGCTACCCTCGCCAGACGCCGGCGATTGTCACCCTCGCCTGGGCTGACACCGGCGAGGGGTGCCCTCGCCTGACGCAGGCAAGGGCGGCCCTCGTCGGTGTCGGGCGAGGGCCTCCCTGGCGAGGGTCGCCCTCGCCTGGGCCGACGTCGGCGAGGGGTGCCCTCGCTCAACACAGGCGAGGGCGGCCCTCGTCGGCGTCGGGCGAGGGCCTCCCCGGCGAGGGTCGCCCTCGCCTGGGCCGATACCGGCGAGGGGTGCCCTCGCTTGACGCAGGCCCTCATCGGCGTTGGGCGAGGGCCTCCCTGGCGAGGGTCGCTCTCGCCTGGGCCGACGCCGTTGAGGGGTGACCTCGCCCGACACAGGCGAGGGCGGCCCTCGTCGGCGTCGGGCGAGGGCCTCCCCGGCGAGGGTCGCCCTCGCTTGGGCCGACGCCGGCGAGGGGTGCCCTCGCTCAACGCAGGCCCTCATCAGCGTCGGGCGAGGGCCCCCCTCGCCAGATCTGGCGAGGGCGGCCCTCGCCCCGTCGGCATCGGGCAAGGGAGGCGCGTCGGGCGAGGGCCTCCTCGCGCACCCTCGCCGGATCCGGGGAGGGAGGCTCTCGCGCCGCGATCCGGGGCGAGGGAGGCCCTCGCCCGACGCCGACGAGGGCCTCCTCGCCGGACACCGGCCTCCCTCCGCCGGAGCCGGCGGAGGGAAGAAAGAAGAAAAAGAAAAGAAAAGAAAAAAAATTTTAAAAGTAAAAAGACAAAAATATCCCTATGATTTAGGATAAATATGTCACAAAAATGAAAATTCAGGGTTTTTTGTGTCACAAATGAAAGTTCGGGGTAAATGTGTCACGGTTAGCAAATTTCGGGTTTTTCATGTCACAGAAAAAAGTTTGGGGTAAATTTGTCACTTTTGGTAAAGTTTAGGGTTTTTGGTGGTTTTTTCCTTAAAAAAATTCTAAACCTATTACATTTTTGCCAATTTAGTCCTAAATATTTTAATTTTGCTAGTTGAGTCTCAAATCTTTTCACTTCTTACCAATTGAGTCGTTCGGCCAATTTTAATCAAAATTTGCTAACATTACACTTTTTTTAAATAATATTTTAATATTTTAATATTTATTTTTTAAAACATTTTTTTAGGTTTTTGAATTAGGGCTGGCAAGAGTTGCCGACCAACCCTCGCAGACCACAAGCGAGGGTTGACAACCCTTGCCTATGACAGGCAAGGGCTAGCCGATCCTTGCTAGCCCTATGCAAGGGTGTTGTGCCCCTTGCAAGCTCTTGGTGAGTGCCAGCCGCAATACCCTCGCTTTTGCCAATGAGAGTGTTGTGGCCCTTGCCCAAAGCCAGTGAGGGTTGGCCGGCCCTCCCCTATGACTAGCAAGGGTCGCCGGCCCTCACTAGTGGCCGACGAGAGGCAAGCAACCCTTGCCAGCCCTAGTCCAAAAACCAAAATAAATAAAGAAAAAAATCATTAAAAAAATTCAGCTGGCTAGCAAAATATTTTGCTCGCAAGAATCTTTAATTTTGTTGTTATATGATTCAACTATAATGTAAATCAGCATGTGTCACGGGCTGATCGATTGGGAACGTAATCGTGCAACGACTCAGGTACTTTTGGATCGTCGAGATGCCTAAGCCAAGCCTTGCTTGATCAATCGCACACTCGCTCGCTTCACCCGGATCGTAGAGAGAGAAAATTTCTAGAGGGAGAAGCTCTGAAAAGAAATGAGCCTTTGTATTGCTGAAATGATTGGATGGTTACAAATGAGGGAGATGGCACCCTTCTTATACTAGAGGCCCTCAGATTACATTCATTGATCGTGAATTCATCTGGCAGACGAAATCGTACCGCCAAACCTACCAACTACCGATAGAGAATTCTAGAATTTGTTGTAATGACTGTATTACCCGCCCTCGGAATGTTTCGGAAGAGCACTTGTTGGGAATCTGAGCGAGCACGGCCCTTTAGCTACAGAAATCTCTTGGCCATGACACATGCATGTATGAATGGAACTTGTGTATCCTCGAGAAGTCAGTGTCCTCGATGAGTATGCAATTCAAGTGTGAAGAATTCGAGGTCTTTTGGGTTTCACGTGTTTTGATTTTTGGATCAGTACACGTGTCAATAGTTCATGGAAAGTCACGATATTCATGAACTTTTTATTTGTGATGGTCGGCCATGATAACAAGCCGATTATATTGACCATATTTACTCCAATCTCACTGGAAAGGCAAAAAAGGAGACGACAATTTCCTGTATAAACTGACTCCTATAACATGTCATGAGCAAAGTTTAACACAAGACTCAAACCGTAGATGCCATGTGATCTTTTATCCTCAGCCACCTTCACCAAGTTGCAGCATCATTTTACCAATCTAGCTCGTCACTATTTCTCGGACAAGTAGTAAATGACCCCTCCACACATCGTTTAGGCTTGACGAAGTTTTTGTTGATCCACCTTCCAACCATGATCTCTTATAACCTCAAAGATAAACCAAGAACATGCATTGCAAGTGGAAGTCATGGAATGATTATCTGCTAAATCTTATTCCGTAAGGGTCGTCAAACTAGTGCAAATCCTTGTTGCCGAAAAGAGCGTTTGCGGGAAAAGCACCCATGAGACTATCTTGTCAAATAGGCCCTTGAGATGAATGTATGATAAGTTAAGGCGGTCTAAGTTTGAAAGCTCTTTAAATGAGGGAATTGAGCCAAAAAGAGAATTATTGCGAGGGTTCACAAGATGTTAGAAGGTGCAGCTCTTGGGATTGAGGTTTCTACCTTGTTATCAAAGCATATTGCCAAGTTAAGGGAACTGAGTTCCTTTATATCTCTATTTGTAAAATTCCGTCTCTATCTTACATGGGATCGTTCCGATTGTTACAACCTCCAGTGGGAATTTTTCCAATGAAGTTGTTCTAGCTCGAATCTTGAAAAAGTAAGATTGTTGGGATGTCACAGTCAAATCTATTCTTCCGTAAATTCAGAACGATCAAGCTTGCTGTATTTCCCAGACTTGACTGGAGGAGGCAAGTGAGTAAATTTGATTTGAGGTTCATATCGGTTGAGTTCTCCAAATTCCCATTGAGATAGATCCATTCAGTTTGTCTACATGCAAATAGAGGGCTCTCTGTGTTCTTCAGATTCCCTATTTCTGGAGGATAAGATCCACTGGATTTGTTTTCTTGCATATAGACATGTTTCATGCTTTCCTAATAACATCAGTGTCTAAAGAAGTAATTACTAGCAGAAACATCAGAGTAAACGAAGCCACAAAATCGACTCATGCCAAATGAATCGCAACCTTGGTCCAACCCATCGTTAGTGTATCTCAGCCACCCAAACTAACGTGGATTGCTCTCCAAATCCGTCACTTGAGCAAACTAAAACAGAGAAACAAACTTCGATTGCATCTCATCAAAAGCCATACCATCATAAATGTATTTCACCGCATCATGTTGACGGTTTCATGGAAGTTCCCTGCAAGACTTTATCTTTCTTTTAACAACTTGGAGGAAACTTGAATAGTACATAGTTTCCTAAAAAGAGAGCTAGTTAGGGACAAGATGACAATCATTCGTTCGTTAAATAATTTCTCAAATGAAATAGATTTTTCTATTTCTATTTCTGAAGAGTTTTTAAGCGAAAATAACCGTTTGATAACGATACACGAAATTTTTACTCTAAAAATAGAAATTCGTTTGATAAAGACACAAAATTTCTTCATTTCAAGAATGGCATGTATTTACCGATGACCTTTAATATAAAAAATAAAAATAAAAATGATTTGGTAACAAAAAAAATAATGAATAAAATAAAATAAAATAAATCATAACAAATAAAATGAAAATATAATTTTATTTTAAAATAAAAATATCCTTAAAAATAAATTGATTTTATTTATTCTATTTTATTTTATTTTACGAATAAATTTATTTTAAAATGAATAAAAATAAAAAATAAAAAAAATTATTTGACAAAACACTCAAGGCAAATAAAAATAAATTTATTAAATTTATTTTTAATAAATTTATATTTATTTATCATAAATAAATTATTTTTAATAAATTTATTTTTAATAAACTAAAAATAAAATGATAAATAAAAAATAATTTATTTATTTTAATAAATTTATTTTTATTTTTAAATGAATAAAATGAATATATTTATTTATTTTTATTTTTATTTTTAATAAAATGAGGAGAGGCGGAGGAGGAGGAGGAGGCAAAGACGTAGAGGAGATGAGGGAGACTTACCAAATTAGGGTTTAGTGAGAGAAATTATTTTTGATTTCCGTCAAATTAGCTAACGTTGCCTTGGCACATAAACTTTACTTCCGAAAAGTATGGAAACCCAAGGTTTAGTTACCACTTACATACATTCTCTCGAGATCGAGTCATGGAAAAGCCACTATTTCACTAAATTTTGTGATTCAAACATAGATGCACTACTTGAGCAGTTTCTATCAAAATCGAGAAACTTTGCCCTTAAATTTACTTTGTATCATGGTGGTACATCACCTCAGTGCATTTCATCATTTAATGGGAGCAAATTAGACCTTATATCCAAGAGCTGCTCTAAGTCACTTGATTGAATTGTTGTTTGAAGTTCAATCCAAATTTACATCACATCAGTAGGATGCAAGAGGTGATATAAAATAAGCTCTCTTCGTTCTCATTTCCGCTCCACATTCTCTCCAGTACCTACACCCATCGATGATAGCAAGCAGCCACAAAATTGATCGGTAACTAGAATATGAACGAGCATTCTGTGCACGCAAACGTAAAGGAAGTCAAGGTCGTCGTCCTGTGTGCACGTTGATAAGATAAGTTTTTGGATCAACAGGACCAACATAGCTCCATGTTTTTAAGATTGTAAGTTATGAGCTTTGTAAGGGATTAACGAACTTCGAGTGTAATATCATCTGTCCCTACATGTGGAAATGTACCTCAATATATAAAAGACTCAATAAGGGTCCAAATTAGAATTGAATGCAAGCAGATATTTTCGTTATTCATTAATTTTTTGCCAAATGCAAGCAAAGATTAAGGGGAAAGATGGGTCATTTGCGAATGAAACCCAAGGTAGATTTAGTAGTTAAAGAAATGAATTTGTTTGTGTGGATTAAACCTATAACATAGGTTTCTTTCCCAATACACACAAAATGAAAACAATTCCATGTTGAGACCGACCGCCTATTAAGATTTTGCGTTGCCCCTTAATTGGATTATGAGGTTAGCGAGATAGTCCATAGATTTGCGGTTTACCTAAAGAAAACTGTGAATTAAGGACGAGAAGGAGGAGCTGAAATGGAGGGTTTCTCTGGTGGAACGAAGTGATATGAAGAACGGCTTAGAAGATGGACTTGCTGAAATGGGCTTTGGTATTGGAATTCATAACTAGGCTTGAAAATTTCCCCAGTTGGGCTTTGTGGTTTCGTGTGTTGATTTTCTGGACCCCAGGCACCGTGTGTCGCATGGTTTGTGAGAAGCCCTGGTCTTCATATAGATGCTCGTGTCCGAAGCAGGAAGAGTGGAGAGTGCGAAAAAATTTCCGCTTCAAAAACGATGATCAAAATCTTGCAAGTTACAAATCCCAGTGGCGGTCATTAAAGGACATAATAGGGAGTGTGCCTTGTTTTAAATTTCTGCAGATATAAATTAATTGCAGAAATTGATATGCAACACGATTAACTATTTCTTTTACAATCGAAGTGTAGAACACACCCTTAATCGGAGAAGCTGAATTTCTGCAACATCATTCTTGCAAAGTGGCCGGCAGCCCCTTCATCGTAAATTTCATGGCAAACAAAATCGTGATTCAATTAGAACTTGAACCGGCTTTTTTTATGGAAGTTGGACACGTTTAAGAAGTCTAGAAGGTCTTGGTCGAAAACCCAATTCCAAAGTCTAGGTCTTTAGAAGTTTCATTGCATGGGTCGTCTACGCGCTCACGAGAAGTCTTGGTCTTCGGCCGTTTCCGTGGTGTCTGATCTTTAGCCAATGTGAAGGAAACGTAACTTGCGCCATTTTCAGTCTTTGATTGACCAGCAAACCTTCAATTAAACAGAGACAATCCTTCAAATTGTAGTGAATGTCCTTAACAAGCCAAACATTCATGCCGATAACAACGCATTATCATTCAACATGCATTCCAATCTTCATAAAAAGACTAGAGATAAACTGACTATCTTGTAATTGCTTCTCGCGCCTAACCAATTGCTCATTGGGTAAACTTTTAGCCTCCATAGTATAAGAAAAGTTCAACATGACTTAAATTGCACAAGCCGTATACTTCATATCCGCAAGTATTTGGTACTCAGTTGTCAAGTCAATCCCGTTGACGCTCCCAGAGGTGTGACACCATACCCCAGGCCACGCGCAATGAGGTGAGGAAGTGTTGCCTGTGATGAAGGGAGGCCACCACCCGCTGTGGAGTAGTGCACTCACCTCTGACTGTTTAGAAGGTGCTGGTGCTGCAACAATTGAATTGTAGCAGGAGAAAGCTATAGTACTCAGTACAACTAAGGACATGTTGCAGATTATGCTCATCATGTTGCAGCTTTAGTCACTTGTCATTGCCATATTCATTGGACAATGGTACTTATAAAGTAAAGCAAGACACTCTCCTAACACGTCATCGCGGTTTCCACAATTCACGTGTAATCTTTTCATTGACTTGTTACTTAGTGCAACTCTTTTAGTCTTTCGTCCCTTCCTTTTATTTTTTCAGATGATGGAGTTGCCATCAACTCGTAGGGCTGAAAAAGGGAAACTAATTACTACAAATAAAAAATAAAAAATAAAAAACGGATCTACTTCAGTACTCATAAATTCCTAAAAGAGTTGGTAAGTGGATCTTCATCGGGTATGATTTTATGCAACATAAATGAGCGATAGCTATTGATATGGATAAAATCACAAGTCAAGTGTTGTGACATCCTCGGCCTTCGATGCTTCACACCATCGCTTGCTTGGTAAAATTGAACAATATAAAGACCATAATAATGTTATAACTTTTTAAGTAATCATTTAAATGTCATAATTTTTAGTTTACTTAAGTTACATAGGTGATTTTTTTACTTGAAATTCCCATGTGGCATTGATTCCTGGCAAATCAATTGGATGATTTAATATTAAATTAATGCCGGAATGAATTTTCAAGATAGGAAAATTGTTGTTGTAATTTTAGATATTTGATTTGTTATACCACTAATTTTCAAGCAAACAAAATATTATGCTCTTGAAAATCTCTGAATTTTGCAGTTTTGTTATTCAATTAGAATGTAAACAAGCATACCAGCCAAAAGAAAAAGATATAACCGATGTAAGGATGGATCTTGTGCATATCCATTAAGAAGTCAAGAACTTTTGGGGTTTTGACTTTGGATCAGTCCGTGATCAATGGTTCATGGTAAGTCATGCTTTGGGAAAGTTGTGGGAGAGAGCTAGCGGAATAACGATCCATGTAGCTGCGGTCATCTGCGGGAGAACTTGTAAGCCGACGGGTTTGCTTGCAGGATTCAAATGAATCACGCGGAATGCCTTCACGCTTTACAGAGAGAAGACCTCTTCTTTCGCTGGAAAGTTTGCTGTAATATATCAGGGCAAATAAAAGAAATCAACTTGGGGTTATAAGAGTAATTGACTGATAACTTGTGTAGCAATATAGCATTTGTCTTGTTCTTCGAAAGACTTTAAGATGACTTGGGAGTCTTCTTGCACCGAGAAAGCAACGAGTCTCATATCACCGTCACCAAGTCTCCGATTCACCCATGCACGAACCGTGCCCACAGGTTTAAACCTGTCATTTTGCTTCAAAACCTCGAATTTTTGGTTGAGTGAGTAAACGTTTGATTTGGACGTGACGGGTTTTGTCAAAAATCTCACATGTAGAATAATCTCGCCAACTGTTCTGCAATTTGCTTGTTCATTTTGCATATGAACAAGCAAATTGCGCGCATCCGTAATATTTGTTTAAGTCAAGCAGTCTAATTAAAAGTGTGCTTGAGATATACAGAAAGTATAGCATACAAGATTTTAAGGCAGAAAAAGGAGTGATCTTATGATTTTAAAATTTCTTTTTCTTTTTTTTTTTTTTTTTGGGGGGGGGGAGATGTTTGCGTCGATGGGTTTCCTCGTCTGTGTCCCTGTGTTCATCAATTCTGATTAATTTAAAGGCTACGTTCATTATTATAAAACTTCAAGACATAAATTAATTTTATACGATTGATAGTGTCTTTATAATGGATGAACTCTGATTCTGCAACATCGTGATTGCGAAGGGGCAGGTCCTCCATCGTAAAATATACGGTTAAGTAACGAGGATTCAATTAGTGAGCGTCCATATGGAAGTTGGACAGATTCAACTAATTAAGGTCTTTGTCGAGCAGGCACCTCAAAAGTCAACAAGTCAAGGTCTTCAGACGTGTTGAGTGCTGGATCAATCGACACGGTTTATCTATAGTAATCGTGGTCTTTTGTTGTTGTCGCGATTTCGGACCTTCAGCCATCGAAATGGAAACGCTGGTCAATTTACCTTCTTTAATTGACTAGCAAGCCTTCAACTAAACCGAAACTCTCCGGAATCATACGTAGGGATATATCCTTATTTAGCCAAATATTCATGGCGAAAACAACATATTATCACTTATCATACATTCCGATCTTACTAAAATGATGAAAAATAAACGACTGTCTGACAAATGCTTCTTCACTCCTTAGTAATTGCTACTTACGTAAATTCTAGCCTTGCTAGTATAGAAAAAGACTGACATGACTAGAAATTGCAGAAGCAGTATACTTGATATTGCTCAACCACGTTGGCCTATTGGCAGCATCATTGTATCAATTAACTCTTCGCCTGTTGGAATTTATTTGCTAGTATTGGGACAAGTACTTCATGGTCCTTGCTCTTTTTCTGGGCTCGACCAAGTTTCCAATGATCCACCTTCCCACCATACTCATTGACTATTTTATTGGAGCTGCGCAAGTGAGATTGAATGGAATGGCTGGGCCAACGCAAGTTTTGGAGCTAGAAAAGCTTTCGAAACTTGTTTCATTGTAGGTCGTGACGTTGGATCACTTCTTAAGCAAGCAAGCGCTAGAGAAACTATCAAAACGATATTTCTTGCGACAGAATTCGCTCTTGGGATTGGCAAGCGTGGATCTAATATTTGATGTAGCATAATTTCTTTTCTGACGAGTGTCGACAACATTGAAATTATGTCACCCGGGTGCTCACCCATTATTGCTTCCATTGCCACCACCCCAAAACTGTATACATCACATTTCTCATTGACAACCAAAGTATAAGCGAGCTCTGAAAAAAAGAACATGAAGTTGTTAAATTAGATGAGGCTCAAAATCAAGCTGCCAATTTAGCTAAGCACTATCAATTGATAAATTTATAAGCACGATGAAGCATCAAAGGTGTTGTTCACCACATGAGGGGTAAAATATATCAAATCTAGCGACGTACCTCTAATAAAAACATTCTAGAAAAGTATGAGGATCGTTGCTCACCTGGTGCTATATATCCACGAGTACCTACGATATTTGCAGTGAGATTAGATGAGAAATTAGGATTTACGAGTCTTGCTGTGCCAAAGTCTGATAGGAAAGCTTGCAATTTGTTGTCGAGCAAAATATTGTTGCTAGATATGTCGCGATGAACAATTGGCCGGGCACAATCGTGGTGCAAGTAAGATAAGGCATGTGCCATATCCCAAACAACATTAATTCTTTTAAACCAATCTAGTTCCACCGCTTCGGTTTCATTTCTCAAAGCACAAAATAGACTTCCCCTTTCCATGTACTCATAAATCAGGAACATGCATCGCTTGTGTAAACAGAAACCATGGAGCTTAATTATGCTTCTATGTCGTATTGTTGTCAAGTGTTTCACTTCATTTCGGAAGCTCCGGTCAAAAGTTGGGTCCTCTGCTTCTAAACGGTGAAGTTTCTTCAATGCCACTACTTTCCCGTTAGGCAAGTGCGCTCTATAGACACTACCATAACCACCAGTCCCAATGCAATATTTGATGTCAAAATCTTCTGTTGCATTGATTATGTCTTCATATGCAATTCTCCCATCATAATTCCATATTGACAAGAAATCTCCATTTTTTTCTAGTATCTCTAATTGCATACTCTTCTTTCTACATTGAGATATGAAGCAAGACCCAAGAAATATCAATAGTATAGCCATAAGTTGTGTAATCACAGTCATATCCAGAACCTTGCACATGGTAATCACCGTTATGAGCATAACACTAGACATTCTTCTAGATCCATCAATCTTTTTCGAACCATCAATGCTGTACAAAGCTCCACGGCGAATGGACAGATTATATGGAATTTTTCTTGTGAAATGATTGTTCGACAAGTCAATGTAATCTAAGTTGATAAGCCTATTAAAATTTGGAACTGAACCATGAAGAGAATTGTTCTGAAGATTGAGATGGCTTAGCTTGACTAAACTCCAAAGTTGAAGAGGGATTTTTCCAGAGAAGTTATTAAAGCTCAAATCTAGATGAGTGAGACTATATAGATCTCCCATTTTCGATGGAATGGCACAATCAAATCCATTCCCATGTAAATCTAAAACAGTCAAGTTGGTTAAATGGGCTAGAGATAAAGGGATGGGGCAAGTGAAGGAATTAGAGCTAAGCCTCAACTCAATCAAGCTCTTCAATTTACCTATTTCTGGCGGGATAGATCCGCTGAATTTGTTTTCTTCCATACTCAAATAAGCCAAGTTTGTCAAATTTTGTATTTCTGGAGGAATAGATCCATTAAAGGAGTTTCCTCCCAAATCGAGATGCGTCAAGTTCCTCAATTTTGCTAGAGATGAAAGAATGGGACCGACAAATGAGTTGTCTTCTAGGTCAACTTTGTACAAGTTCACGCAGTTTCCTATCTCAAGTGGGATGAAGCCATCTAAGTCATTATGGCTAAGATTGAGGAGGTGTAAATTGGACAAGAGACCAAGAGTCGGAGGGATTGTGCCATGAAGTGAATTGGAACTGAGATCCAGGTGGATTAGCCTCTTTAGATCTCCCACTCCGAGAGGGATAGGACTATCAATGCGATTACTATGAATGTCAATAACCTCTAACATGGTGAGATTTTGGAGGCAAAGAGGTAACTCACCGGTTAGGTAATTGTAGGACAAGTTGAGGTGTCTGAGCTTTGGGAGTGCACATATTTGAAGGGGAATGGCACCGGCAAGGCCATTATCAGGCAGCCCAAGAGAGGTGAGATTCGAAAGCAAAGAGAAATTCATGTTGCTCCAATGACTTGGGAACCAATGGTAGTAGTATTGTGGTGGTATGTTTAATTCAACGACGCTTCCAAAATCATCGCACAAAATGCCAGGCCACATGCAATGTGACAAGGAAGTGTTGCTCGTAATGGAGTCAGGCCACCACCTGCTACGAAGAAGAGCATCTACCTCTATTTTGGTGGCAAGGGCAAGGAAGTTATGGGAGAGAGCCAGTGCAACAATGATCCATTTAGCTGTAATCATCCGCTGGCAAACATGTAAGCTGGCAGGTTTGCTTACAAGATTCATGCTTGAGAGAGAGAGGGGGGGGGATCTCTTCTTTTGCTTGGGAAGTAGAGAGCCAAAGTTTGTTGTAGCCTATAATATATAGAAGGGCAATCCAAAAGAAATTACTCTATGGAGAGCAATTCAACATAACAACTTAGAAGTCTCCCCAAGTCTCCCCATGCGACACATTATCATGTGGTCACCAAGCGGTGGGGCCTCATGGTTTTAACGCGGATCCAATTCACACTTCACATTGCACTATTCTATGTTTGACTCTTGACGTGTAACGCAATGACTTGGAAGTCTCCCCAAGTCTCCCCGTACGACACATTAGGCGGTGGGGCCTCGTGGTTATAATGCAGATCCAATTCACACTTCACACTGCACTATTCTATGTTTGACTCTTGATGTGGAACACATGTATTTTAGTTTCAGTCTTGAATATGACCTTAAATTGCTTTGTCTGAACTTTGAGATATAAAATTTAAGAGTAGAGGAAGAAAACATCCTCTCTAACTGGAGGTGGGGTGTTCGATCACCAACACATAAAAATAAGGAACATGATCCTATTAGCCCCCCAAAGTCACTTGATAGGTGAGGCGGCCCCAATGAAGCTATGGGCTTCTATGTAGCAGTGAGATACAACCTTAACTACCACCAAAGATCCATAACACCTCATAGTTTTAGTGCAAATCCAATTCACACTTCACACTACACTTTCTGTGTTTGAAGCTTGTTGTGTAACATATGAGTACTTTATAGTTTGGTCTCCAAAGAGGACATAATGACTTCGCATCTAATATCAAGAATGATTGTTTGAAAGACGACTCCGTAATCAAAATAATTTGATCATAACTTTTGTGTTAATCATATCATCTTGTTTTAAAAGCTTGAATTATTAGCTAAGTGATTAAACATTTAATTTACATACAATGGATTTTGTCGTAATGTCTCATATTCAGAAGAATCTCATCAACCATCCTATGGATGGAACATTATTAGATACATGTGATGAGGCCAATTGCATGCATTCGTGACATTTGTTTGAGTCGACCGGTTCAGATACTTTGTACTATAAAACAAAAAAAATAATAACTTATTTTGGACTACATGTCAAGGTATGCGGGGTTATGGTAGCAAAGCAATCACCCTTATTCCATAAGCTAATAACTTTTTTGATTACTCAAAGTATACAAAATTAGCTATTATATCCCATGAACTGCTATAACAAGCATGATAGAAGTTCAATTTCAAGTTCAATCTGCAAATTCATACTGTATAAGTTGGAGGCCATGCAAAATAAAATAAGCAATTGCTATTAATATGGATAAAATCGAGTCGAGTGTCATGACATCTCTTGATGTTTCACACAATCGCTTGCTTGATAAGATTGGATTGTATAAAGACACAATAATGTCAAAACCTTTAAAGCAAACATTTAAGTGTCATAATTTTTAAAATTAAATCACTAAAGTTACATAGGTTTTTTTTTCTTTTACTGAGAATTCCTATGTGGCATTGATTCCTAGCAAATTTCATTGGTGATTTAATATTAAATTTATGTCACTATGGATTTTCAAGTATGGAAAATCATCGATGTAATATTAGGAATTTGTTTTTTAGAAGTTATGCCACTAATTTTGGAGCAAACATGGAAATCTCTAAACTTCATAGTTTTATGATTCAATTAGAATTTAAACAAGCATGCCACCAAAAGAAAAGGATTCAAACCATGTAAGGATGGATCTTGCGCACATCCATAAAGAGGTCAAGATCTTTTGGGGTTTCATGTGTATTGAGTCTTGGATCAGTACGTGGTCAATGGTTCATTGGAAGTCATGGTCTTTATGACACTTTTAATTGGTGATGTTTGGCTCTAAAAATTTCTAACCCATTGTAAGGGAAAGGTCATGGACCAATTTTTTTAGCCTTTTCTTCTTTTGACTAACAAGCCTCCAACTTTTTTTCTTGGAAATGACAAGCATTCAACTTATAAAGAGAAAGATTCTTGTAATTCCGATCACACGGCGTATAAAGTGGGTTGCGCATCCCAAATGATAGTGACCCTAGTGGTATCAATTCTCAAAACACGAATTGCACTCCCCCTTCCAAAATGTACTCATAAACCAAGAACACTTGACCGTTGTGTAAGCAAAAATCATGGAGCTTAATTATTATTTTTATATCATACTTTCGTCAATTGTTTCATTTCGTTTTGGAAGCTCTTGTGAAAAAGATAGGTCCCCTACTTTAAGATAGTGAAGTTTCTCCAATGCCACAATATATTTCATTGGGCAATCGCGCTCTATAGACACTATTGTAACCTCCACTCACCATGCAATTTTGATGTCGAACTCTTCCACTGCATTGATTATGTCTTCATATGCAATTCTCCCATCATAATTCCTTATCAACTAGAAACCTTCGTATTTCTTTGTTGTCTTTGATTGCATGCTCTTTGTTGTACGTCAAAATAGGAAACAACGCCTAAGAACTAAATGGCAAATGAGAGTTATAGATAAGTGAGATTTTCCAAACAAATACTTTATAAATTGTCTGAAGTTCAACAAGAGCCATAATTTCAGATGACCATGATCTAAATTTTCTGGTGGACCATATAAAATTCTCCAATTCCACACGAAGGTTAACTCCCGATTATTTTAGAAGTCCCTATATGTTTCTGAAATTGATCATTATTGCTTCGAGGACACTGTTTTTTTTTTGGGGTTAATACCCTAAAAAACCCCAAACTGGTACACTTGTGACAAATTTACCCCAAACTATTTTTTTGACCACTAAAAACCTCAAATTGGTATACATTTGACAAATTTACCCCAAACTGGTACACTTGTGACAAATTTACCATCTGTTAGTTTTCGTTAAATTTTATTCTCAAATTATTAAGTTAAATGACACGTGACAGTTGACCGGTATACAAATTTAGGATTTTACGCTCCGTTTGTCACCGTTACAATTTTTGTGATTTTTTTGTGGCATTAATTTAATTTAGCATGGGGTATATTTGTCACAAATTTACCATTTTGGGGTTTTTTCTAGTCAAATAAATTAGTTTTGGGTAAATTTGTCATAAATGTACCAGTTTAAGGTTTTTTATAGTCAGTCGGGGTAAATTTGTCACAGGTATACCGGTTTGGAGTTTTTCATGGTCAAAAAAATAGTTTGGGGTAAATTTGTCACAAGTGTACTAGTTTGGGGTTTTTTAGGGTATTAACCCTTTTTTTTTTTTAGTAATTGGACTTATGTTGTTCCTTCTAATCATCCACTAATCCATTCATAACCCCATTTTAATTATTTCGTTTAATGTCCTGAAAGACTGCTGAGAAATTGCAAGGAACTGCAATACAAAGATTGTCTGTTCAAATATGGTTAGTGGAACAAGCCGACTCCAGTTGAAAACAGCTTCCGACTCCAGGCAAAAAAACCAAAGGAGAACTTTACATTCAAGGAATCTCTACCTTTCTCTTCCCGCTCCCGCCTTTGATACGAACCTTGGAGTTGGTCCAATCTCTTCAGGCCTTAGCAGAAGCAGGCTCGAACGGATAATGCGATAAGTCATGATGAATATTATCACCAGAAAGCGAGGCGCAAAATGGGTACACGGAGGAGAATGAAGATGAGCCTTATCTGAATATTGGACTTCTAGAGCGACAACTTGAGAGTTTATTGAATCACGACACGTGGCTTACATTCTTGATGCCATGCTTGCTTGATCACCCATAAACTTTTTAATGGAGATGTTTGATGAAATGCGTAGAGAAAGTAAAAAGCTTAGAAAGTATGGTCGAAAAGCTTTTTATGAACAAAGACAAGCATTGCTAATCAAATTCAATTCAAGTTCAAATTGAACAAAGTCTAATCTAAATTGATCCATTGCGAATGATCTTCCTTTCTATAGAATTGACATCTTATTCGCTTGTAAATGATGTTTTGTGCATGGTTGATCTAGTGTATTGCCTGTGCCTTTATTCCTTGTATTCTTATGAACCATTTTTGTTTCTGTGGTATGCAACTGCTTTCAATTCCTTAATCTTGGTTATCCCTCGGTCAATTGATTTTTCATAGTCATTTAACTTCTATGCATGCTTCAAGTCAATCGCTTAAGTATGTATAATATTAAGGACAACAGAGGAAAATGTGGCATCAAAGCTCTCTCTAATGGCAATCCAAGCTGAGTCATGGCTTCACGTTACTTGAACTTGCACTTAGTAGCTGGAATATGTGAGCACTATTTTCTCCGTCGACTCTCTCATGCTGGCGACATGCTTTAGAGTCATAACTCTTGTAGTGAGGAGAAGGTTCATGTGCCTTAAATATGCAAGTGCTCACTTTACTTAGGCAATATATTTCTCTCCTCTTTTCATAATTTTGATAAGGAGAAATTGAAGGAGTTTGTATTTTTGAATCATTTTTAAATATGCAAGTGCTCACTTTACTTATGGCGGGTGTCCTCTCTCTCTCTCTCTATTTTTCTATATTGAAATTCATCGTTAGGACAAGATAATTGAAAACTAAAAAGATCTTTTGAATGTTACCCAACAAATCTTGGAATGATAATTGAAGAACAATAAATCTGTCATTCATTGCATTATAATGTTCATATTATGCTAAAGAAAGAGCAAGATGGAATGGACAAATCTCTAAACTATGCACAAGATTGAAAATAAAAAGAATGTGAATGAAATCAAATAGAAGGCCATAAAAAGCAAATCACTATAAGCATAACTATATAAAAGTAAAGTGGTGCGCCAAGGGGAGTTCACCACAAGCTGACATGTGGTGCTTCTAAAGAGCGACACATGTCCCCATTAAATGTCGTAATTTTATCAAATGGAGTTTCTCCCTATACACTAATTATACAATAATTGTACAGAGAAAATATGGAAGTAAAATCCAACATTTGTTCAAGTATGTTCTTCCTATGAACTTTATAAAGTGATGCTGTTTAATTTGGTCGTGGGATTATATATATAGGCTGTTTCACCTTTAAATTTGGGCCTTTCATTTTATTTATCTTTATTTATTCTTTTGAAGTGGCAAATTATATCAAGTCCATAATCATTTTTTTTCGAGTAAAATAAACTAAACTAATAAAATTGCATAGTGCTAAATTTTCTTGCGAGCTTTGACATAAGTTTCAACACTCCTAATTATGCATCCAATTTTTTTAAAATTTTATTATAAATTTAAATGAGCTTATTGTCATCGACACATTTGATAAATTGTATATATAGAAATAATCTATAAAAAAAAAAAAAGCAAAAGATAGCAAAAGGAAAAGAAAGGACAAAGAAAATCAAATGAAAGTTCTTGGAGGACTAATACACGTCCCTTCCAAGAACTTTACTTTCATTACAGTAAAGATTAATCCTGAAGGAAGAGAAAAACCTGACTGACTGAGAACCCCTAATTTGTGCACAAGAAAGATGAAAAAGAATTTGAATATGCATGCAAACTCGAATGAGTTCGGATGGAAAAACCTCGAAGAATAGAGCAACTCGCTAAAAGACGTGAATGATGATGAGGGAAAATCCGGGCAAGAGGCCCAAAGGAGAACCAACCCATTTCTAGAAAAGCAGGCCCTTTTAGAGGCCGAAAATCTTAGGCCCGAGGAGCTCAGCAAGGGCGCGGATCAGGGAGCAAAGAGAACTTTCCATTCGAGGGGACTGAACTTTGGGCAAAGTATGTAGATAGAAAAGGATGGACAACGCCAGCTAAGGAATCCCTCCCTCTCTTCTCGTCCCTGCCTATGATACGGGCCTTGTTGTCGGTCCCATCTCTTCAGCCTCAGCAGGAGCGGGCTCGCGAGATTTGCAAGCGAATGCGAGCTCAAATAAAATCAAAATGAAAGCCACGGAAGAGAGATTCCTAGAGAGCAAGGGATGATCACTCATTGAATTGATGGCGCTGTGGGAACATTTGAAAGAACAAAAGTGTTTCGTTCTTGATCTCAACGTATAATTGTTGTTACAAATGTTATACTTCATAAAGAAATAATATAATAATGAAAAATAATAAATGAAAAGATCATTATGTTACAAGAGTTGTCAACCTCTTTATTCTAGCATCTCAAGAATCAGTTTATGATTTTGATTGACATCTCCAGATTATTCTTCCTAGATTGATAAACTAGTGCCTTTACTCCCCCTCAAATTGGGAATAGGAGAATCCCAAATTCCCAATTTGCAACAAAAGTTTCGAAATGCATTTCTAGACCACGGTTTCGTGAAGAGATCAACAATTTGATACACAAACAAAGCATACTTAGTCACAAGTGTTCTAAGAGCTGCTTTTTCTTGCATGTAATGATAATTTAATTCGATATGTTTAGTTCTTGCATTGAACACTAGATTAATTGACATATAAAGTGCATTGACATTATCACAAAATAATATGAGTGGATTGGAGAAGAATACCAAAATCTCTCAAAAGGAATGATATCCATGTAGTCTCTGCAACTGTCGATGTCATTGCATGATACTCTACCTCAGTATTAAATTGAGCAACCGTTCGTTGCTTCTTAGCACTCCATGATATACAGTTGCTACCTAGGAAAGTACAAAATCCAGTTGTTGATCATCAAGTCTCTATCCTCCATTTAGTTGAATCTATATTTCACGACATGTCATTTTTTATGAAACTGTATTTCTTTATCTTGTGCCCAACTCATTATTTCAGGATCAAAGTGATGTAGCGAGGACATGTAAATTTATAAGTTGGCCAAATCAAGACATGAAAGCATCGAACTCAGAATTTTTCACCTTTATATTTGCAACAAGGTGCGTTCTCAAATCAACCACAGGATGACTTATTATAATTTTGCTACCCATGATACTTCTCATGAAGATAATGTTGATGGAGGCGAATCCTATGCTCACGAAAATCATGTTGAAATTGGTGACTCATCAAGTTCTCTAACTAATTCTCCATGCAATTTGGCAAATGAAGATTCCTCTATGGATGCCCTTACCGATTTTTCAATAGCATGTTCACCCACTCCAAATCATTCAATGGTTACTCGAGCACGTGCTGGTATTGTGAAGCCTAATCCAAAAAATGTATAGAGGTAATTTTTCATCTCTTCACGAATATCTTGGTGCTTTTCAAAAATATTTTAATGCGTCATCTGCTATCGAATGTCCTCTTGAGTACAAGAAGAAGGGCCTCTTTGTTTTGAATGGCTTAGGTGATCAATATGATTCATTCACAACCTACATGTTGAAGCCTCCAATGTTAGTGTTCTTCGACTTGATTTCTGAACTGCAAAGCTTTGAAAGCCGGCTCACGAATTAAAGTTCCCATGTAATTCAATACGAGATGACTTTCTTTGGTCAAAGAAGTAATTTAAGAGCAGCAAAAAGGGAAAAAATTCCAACATTCCAACAACAATTATTTTTCTTCACATGAAGAGGGTTTTCTAATGATGGTCCAAGAATGAAAATTTCTTGGGCTGATTTTATGCATTCTCAAGGTCACAAGCCACAATTCAATCA
This sequence comes from Eucalyptus paniculata subsp. matutina, assembly GCA_017140255.1. Lineage (NCBI taxonomy): Eukaryota > Viridiplantae > Streptophyta > Magnoliopsida > Myrtales > Myrtaceae > Eucalyptus > Eucalyptus paniculata. Next base: position 58,241,699 of record CM029437.1, read on the forward strand.
AAGCAAGACCAAGAAGCCTGTGGAAGGAATAAACAAAGTCGTTTCCTATCAAATATGTAACAAGCAAGGACATATTGCTTTGGATTGTTTTAATTGATTTAATCAATCTTTCCTCCAATCAGATGTGCCAAAGGCATTTGCTGCACTTACTATTGGAGATAATCAAGATGCAGAATTGTTCACTAATACTAGAGCATCAAATCACATGATTGGAAAATGAAGGTAATCTTTTCAAATTATGACCATATATTGGGAAGATAGTGAAATGTTTGAAAATGGTGATTCGCTTAAAATTTCCCATACTGGCGATGCTCATATCAATTTGAGTCAAAAGAGCATTGACTTAAAAAATGTTCTACAAGCGAAGTGACAAATCCAGAGTTTTTACAATGGAGAAGGTTTGATCGCCTTCTGTGGGGATGGATCGTTGCGACTCTCTTAGAAGAAGTTCTTGCTTGAGTAGTAGACTTAAAGGCATCTACTGAGGTGTGGTTAGCCTTACAAAATATTTTTGCCCAGGTATTTAAGGAATGTGAAGTTTCAATTTTTCTACAAACAAGTGCCTTTAACATTTTCACCTTTAATTAAGAAGAGGATAGCATGTCTACAATGTCATGACCCGGATGAAGAGAGCTACCCTTCCCCTAAACCATCAAAATGCAGAGCAAAAGTTAGAGGCATTGGTTTATCAATCAAGGAAAAAGAATCTTGAGGTATCGATCAAAATCCAATCAAAATCACAAGCTGATTCCTAGAAATGCTATAATAAAGGGATCGACAACTCTTGTAATATAATGATCTTTTCATTTATTATTTTCCATTGTTATAACATTTCCTTACGTAGTGTAAAATTTGTAATATCTATATTTAATGGAAATCATCTCAACAATTGTATATTGAGATTAAGAATCAAACACTTTTGTTCTTCCATGGTATCAGAGCAAATTTCTTCGAAAGAAATCAGTCCTTAACCATAGTTTCCACCAATCCTAAGTATCCATACCCTTCGTCTTTGAACATTAGCAATTTTGTGAGGAAAATTTTCCAAAAAATCCTAAATTTATTATACTTTTGTCAATTCAATCCTAAATTTTTCAATTTTGCTAATTGAGTCCTAAACATTTTTACTGTTTGCCAATTGAGTCTATCTAGCCAATTTTAGTCGGAATTTGTTAACGTGGACGCCAGTGCTAAAGTGGATAAATTTTAGCTTGTTCTTACAAGCTCAATTTGGTTCCCCTTGTTGTCGCATTAACAAGATGTGAATAATTGTCGGAAGAGGAAGCATTGAAGGTTGAAAGTTTTCAAGACGTTATTTTTGTTGATTTTTTTATTTATTTGAACTATCTATTCTTTGAACCTACGATCTTTATTTTGAGTTCTATTCAGTACTTTGCATCATCTGTTCTCTGAGCCTACCACTTGTACTTTAAGTTGTAATCAGTACTTTGTTTTTATTTTATTTTTTTATTTGCATCATATGTTCTCTGAACGTACAGTTTGTATTTTGAGTTTAGAATATGCAACATAGATTTGGGGGGATAAAACAGCCAATCAGGAGGGAGATCATTTTTCTGCTTGGATTTAACCACCCAATAGCTAGCTCTTCGGCTTCCCTGGAAAATAAAGAAAAAATCTCAGACTTACGAGTTCTACTCGGTACTTGGGCAGTAGGTGGGATCGGACCTAGTACCACACACGAAATTCCTAATATAAATTTTCTCAATTAAAAGAAGTGGATTTTCCACTTAGGCCCAGGCGAGATCATTGGGGAGGCCGGCTCTATCCGGGCTGATTCGGCTATTTTTATTCAAGTGGCTACCCCGGATACAAGCAACCTGATAGGCCGAGTTATTCTATGAAGGACTGGTGCTGGGTTCGGATCACCCCGGACCTACGAATCCCAAATTCATCGGGGACGATTGATCAATCTTTTAGGTGCTCTCAAATGGGATGACAGTGAAGGAAGCTAAGTTCAGCTTTACACGCTTTAGAGTCATAACTCTCGCAGTGAAGAGAAGTCCCGCTTTTGAACTCGAGCGCTTAAACTTTTGATCAGTCTCTATCTCTCAAGCCCTAACTGTTCATCTTCTTCATTACAAATCTTCAATCAATGGCTGTGAGCACAAGCGATAGTGTGAAGCTTATTGAGGATAAGCTTCCAACTAAATGCCAAGCGGGTATGTGTATCGTAGTCTGACGGGAGGCCGATGACAGCGTTGATGGGGGCCTGATTTCAACAACTTGGGCGCCGTGGCAGTTAAGAAAGTCACAAGCAAAATCTCAGGACCGGAAAGCTTCCTCCTTCAATGTTGCCCATGCCTCAAGAAGGAATAGAAAAGAACGTGAAGGCTCAGGAGGCCTAAAGGAGAACCCAACTCATGTCGAGTCTAAAATCCTAGGCCCAAGGAGCAAAGGAGGAAAAGGAGGACTTCACATTCAAGGAATCTCTACCTTTCTCTTCTCGCTCCCGTCTTTGATATGAGCCTTGGTGTTGGTCCAATCTCTAGAGGAAGAAGAGGGCTCAAACGGATAACACGATAGGTCATGACGGACAATATCACCAGAAAGCAGGATGCGAAGTGGGTACACGGAGGAGAATGAAGATGAGGCTGTACAGGAAAAGCCTTATCTGGATATTGGCCTTCTAGAGCAACAACTTGGAAAAGGCCTTGATTTCTCAGCAGTTGGTTCTCAAATGGGATTAAAAATGACGAGAGCCACGTTCAGCTACCTCTCCAGACCAGCTAGGTACAGTGGTGGCCTTTAGTGTTAATGTAAAATTTTGTCTCCGAATCAGGTGATTATGCAACAGACACACCGAGAGAGAGAGAGAGTTATTTGAAGACTTCAAGGAGACATGACTGATCAACAGGACAAAAAAAGGAGAGAGGGAGGGAGAGAGAGAGAGTTATTTTAAGAGTTCAAGGAGAAGTCACCGACCAACAAAACATAAAGAAATGAACATTCCTGGGATAAGATCTCAAGTAACCATCACGAGCACATGAAACCTGCCGTGTTCAGGAATCTGAACTATTTCCATTTGAAAACAACTCTCTGCTTAAAATATAGGTTATCTATCTGTCTGACAGCACTAATCAACCCAGATAAGCGTACAGGGATCATCTTTCAGAAAAGCACATGGAACCGCTTGTCCGTTTTCTACCTTTTCGTGTCGACTCATTTAGCAGAGAGAAAGAGAGAGAGAGAGAGGGGAAGGAGGGAGAGAGAGATCTAAGCACCAGAAACATGGTACATAACAGAAAATGACATGCCTTGCACTGATTAAATGCCGTATGCTTTGATAGTGTGTGGAGGTGTAACAGGAAAAGAAATGCAGCCATATGGAAAATGCTTCAATCTCATATACAAGGTGTCAGTTGATTTCATCGTTCTTTGCGATTGTGGTCAATTTGACATTTAGAAAGAGGTCACATGCAAGTACCAGAGAACATTCAGATGGAAATGATCTGTTATGAACTCCTAACATTGAACTTGGCCAACACACCCTTAAAAGCTAAACTAAAGAGTTCCTACAGTTCCTCATTCCGAAGACAATTTGTTCGAAAGGTAAAACAAGATGTCTGCATACGAGAGACCTTGCTCGGAACCAGAGTCAGTCCTAGAATCTGGCCAATCTACCGATAGCGCCTTCATTGCTCTTCAGTAGTTTCCGAATTTTCAGCTGCATAACCAACAAGGAACCACAAGTTCAGTAAACCCAGCAATAAAGAAGCACTGGAAGACGCAGCAAGGCCACTTCTAGAAAACATAAGCAAGTGCTATTAGCAAGTGCTGCAGAAAAAGGATGATCGTGAGTCGTTTCATTAGGTGCAGGAGGAATAGATGCAAAGCCATCAGGTCGATCTTGTTCCACTAAAGCTTGGATAGCTACTTTTGAATTAAAAAGTTCAGCATGCTCTGTGGCTTGTTCAACGAGGGTCTACTATTACATATAATCAGGATCATCCAGTCATAGATTGTTCATTACTCTCAAACATTGGAAAGCGAGTTCAGCAAGTGAAATTGTGACAAGCAAATTACCGGAGCTTTCATCAGGGTCAGGTTCTGCATTTTGATGATTCTCCATGCACTTCAGTAGAAACTTGAAGGTCTCGATTTCGCATGGGATTGTGAGCCCACCACTATGATCAAACCCGAATTCCTCCTCGACCTTTTCCAGCAACACTTTGAACAGAGAATGACTAAGATAGCTAGTAGGAATGATGAATCTCCGAAGCTCCTGTCCCACATAAACTGCCAAATACCCTTTCGGAACATCTGCTGGTGGTTCAGGGCTAGGGCAGCTCTCTTCATCCGAGTCACAACATTGCAAATTCGCTATCCTCTTATTAACCAAAGGTGAAATGTTCCCTTGGCCTTCTTCAGGTTCAGGGTTGTCTGCCTTTGAGTTTAGCGTGACAGACTGCCACTTTTGGAGGAGTTCCTTAAGTCTGACAATCTGCCTGATTCCAGTCAACTTAGCGCCACCATTATCATCCATTATAGAACCTCTAAAGCAACAGCAAAAGAAAAATCTCGGAATGAATGCACAGCGTCCACCTCCAGATCAGCAATCTCATAGCATCTTCTCTCACTGCACGATCGTTTAATACATAAGTGAAAATGAAGTTTTCTGAATGGAAATCATTCATAATCCTCCATCACAAAACAAAAAATCGCTGTCCATATCTTCTGGCAAAAGTAAAATAACATTTTGAACCATTCTCTGAAATTGAATATAACGACAAGGCACAATGAATGAGCGCACAGCAGGAACTGCATAATGTACTCTCTAAGATAAGGATTTCGATGCAGTTTCCTTGAAAGTGTTTCACTTTTCCCAGTCGCCCTATAGCAGAGATGTCTACCCACAACATATCATTAGAAAGTCCTAAGAACCAATCCACCTGTCCTAAACCATTTGAGAACCACCTTCCAAGCCATCCATAAATCGCGTGCCTATTGTTAGCGAAAGTTCGAGGCCCTGTCTAGTCTTCTGTTTCCTTCTCATCTTACAATAAAATCCCACTCCTCTAACAACTAGCAATACATCTCTCTTTCTCTGTTGATTTGATTCCATAAAATCAGCCTGAGTTTTCACCGAGGTTTAAGGATGGAATCAACTAGAATGGACCGTGTGGCCAGAAAAACTCGCTTTGGAGGATGAATTCGATAAAAACCAGAGCTTTCGATATCGAGATCTCAAAACTCCAAAAACAGCAAGGAAGGAAAAAAAAAAAAATCTACTGAATTTGAAACAAGCAGTTTGTCCTCTCCACATGTGCATCTGCACTTTCAGATCTAATGCTTCATATCGGCTTTCGATCAAGCACACTACGACCAAATCGCTGTATTTTCGTCAAGACAATCATCGAACCAACACCGCAAAAGGCTGGCATTGCGTCAAACACAACGCGAATCCCCCCCCTTCCCCATCCATCCATCCATCCATTAAATCGTTCGAAATGTCAGCTTCAACCGTCCGAAACACATACCAATTCAAACCGCGAATCCACACGTGAAAAACAACAACGCGCCGCAAACCGAACGAGATCCTTCCGCAGAAACCAACCCGCCCATTCCCTCGTTTCGCGCCAACGCAGGCATAAATCAACGCAACCGATCGAAACGACGCTCGAGCACGCAGTAGCGAAAACGAAGGAGACGCGATCGCATCGCGAGATCAAAAATCCGAAAACGGCGCGACGAGAGAGACTGAAACGCGTACCTGGAGAGGAGACGAAGGGGAGGAGAGAGAGAGAGAGGGATCAGGAGCGGCGGAGGAGAAGGTGGGAGGCCATGGCGGAGCGCCTCGGGAGCAGCCTCGGGATCTTTCTTCTCCCCCACACACCCCCACCACACCCCCAAACCAAAACCAACAAACCCAAAAGAACAGCGCAGCACACGAACAGACGGAGCGAGAGAGAGAGAAGGAGAGAGAGAATGGGTCGATGGCGGATCGAATCCCGGAGCGAAATTGGCGAAGGAATGTCGGAGGGCCTCCGATTTATACGGCGGATTGGAAGTCGCAGAGATTTTCGCGCTGCACAGAGAGCGAGCTGTTTCTCTCTTCTTTCTCGGTTCTTTGTGCGCCAAAAGAGGGGCAACGGCTTTCGATATTTTCTTGGTTTTTGTTTTCGAAGGAGGTGCAGAGAGAGGGGGGGTGCGGATTTTTGATAAGGAAGGAAATAAATCTGATTAATTAAGAGTGGATTATTTTATGACGTGGTTGTGATCGATTTAGCTTTGATTAATGGGGGAACTCTAGATACATTGCATCTAATATGATAATGAGAATGTAAAAGCTGTGTGAGCGGAGGATTAAATAAGTACATTGTATGTTTCCGACATGTCAAATGGAATTCACAGTCGTGACTCGATCAAGTGCATACCAATCATGCCACGTGAGGTCAAATGTATGAGCTCTTTTTAATGAGACTAAAGCTCTTTTAGATCACAGAAAATGAGCAATTGTGAAAATCGTTTTCTCATAAATGTTTTTAATATGTTGTTTTTAATTAAGTAATGAGAAATAAAATTATAAGCAAAGAGTTAAATGAGTACATTGGATGTTTCCAACCTAGCAGAGTGGAATTAGTGATTGTGATTTGGTTGAGTGCGTACCGATCATGTTGGCGTCGGGGGAACTTCCATGTGACCGCACATCATGTGTGGGGAGGGGTTATAAAGTGGGTTGTATTAAGCATCTAACGTTGGGTAACGGGAAATGAGTGATTCTAAAAATAAACGGTTAAATGAGTGGATCGAATGTTTCCAACCTTCTCGAACTATATTCATGATTACGATTTGGTCGAGTGCATACCAATCACGTTAGTGTCAAAAGGACATTCGCGTGATTGAGCCGAAAGTCGTTGGTGGTCGAGCAGGGATTGTGCCCGGGGCCTTGCATTTTTCTCGCAGCGCGTTGTCTTATTGCTTGATGGTCAGTCTTTGCAAGGCTTGTTAAGTGTGTCGTATTAAACATATGATGGGACTAAAGCTGTGTTGTGTTGCCGAAAATGAGTGCTTCTCAAAATCATTTTTCTCATAAAATGTATCTATATCTAATTAATTAATTAATGAGAAAAGGTTATGAGTTGACAATTAAATAAGCAGATGGTATGTTTATGACCGGCTACAATGAATTCATGATTATGATTAAGTTGAATGCATACCAATCACGTCGATGTCGGGGGGATTTCTGCGTGACTAAGCCGAAAGTCATTGGGATCGAGTGAGGATTGGGCCTGATGGTCTCCCATTTTCTCACAGCGTGTTGTCTTAGTGTGTGATGATTAGTCTCTATGACAAGTTACGTGCATCATATTAAACACCTAATGTGACTAAAGCCTTATTGAGTTGTGGAAAATGAATTTAATCAAAAAATCCTATTTTCAAAAATGATTGCTCATGTCGCTCAGGAAAAATGGACCATGATAATTTTTATCGCCCACGAATAAAGTATTTTTTATTGATTAATTATTTTAAATAGCACAGATAATTATCTTCAAAATAATGATTTTCAAATCACTTATTTTTTTTTTTTTTTTGAAAAACGGAGTCAAAATATACGTGTATTGTCAAAAGTCAAAAATGAAAAAAGTAATTAACTGAAATTAACTAAAATATTCATCGAATATTCTGTTTTAGTGATATTTTTAGTTTTTCTGTGTGCTTTTGATTTTTTTTTAGTGTTTTTATTAATTTATTAAGTCGATTTCATTCGAAATATTAGTAATTAACTGAAATTAACTAAAATAATAGATGCATCATGGCGAACATTTTGCCCTTGCATGCTTAAAATCCCGGCTCCATCCCACCTCCTAAATAAGATAAAAGCCTTTTTTTTTGGGGGGGGGGGGGAGAAAGTAGAGTACACCTTTGGTTATCTAGGTCGGGTGCCGGGGTGTCGGGATCTAGCCGTCGGGGACCTGAGTTCGAGCATTGAGAACCTCTGTCTTGGTGCTCAGGTTGCTTGCTAGGACTTGGGGATGAGCGTTCGCACTACCAAGTTTGGGGCCGTTCGTCAGGAATCTTAGATTTGGGGGGAGACAGGGATTGAGATTTGGGGTGAGACAGGGATTGAGGCAACTGAGAGTACATGTTCTGGCATCAAGGTCCCCAATGTTTGTTAGTTGTGCACTTGAGTTAGAACCGAAGGTAGTCTCATGGTAGATTTTGTGTTATATCTGTTACAATTTTATTAAATATGATCCCACTTTTGTTTAAAATTACTCACATTAGATTTAATTGAGGATTTATTATCCAAATCTAGTTGCTGATAACTATGGAGATTCTCCATATCTACTAAGATTAATCTTCATGGAAGATTGTATTTATTAGGATTTGTATGGGTATATAAATCGGTTATCTAAGCCAAATCCTCTTTTTTATTATTATTATTTTATTATTATTATTTATCCAAGAATACACCATCAATGTTAAAAGGGCAATTGGCTAGAAGTGTCTATTCACGATTGTTCAAGTTTCGTGTATCTGTTTTTGATGTCATTAATGGTTATAGGTTAGTACAACATTTACATATTTATGTATTTGATCTTGATTATTGGGATCATGGTTTTCTGCAAAATTTCTAACAATATCTTAAAACAAAAAGAATTTTTTTATTATCAAAAAGGAGAAATTATTTTTTTGAAAGTAAACGCATATTTTTCATTGATCATGAAAAAAAAAATTCTTTCCTTTTACTCATGTTCCCGAGCGATCTTAATGCGGAAAACAGAAGAAATACTTTGTAACTGTTGATTTTCCAATTATACGCATCTGTACAGTACCAAATACGGTCGCAATGTACTCACAGTCAAAATCCACCCCTATCTCTCTCTAGTCTGTCTCGCGCAACAAAAGCCATGCACTTTCTATAGAGAGGAGAGAAGGAAAAGCAGCAGATCAGACAATGCCAGGCACGAACAAACGCTACCAATCTCTCTCTCTCTCTTAGTGGTTACTCTTCCAACGGGGGGTAAGGGATTCAAATCTCCACATTCTCAGAGGGGATGGGGTGGGGACGCGTAAGTTTCAGGAGTGGATTTCGACTCCCACGCCCTGCAAAAGGTAAGACAAAAGTCTGAGAGTAGGTATAGAGTAAAAATAGAGTAAAACTGACAAAAATAAAAATAAAAAAATCTCTCTCTCGTTTTCATTCTAATCTCGCCAAAGCTTGCATTGACCACCCCTCTCTGTCCCATATATTCTGCGCAGGAACCCTAGACCCTACATAATATCTTCCCTCAGAATCAGCATCTCTTCTCAACCATCTCTCCCTCTCTCCCTCTCTCTCTCTCTCTCTCTTGGAAAGAAGAAGAAACCATGCAAGTGGTGCCCAAGGAAGCTGCAGAAATCGCAGTGAACGACGGCGTGACGCCGACCGTAAGGACGCAGAGGGCACATCACGCCCTGACAACGTCTGGCGCCTGCAAATATGCCCAATCCCATGCAAAAACGGCAAGTAGTTCTTGACCAACGGCATCCCATATTACTTTCCTGCTTTTTAAGCTCGCCAGGATCGTGAACCCGAAATGCTTGCTACGAGCAATCATTTTTATCCCCTTTTCCACACATACATATATATGGACAATTACTTCATTTCTTGTATGCTAAGAAATAAGAGGTCCTAGGTATTTGTGATGCAAGAAATCAATTAATTCTTTCAAAACTATCTCGTTCACTTCACTTAATCATTTTCTCACTTTGGGTATTTTCTCCTACATATTTTGAATTTATGATCATGATGCCTAATTAATATGTACACAATATTGGGAATTTTTTTGGAGAGAAGATGATGATTTTTTTTTTTTTTGGGTTCATTTTATTGCTAAGTCGAATAGGGGAGCAAAACATGTGATGGTGAAGGTTATTCGGAGGAAACAAATGACTTCTCTACTTTCATTTTTCTTTTTCAACTATCTTACCTTTTTAATTCATTTCTCTTTTGAATACCACGGATACTCGAACTTTAACTTGAGTGCGCAATTCTCATGGATGTATGTAATTGCCCCTATCACATTTATCATTTAAGATTTCACAAATAGGGTGGTGAGACCCCTTAAGATTACTCTATTAGCAAACAATGTGATTTGGAAATAATAATAAATCTATCATGCCTAAATTAGGCAATTTGACCACTCAATTAATCTTTCATAAGTTTCTTTATACATCCATATTTCACATGATTTATGCAATTCTCAGACTTAAAATCAAATAAGATTAATCCCTCGACGTAGTTAGTTAGGACGCCATGAGATTTTCGATTTAAGAATTGAAAGTCGCCCATTTGAGTTCTATCAATTACGTACAAACTGCTTCGAGTCATATTCTCTTGGATGAATCAAAAGTCTAGAACTAATCAGTTCATGGGGCTTGCGAGATGTTTTACGTGCTTTTAAGTAGCCAATAAAATTCATACATAAACTAGCTTTAGGTGTCTTTGACGAATAGGAAACTTTACGAATAGATTTAAGAATTTCCGACGATTAACAATAGACTTTTGACAACGTTTTTCTCCCCTTGTTTAACTCAAAAATCAATATAAATTTATTACTCTTATTATTGATCGAGGAAAACCAAAGAACTTTGTTCTTCACTTTTACACTGCTCATTAAAAAAGAAAAGGCATGTTCAATACTTTTTTTAAAAAAAAATAAGAATTATGCACTTACTTACTTACTTACTCTAGATGATTTTTATTTTTAAGCAACTTCTGAAACGTCTTTGCAAGTTTCATATTGTAATAATTTCATCTTAATATCTTCTTTATAACGAGATCTGGGAGAATACCCAGAAATTTGAGATCATGCACGGTCCATAAGCTTTTATTTTATAAATGTCAGCTGGAATATTTTATGTAGACATTTATAGTTTTTCTGCGTTTGTTATTGATTTATTGAGTTGGCTCCGTTTGAAATATCAGTAATTAACAGAAATTAACTAATAAATTGGGTGCATCATGGCCTACATTTCGCTGTCACACTTTAAATCCTGGCTCCATCACTCTTCCCGAATAAGATAATAAGACATATATATATATATATGATGATATTTGTTCTCGAAGGAAAAAAATAAAAATAAAGAACACTTTTAAGAGAGAACGCAGAGTGCAACCTCAGGGATCCAGGTCCGACTGTCGGGGTCTCAGGTTGAAGCCGACAGGGACCCTAGTCCAATCGTCATGAACCTATGTCAAGGTCCTAGTGTTTGTTAATCAAGTAGCCAGGTTAGAATTGGAGATGGTTTCGTGATGGATCTCGGGTCATATCATGAGTAAGGAATTTTAATTTTTTAAAGTGGGAAATCATTTTTCCAAATTTAAACATATGTTGTTCATTGGTTATGAAATTTTTTTTCGTTCACTCGTATTTCCAAGCGACCTAAAAATTGAGAAAAAAATACTTTATGGTAGTCAATTTTCTGAAAAATAAAGCACGAGAGCCATAATTTAGACATATGTTGTTCGTTGATTATGAATTTTTTTTTCGTTCAGTCGTATTTCTGAGCGACCTAAAAATTGAGAAAAAAATACTTTCTGGTAGTTAATTTTCTGAAAAATAAAGCACGAGAGCCATAATGATTATACATATTCTGCACGCCGGACGATATCTTCCCTCAGAATCAGCATCTCTTCTCAACCATCTCTCTCTGTGAAAGAAGAAACCACGCAACTGATGCCGAAGGAAGCTGCAGCAATCCCAGCCAGCGACGGCGTGACGCCGGGCAAGCCCGGGAGCTCCTACGAGGCGGTGAGGCGCCTCGCCGCCACCAACGCGGTGGTGCTCTTCAGCATGAGCGACTGCTGCATGTGCACTATGGCCAAAACCCTCCTCTTCAGCCCCACGGTGGTCGAGCTCGACGAGCTCGACGGCGGCGGCCATGACATCCACGCCGTCCTCCGCCAGCTCGCCCCCGGTGGCAGCGGCGTCCTCCACGACTGGCAGGCTCTCCCGGCGGTCTTCGTAGGCGGTAAGTTCCTGGGCGGCCTCGAAACCCTCATGACCCTTCACATCAGTGGAACGCTGGTCCCGCTCCTCAAGGAAGCCGGCGCCCTGACCGGCCTTGAAATCTGGGGGAAGAAAGAAGTAAAAACTAATTTTTTTTTTTGCCTTCTTCTTTTTCTCGTTCTGAGGAGAAAAAAGGTTGGTTTCTTTAAAATGGATTTTAATTTTAATTAATTAATTAGAAAAAAAACTAATTCCTTTATACATATATTAACTTCTAATAGTTTCGTTTTCCATGTAACACCGTAAAACACAACTAAAACCTAATAAGAAGAAGAAGAGTTATTGACTAAGATTTATGTAAGGAGTGCGCCGGCGGTAATGGCGTCGGAAACATGCTCCGGCAAGGGGCACAATGAGACTCTCACAGCCAGAGGGCGCCGTCATCAAGAGCACAATGAGACTCTCACAGTCAGAGGGCGCCGGCGTCCTTGATGAGCGGGACCAGCGTTCCATTGATGTGAAGGGTCATGAGGGTTTCGAGGCTGCCCAGGAACTTGCCGCCTACGAAGACCGCCGGGAGAGCCTACCGGTCGTGGAGGACGCCGCTGCCACCGGGGGCCAGCTGGTGGAGGAAGGCGCGAATATCATGGCCGCCGCCGTCGAGCTCGTCGAGTGGGGCTGACGCCGATAAGGAAGAGGAGGTCGTGGCCATTTTGAAAAATTTTCGGACGGGAGACTGAGGGTTTTCTCTTTCTTCGCGCCTCTCTCACGTCTGCAGATCGTCTCTCTCCCCGTTCTCCTCTCTGTCTCTCTCCCCTCCGCCTCCGCTGGTTGCTTCCATCGCCCCCACCCTGACGCCGACGCCGACGCCGCCGACGCTCCTCCGCCTCCCTCTCGCGACGTCTGCTCTGCTCTCTCTCTCCCCCTACGCGAAGTCGTGCCTCTCTTCCAGCGAAACGCGACGCCGACGGCCCTCCACCTCCGCCGGTTGCCTCCGTCGCCCTCGACTCCGACGCCGACGCAGCCTCCGCCTCCTCCCCTGAACCCAACTCTGACGCCGACGCCCCTCCGCCTCCCTCTCGCGACCTCTAGTCCGCTCCCTCTCTCTTTCGTCCTCGAAGTCGCGCCTCTCTTTCAGCAAACCCCGACGCCGACGCTCCTTCGCCGGTTGCCTCCGTCGGCGTCGGAGTCCGTCGCCCCCGACTCCGCCGCCTCCGCCTCCGCCTATGCGCCCGACGCCAACGCGTCGAACCACGACGGCGAAAATGGAGGAGAGAAAAACGACGAGCTCGACGGCGCCGGCGACGGCGACGAAGCAGAAGACGGAGAAGAAAAAGCAGAAGCGCCCGCGCTTAATATGGATAACTAAAGGGATTTATCATCTTATAGATTGATCAATTCATCCGCTTATTGGATCTTATTCTAAGATTGATGTAGTGATTTCTTGGATTCCAGATGCTAGCTTCAAGCAGTCCTTACCAGGCCAAGTTCGTGCTCCGGCCGTTTTTAGGTGCATAAGAGTCACTGCAATTAGTGACAATGCAGCTGAATTTGCCTATCAAGCTACTGTTAGCATCAGCGGGCATGTATTCAGGGGCTTCCTCTATGATCAGGGGTTGGATGAGAAGAATGCATTTCCATGTATGTCAGAACTTCGATTCAGAGGAGTGGCCAGCACGAGGAACGGAGATTCTTCTCCAATCGTTGACCCATCAGGTGCTTATGCAGCATCTGGTTGTTGCAGATTGCTTGAAGGTATAGCCTCTTGTAGGACTAATCAACTATGTTCTCTACATTCTTCTTTAGATATTGGCACGTGCAAGCAAATTCATGAATTTAATTTAGTGATTCCGGCATTAATTACATGACATCATATGCATTAGTATGTTGCCTCAATTACTCTTTAGCATAGTTTGGGTGCAGCAGAGGTTGGGGAACTAGTGCACCATTCCGCTCTTGAGAAGTCGAAATTCATACTTCGTCGTATTTTTGAAGGAACCTTGTTTTACCATATTATAGTGGGCATTATTTGATGCTTAATTCATCGTTTTCTTCTATGATTAAATGTTAGTGGAAGCTATATAATGAAAAATCAACAGAAAAAAAGGAAGTTCTGAAGATTCATGAGTGAGGTAGTTGATGTCACTATCAGTCTCTAAGGGGAAAGTTGTATGAGCAGACAGAGCACTCCAATAATCTATTTCTGAACAAAATTGCGCATCTGTAATGTGCAAGTTGCTCGTGATTTGATTAATGCACTTGTCGTTGTTCTTGCTGTTGCTGCTAAATGCTAATTTACTCAAAAATTAGAACTTCGTTCAAGTCTCTTCCATTAGGATTTGCATTGTCAATCTGATTTCGTTCTTATTTTTATTGGTAAAACAGTCACTTATCCATTATAAAGTTTATATAGACATGATATATCAATTGTTTATATTTGAAATTCCTGCCAGAACCATGTAGTATTCACCCTTCAAGATGTCCCTTGAAATTCTATAATCAGTCAAGGCTTATTTTCTAAGTGTAGTGCCACTCCGTGTCCTGTGATTCCATTTGCAGTTCATTTGTTACTATTTGGATAAGAAAGCAAATAAGGAAATTGCTGGATTTTCCTTTTTCCATGGAATTGCTTACTGATGATAAGCCTCACGCATGAATAATAGTTCTGGTGTTTTTACCATAGGATCTGTGATAGCCACAATTATGATGTTCTAAATTCTGCTAGATGGTACCTATATTTTTTGTGTGAATTATCGATCCCTGTGATTTGTAGACACTTGCACAACTGACTCTGTAATGCAAACAGATTCAAACAAAAAGCAGCATGGCCATGGCTTGCAATAACTACATCAGCTGGCATTCTTGTCATTGCCTCTCTTGTTGGGTATATTTTCCAAGCAACAATGAATCGAATTGCCAAAGTTGAAGATGACTACCATAAGATGATGGAACTTAAGAAGCAAGCAGAGGCAGCTGATGTGGCAAAGTCACAGGTAATTCACGTTTTAGTCGATTATGTTTTGATTTAAAACATACTGAGCGATGCAGTAACAGATTTTGTTTTGCCTTCTATAGTTTCTTGCTACTGTTTCGCATGAGATCAGAACCCCCATGAATGGAGTTCTAGGTGAGTATGTGGACAAACTGTTTGTTTAAATTTTGCTTGGCACATGTAGGGATATATATAATAAGTGAAGACCTTCACATCCCGTCATAACATGACAATGCTTGTATTGCAGGAATGTTGCATATGTTGATGGACACAGATCTTGATGAAACTCAACAAGATTATGGTAGAACTGCACAGGAAAGTGGAAAAGCTTTGGTTGCACTTATAAATGAGGTCTTGGACCAAGCGAAGATTGAATCTGGTAAGATTGAGATTGAGGCTGTGCAGTTTGATCTAAGGGCCATAGTGGATGATGTCTTGTCCCTCTTCTCAGGGAAATCTCAAGAAAAAGGAGTGGAGGTATTGACTGCCTTTGTTACATAGTGCTGCTAATTCACCTTAGTCATTATCTAATAATTTCCACCCCTTCAAATCTGCAGCTAGTAGTTTACATTTCTGAAAATGTTCCAGAGAAGTTGATTGGTGATCTGGGGAGATTTCGGCAGATCATCACAAATCTTTTGGGGAACTCAATTAAAGTAAGCTATTTAAGTGTGGTTCGCACATTTTCTGAGAACTTTGTTTTTGAATCTCAAGTCGCCATTATAATTCTTGAGTAGTATCAAATTTTCCTGTGACTGATGCGGAAGTAGAAATTAGAATGGTTGCTGCTCTTGAAGTCGTCAACAAATTGAGGAAGCATTTTCAAAAAGGAATATGCCTTTTGAATGGAAGATTCGTAAATCCGGTCACTCAAAACTGACATTTAGTTCTCTAGGCTTTTCTCCTCTTCATCGTGTATCAAATCTTTGGGGGACCATCGCAAGGGTTTCTTTTTAAGGATTTTGCTAAGCTACAGCTTTTTGTATCAAGTATATAATTACGTCGAGCTGCAACAGATGTGCTTTGCATATTTAAAAAGGGAGTTTATCATGTTTAATTTTCCCATGATGTGTCGCATTCTATTCTTCTTCAGTGTCTTGTAAATATAAACTTTCAGTTAATAGTTGGTTCATAGTGCCCTTAGAAACTCATTTAAATATCAACTTGTTGCTTTAACTATTCATGGAAAATGTGTTTCTTTTCAAACCATTAATTCAATTTTAGATGTTTTATTCGGTAACCCTATGACTATTTCTTTCCTTGCTAATTGAAATGTGACTACCAGATTATGTGTATGTTCCCCTTCCTTGCTCATTGAAAAACATGACTTACAGACTGTATATGTTCACCTTAGTTCACAGAGAAAGGACATATCTTGGTCACAGTCCATCTTGTTGATGAGGTGATGAACTCAACTGATGCTGAGATGGAATCAGCAAGAAGAGTACGTTGAGCGGCTTCCCAGTACCAGACATGACTCAGCTGGGCAAAATGTAGGACATTCAGCCAGGAAGGGCCTGCATCTCCGGTGCCGTCATCCTTCTCTAATCCAATCAATCTCATTATTTCAGTGGAGGATACAGGGATAGGTATCCCTCCAGAGGCGCAATCCTCGTTTTCACTCCTTTCATGCAAGTGTGCCCATCAATTTCTCGAACACATGGGGGCACAGGTATTGGGCTAAGCATAAACAAATGTATGGCTGTCCTCATGAATGGGGAGATTGGATTTGTAAGCATACCCCAGGTGGGATCCACTTTTACCTTTATTGCAGTTTTCAATGATGCCTGTTCTACCTCAAAAGAGTGCAAGGTCCAGCAAGTGAAAGGACAAGGTGACTCTGGCACCTCAGAATTTCATGGTATGAAAGCAGTGGTAGTTGACACAAGACCTGTCCACGCCAATGTATCAAAAAGGAATATGCCTTTTGAAATTGCTGCTTGATTGATCGTTTGTTCTATCTGTTTGTGCAGGTTACGAGGCTGCTAACCTGAGGTCTGATGTCATTACTTGCATTTCTATGTATATGTAATTCTATAATGTCATCTCTTGAAGTGAATAACTCTGTATTGTCCTTAGAGCATACATTTGAAAGCTCTACGTTTTGGTTCACCTTTGGGGTAGGTTTACCTTTGGGGTAAAGGAGTGTCGGCCACTGGGCTGCAGGATTTTGTTGGGAAGGTGTGATTTTCTGAATTCACTTTCACAGTTCTGAGGAGTTTTAGTTATAGAGAAATTTGTTCTACCTTCACCATTGAAAAACTAGTTCCGTTCACTTGTAAAAGGTTCTTTCAAGTTGTTAAAAAGAGCTTGCCTATACTTTTCAGGAAAGGCACTAGCAAAATTAGCAGGCATTGGACATTCCAGCAGCAGTATTCACTGAAGATGAAATCGAAGGTAAAATTATGCCAGTGAACATGGAATTATGTGAAAATATTCTCGTCAGTTCTTCCCCTCTCTAGTTATTTCTACACTTCCATTAATTCAGAGACCCTGGTTTTGCAGTTTGAGGGTTATGTGAAAATATTCCCTAGTGTCAATCATGAATGAAGTGTGAGGTGCAACAACAACAAATTTACTGTCAAGAGTGCCGAAGAGAGCCAAGAGGACATGTTGAATTGGTTTTTGAAGCATGTCAACCGAATAGAAGACATTTTAGAAGAATATAGCGCGGGAAAGCACTCGATGGCATTGTCAATCATGAATTGGTTTCGTTAGCATTGAAGTTGTGTACATGTTTTGAATGATTCTTGAATTCTTTTTTGGCCAATTTGATGATCGACGCATTTCCTGTTCTTTGAACTTCAACTGTGAATTTTTGTAAATCATATTCTTATATATTAAAGAATAGGAAATTCTTGCCAGTTATGCATTTATTCAACTGTGAATGATATAGATTTTACAATGAACACTGTTTTCTCTTACCAAAAAAAATGATATAGATTTTACAATGAACACTGTTTTTTCTTACCGAAAAAAAAAAATTATATAGATTTTACAAGAACAAACCACCTACCTGGTCTCGAGCAAATAGGAACATTTTTTAAAGCATTCAAAATTTATGGTGCATATGTTGGTAACTGGGGAGAAAGTTGCTCGTAACTTCGACCAAAGATGGAACAACAAAGAGGAGAATAGGACAGGGAACTCAAAAGCGCCACCAAATATCAGCAACAGCAAAAGACGCCGCTTGAATAGGAGCACTGAAAATTGAAGCAAAGAAGGCGACAAGACAGAGGAAACAGCTCACTAATTGCAAATTATTCTCACAAACCACCATCTTGGCCACTGGAAAATTCTCAAAACTAATAATCCACCAAGATGTCCATCGTGAACCAGTTACGGATAATTCTCACGCAACAATAGTTCAGAACAGCCAGCAAACGTACAAATCCAGAAAAGCTTAGAAGTACTTAGTACACAAAAAATATATCACAACAAATATATGTGCTTTTCAACCCACAAAAAAATGTTCATTCATCCCACATTTAGAATTTACGTACATTTACAAAACATGTTGAGCTCATGAACAGCCCAACCAACATCTTCACATTTGCCAAATCTCAAAACATGTCAAATTCTAAAATTAATACAAGCTAAAATTAATATTATCAACACAATTAACATCTTCAATCCAAAATTTTCTTTCTTCAAATGTTTCAGATTTGTCTTGAGAGCCTTGTTTTCTGCATCCATCAAACAGCCCTCATCCTCATTGTAAGTCGACATTGGTTCTTGCTCCACATTGCTCCAACAAAAACTATTGGTCACACTCCTTGTCGATTGATTGATTTCCTCATCAACCCAAAATAAGAAAACTACAACTTTCTCCTCTATTGTTATGGTTGTTTCTTGGGCAGCCTTAGTATCTTCTTCCCCGATTGTCCTTCGTCCCTGCCATTCACAAAGGAGATTTGAGGTCACAATAGCAAAGCACCAATAGTTGTTGATTAAAAGGGCCGACATAATCGATTGTGACGAATAGACTAATCTCTTCATGAATTTGCTAATATCTTTTTGTGATGACACCTCAATGTTAGTGGTAATGCTACTACTATTTATGCTTTCAAAATTAAAACTTAATTTCCTTTTTTAATCATAAGATTTAAGAGAATCCAAAAGGACACTTCCAATAGTTAACACTATCAACTAACATGATGAAAAGATGAATAGATGCTAATCAAATTAACGCATCCCGTGGGACCGCTTCTAACAGGAACACTCCTAATATGAATGGATACATGCTATGAACAAAGGAAAAATTTGTAGAGAAGAATAGATAGCACCTGAGCATTAAGATGTCTGGTCCATTTTTGTATGTGGTCCATGGTTAATCATATGGTGGATTTGGTTTTCTGAGATTTAGTTCTGTAAAGAATAAACAAGAGGAGGGGAGTAATTCAAAGCATTCTCTCTAAGCTGATCATTAAATTTGCTGCAATTTTTTTTCATTAAGATGTCTGTTCCATTTTTGTTACTTTAGCAGCTTTACCATGTCATGAAGAACACGCTAAAATGGCAAGATAGGTACATAGCTTGAAAGCCACGGGCAGAATACATGGATAACAGAAAGAGCTCAAAAACTCCAGAGTACACTTCATAAGTAAATAGCTAAATCCTAGGTATGCAAACATAATATAAGGATGGCTTCACACAATTTCCAACTTCTAATTAAAGGTCAAACATCATCTGCACCGTGTCAAATTAAAAGATTGCCAAAGATGTGAAATACTTGGGCTTACGATTGTATTATACCAGAAGCACGACATGAATTCACGCATGACAGCTTTAAACATACATACACATGCATACGAAATCCACAAATGGAGGAAGCTTTCCATTCGCCAAACAATAATCATTCTAAAATACAGAAGTTAGACAATGATCAGCTTATAGTCATTCTAATGTACAGAGCTTATAGTCCACGAGTTAAACAATAATCATTCTAATGTACAAAGCTTATAGTCCACGATGATTATCCTAATCATACCTTTCAAGACGGAGGCAGAGGCGATGGGGTGGCAACGTCAGTGTAAATCCTCTAGGTTCGTCGAGATTCGGCGGCGGCGGAGGCCGCATGGTTAGGGCTCGGTTGGAAGATTACCCTAATCATACCTTTCGAGGCAGGACCTTTCTCCCAATCAAAATCTGTTTTTACGCGGTGAGACTTTTCTCCCAGTCAAAACTCATTTTAACACGATGAAACTATCACATTTAGTCAAAATCCGTCTTTACATGGTGAGACCTCTTTTTTTTCCAATCTAAACCATAGGGTTTGTTAGTGGTTATCCTTAAGCCATTCATTTTCCATTTAATGATTTTATTTCCTTAATTTCATTTCACAAGAGAGATAGTGAGAGAGAGAGTGAATAAACCCCAACAATAATTTAGAGACCTTGATGAGCAAAGGTAAGTATCAAGTACGTCCCTAACCAACTATCATTGCTTTTGTCATTTTCTATTTTCAAAATTGAGTCAACTAAAAATTTTAGGGTTCAATTTTATCTTTGAGTGGGACCTTGAAGAGAGTAATTGTTGACATCCAAAATTTTTGTCGACATTTGAAACAAATATTTTGCAAAAATATAAAAAAAAATGAAAAGATAAAAAAATTGAAATGAATGAAAACATTAAAAAAAAAAGAGAGAGAGAGAGAGAGAAGAAAACAAAGAAAAGAAAAGAAAAGAAAAAGGAGAGAAAAGGAGAAAAATAAAACAAAGAAAAAAATGATAGAAAGGAGGTCTCGGGCACTCTGTTTTTGGGGGGAGGGCTCTCAGTTCTGGTGGATTTCGGGGAGGAGATCTGGCTCTCGAGGAGGTTCGGCCCTTCGATCGGTTGCTCGACGACTCGGGTTTTCGGGGACTCGGCAAACGGTTTTGGGGAGTTGGTTGAGGATTTCGCCGCCGGGGGGGTTCGTCGAGGGGAGAAGGGGGGAGAGCTGCTCCTTGGTTTCCCATCCTCCGGGGATTTACTCTCTTGAGCTCGCAGGCTCTCTCGATCGGTATCTCTCCACAAATCCGTTCGGTTCAAAGGATTTCGATCGATCAGAACCGACTGACGAGGATCGGCGGAGACGGTGGCGGCGACGGTGACGACGACGGCGGCGGCGGATCGCTCTCGGAGATCGGACATTCGCTCATTCAATCGTCTCGAACAACCGCCGGCCAAGGAGCGCAAGGTGCGAGGCTCGATTCGAAGCCGACCGTCGAGGATTGGTGACAGCTGCGACGCTTAGCTCGAGGTGCAGGGGTTCCGAACTGCGCCGAGTTCGGAGGTCTCAACTCGGCTCCGAGGGCAGAGTAGATTCGCTGGTGTTGAAAGTAAGAAGCTTTCGGTAGTTTCTGTTGAACATATTTGAATGTGATTCATACCTATTTCCGCTTCTGCATTCCGCATGTTTGGTCAATGGGAGGGAATTCCTGGTGTTCGTTTTTTAGGGGAAATGGTTATTGAAAAAATGAAGGGTCTCATGAACTCCGTCTTGTTATCCTCTGATGGTAGAACTTTGGAGCTGAGGCTGCTCATAGGACTAAGACCTAGAACTTTAGGGTGAAAGTAGCATATGTGTACTATTGATTTGATCCTGCTTGGATGATGTTGTGGTCACATGATTTTAAGTCGTTGATTCGCCCTCGTGTTTTGGTCACTAAAATGAGATGCCTGTCATATGTTGGTGAAGATGCCTGAATGAATATCTGTGTAGTGTCTTCATCAGTCTATATGCAAGATATTCATGGCTTACTTAAATCATGATGCCTATATTGATTTCATCTTGCTTACTGTCGATCTAATCAATCTAAGCAATTTTAGCATTATGGCATGCTTAAAACTTGTGCTCATTGGCCTCGTTGATTGTGAGTAATATTCGTTTTCACTTTGAACCAGATTGAGTTTTAGAAAGTAATAAATCTCTGTTCTGATCTGGTTTTACACAAATTTGGAAAGTTTTCTAGATCAAGCATAGATCAATTGATGGGTAAAACTGATGGTTGAAGTTGGCGGCTATAGGCAGAATTTTGTAGAAATAAAAACAGGGTTTGCTACTTTTGTCGACCCTTTTAAAGTTGTAGGGTTTGCTGTGATTCATTTTTTTAGAACTACTCTTTGTGCATTGTCTGGATGGTTTTATAAACCATTAGTTATGCATTATGTTTTAATTCATTTGTGGCTGATTTGCATGTTTTCATGATTATCATTTTCCGTCTATCAATTTGCCGTTAATTAGACTCAACTTCTCTTAGGAAGTGGGCTCGTTTTAATCTTTCCTATGATGCTAATTTCGCATGATTTGCACATCAATTGGACTCAACTTCTCTTGTGATGTGCATGATAGAAATCTGTCATAAAATGAAATTCAGAACCCCTGTTTTTCCCTTGTCGAAGCTGACCTCTTGTCATTTTTCTATGATTTTCTTGTTAAGGATTCTAAGATTGGGTCCTTAAAAGTTGTTCGTCTTTCTTTTGTTCGCGCTTGTGGTAAAATTTCATATTCTTCAGATTTTCTTTTTAGATCAAATCACTATTAATGTGTCATGACATCCTAATATTTTGCTGCATTTCTGACATGATATTGTGCATTCTTGAATTTTCATAAACTTCTATGTAGCTCACGTTAAAAAACTTTTGCCATGAAAGTTGTTTCCCATGATTGGGTGTGCATTTGATTCCAACTTGAGGCTAGTTTGGTTATGGATCGATGCCATTTTGATCAAGTAGACTCATACGTGCTTTTGAGAAGATATAGCTTCAATTTCATGGAAATTTGTCATCAAACAATCATAATTTGCAGTCTCGTGTGCTCCGTTACAATTCTGATTGCATGCTGGAAATTGTGGATTAAGCATAGATTAGATGAATTTTATCTTAGCTTGTGTTTTTTTATTTGCCCGTGGGACAGTGATATCACGTGTTCAAGTCCTTTGTCAATTTCACATGTTCAAAGATGCATATTGTTTAGTAAGTGATCCTTTGTTAGCTCATTCATTTGTTTGATTAATTGAGAACCAAGGTTATATGGCTTGGATGCTTGTTATGTTATATGCTTTGCACGTGATCATTAGATGAATGATTTAGGTGCGGCACATAACAATGCTGAACCTTAGGATATCACTCAAAATTTGACTTTCACATTGTACTTCTTTTAAACAATTGATTTTGATATGATGTATTGTTTTTGGTTGTTTGATGTGTTTGTTTGTTTTCTCCCACCGTATGTACCTAGTTATAGATTTTTAGGTTAGGGTTAGATTAGACCCCGTAGATGGAGAAGGCGTAAAGATGGTGGAGGTCGATGTCCATTCCGACCATTTATCATGTAATATTCGTTTTTCCCGAGATATGTCTCGGGTTCCATGCATTGTATAAAACCCGACGAGTTGCGGGTTTCCTTTCTTTCCCAATTGTTTTCTTTTTTATATTTTTAGAATTACATGATAGATTTACTGATTTTCTTGATTGTTTGCTTCATGTCTTGCAATTTCAATTTCATTGATTGTTTTCCTTCCAGGCTTTTTCAAGAATAGAATAGAATGGAAGTAACTAATCACGCATGATCATTTAGTCTAGAATTGATGATCCCGAAAATGTAAAAAGAAACGCATGGACATGTTAGGAAAAACACAACATACTGTTTAGGTACTAAAATGGCGTTAATAAAAATATTAGTGTAACTCAAGTTTTCGAACCTAGATATTTGGTTGTGTAAGAATCGAGGGAATACTCCCAACCCTTGATTGGGTTTTCTAGCCGACTCCCGAAACGAGACTAGTGGTGACTCCCGTCTATTTTTAGGATGTCATAAATAATTAGACTGTACAAAATTCGCTGTCACGTGGGTACAAGCTTGGGAGAGCTTGTGATCTTGTGATCAAGTACCCCTAAACTCGACCTTTTCCCCCTTTTAACTTCGAGGGTGGCGAGATCGGGTTGCGACATTTGCTGTTGCTGCCGCTCTCTTCATCGAATTGGACAATCAGTTTTTTTGCCCTTTCATTATGATATGTTGATTTTCTTTTATGTTGTCTCGCAGCATATTGTCGGTTAATGGCTTTGCCGAGGGGGCTTGCTGTCTGGCTTTAGCTTCGATGTCTGTGGCTTTCATGTTTATATTCATCTTGGAAGTTCAGAATTACTTTTAGTTTGCAATGGATCTACTTGTTTATAAATTTAGTTTGAATAGTATGCCTTATGTCCTCTGTTTTGATGAGGTGTAATTTGCAAAGCAATGTCATTTATCTAAAAATTCGATATAGTTTTTTCAGTCTATGGACATGCTCGAAGTTCTCTATTTTGATTTCTCTTGCCCTTTGGTTTTTCAGTAATTTCCATGACTTGACATTGGCGTTTCTGTTGGTTTCTAGATTGGACTGCTTCTTGTTTTAGGTAGATTAATTGGATGGACAATGTTTACAGTTGTTGACATTGTTTGCCCTTTGTTGACATTATTTGCCCTTTGCTCGCAAATTTGACAGAACAATTTGACATGGGGTGGCTAATGTCTCATGATCCTTTTCTCTTTTTCCTTGATGGAAAATACCCATATGGTGTAGTTTGGTCCACTGTCACAATATGTTGCTTTTCACATAAACTAACAAACAGTGATCGTCTGTAAACTTACACGTACAGTCTTGTATTGCCTTATGGCTGAAGATTAAGTGTATGTTAACTTGCTTATGTAGATAATGAATAGAGGAGGAGGAGCAGGAGCAGGACTAGGTAGTGGGAGCGGGCCCACGGCTGCTGCAGCAGTTGCAGCTGCCCAGAAGCAGAAGACACTCTTACAAAGAGTTGAAAACGACATTGGCAACATTGTCGACAATTTCAGTCATCTTGTGAATGTCGCCAGAGTATGTATACATTTCTCCTTGCCATCATCCAGTCTGGAAACCTTTATCCCTCTCAGTAACAGTCATGACTAGAGTTGAGATTATCCATGCTTTTCCTTTGTGTGTGGCTAGATGGAACATTGACAAGCCATCTCTTTGTCACTTATCGACTACCATGTAGTGTGAGGTCTACATTTGCTTCAGTGTATTGACTTGATGGTGGACTTAGGTATCATGAAATTATGTTAACAGATAGGAGGGCAGGTTGCTTGGGCTCTTGTAAGCTGCTGAAATTGGGAAAGATGTATTGTTTCCATGATCTTGTTCTTCATGAATGGAGGATTGAAATTTTTTATATATATTCCAAATGGAAAGAAATCCATTTTAGATCTTAGAAGGCTGTTGTGATGGACCTTTTGATAATGAAGAGTGGAGACCTAATATCAGAAATTTTTAAGATGTCGTGGTGAGGGGATACAGACTGATAAAGTATGGATAATATTCAAAATGTGGATGTTTACTTCCTGATACCAATGCTTTCAAAATTATGAGCTTAGATCAAGGAGATGATAAAAGTAAAGTTTGTCCTTGCCATTCTAGTGATTCAAGTAGCATGTATACTCTGAGAGATTTTTCTTTATGTAACATGTGAAGAGATATTACTCTTATTGAAAATAAAAGAACATTTGTTCTATATTTTTGTCTTCAATTTGAAATTTCCAAACTGGGAGGTGTTTGATATCTGAAGAGCATCCATTGTGGTATTGACTCAGTCTTCTCACTTGTCGCAGGTGAATGACCCTCCAGTCAGAAACTCACAAGAAGCTTTCATGATGGAGATGCGTGCAGCAAGAATGGTAAGATTTGGACTTTAATCTGAATTGAGGCTTGGCCATTTAATTATTGTAACCAACAAACGATAGTTAATTCTGCTCATTAACTTAAAAAGCAGTCCATGTTTGGCATATATGTTTACCACATGTCAATTTGGTAATCCTCTGCTGAATCCATGAGAGACTCAAAATTTCAGGGCTATGAGACTTCTAGAAAATGGATGTGGGATTTCTTTTTCATGATAATGGGAATTTCATTATCTCAGAGATTGTGTTTGCCACACGTGTATTAGCATTTAGCAATAGCAATAACCATAATGTGAAATGACCCTCACAATCTGGATTTTCTGTATAGTTTAAATGAACATGAGGGAACACAAATTGTCAATCCAAAATAGTTACTCAAATCGCAAAATGCAGGTGGCTAAGTATGATTAACTTTTCGAGGAATATGGTGAAGTGGCGAGAGCATCTTTCTATAGTTCAAATGAACTTGGGGGAAAATAAGTGGCATAACCTCGAGGTTAGTTACTTGAATAGGTGATGTGTGTGATTAAGGACTAAAAACTTTTCAGGGAATATTATTAAGCGGTGGAAGCACCTACTTGTAATGCTTCAGAAATTTTAACCCTGGATTGATCTTCTTCTTTACTTTCCAAAGCTTATCAAAGAAGCAGCTTCTCTGTGCTCATGTATTTGTCTCCTCTGCCATTTGATGCATGTATGCGAAAAAGGTTCAAGCGGCTGATTCACTGCTGAAATTGGTATCGGAGCTGAAACAGACTGCCATATTTTCGGGATTCGCATCTCTAAACGACCATGTTGAACAGAGAATCGTCGAGTTCAACCAACAAGCCGAAAAATCGGATCGTACGTTGTCTAGAATTGCGGAGGAGGCAGCCGCCAGTCTCAAAGAGCTTGAATCTCATTACTACTCTTCGTTGCAGAGGACGACTCATCCCACCGAATCTTAGTGGAAGATGGCTGTGATCTTGTGTATTAATTGTGGGGATTATTGTGACTTGTTACTTATCTTGAAGCTAACAAAAGCTATGTACACTACATGAAGCTTCTAGGGTATTCTTTAACTTCAGCAGGGTGATTGAGAGGCTTGCTCTTGCCGTTCCAGAGCCATGTGAGGGGATGAATTTGATTATCTAAATGAGGAGTATTGAGGAGATATTTGACTTTGGAATTCGTCCAAAAAACTTGTCGATGACTACTCAGTGCAAATCTCTCTCAGCAAAGAGATTAGCAACTTGGACTTCAAGTCATTGCGTTTGTCTCCTGTACTTCTAAATCTACGAATCTGCAGCTAAAGGTTGGATGAGATGTAAAGCTTTTACATAATTGATGCCACGTGATTCCCCGGTCCTAGTAGAGATGACCTGCATTGGATTGAAATAGAGCCCGGGGCTTACTGTCTTCTCAAAAGCTGGTCCATAAAACCACTTGCTCTCTACGATAGCAAAGAGGCCTAAGAGGCCTTTAGTTTTTTATTGTATGCTCCGTTTACTGCGCAGGAATTTTTGCGATTTGAAAACTATTTTTAAAGAAGTCATTTTCTAGAAAAATAGTAATATTTTCCAGAAGTTAATTGAAGTTTGAAAATGAATTGTAGATTAGTTTTCCGTCGCTTGGAAATGATGGCTTAACTTTCTTTCCTAAAGAAACACACACCATTCACTTTGCGCGTGTACATGGATAAAAAATTTCGTTGCTTTGGCAGTCTATAAATAGAATTTGGTAAAAAATTTAAATGGTATCATTCATTAACTAGACTTTTAAAGTAATTGAATATGTTGATTTTGAGTTAATAAATCTAAGGCTCATCTCATTTTATTAGACTTGGGCCCAGCCGATGAGGTCCCGAAGACTTGGACATGACTGCCGAAATCCTAAGCATGGGGCCGTTAAGGTCTTGGGTCAAGTCTTGAGGGACTGAGGCCCAGTCGCTATGATCCCAAACCCGGGTGTTGAGGACCCCGCTTTGGTCGAAGACTAGGCCTTGACCTTAGGGGACTCGAGCCTGCTATTGAGGTTCCAATTTTCTTGGGCCTAGCCGTTCGGAACTTGAGCATGGGCATCGGAAATCGGGGCTAAATCTTGATAGATTGATCTTGAGCATTGGTGACTTGATTGCAGGAGCTGAGTAGTTAGGCATGGTTGCTGGTGACTTGGGCATGGACACTAGAGTTTTAAGTCCAGCCTTGAACGACTTGGACCAACCTCTTTGCACCCTGATCTGGCCCACCTGGCCCTAATGGACATTAATCATAAGTTATTGCTGCTTTGTTGACTCTATTTAACATATTTGGCATAAAATTAAACAAAACTTTTATTACATGTTATATAATTTACCACATTTCATTAGTAAATGAATGCTTACAGAGCCTAGATCTTCAACCAATGTTAGTGGTTCATCCGTGTCTTTGTTTAAGTTGTGCACTAGTGTGGAATAATTTTACATTTTTATTAGTACTGTGATGAGATGGTAATGACGACGTCGTTTGACGGCAATTTTGATTCAAATTAATATTCTATCATGGGCATGAAACTCAGTAATCGACAATACTAGTCATATGTTCCTAATATTTAATTTAATTTTATATGAAAAAGAAAAAACTCGCGATGCTTTTTTTTTTCCAACATAATTAACTTATTTGCTATCCAATCCGAAAAATGAAAAAAAGAAAAGATTTGCTTTAGTATCCTGCTTAAAATGAAACCTCCTCCTTTTTTTACCTCCTTCTTTCTCATTTATTTTTGAACAATTTGAGAGAGAGTGAAAAATTTGAGAATAATTTATTATATATATATTAGTACAAGAACTAAATTAACCGATAAAAATTGAACAAGCAACACTTCTTCACTGGTTAACTTTTCGTCTCTCTTCTAAGAATATAATCTCTCTAAATATATCCACACCAAGCCAAATCACTACTATTATTATTACATAATAATAATAATTATTATTATTGGTTATTTATTTATTTATGGATTACTTTTTATTTCTCCTTCTGGTAGTCCTGGCTGGAGTAGGGGCTGAACGCCTCGAAGAACCAGTTCGTCTTCCTCCAGGCGCTCCACCCCATCTCCTCGCAGATCTCGTCGTCGTGGTTGATGCTGTACGTGGAGATGCAGTGGCGCTTGTAGAACCTGGTGGTCCTCTTGCTCACCTCCACCTCCCTCGCCGTCTGCTCCAGCATCCCCTCCACGCTCGGCAGCTTGAACTCCCCCGCCGCCAGGCGGCTCAGCCACTTGCACCCCAGCTCCGCCGAGTGCAGGTTCGACACGCTCTCCAGGTACCCCACGAACGCCACGTTCGGGATCAGCGGATGGATCATCCCCCTGCAGCACGCATCGGTTTTAATTTCCGGCCCCGCCGACGAGGGCTAGTGCTCTCTAGCTAATATGAATTGGTGGTTACCTGTACAGGGGCATGATTCCGGTAGGGAACTCGACGAGGCTGCGGAAGGGCTCCGGCAGGATGGACTTGATCTTCTGCTTGCCCTCGAAGCCGGTGGCCAGCGCCACGACGTCGGCCTCGACCCGCGTCTTGTCGTCGAACTCGATCCCTCCTTCCCAGAACCACCACTTGGACGGCCTCCTGAACACGATCTTGCCCTTCTCCGCCTCGGCGAAGAAATTCTCGGGCACGATCGCCATCTGGCAAGAGGCGTAGTCTTCCTCGAACGGGTGCTCCGGCTTCAGGCCGTACTTTGCCAGGGGCATTTTCCACAGCAGATAGGACTCGATGAACTTCGACAGCCCGCGCCTCTATCGAACAGCAGATATGTTTAGGGAAAAAATCGAAACTTTAGTACTAAACTAGGAAAATAAAGGGACCGTGAACTCACCAAAGGGGTGAAAAGGAGGCAAAGGAGGGTCCTGAGGAGAGACTGGCTGGGCCTCTCGTGGAGGAACTGGGAGAATCTGGTGGAGTAGAACAGGAAAAACGGCAATCCCCAAACCCAATAATGCGGCACGATCCAGTGCAGCGTCCTCACGATCATGGTGCAGGGCTGCCCTTCTGGCCCTTTTGCGATCCAAAACAACAAAGCAGAGAATATCAACACCCATACAGTTCAACAAAAGATGCATCGAACACGATCCAGTGACAAAGATCGTTCCCTATTCATGCGCAGTCGATCTGGCAATTCCTAGATAGGTTATGGAGATGGGCTCATCGTCCCGAACTCGGCCGGATCTGGGACGGATCGTGCTCGATCGGCGAAACCCATCCATGTCCAAAGTCCAATAAGTAGAAACTTCCGAACGTCGGAACCGGACCGACGAGTCTCATGGTCATAATCGGGCTGGCCCGATCGCCCTCCACTCGACCCGATTGACCCCTAGGGGGCCCGTTCGACAGATGTCCCACGTGCGAACGAACGACTTTCTAGCCCCGACCGCGACATGCGAAAAGACAAGACAACGTGGGGCAAGTGGAAAGGGAACCGCACGGAAAAGGAGAGTCGAAACAGCAAGCAGACGAGCATGTGATTCAGATTTATGCTCGGTGGGAGCCACGAGCGCAAGCGTCCTTGTCTCGTCTTGTCACGCCATTCGAAGTGAAAAGTCAGGGCTGACTTTCTAGGGTTTACACCCGTGTGGTCGTGTGCGGTCGAGGACTGGCGGTTCCATCCTTGTCCTTTGCGGTCAACGGGAACGAGGATAAGACAATTCACTGTTAGCTCATCCGGTTTCCGTTTGAACCGATCCGGGACCGACGACCGGGGTTTGACTTTGCTTCCCTTTTTTTTTTTTGCGTGATGTACGCGTGCTTGACATGACGTCCGTTCCATGCATTTTCCATCTTGTCACGTCAGCTCTTTTATAAACACGAAAGAAGGCCGGCCTAAATTTAATGACCAAAGTGGAAAAATGATCAGGTGCTGGCTACAGGAACATTCCTTTTCCTACGGTTTATATTTGTGGTGATTTAGTATGTATGACAAAATTTTTTGAAATAAAATTAATTTTTGGCTAAAAATTAATTTCTATTTTAAAAATCGAGAAATTAAAAATTTTAATTTTAATTTTTTTCTTCAAATTTATTTCTGGAATATAAATATATTCCAAAATAAAAAAATCAAATTACGTTACCAAATAGATTTCTATTTCAAACCTGTTTCGGGAATAAAAAAAAACAAAGAAATAGAAAATTAGAAATTTTATCATGCGTACCCTTATATTTGCGGTCATAACAAGATGTCCGAAAGTATTTTCTAACCTAGTTATAGGGAAGGTCGAGATGAAAGAATATTTTTCTCAAATTTCCTCGATTTAGTAAGTTTTCGAGCACGATTCACGAAAGAGAAGACGGAGATTGATGTCATGGAAAGATGGATTGGTGGGCATATGCATGTGTATGTGTATATACCTTGGTTGGCCTCGGCGCACTCCATGGCCAAATCGATGGCAGACTTTTTGTAGCCAACGACCACAACCTTCTTTCCTCGGAGAAGTTGAGTGGCACCTTCCTGGTCCAGCTTCGAGTAATCCATGGAGTGCATGACTTTGCCTTGGTACACCTCCGGCCCTTTGCCTTTTGGGAAGACCGGCATCTTGGGTATGTCCCCGTATTTCCCGATGCACATAACAAGAAACTCAAAGGCATACAACTGCACCAGTGATTTTAAATTTTCAGACATGTTGTATATCATAAACCTTCACGATCGATCGATTGATCGATAACTAGCCCTTTGCTAGGTTTTCATTCGAAGCAAAGAACATTGGAATACCGACAAGGGTATATAGTGTTGAAAATTCTTATCATGAGGAGCTTTTCTTTGTGAATTTACATAAATCGTGGATCAACTAATTTTACCTTTTTAAGAAAATTCGCGGTACGCATCACTTAGCAAAAATAGAAACTTTACTTCGTTGGCTATTTGTAAGGATTTTTTTTCCTCAAATAGCCAAACAAAATCGTGCAGTATGAAGAAAATGACATGTCTTGGTCTTTATTTTGCTTTTCATGAAACCCTAGCAGGAGATGAAGAGAACTGATTCTCATATGTTGCATATGAATCGCTATATACCTGAATAGTGTCTGAACCAGTTTGCACAGCAACCTCCCAAACCGGCTCACCCGGCAACAAACTTCCATACGATCCACCATTATCGGTGATCTTCTGGTCGCCGGTAAAGCGAACCCCCACTACCTTTGAGTTAAACCTCACACACTTCAACAGATCAAAGTGTTTAGCATAAGCTTCCAGGTAATCTACGATCTCAGCATGCGATGGGAAGCTTGAATTATCTCTATCGGGCCATGGGAAATCAGAAAACTCATAATCACAACGAAGCGATTGAAGTTTAGTCGAACTATAAGAGCAATGTTTCCAAACACCTCCGATCGAATCGGTGGCCTCGAAAACAATCGGCTCATGACGGGCTAGCTGTTTCGCAGCAGCTAAACCGCTCACCCCGGCCCCGATGATGCCAATTTTCGAGATTTGGACGTTTCTATCAGCACTAGCCATAATGGGGTTAGCTCAAAATGGGCTAAAGGTTAGGGTTTTCCCGGATGGAATGGGGAAGAGCAATGGAAATGAGGGTTTTCTTGTATAGCTGCTCAATCTGTGTGCAAAGATGAAGAGACATGGGGTGTATTTATAGGGGCATTTTGCATTAAGATGGTGCAAAAGAAGGCACGTGAAATGGACTTTTAGAGAGAGGGAGAGAGAGAGAGAGAGATGTTGGGAAGGGATGAGCACCTAAGTTTAGAATCATAAAAAGGGTTGTGTTGACCGACGATGGAAATTAACAAAAGGATTACTGGGGGCTTGTTCTAAATTCTTTAGTGAGTGTATGCGAAGTTGGTCCGTCTTGATGGGGAAGTTCCAGGAGCTTGCTGAGGAGATTTCGTCCCTCGTGATTGAATTTTCTCCTCTTTTCGTTTATTTTCCAAGGCTGAAGTAGCTTGTGGAGGAAGTTGCATTGGAATTGAACCACGGCCTTGCTTCAAAAGCAATCTCGAAGTAGTAGTGAACCGATTGACCAGTTTTCTTTCTACGGCCGAGGCCTTGAGGAACCCGATCGAATTCAAAATTCATTGTACATGGGGAGGGTGCTATATAATGTGAAGGGAAAATATCACAAATGGTCCCTATACTATTACTTAATGTGCAATTTGGTCCCTGAACTTTCAATCGGCTCAATTTGGTCCTTGAACTATTGATAAATGTCCGATTTGGTCCCTGAACTTTCAATCGGCTCAATTTGGTCCCTGAACTATTTGATAAATGTTCGATTTAGTCCTTAGTTACTGTTTTTTCCTTTTTTAATTTTTAATTTTTAATTTTTTAAATTTTTTTTTGCTTCTTCTCTCTTCCCTCCGCCGGAGCTGGCAGAGGGAAGAGAGAAGAAGCAAAAAAAAAATTTAAAAATTAAAAATTAAAAATTAAAAATTAAAAATTAAAAAAATTAAAAAGGAAAAACAATAACTAAGGACTAAATCGAACATTTATCAGGGACCAAATTGAGCTGATCGAAAGTTCAGAGACCAAATCAGACATTTATCAAATAGTTCAGGGACCAAATTGAGCCGATTGAAAGTTCAGGGACCAAATCGGACATTTATCAATAGTTCAAGGACCAAATTGAGCCGATTGAAAGTTCAGGGACCAAATTGCACATTAAGTAATAGTATAGGGACCATTTGTGACATTTTCCCTAATGTGAAGTATACATTTTGTGTAATTTGCATATACCATGCAAGGAAAATTCCTCATTAGACTAATCTTGTCGTTGTGGCTACTTGAATTAAAATAATTCATGTGAAGTTCCCATCATTTTTTAGGTATGGACTCTCTCCATGATTAGTCAAATGAATTAGCTTAGTATGGACACTGCAAAATCTTGCAATCGCGTACCTAATGTACGTGTGCGTATTTCTTAATAGGGCCCTACACTAGAAATGATTTTAAAAACTTGATTGGCTCTGTAAGGCGTATTTCGTTTGACTCATCTCAAT
Organism: Eucalyptus paniculata subsp. matutina; assembly: GCA_017140255.1. Taxonomy (NCBI): domain Eukaryota; kingdom Viridiplantae; phylum Streptophyta; class Magnoliopsida; order Myrtales; family Myrtaceae; genus Eucalyptus; species Eucalyptus paniculata. The sequence goes on from CM029437.1 coordinate 58,275,289, forward strand.
TCCTTTATTGTTATTTTCGGTCCATAAAGCAAATTTGTCATGATTTTAGATGACCATTTATTGCGAGAAAGACATTTCACATTTTTCGGTGTTTGATTAGTTTAGAAAAATGAGTCAACGGAAAATATTTTTCTAGTCAGCGGAAAAGGTTTTCTTACCAAAACTTAGATTTAGGTAAATGATTCCCTCATTAAAAAACCAGAAAATGGTTTCCAAAATATGACTAAATATCGACACTTAAACTCAAAACTTTATGCTTGAACATGAAGACCTCAATATTAGTTCCCAAATCCCCACGTTCAAGACCAAGTCTCTAGTAGCCAAGCCCAGGTCCATCGAGGCTTAGTGCCAGTAGTCGATGCTCCGACACTTGAGTTCACATCCATAAAGGTCGTGCCCAGGTCCCCTATGCTTGAGCTCTAATCTTGACCCTCAAGTTTGGGTCCACAATGGCCATGTGTAGGTCCTCAACACTCAAACTTGAGTCATTGATTTAATGAAACGTTTGTTTTTACAAGAATACTTAAAAAAAAAAAAACAAATTGAATCTTGAATTATTTTTAATTGTTTTTTTTTTTTTGGCTTTTTCCTTAGCAAATTGCTGGCCACAGCGAGTTTGAGCTTGCCAAATTCTAGTGAGCCGAGCCTCACCAGCCTCAAGCGAGACTCGACCTCACTAGATCAACAAGCTTTGAGTTTGTTGGCCTTGTGCGAGCTCCAACTCACCAATTTGGCAAGGTGGTGCCTCACCCGAGGCTAGCTTGGCTCACTAGAATTTGGCAAGCTAGAGCCTCACTGACCTTAAGTGAACTCGAGCTCGAGCTTACAAATGACCGATTGTCAATCGTTGACTAACCAAGGAAACAAAAAGAAAAAAATAGAAATAATAATTAAAAATAATAATTTTTTGATAATTTTCCCTTCAAATTTTTCTTACCAAATTATGGAAAACAATTTTTAAGTCTTTTCAAATTTTAGCCAAACACTGAATAATGAAGTCATCATAATCCTCTTAACAAATATTTTCAAAAAAGGTATTTTTCTGAAATATAAGTGGACCCTAAATATTAATATCCATGTGCTCTAACACTCAAGCTAAGAAATAAAACTCATTTTCTCAACAGTTAAAATGATACGCATAAGCAAAATATTAGAAGCAAAAGTTAGTCAAAACACCCTCATGAGAATCTACTATAATCCCACTCAAAGTAAAATAATTAGAATGGGTACCTAATAACCGATGGAAAGGTGACATGACAATTAACACACTATTTTACATACATGTGAAAATTGTGATGTGTCTATATATCTTAGGTATCGTGTAAACTCTCCGTTAATGCTAATATAGTGTTTACATTATTGGGGGACAAAAATTGTAGTTAGTCAATTAGAAATTGGATTGTCATAGCACGTGGTCAGTGCTGCAGAAATCTCACTTCCTCATAGCCCATTTCGGAGAAATTGACATGTTAGGCAACGTGAGCCCGTGGCTCAACAATGGTACGTGTTTTGCATGTAACTTCAGTCCGATGGTCATATGTCTGCAGCGGTATTCATATGTGCTCACTGCAATTGGATGTTGACAATACAATGCATCTAAATGACACACGTACACACAATCTAACGCTCTTCGAGTTCAAAATGCATAATGATGATAATTAATAACAATGACTCATGAGATCGACCGCATTGTGTATTGGTTTCTAATTGAAAACAAGAAAAAACCGACAGAACCACTAACAACTATCCTATAAATTTAAGCTTTTAGATGTAAAATTTGTTTGATTTTAAAAATGTTCTAACGCTCTCCATGATGCCTAAGATTAAAGCGTGGGTATATATAGGAGGCAAATAAGGGGTTTAAAAATATTTAGGCCCGTGACTTCCTGTTATGATATTATATAAAAAATCATGGTACCATTACTGATTGTTTTGAAATTGTAAGCTCTTATACGAAAACTTGGTTTAATGTTTATATATTATAACATTGAATATCTCATTTTCAACATCTAAGAAGGAAAAGACATCACGCTGTGTAGTGGCAGGAAATGGGATTGTGTTAGGTAATTAAGGGCTTCTTCGTGGTCGGAAAGTGCCACCATTAGTGAAGGGAAAATCTTCCAAAAAATTAGATTGAGTGCCATTTGCATTATTTTTCTCCATACACCATCATACATGATGAGAAATATTTTTCTTCTAATGGCTCATTTCTCTACATCGATAGCATAATCAATAACATTATTTTAGTATAAAATACATATTTTTTGTCCCATGTTCAGTATTCAAATACCTCGTACGATTCCTTTTATAGCTTTGGGAGACTTAGATTTGTAAGTGGTGGGGCTTTATAATAAGATGTCCATATTTCAATTCTTTCCGCATAATCATAATCGATGAAGAAAATCTCAAGAAAAACTAGACAATTTTTTTTTTTAATTATAGCTTATTTGCAAATAAGTTCCCTTATTAAACAAATGGAACAGAGACCTTGCAAAGAAAGTTGGCATTGATGGACAATCTTTTATATACCCGTGCCTGTACAAATACATATCTGTTGTATTATTTACTATAAAATACGGACTAAATTTGTTGGGATCGTCAATTTTATGCATACATCATTAAAGAGTGCCCATGTAATCACTCGAGTGAAGTCCTTTTGAATTTGACGATATCTTTAGTGGCGAGTTAACTTAATTGGAAAAAGGGTTATGTTTTCTCTTATTCCTAGGTAGAGACAACTTCCTCTTATCCTATACCTATGATCAATAGAAAAACAAGTTATAGACATCACTCACATGTAAATTTAACTAAATATAAATACGGGTAATGTTTGTGTCTTAATCTACCAATCAAAGTCATGGTTATTTGAAAGAAAACATGGGCTTTAAAAGATCGCTTTCGTCAAAAAATTAACTTTCTAACTCTCGGTCTTTCACTGAGTGTGACCGATAGTAAAGTCCCATTAGGTTGGCAGCGAGCTTCTGTGAAGCTTTTGAACCTCATTGGATCAAAATTGACTAAAATAGTAGTTTTAATGGTTTCATTTAGTCATCTCTCTCTCTCTCTCTCTCTCTCTCTCTCTCTCTCGCAAACTAACAAAATTCCTTTAGAGACCCTTGTTTTGTTCGAAACCACGCATGAATAATCCACCTTATGATTTTAGAAATCTAGATGCAACATTTCCATCAACAATTTATGGGAACATATGGAAAAGTATATGCCTTTCGGAGATTAGTATGACTCAGGAAGCATCCAAGAAAACCGGAAGCAGATTCAAGGCAAAGACGCACTCTCCTGAAGCACAAGCTCTGCGTCTCCTAAATCGAAGTGCTACACGTCTCTCTGGCCTTGGAAATCAAAGTCCTCACTCCCCTCTGATCTCAGCCGTGACGCCGGTTTCTCTCTTGCTTTTCCAATGGTTTTCTATTGCCACCAGCTTTGGGCTCGCTTCTTTTCTGCGAAGATGCACCGTATACTTGTCCGCTATGGATTTCCAGCTGCCAACTTTACATGTGTGCTTCAATAATGACAATAATGAATGTATATTTTTTTTAGTGGGTTCTCTTCTCTTTTCAAATTCCAATGAGAACATGTAGAACATCTCGTCAAGAGATGATCATCCATCAGCCTTTCGCCACTTTCTCTCCAAGAATACATGCTCGAACTTTACAGAAAGATAAAAAAGAATCAAGACGTAAAACTCGAGAAGTTACTGCTTAAGCTTATCCGAATAATTGACCACAGGCGGCAGCTCGGATCTTACCACGAAGCTACAACACATCTTCATGCCGGGGCAATGCGAGATTTACTTCCTCGAAAAGTTTTTAGTCTACGCCCTCTGACAAGTAAGCGAAGCCCTTTGAATATGAGGATATGGGACGAATTAGTTGGGCTTCGTGTGATATTCTCGACAGAGAACATAAAGACTCAAGCTATTCCAAGTGTGACTTCGAAGATCCGCTTGACCAACACGTTCACCACGAAATGTCAAACTTTCATTAAAAGGACCACGAACCCTAAATTGACTCGCCGGAGTAAAATAACAACGTGTGCAGTTTCTGGTTGAATGTGAATGTTTGTCTTGGGGACGGCTGAGATGGGATATTAAATGAGATGAGAGTTGGTTCGGGCGGACCATCCTCCCAACTCATGGACAGAGTAGTTGAACCCTAAGTCAATGATTATTAAACCGCTTAATCCAACTGGCGGAGGGGGCGATCTGGAAGGAAGTCTTACATACTCACTCATTGAGCCAGTAAAACGGTTGAGATTTTGTGCTTCGTATAGCAATGAGGTGGTCTGAAAATTGACAATAAAATGCTAAATAAAATTGTGAGATTTGGTCTGAAATTTAAGCTATTAGATGAAGGCGTGTGATTTATTATCTAACACTCCTCTTCACAGTTTTTTGACTAGTACTAGACGTGGAAATTTAATTAGAAAGATAAATAGGGCTCGGAAATATTCAAACTCAAAATCTCCAACTCTAATATCACATAAGATTTTGTGGAAATTTAATTGGAGAGGTAAATAAGACATTGAAATATTCAAACTCAGGACCTCCAACACTTTTACCATATAAGATTTTGTGAGATTACTGCTAACTATTCTAAAAGCTTAAGTTGTTAAATGAATACATATTTATTATTTAAATATTATTGCAAAAATAAACTTACTAGATTTAGTTGATATGATCGATTTCTATATAGAGTTATGGGAAGATTTTGCGGAGAAATTCAATGAAGTTTGCTACTCAGATTGATCCAGTTTTGACCCTTTCTCCCTCTTTTAATTTCGAATCTAATTATAGTGTTCCACGGTATCCTAAACGCTACAATCTCTGTATAAGCGATCTTGAAATCAAAGCATGTACAGATGATTGCTTGACGTGGAAAGGTAAATTTATTTTGATACTAAGCCAGCCTATATTTCAAGAAAGAAGAAGAGAATCCTGGAATCTCTAAATTTGCAAGGTGTTAGACCCGATGGCATGACAAAGAATTGCTTCCAAAAGAAGAAGGCCTGTTTCCGACTTGGAAACAAAGGTGACCTTTTTGAAAGGTCTACCTTTTTCTGGTTCTAAACGGGCCTTCGAGGAAACAACTTGGAAATTTCCATTCCTAGGAAAATTCTTTCCTTAGACTGAGGCGTTGATAGAGAAGCATGAAGTGAGTGGGCAACTTTTTTTCTTGGACTATCGCAACCGTTGATCACATGGGATCCATATGACTCGGGTTCATGTGAGTTTCTCGAAGTGCCTATGTTGAGTTTTGACTTTTGAATTAGTGATAAAGGTATTTTGGATTATGTGTATTTGATTTAGGATATTTTGAAGGGAAACTATAAAAGGATGTGTTTAACAGCATATCTAAAAACCCTAGCCTCCACATTATTTCCCTTACTTTTGTATTTTCCTATCTTCTCATTGGAATTTTAAACCTTGTGGCTTACCAAGTGGTTTTTTGAGCTTTTGAATTATACTCTCATACTCATTGTTGAAGATAGTAAAACCCCTCTCTTCCTGTGGTTTTTACTATTTTGGGTTTCCAAGAATATCTTGTGTCTCACGTGTTTTTAATTTTTCTTTCAGCCTTTACTACTTGTGTTTCCATTGGCATATCTTTTGGTCTTGTTCCACAATCAGTGCCAATGAACTTTTCGCCCGTGACAATGGACTAGTAACCCCACATGAAAACGAACTTTTTTACTAATAAAATTAAACAAAATGAAGTGTCCAAAAAAGAATAGAAAATTACCAGAAATATGAATGTTAATTTAGTCAATTTAGTTCTAATCCTTTTGCATATTTTCCAAATGAGCCCATTCGGTCAATTTTGCTCGAGAAGGTCTTACTTGGATACCTAGTCAACGCCGCCGTCCCACCTGGTCGCACTAATATTGACGTGGACACCGAAAATAAGAAGTGGAGCCATTTCACTTTTAAAAGGCCACAGATAAAAGAACTACATTAAGAGAAATGACAAGAAGTGATCGAATTTGGGCGAAAACCTTATTGCCATCTTCACGATTTTGCTTGCTCGCAATTGTGGCCAAGTCTAAATTGGGGATTTCGCCTAATTAATTTTGCTTGATCTCAATTAACAAACGCAATTGACGGAAGAACGACTCAAGTTGAGAGAAATGGCAAGAAGTGATTGAATCTAGGCGAAAATTTCAAAAGAACTTTGGATGAGATCAAATCAGGGTTCATCCGAACTCGGCCAAAGATCGATTTGGGGGCCACGAATTGTTGGCCAGAAACTTAGCAACCCTTAACGTTGTTTCGGCTTCTTCTTCTTTTTGTTACATCTATACAATAGATTAATGAGTTTTTGGATAATTATCTTTTGAAAAATTTGTTAAATGAGGCAAGGTCTTGCAAAATTGCTAAATGATTGAATGATTGCCATCGGTTCTCCACCTCAGCATCAGCTCTACACATTCTCTAGGGTTGGTTTATCGGATTTCTAACCAATATAGGACTAGATAGGATTATATATGAAATCTAAGAATTTTGCTATATTCTATTCATTATTTGGTGATTACAATAATAAAGTCGGATATATTCATATCATATAACGTATATCGTTTAGTATTAGCAACATATTAATGGAAATGATCCAAAAATTTTATAAATGGAGATGATAAAAATCTCTTGCAATACTCTTGCCTACTTTTAATTTTTATTTTCTTATTTTATTTTATTTTCCTCTTAATTTTTTAATTAATTTCTTTTTATTTCTTTTGCTTCCCCTTACATCATTCTCTAATAAGATTTTATTAAACAGTGAACAATACTAATATACCTAAAATACTAAACACCTAAAATATGCAATAACTATATCTAAAATATGTAATAAATATAAATATATATTTATATATTAAATTATATTATAAAATATAATACAATTTGAATATATAAATAAAAATAAGATTAAATTAAAATAACTTAATTGTTATTTTTTGTTAATTTGAATTTCTTATATTAGAATTCAAATATTAGTTATATCGAAATGAAATTTCAATTTTGTTAATTTAAGAAGTTTGTTAATTAAGATAAATAACTTTCCTATTATAGATATTAAAAATTCTATCCACTTTTATCCCATTAATAATTTTATCTTGTCTATATCCCATTAAATTCGACTTTATCATGTCTTCTATAGGCACCAAACGTAGGATATGATAAATTTTATATTGACTACCAAACGTAGCCTAAGAGTCTGTGGAAAGTACCTCTTATGGGCCCAAAGATGTCCACCTCTTGTATGCATGAAAACTGGGCTTGGTCTCTCTCTCTCTCTCTCTCTCTCATGTCCCTGGCAATTTGTGAACTCCCCTTGGAAATTCAAAATCGCCTCTCTTCTGTTTATCGTTCACATTGTGCATTGAAACTCGCATCCTTTGTTTTTTCTAGTTGCTCGACAAGCGTCCGAAGGCACTTGTAAAGTTACGGATGATGATCTCCTTGACGTGGAAAGGTAAATTTATTTTGATACTAAGCCAGCCTATATTTCAAGAAAGAAGAAGAAGAGAATCCTGGAATCTCTAAATTTGCAAGGTGTTAGACCCGATGGCATGACAAAGAATTGCTTCCAAAAGAAGAAGGCCTGTTTCCGACTCGGAAACAAAGGTGACCTTTTTGAAAGGTCTACCTTTTTCTGGTTCTAAACGGGCCTGCGAGGAAACAACTTGGAAATTTTCCATTCCTAGGAAAATTCTTTCCTTAGACTGAGGCGTTGATAGAGAAGCATGAAGTGATTGGGCAACTTTTTTTCTTGGACTGTCGCAACCGTTGATCACATGGGATCCATATGACTTGGGTTCATGTGAGTTTCTCGAAGTGCCTATGTTGAGTTTTGACTTTTGAATTAGTGATAAAAGGTATTTTGGACCATGCGTATTTGTTTTAGGATATTTTTGATGGGAAACTATAAAAGGAAGTGTTTAACAGCATATCTAAAAACCCTAGCCTCCACATTATTTCCCTTACTTTTGTTTTTCCTATCTTCTCATTGGAATTTTAGACCTCGTGGCTTATCAAGTGGTTTTTTGAGCTTTTGGATTATACTCTCATACTCATTATTGAAGATAGTAAAACCCCTCTCTTCCTGTGGTTTTTACTATTTTGGGTTTCCACGAATATCTTGTGTCTCACGTGTTTTTAATTTTGCTTTCATCCTTTACTACTTGTGTTTCCATTGGCTATCTTTTGGTGTTGTTCCACAACAAGTTGGTATCAGTGCCAACGAACTTTTCACCCGTGACAAATTGACAATGGACTAGTAACCCCACATGAAAACAAACTTTTGCACTGATAAAATTAAACAAAATGAAGTGTCCAAAAGAGAAAATTACCAAAAATATGGAAGTCAATTCAATCACAAACATATTAATTTAGTCAATTTAGTTCTAATCCTTTTGCATATTTTCCATTTGAGCCCATTCGGTCAATTTTGTTGGAGGAGGTGTTACTTGGATACCTAGTTAGTGCCACCATCCCACCTGTTCACACTAATATCGATGTGGACACCGAAAATAACAAGTGGAGCCATTTCACTTTTAAAAAGCCACAGATAAAAAATATCATTGCTAGTTTCTAGGGGGGTGCATGATAATCAAAATTTCTATTCCATAAATAATTTTTCTATTCCGCACTGCTTTTGGAATAAACCCGTTTTGATTAACCTACTCAGCTTTTTCTATTTCAAAATGATTTCTATTCCAAAATTGATTTGGAAGAGAAATCGAAACAATTTCTCCTACTAAACCCTAATTTCTGAGTCATCTCTCATCTCCTCTACGTCTTTGCCTCCTCCTCCTCCGCCACTCCTCATTTTATTAAAAATAAAAATAAAATTTTCATTTTATTTTATTCATTTAAAAATTAAAATAAATTTATTAAAAATAAATAAATTATTTTATTTATCATTTTAATTTTATTTTATTAAAAATAAATTTATTTATGATAAATAAAAATAAATTATTTTTATTAAAAATAAATTTATTTTTATTTGCCTTGAGTGTTTTGCCAAATAAATTTATTTTTAATTTTTAATTTTATTCATTTTAAAATAAATTTATTCGTAAAATAAAATAAAATAAAATAGAATAAATAAAATAAATTTATTTTTAAGGATATTTTTATTTTAAAATAAATTGATATTTTTATTTTATTTTTTGATTTAATTTATTTATTTTATTTTATTCTTTATTTTTTTGTTACTAAATCATTTTTACTTTTATTTTTTATATTAAAGGTCGTCGGTTGTCGCCGCCACCGTCCGAAATGAAAAAAAAAAATCAGTATCGTTATCAAACGAATTTCTATTTTTAGAGATAAATTTTGATCATTATCAAACGATTATTTTCGCTGTAAACTCTATTAAAATAAAATAAAAAATCTATTTCGCTCCAAAACTATTTCCGGAACGAATGGTTGTCATGCGCGCCCTAGGTCTCTACCCAATGTTTCACGGCCCTAAAAAATGACGAGAAGTGATCAAATTTGGGGGAAAACCTGATTGTCAATTAGGGTTCTTCACGATTTTGCTTGCTTGCAATTGTGGCCAAGTCCAAATTGGGGATTTCACCTAATCAATTTTGCTTGATCTTAATTAACAAACGCAATTGATGGAGGAACGACTCAAATTGAGAGAAAAGGCAAGAAGTGATTGAATCTAGGCGAAAATTTCGAAGAAATTTGGATGAGATCAAATCAGGGTTCATCCGAACTCGGCCAAAGATCAATTTGGGGGCCACGAATTGTTGGCCAGAAACCTAGCAACCGTTAACGTTGATTTTGCTTCTTCTTCTTTTTGTTACATCCATACAATAGATTAATGAGTTTTTTGATCATTTTCTTTTGAAAAAATTGTTTACTGAGGCAAGGTCTTGCAAAATTTCTAAGATCACATATGATTGAATAATTGCCATTGGTTCTCTACCTCAGCATCAGCTCTACATATTCTCTAGGGTTAGGTTGATTGGATTTCTAACCAAGATAGAACTAGATAGGATTGGATATTAAATTCAAGAGTTTTGCTATATCATATTTATTATTTGGTGATTACTATAATAAACTTGGATATATTCATATCATATCATGTACATTGTTTAGTATTAGCGACATATTAATGTAAATGATCCAAAAATTTTATAAATGAAGATGATAAAAATCTCGTGCAACACTCTTGCCTACTTTATTTTTATTTGATTATTTTATTTTTTCCTCTTATTTTTTGAATTAATTTCTTTTTTTATTTCTTTCTTCCCCTTACATCATTCTCTAATAAAATTTTAGTAATAGTAAACAGTACTAATATACCTAAATACTAAACACCAAAATATGCAATAACTATATCTAAAATATATAATAAATATAAATATATTTATATAATGAAATTATATTATAAAATAGAATACAATTTGAATATATAAATAAAAATAAGATTAATTAAAATAACTAAATTGTTATTTTTTGTTATTTTGAATTTCTTATATTAGAATTCAAATATTTTTTATATCAAAATTTAATTTCAATTTTGTTAATCTAAGAAGTTTGTTAATCGAGAGAAATAACTTTCTTATTATGGATGTTAAAAATCTTATTCACCTTTATTCCAGCAATAATTTTATTTTGTCTATATTTCTTTTATATCTGATTTTATTATGTCTTGAGTAGAGCACCAAATACAGGATATGATAAATTTTATCCTAACGTAATTTAGGAATTTGTGGGAAGCTGCTTTTATGGGCCTAAAGATGTCCACCTCTTGTACGCATGAAAACTGGGCTTGGTCTCTCTCTCTCTCTCTCTCTCATGTCCCTGGCAATTTGTGAACTCCCCTTGGAAATTCAAAATCGCCTCTCTTCTGTTTATCGTTCACATGGTGCATTGACACTCGCATCCTTTCTTTTTTCTAGTTGCTCGACAAGCGTCCGAAGGCACTTGTAAAGTTACGGATTATGATCTCCTTGACAGTCTTGGTACTCTCGCTTGAATTTCGAAATCTTTGTAATCCCGGCGGATGGTTTCACATGCGAACTCAAAAGTACAAAACATTCATCATCTTGCCATGCCAGCTGTCCCCAAGTGGCAGGGTCGATGGACCGTCTTTCCTCCCGAGCTTGGCGTCACAGCGAAGATGTCGAAACCCAGACAGAGACACGATCCACACGCACGGAAAGAGATTGTACGCCGCACGAAGTCTTCAATACCGGCCGATGTCCCTGTCCGGGCAACCGGCAATTCGCTCCATCTTCACGACCCAGTACACGTTTTACTTTCACGGATTCAGCATGTGCCATGAAAGATCGTGCGGACTAGATTATAAGGTCCATCGGAGGGCGATCAAAGCTTCGGGGAGCCGACTGTGTTGTCGCCTGTAGAATATTGGGTTAAAGATGACCATTGACTCCGCGACTTCCCATTTTCTTTATGGCTCTGAGAGAGAGAGAGAGAGGAGATGTAGGTCTGTGGACGTGAATCACGACGGTTCGCTGGTCAGCTTTCTATCGCTTTTCTTAGACAACGCTTGGCCAGAAATTCCAGGAGTGCACACTCACCTAATTTTCTACTTATTCCGGCAAAGTAGAAGGGCTTTTAATGACCCTAGGGTTTTGCACCAAGTTCCTCAGCTAACGCGTGTCGCGCACCACGTGCCATTCACTTGCTAACAACACCGTCCTTGTTTTTCATGCGCCATTCCCCACCGGGCGAGTTGAAACTGCGCTCCTTGCAGTATAAAGTCTGGGATCCAGCTAGCGCAGTTTGGCATCTTCTGCTCTCGGCATCTCTCCATCTCTTGGCTCTCCTTCTCTCCCATACCCTCTCTCTCTCTCTCTCTCTCTCTCTCTCTCTCTCTCTCATCTCCTTACAACTTTTCTTCCCACCGCTGACTCCTCGTGGGTTTTCTTGTCCTTTGATGTACCGCAAGAACGGATAACGAAGGCGTCACGAGTCGATCGACCTATTGCGAGTTCAGGCTCGGAGAACTCGCGGCCAGGGCTTCGGTTTTGAAGAGTTCATTGCTCAGGCATGAGCAACGTGCTGGATTCTCCGCTCGTAGCGCTCGCGTCGGATTACGAGAGCTTCGGATTCCTCGCCGCCGCGAACAACTTGTGGACCTGGATCGCCGTCATCAGCACAGCGGCTCTCAGTTTCTGGCGAATCCGAGCCTCGGCGTCTTCTGCCATTGCTAGACGAGTAAGCGAAGAATCCTTGTCGCCGCAGTCGTTGTCATCTCGTGAAGATGAAATTGTAAATGCGGATCGATCTTTTCCACGACCGGCGTCTTGTGGCGCTGTGGAGGAAGAATTTGAACCTGGTGCTTCTACTTCTCCTCCTCCTCCTCCTCCTCCTCCTTCGTATCCGACATGGTTTGAATGTGACGGCGGTGGAGTTACGAAGGGGAAGTTCACGACATATTACGAGGAGGATCGAGAGACGACGAACCGCTGCCGGCGGCAGCAACAACCGTAGATGAAGCTGCGTTTGGTGGCGGAGAGTGGCGGTGGAGCTGGGAGAGAGCGGTGAGATTGAGGGATGGAGAGAGAGGGTGGTACAGCTTCCAGGACTTGATGGCGATCAATGGCAATGTGGTGAGGCTGTGGGATGCGAGAGTTAGCAGAAGATAAAAAGAAGATTAGTAAATAGTAACGATTTTCTGCTCTTCAATTTACCTCATTTCAGCACGAGGAGGTCGGTCGATGAATGTAGTTATTAATAAAGATTAAACAAGTTGAGGGGTCTTTTTTACGAAATTCCGATGTCCCGGCCATCGGGAATAAACCTCACTCATCGATTGTAAATTTTATTGTAGCATCACATTGTATATGAATTGGAAATAAATAACCTTCCTGTACACACGTATGCTTAACTAATTTCCACGAATGTACTGTATAATTGATGGCGATTACAATGTCGAGAACGCATTCTCACCCATCACATCGAAGCAATTGCTGCCTCCTAGTTATTAGAAATATTAAATGCACCGTCCTTCATAGAACATATCGAAGCGGTACTATTGTAATAATGAATGAAAGCAAGTCAATTCATATATTGCATGGATTTTACCGACTTTTTGATTGTTTTAGGTTAAGCCAGTATCACCGCGTTGAAATGGTTGACAAAACATTATTAGACATTTTCATGAGAAGTTGGATCCATCTACTAACTGGGGAGTGGTTATGCTGCTGCCGATTTATGCACTTAATTTAAAGATCAAGAGGTCATCTATCAAAAAAAAAAAAAAAAAAACATAACCCAAATTTATAAATCCCAGTCCTAGATATCTCTCTCACACATGGGCCTAAACATGGGCCTAGGATGCTAGGCCCAAACATGGTGAGATATCATCGGTTAGTGTTTGTGCAATATTTTGGTGATGCACTTTCTCCGCGGGTTAAGGACTTTTCATGATTTGTCCATTTACTCCTCCTTTTTTTAAAAAAAAAAATTATTTTACTATTCTCTTTGGTTAAGCTATTATGCCTAAAGGGCATAGCATAAAGCTCCACCCATGAGGCAGTAGTCGGCATCGTGATCATTATGAGAGGAAGACGATATGATTCAAGTGAGAAAGCTGTGATATTCAAATCAACCACTTGACCACTCAACCAATCTTTCGAACTTTTTTTTCCTTTTCAATGCACGAATGAACAAATCCAGGCACTAGTTGACTTAATAAACTGATCGAACGAGACTTCATAAACGCATGGTCCCGATCACAACTAATTTGATGGACGCTTAACATCTGTTGACAACCAACTCATAGGAAGTAGCTCCGGACGTACATCCGAATGATGACACCAGAGTGGTTTCGTCTCTAACCAAGACAATAAAAGCGGGCATAGTTTTGATTAGTGAAGTTAGGTCCGAAACATCATCGGATTGCAGCACCAAGACGAGAGCATCGTACAAGCACATGGCACTGGCTTTCCAAATGGCCAATCAAGCCATGAAAAAGCTTTAGCCAAGTATGGAAAACCGACCCCCGTCGCTTTCGCTGGCGAAGAAGAAGGACAATCGATAGCATTCCCTAAATGATGAAATGACATTATAGGGGCCGCGAAAGCTGGCTGGATCGTCAACCACTGAGGGGACTGGCCTGTGTTCCAGCAAGAGAGGCACTGGTGGCATTTGCCAATTCCTTCTTTCGATTCGTAGTTCGTACACTCAAGCATGACTTTAAGGTCGAATTCATTGGCTGGTGGTGGGGTTATCACCTTCCATGGTTACCAAGATATTGAAAGATGCCATGGAAGATAGGAATCCGCTTTAACCAGAGGACCCACCCATGATGGATGGACCCGAACCCACGTCGGATTCAGATCTTAGGGCATTTCGAGTTTCCTTGAAATGATTGGACTGATTACGAGCATGTGGTTTACGTGATTCAGAAAAGAGAAAACGCTTCTTGCTCTTAATACGTTTAATTTCGGTGGAAACTTTGAAGAATTTAACCGAGTTTTAACATCAAAAAGAGGAAGTAAACATGTTTTATGTCAATGCTGAGACTGAATTGGAAATTAAGGTGAGAGCTCAAACTTCCCTTTTACCTGTTCAAAACTTCAAATAAAATAAAAAGACTAATAACTTTGCTGGTAAATTGTAGACAGTATACCTTTTAAAATTTAAGTTATGCGGAAGGAGTGAGTACAAAATCACATTTGACCACCTTTGTTTGGTGTGACACACTCTACAATTTTGATAGACAAGATATTACCCTTTCCGAATTATAAATTTCATACGGAAATCTAACTTTAAAAAAGAATAACTAAGATCATGATCTCATATTTCAATAGAAAAAGTCGAAACTCATCAATTATATAGATGAGCTCTTCCATGATTTCGTAATACCAAATTGAGTCGTATGTCCCATCTAATGCATTTTTTAAGTGTTTCTCACTCCTCCTTTTCCTCCTCCTGTTCCTTCTTCTGACAAATTGAATGCATTCATATAATATTAGAAATGCTGGACAACAACGGGGCTAAGCTAGTGATGTCAAAATTGAATCAAAAAACCGAAACTAGAACTTGAACAAAACCAAATTTCTTACATTTTCGGTTCAAATGATGAACAAATAACTTTTTTTTATTCTAATACAATTTGGTTAACCGAATTGAACTGAAAATCATCCCTCTTCTTAATATTACAATTTACATAATCTCCCTCATTTATTACTAAATATCTTCCTGATTTTACAAAAAAATAGAAAACAGAAAAACCGAACTAAGCCAAATCAAACTGAATTGAGTCTTCAATTCAAGTTGCAAACCAGTTCAAAGGTAATACACATCCAAACAGTTCAGTTTAGGCTTTCAAAAACATTGAACCGAACCAAACCAAATCATTGATACCCTAGCCTAAGCTTTAAAGGAGGGACGATGGTGTGAGCAATAGCCAGCAATGAGGCAGGATCTCTTGTTTAATTACGCATTAGAGCGTGCTCGAGAAAGATAGGGTGCACTGTTCTTGGATTCTATAGAAATTTTCTTGGAGCTTCTGTTCACTGCCCACTCCCGCATGTATCTCCTCGGGATGAGCAACAGATTGCCTCGTCATAATAAATCTGACAAGATATTAATGGACTTGCGATGGCAAACTACAAACAAAACGAAGCATCTGATTCACCATTCTCTGTTCTCGCTTCCTCCTCATCCTCTTGTTCCTTCTTCTGATGAATCGAATGCATTCATATAGTATTCTAAATGCCAGACAACGATGGGGCAAAGCTAGTGGTATCAGAACCAACTCGAAAAAGTGAAATCGGAACCAAATATATTTAAATTTTCATGCATTTTCAGTTTAATTACAGTTTGGTTTAGATAGTGAAAAAATAATCATTTTTTATTCAATTCGGATGGTTTGTTCAGTTCGAACCAAACTGAAAATCGTCGATCTTAATGTTATAATTTACACAATCTGTCTTTTGTCATTAAATCTTTTCTTTATATTATAAAAAAGAAATCCAAAAAACCAAACCGAATTGAACCTAATCTTCAGTTCGGTTACAAATCGGTTCAAAGCTAATGCACATCAAAGTGGTTCGGTTCGGTTCGATTTGGATTTTCAGGAAATCTAAACCAATCCGTCGACACCCCTAGTCTAAGCTTTGAAGGGGGGATGGTTCCGTACGTGGTGTGAGCAATAGCCAGCATTAACGTGGGACCTCTTGTTTAAGCACGGACCATAGCGTGCACAAGAAAGATAGGGTCTACTATTCTTAAATTCTCTTGAAACTTTGTCGGAACTTCTGTTCACAACCCGCTCCCATATGAGGTTCATCGACCAGCGAGGTCGCCCCCCCTCCCCCCAAAAAAAAAAAAAAAAATTCAAGAAGATATGCAACTCCTATCAAGCGATATGAACCACAACAAAAGCAAAATCACACATCAGAGTCCCCTCTGCTCTTGTTCGACACGCAAAGTCACCGACAAACTTCCAATTTAAATCCCGTTCATCCTTTTCGAAATGCTTGCTCTTGAGGGCAAAGAATCTGCAGCGCACAGGTCCTTTATTAATCACGATTCGATGTCTTAACCTCGCGCCCTAATTAACGACGTCGGTTAGAATGTATCGGACACTTTATGGAAAGGATTAGTTGCGCATGCTTGTACCCATGGAACTTGGCGTAGAGAAATCGACATGTCAAGTAACTGGGACAACACTGCTCTTTCGGGGCATGTGGAGCATGTGGAGGTTGCATCATTGCTTTTGCTTCCTTTTGGCTTTCCTTAGAAACATGAAGCAAGGAAAGCCACGCACATTTTGAGACCGACCGTCCCGCTCAGTCCCTTTTAATCCATGCTTAACACCAAAATCAGAAATCTCAGCTTGAAGCTGTCTGTCGAAAAGGTCGACAAAGTACCAGAAAGAACCTTTATCATTGAAGAGAAACGAAGATGAGACATTCCGTGTTAGAGAAAAACATGACCTAAGGAAGACAGCTTAGGATGGCCCCAATGGCTTAGCCACCCCCATCAGCAGTGGTAGGTCATGCCTCGAGAGTGTGAGATCCAAACCCCACTGGCAACGATATTATCCACTTTAAGTTAGAGTCCGCATGATTCTTTTTTCTTAGGGTTCGCCCAAAAAAGGTCCCATTGCAAATTAAGGCAAGCGATATCCCATACACGACACTTTACCTCACCACACTTGGGCGATGTGAAATTCGGTCCATTCCTGCCTTCATGCCATCCTAGAATCGGAGCCACACATTGTCCAAGCCCTCTCTGGTCCCGGCGATCACTCCCGCCATTGTAGGACCGGGTCATTAGAGAGGGTACGACATGGCTCGTGATCGTGATCAGACCGGGAGGCTTTTCGTTGGGTCGTGCACACCTGCATTTTCTCCTTGGAATCTTGATTCCTCACCAATAATGGAAAAAGGGCAGGGGCCACAAGCACAGTACATTTCCACGGATGGGGTTCTGGTTTTGGGAGACCGAACGATGCCCATATCCCTCGCCACCAAGCAGTGAAAAGTACTCGATCTCTCGCGGCCGCGATTAGTGGGACTTTGTCCGATTTCAGTATTTAATCATGGGTCGGGGCCTTCACGATTGTATCGACCTTGTAATGTCACAGTGATCTTATAAGGACAATGGCCCCAACAACAAGAAAAGGTTACTCGGACAGACCGAATATCATATTACGCATGATCGGAGTTTTGAGAAACCTAATCTTTCTCCAATCTTCCGGACAGACCGAATCTCATCTTTCGCCGATCTTTTTAATATTTACTGAAAATCATGCGAATTTTTTATTAATTTTTTATTATTTGGAATTTGTACCAATACACTAGATTTATGACTTTTTTGGTACTTTAAAATAGTGTCAAGGTTTAAATAAAGATCTGTGATGAGGAATCATGTAAAAATGGGCTAACGGAAATGAAGTGATTAATGATCTACGAGCCATATTGTATGGATATTGCGGGTTCGAGTGTGCAGTCTCGAGATAAGCCGAGACATAGCAGCTGGAAAAACTGGAGAATGAGAAGAGCCATTTGAACAATGTGAACAAGGACGAGAGATTTGGCGACTTTATAGCCATGCCTTTTGGTGCTACTCGCCCTTTGTCAATCTCCTTTTTATTTTTAAATCAAGTGAAGAAGTTGTTAGGCTCATTCCATGTCGCATCACTTATATAAAATGGAAAAATTATAAAAAAAAAATTCTAAATCTATTATGTTTTGACTAATTCAATCAATAATTTTTTTTTTTTTTAAAATTTATCAATTGAATCCTAAGTTTTTTCCACATTTTACCAATTAAGTCCATTCAGCTAGTGGACATGGAACCATCCTAGCCATCTTACGTGGCATGGGTGATACTACCAATGTGATAATTTTTAATATTTTTTTCAAATTTATTTATTCTTTTCACTTTTCTTTTTTCCTTGTCCTTTTCTTTTCTTTTTTTTCTTTTCCTTTTCCTACTTTCTCCTCTAGCTTATCGTCAAACCTTAACTGTGGTTGATAACTAACTAAAGATGAGGGCCGACGGAGTCGACTTGCTAGACCAAACACTGGTGAGGCTTACCCTCACCATTGCTAGGTGAGGTCGAGGCTCACTAGGGGTTGGGCAAGGCTCGTCCTCGCTAGTGGCTGGTGGGGACGAACTTTGCTAGAGGCGGGCTAAGTCGACCTTACAAGCCCTCGCCTCAACAATTGGCTAGAGGAGGAGGAAAAGAAAAAAAAAAAGAATATATATTCAAAAAAAATATTATAATATTATTAAAATTGTCAATATCAGTCAATATCGACTACATACAAAACTAAAAAAAAAAAATCCCCTAAATCAATACAATATAGAGTTACAAAACGACAAAATCAATATAAGATCTCAAAGCATCGGACAAATTTTATTCCAAACTACGATTACCCTTATAAAAATCAAAGATCTTGATAAGATGGAATTGGATAGCATTTCTTTTTAAGTCTAGGTGCTATCCTAGTTTAAAAAAAGACAAGCAAGGAAAAAAAAAGGAACTTCTACTTTGGAGGCGAAGAATTATAAGGGGGGAAAGGTGGGGTTAGGTAGTGAATTATTGAGACGAGAATAGCTGCAAAAGCAAAGGGGGACATTGGCTGCGTGAATGGACGTCCTGCATTGATGTGGATCACAGCTTATACATGTGCGCTCCCCAAAGTGTAGATCTCGACTTTAACCCTAGGCTAGGGTTTCTCTCGGACGCCATTGTATGTACAAATTGAAGTCGACTATACTAATGAATGCAAGATATCAATTTTGGACCAAGCAGTCACATGAAGTAACCCCGAATCGTCCCACCAGGGCACGCGTCGATCTTTCTCGTGTGAATTCAAGATCCAGAGTTTATTGAGGTCACCTTTCGAAATCATAGACCGGTATGCCGCAGCGATATAATTGCTTGGCATGTGGGTGCACGATGGAAGATTGCGACTTTTGAAAAGCTTTCATTGCCATCGTACAAAGAGTTGTTGCTAGCAAAAATGTATAGCTATATGCTCGAGGTATATAACTTAAGGCTCTAGAATGTGTCACCTTCTTCTAGAGCCTTTTAGGTTAATGTTTTTTATCGACTCAATTAGATTCATTCTGTCGTTTTGATTGTAAAATACGTCGCGACACATAAAAGAATATAATCATATCAAAAATTTCGCATACTGCTGATTCGCCTTGTAAATCAAGTAGATGGGATCGTTGTGATTTTCTTAATCGTGCAAATTATGACAACGTTGATCCATGGGGGCATTAAACACATGCAGACTTCCCGCCTATAAAACCTGCCCAACCACCACCTTTTGCACCGAACTAAATTCGAAGAAATCTGTCATCTCACCAGCATACCTTCTCTCTCTCTCAATGTCTCCTTCGGCACTAGCGCTCTTCGCTCTCCTCGCGCTCCTCCCCGCCGCGGCCCGCTGCTCCGCCGCCCCGCGCGGCGGCAACGCGGCGCCCCACGACGGGGAACTCGTCCGCGCGTCCTGCTCCCACGCGCGCTACCCGGACCTCTGCCTCCGCACGCTCAACTCCTACGCGGGGCCCACCGACAACCCGCGGGACGTGGCGCGGGCGGCCCTCAAGATCAGCCTCGCCCGCGCCCGCCGCGCCTCCAGCTACCTCAGCGGCCGGGCCTCCGGCCTCAGGTCCAAGCGGGAGCGCGGGGCGCTCGCGGACTGCCTCGAGCAGCTGTCGGACTCGGTGGACGAGCTGCGGCAGTCGGTGGCGGAGCTGAAGCGGCTGCGGGGCGGGGAGGAGCTGCGCTGGCAGCTCAGCAACGCCGAGACGTGGGTCAGCGCGGCGCTGACGAACGAGGACACGTGCCTCGACGGGTTCCAGGAGGTGGACGGGACGGTGAAGGACGACGTGCGGGCAAGATCACGGACGTGACCAGGGTCACGAGCAACGCGCTGTACCTCATCAACCGGCTCGACGAGATCACGAGCCGCCGCCGCCGAAGCGGTAGGGGGAGGAGGCCGGCGAGGAGGGGCGGGTTCGTGACGGTCGGCGACGACGGACGGCTCTGACCTCGCTGGATCGTGGAATGTGTCGTGGCAGTTACTAGTCTCGTGGGTCTATCAGAACCTCCTTTCTCTCTGTCTCTCTCTCCCCCCCCCCCCCCCCCCTGAAGTTATAAATGTGTGATCGAGTTTGAATTTTGGACCGACGACATATGTGGATTTGTAGATACACAGATATATGTGTCCGTGTTAACGTTTGTGGGCATGGTATATGGTGTTGATTTTCATTTCTTCGAAGTAGTTTTGCATGAGAAGTTATTAGACCTAATAGAGTGACTTGCCGTGTGTTTATGGAGTTGTCTATAGACTATATACGCGTGGCACATCTTAAAATATGCATAAGTCACATGCTTCCGTTGGCCTTTTGGCTTGTGTTCGTGTATTTTTTGTAAGGACTTCTTCCTTCATTTTGAGTTTTTTGTACTTTCTTTCTTGATCTAGCCGATCAGACTCTTACAAGCTCCAACTACAACTGTTTAAAAGATCAAGTAGGTCAAGGAATTTTTTTTCCCAACAATCAAGAAAAAGGAACAGAGCATTTTTCTAAAGATCATCCATAATCTGTAGCGCACCGGAGGACGTTGAGGCACGGCGCACCAAGACCCGACGAAAGGAGAGGCAGTCAGGCGCGGATCTAGATTAGAGTCGAGCTCTTTCTTCCCACGTGTAACCCTACATTTGGGGACGGAAAGGAGTCCGATCTTTTGAGGGCTTAGGATTAGGACATCCTATGTCTCTGAACCTAGATGTTTTAGAAGGAAAACGAGCGCGCGCGCCCGTGCATAGTATCGGAGAATTCCTGTTCATCTAGCGCCTAGGAAAACGATTTCCTTACGAGAATCCTATTGAAAGCAGTAGCGGTTGAGCAGCAGCCTCGGATCACATGTCATAACGGTGAAAATGGGCCGCGGTTGTGTTGCTGATCATGAAATTTAGTTGCCACCTAACACATTGACAAGAGAAGTATGAGGTGATGGCCGACGAGTCATTATCTAGGAACATGCATTCACTAACCACTCCTGACTTCCAGTTTGAAAAACGTTTTTCCAGAGCGAGAGTGCTGTCCTCTCGTGCGCTCCAGTAAGCCAGCCAGCGCAAGCTAACTTTGGGGTCTTTGTATGGTCGTGAAAGAGACGGGAGCTAACAGATACTCACTCTCCAGAGGTAAAAGACAAAGCGATAGGGAATTAGGGGACGGCTATTGTATTTATTGTTTCGAGGGGTTTGGTCGTGGGAGATATTTTTTCGTTGAAGAAGGAGAGGCGGATGGCGGCCCATTGATGGCGTGATTGAAGTTGTGGTGTCGGAATTCAATTGGGTACGTACAGCTACAGAGAGGCGTACGTGGTGAGAGGCACGTCTTGTAGGAGATTAGAGGATGGGAATTGTGCTGCCTGGACCAGAGCGAGGCCAACCCTCCCTTGCGCACACCGAGCCTCACTAGATCTAGTAAGGGCAGTGTCGCTGACACTCATCCTTGCCCCAGTGAGAGCCACCCTCACTCGGGGAGGTCAGCCCTCACCGATGGAGAAAAAAGAAGGAAAAAAAGGAAAATGAAAATAAAAAATTATTAAAAATGTCCACATCAGTATTTACTATACTTTGATCAAAATTAACCGGAAAAATTAAATTGATTCCAATTCAAAATATTTTTTTTGAACAAATTATAATTCAAAATGTTTAAGAATAAATTTGCATTAATAAAATGGGATTAGGAATTCTGACACTTTATCCGCCTTAAACTAATCATCATAAATTTAATTTAATCTTGCGCAACAAGTTAGTATTATGTGAAATAGAGGAGTGAACTAGCAAGGAACATCCATACCCCCTAACCAAAAAGCTATATCTTGTGACATCGGACGTACATTTACCAGATTTTGTCTCTTCCTCCTGCAGCAGCAATCATAGTCATCGCGAAATTACCGAAGTGAAATAACGTTACCGTAATTTCGAATTCATTGGGCAGGTCCTTTTAAGTACTCGGTCTTTTGCAATATCGGAATCATTGTTTCTGTACACCATTGAATTCGGGTTGGTTCGTGCATTTATGTGCAGGTAAGCACACTGACCATTACTGGCCCTTTAGAAAATGACCCCACCGAAAAAGATCGTGCACCGACGGAGGGGAATACATATAAAGATTAACGAATTCATCACGAAAAGGAACTAATCATGGGGCATACAATCTCTTGTTCGTTTCTGGTTCTGCTTAGCCGTGCTAGACAGACGAAATGAGCGAGCCAAAACCCGAATGAACCCGTGATTGCTAATACGAGGAAATTGCCTGTTTCCATCAAAATAATGTAGCGAGAGTCGAGAAACCGCTCAACGATGGAGTCGCTCGTTGCCTCATCAAACAACAAAATTTGTCCGAGGTCGTCATGAAACTTCAGCAAAAATCGACTAACAGCTAAGTATCTGATCCGTTACTGAAAAACCGAGTAGGTGAAACATTTTTTGAGGAGCCATCTAATTGTACAACGGCGCTAAATGATTGCGAGCTTGTTGTGGTTCGGTGGGCTCTAATGAAGGCCCGCTATGGCTAACACCGATGACTAGAAACAAATAATTCTAGCGAAAAATGACAGCAGAAAAGTATTGAGCAATTAGCGAATCCTGAGTATCGACCTTCATGCTACAGATGGTTCTGTAAAGGCTTTGCTGCATCCCCCAGCTGTACCGAGCGAATTATACATGACCAGGCGCGAGCGATTGGCCAGGAAGTAGCGCGCCTATGAGATGCCATTTGGCCGCGGTAGCTGCACGATTCAGATCGAGAAATTATCAACACCCAATTTGATGTAAGAACAATCATCCAAGGACTCGGTAAAGCTAGATAGAGCAATGATGTTGGACATGCTCGTGGAGCCCTATAATCTTATAGTCTGTGGTCGAAATATCTCACTAACGTCCAACATTGCACAACCTGTACTGGCCCACCTTTCCCCAACCCCCCCCCCTCAAAAATCCTTGTTTAAGTAAGAACACAGTCCCGGATGCTTCCATCCATAAAAAGAAGAATTAACCACTTGAGTCAGCTAAAATCTTCAAAAGCTAAATCATCAATTATGCACCCCATGAAAGCGTCATTGTTCTCAAGGCTATGCGTGTACAACAGGTTTTATGAGCATCCACGGCCACACATCACATGAACAAGAAGAGGGAGAAAGGGAGAAAGGATGAGAAAAATAAATAAAATCAATCGTTTCTGCAAAATCATCTTCAGCAACTAATTTGATAAACAAGCAGTATGTACCAACATACCTCTAGAAATATCGAAGGTACTTGGAGTAGCCAAATTATTTGTAAGGAGCAAATAAGATTGAGGAGTTGTGGCCACCAAAACCGAATGAATTAGATAAGGCAACCTTGACATCAACTCTCTCCTTTGTTGGACCGACTAGCACGCTCGTGTCCTAATCAAAGTGCATCACAGATTTATAGTAAGATTATCCACTGCTGTAGATCCATGTAAAAAGAGATGAGGACAAGAAGGAAATGTACCACTCCATCAGCTGGCGATTCCAGGTTAACATTTGGATGGACCCACCCTGTCCTTATTGCCTGCATGTGAACAACACGTGATTTAAAGCCAAATTAAATCTGACAAGGAGGGAAAATACATATAATGGGGCACCAACGTTGACCCATTTGATTTACTGAACTTATTAGTAACCAAGGTAAGTGAAATCGATGCATTCATTAGATACCTCATACAACTCTTGGTTGCAACAGCCAGCCACATAAAATAAAAATCCCATAGTTTCTAACACACTCTATCTAGAACAAACCAGGAATTAATTACCTGAACTGCTGCAACAGCTTCTACTGCACCAGCTGCTCCAAGGAGGTGACCGATCATAGACTTCGTAGAGTTCACTCTCAACTATATGATCAATAGAAAAAACTCCATGAAGCACCAGAACATTGTAGAAAACAAATTTAAGATGGAAAGGAACTCTAGGTTTTCGGCTTACCTCTGTATTCTTGCCAAAGCAACGAGTAAGAGCTTGGTACTCCATAATGTCTCCCGCCATAGTGGATGTAGCATGAGCATTGATGTAATTTACATCTTCCTTGGACACCCCAGCCTGAGCTAGGGCATTCTCTATGCACAGAATGATGCCAACCCCTGTTTATCAAAGGACAGATCTGATGAGTTCCATATTTTGAAGAGAAAGTTTGTTAAAGCAACCACTGTAATCCGCTGCAGCAACCTTCCATATTGGAATCGGTTTGCATGCCCAAATGACATACAGCAATTGGAAAAATATTAAACAAGTGATTGCTCCATACCCTCATTCCCGATGGGCGATCCTAACTTATATACGCAAAGGAAAATTGCTAGGAAATGGACTAGAGAATCAGATAGTAGAAAAAAACTTGAAACTGATTATTACTATGACAAGTTTGTGTTTTACCGTGCCTTTTCGACTGTTCTCAGTGGGGCAAGCAGGCGAGCTAAACTTCCATTACAGACATACAGCTTTGACAAACTCTTCTTTATTGACAGAGCTGTAGTTTACCGGGATCTATTTGTAACTTATAATTAAGTCTACTTTACTATTCATAGTTTAAGACGAATCTTAAAATGATGCACAGCTTTAATAGCGTGGAACAATCACCTTGATGAATAGTACACGAGTTAGTGATGTCGCATAAACAGAGACGGATGAGGAACTAATAATCGACAGCTAGGATTTTTTCCTTATTGATGATATAAAGAATTCTGATATGGTAGAGAAATATGCAACTTCAATGGAATAGGCAAGAATACAATCAAAATTCTATCTGCTATGTCATTTAACACCCTACCATAAGTAGAATATAAATATGTTTACTACAGTAATTTCCTGATCATGTTGTTGACCATCCTCTCTTCAAGCAAAAGTTTGAGGCAATGAAGAAATTCTACCACAGAAAACTCTGCTACAATCATTTAAAGGCTGCTATCTGGTACCTTAATTAATTCATCAAATGCTCAAAAGAATGCATATGTTTAACCAGAGAGAGAAAGGAAAATTACCATCTGGGCGAGGCTCAGTTATGTGATGGGCATCACAAGTAAAACTTCCACCAAGAAACTCTGCATAGATATCCGCACCCCTCTCCTGCAAAATGAATAACAAATCAAGCAACTAAGCTCTAACTAGAAAGGTTTTAATAGAAAATGCCATCTAATCAACTGTTAAAGATAGAAAGCTAGCCTATTTGACGAAGCATTGACTTAACTACTAACAGAGTTCTCTCTTCATAAAACCTGTGAGTAATATTAATGCACAGAAAGGCACGTATCCAGAAGATCAAAAGCTACACAGAATCAAGAGCACACTCGAAATTAGACAGCATCAACACTTTACAGTTTAAACAATGAACATCTCATCAAACCACAAAAGATATGCTTGAAATCCAGAGACTTAACCAAAGTGAAAACAGGGGTTAATTTTTTATCAGTTAGTAAAGTGGAACTATACCCTTCTGAAAGCTCAGTATAAATGTGGGTGTTTAAAACAAAGAACACTTTCAAGATCTCAAATTAAAAGCTAAAATCTTGAAACAGCTAGGGTAGCTGATAAGAGTAGCAACAGCTCCTTGCTTTTAGGAAGAAAAAAAGTCTTGCATTTCAGGTATGTACATTTGAAAAAGGCTGTTGACTTGAATTTGCTTCCTAGACTAAGGGAAAAGTATAAAGTAACAAACATTTATCCGAATAGGATCAAAGCACATAATTTTCAATTGGTACAAAAAAGTTCTAAACTCATTTCAAAAAGTGCAACTAAGTTCTTCTGTTGAACATCACCAAAAAATCACCTACATGGCACTTGGAAATTGCCTGCTTTGCAGCCTTAAATTACACTTGTTGGTCCAGGTCAAGGACCATATTGCACTTTTAGCTAATTGTTTGAGAATTGATCAAATTTCTCCGTGCATGATATTCATAACTTCTAGTGCAATCTCCTCCTTAAACTCCACATCCGTTCTTGAGCTAAGGTGCAGAACAGCATTGAAAAATGAATGAGTTCATTGACGAATTGAATTTGAAGCAGCATTCAATAGGTCCTTTTTAACTTCAACTAAGGCAACAATTAGAAACAGAAATGTAATTTTTTTAGCATCAGCAAAATTGGGAGAGTAAAATCTGACTATGTGCGCACAGGATCCCCCCAGTTCAAGAAAATAAATTAGCACAAAGTATGAAGAAATACTTAAAAGAGCTAAATATGCCTATAGAACACACAGGTATGTGAAATTCCTTGTGCTAAATGGAACAATAAACATAACATATTGAACTGAATCTCGAAGAGGGACAGATCATTCTCTACTTTTCAGTTGCACCATAACAATAGAGAATAGAAGCAGGAAACCACTACATGAGAAAAATAGGTCCTTCGATTTTCAATTGTTAAGCTGAGCAGCACTAAATTGGTAATGCTCTACTATAAAGTAGCTGTGACATCGATTATCAGATATACCTTAGCATGCTCTAATTCCTCTAAGAGCAGCACACCAGCTCCTTCTCCCATGACAAATCCATCACGATTCTGCAGACAAAATAGAAGGTTAGGATGCCGAAAAAGTTGATTCCTTATAATCTCATAAGAAATGGGGGAAAAGAAAAGGAGCTTTGCAAGTCTTCTTTTACAATCCAAGAAATACAAAAGAACTATTAAAGTCTTTCAGTCGACAAAGTAAAAACTTCCATGGAGATCCTGATAAGAATGACTTAAAAGTAGTTGACACATGTTTAACCTACGTGGTGCCACTCAGAGGAGATACCATGATGAGCTAAGGTGCCCGACATGTATAACCTACTGTACAAATCCCAATACAAAGGCAACTACTCAGACATCCATACAAGTTCTCCATGAAAAACTAGCCTAGTTTGTGACCACCCCTAATTTACAAAGTCAACACTAATTGTGGAATAAGTTTCAAACACAGACTACTCCAAATGGCTCAATTAGTTGAAAACCAAAAATTGAACTTCTATATGTGATGTTTGCGGCAAAAAGTTGTAATAGTGCACTACCATCTGGCACTTGTTTAAAAGACGAGACCAAAGAATATTGACAGGGAAAAATTCAGTATTAATGACACATCAGATGAATCTCTAAACTGCAGAAATGGTAGTCCAAGGAAAAATAAAATAATAGTAAAAGATAAGATGCAAGACGATAGAAAAGTGACAAATGCAGTAACATTACCATATCCCATGGTCGGGAAGCTTTGGTGGGATCATCATTCCTTTGCGATAGCGCTCGACAAGCAACAAAACCTCCCAAACCTGCAGCATGCATTATTGAAAATATCAATGAAGGCCTCTCAACTTCATGGCAGACCAAATCACTACAAGCGCGATGCGTGGAGCAGCCAGAGACCAGAGAGAGATGAGTACCTATAGGAATTATTGCTGCATCAGAACCACCACAAAGCATGACATCCTGCAAAATCCTCACACCTTAAATGAAGAAAACACAGTTGAACCGACAATCTGATATTTAAGCTTCCAATTTAAAGAATCATATTAAACAAATATTAAGGACAAATTAGGACCAAAAGGGTTTTGTTTTCATTTCAATATATGTTTTGATTTTTGAACACTTACAGCTTCGCCTCTTATTATATGGTTTGCTGCATTCAATATACAAAAGTTGCCTGTCGCACATGCTGTAGATATTGAGTAATTCGGTCCCATCCATCCCTGCAATTGAGTGTGTAAAAATATCTATTAAATATATATTTTCCACCAAAAGAAAGAAAAACCATATAATTTCATGCAATCAATGAGCTGACCAGATCCATTGCAAGCATAGCAGATCCCATGTTTGTAGTAGCGAAAGGTACACAAAAGGGATTCATCTTTCTATATGAAATCCTCAAAGCTTCAATGGCATCATTAAATACCTGGATGGTTGACATGAAAAATGGTATCAAAGAGCAAACTAACAAAACAATGATGAACTGCAGGATTAATATGCCTCCTTGTCCAATCCAGGAGCAATGTGGCTGTGACACAGGCCACTTTAGTGGCAACCAACTTATTAAAGAGCATAACGTTCCTAATATAGTTACATTCACTAATTAGGTGTCTCTTCAAAGATACCCTTCACATTTTGAAGCACACAAAACTCAACATGGACATTATCCCAAAATTGCCATTGTCCTCTTACAAACAAGATAGCTGCAGATGTGAAAATGAGTCAATTGAAGGAGCTTGTCCTCAATCTTTTCACACATTTTCCATCCCTGAAGCACACGTCTCAAGAAACATCACAGGAGTTAAACGTTACCTTCATGCCACCCATTGCGGAGCCAATCAGAACGCCACTTCTAGTTTTGTCTAACTCATTCATTACGTCTTCTGTGATTCCACCATCTGCTAAGGCCTTCTTCCCTGCAGTGAGCATGTAAAGCATGAATTTATCCATCCTTTTAGAAAGTTTTGGTGATATCCATCCATCAGTTGAAAATGACTTGATTTCCCCAGCAATCCTCTGCAAAAATAAGAGATGGGACGTCATGAAGAAGTTTCAGAACAAGCAGCAGAACAGTAGAAATCTTCCAGAAGCAAGAAGCATTACCGTCGGAAACTCAGAACAGTCGAAGGTCTCTATCTCACTTATGCCACTAAGACCTTCAAGCAAATTGTTATAGAAAGTGTCCACCTCATGACCCAGTGGGGTTACGACGCCCATCCCCGTCACAACTACACGTCTTTGCTTTGTCACAGGTTTCTTCTTCGTGACAAACTCTGGTGCAGCTTGCACTGCCACAGCCATGACTTCACCTAAATGACCAATCACAAAGTGGTGTGACTATTTTTAATCTCAAAAAGTAAATCAATCAGCTAGATATGCAACTTGCAGCTTAACAAGTTTATGGACATGGCACTAATCCCGCCCTGTGATGATATGATGGCAGGTAACCAAAGGCAGTCACCTGGGATGTCATGGCAAGTGTCACACGAATGATGGCAGTGGTGATAAGAGAAAAATTCCTAAGTTAAAGGTCACACCCCGCAAAGCAAGAAAAACATAATTGCTTCCATCATTCACATGTAATGATCAAACAGTATTACCATCTAATTGTCTTGATATACGCTCATAGCACATTAAATTGCTGATTGACCGACAAAAACAACTCAAAAGGCTCAGAAGGGAAATTTCAGAAGATTTATTTTCACTGGGAAATCCAGGGAGGGAGTGATTTCTCCAAAATTATATTGTAAATGTGGACATCAGAAACCTACTTCCCCTTCGATTCACATAACCTTCCTTATTTCTTTCTATTGTTTAGAGATTAACCTTAGTCCCAATTTCCCTCCCAAACGTGTGCACGTCAACCAGATTAAAAATTCAGCTAGGATAACAAGGCAAACACATTAAATTGCTCGGCAAAGTCTCAACCTCCATCATTGAATATGCATTCGTATCTTCTAAGTAGACTCCTTTCTTCTATCTTCTTAAGCTCAAACGAAACTAATGATGAATCAGAACAAAAAATGTGGTGAAAACAAATATATTTTAAATGAATAAACAAACAAGTAGCAGCAAATCAAGCTTTCGACAACCAATGGAGCATACTGAGCCATATATTAACTAATTTCTCCTGGACTCCAGTGAAGATAAGATTAGAAATAAGCTAACAACGATAACAGCTCAAATTAGCATATAATAACAACATCAACAACCACGACAATTATAATAACGATACCTGAACCGGGGGCGCGATTCAGACGCCTCTGCCTTCGATTCATCTGGCGATTCCTCGATCCGAAAAGCGAAGCAAATCCATTCTCGCCGAAGAATCCCAAGGACGACGCCGCTCGCGAGCTGTAAAACTCGCTGCAGGGCTCGAAGGCCAGGCAAGAGCTCACCAGGCCGAACGACGAGGCGCTCCCGCCGCCGCCGCGACTACATTCCGGCACGGGAAGCCTCCGCCTCCTCCTCCGCGAGAACCCGCACGAAGCCGGCCTCTTCGCCGCGCCGTCCCTGTCGCACGACACCGACATGCAAGCCGCGACGAGCCACGTGCAGAGCGGCGACGCGACCGTGGACGCAGCCATCGGGAATCGATCCGCCGCCGGGGGGAGGGGGAGAAGGAGGAAGCTCGCGGCGGATTCAAGGCAGGAGCAGGGCCGGGAGAAACAGGAAGAAAACAAAAAACCGAAGAAGAGGAAGCAGCAGCAGCCGCAGCCGCCGGAGGCCGGCGCGCCGGCGGGGGGGCGGAGATTCACGCCGAGGAGGAGGCCAATCAGCGGCGGCGCCGGCGCCGGCGGGGGACTATTGCGGATTGGCGACGGGGCGGATCGAGGGAGGCCGCATTTGGATCGTCGCCGGCGCGCGGGGCGGGATAGAATCGGCGGCGGCCGCTTCGCGCGGCGGCGAAACGGCTCGAGCTCGAGCTAGAGAGAGAGAGAGAGAGAGCGCTAGAGAGAGAGAGAGAAGGAGGGAGGGAGGGAGAGATGGATGGTGGCGAGAGCAAGGGGATCACCAAGTGCTCCAGCACCCTCTGTCTGTCTCCCCTGGCGGTGTTGTTATGACATTATTGAGAGGCGAGAGAGAGAGAGGGGGGACGCAATCTGACTAGTGTAGGTCGAAATAAATACGCTCGGGAAAAGATTTGAAATCCAGAAAAAAAAAAATATTATATTAAATAAATATATTGCCTCCGGCGCATGGATCCGCGACCGGAAAAAATCGGAGACGCACCCTCATCTTTTTTTTTTTTTTTTTTTTTCTATGACCTGGGAACCCCGTAAATCGACAGCCAATAAGCAAATCCTGGAAGAGCGACCGCAGGACTCACCACCACAGTACTCCAAGTAACCATCCCTAACGACGTCTTTGGGATTCGAACTCCTCCCCTTTGTGAGGAAGAGAGAGCCTAAGCCAGTTACGGCGGTGATTGACGCACGCTCATCTTTTGTATATATTAAAAAAAAATAAAGTTAACACTACGAAAAACTTCAAACTAATACACTAAATTACAATAAATTTACACCAAATCGATATAATTATGATAAAATTACCCTTTATTAGTTTGCATTAAATTTTAATAACAAATTATTAAGTTAGGTGACGTATGACAATTAATTAATGTATCAATTTGGATTTTGCTCTCCATATATTATAATTGTACCAGTTTGTATTTTTTATAGTATTAATCTAATTTTAAAAAAAAAATACCACCTACGCATGGCTTTCCACCTGGATAAGAGCTTCATTAATCATTCCCAAATGTGAGGGGTTCAAAATGTGAGGGGTTCGAAACCCAATGAAGACATTTGGTGTCTTAAGTGGGGATGTCAGGTGATCCCCGGGTTTACCTCGCCGCCCGCCGGTATGTGAGTTCCTGGTTTAAAAAAAATCTAATTTAAAAAATTGTGTATTTATTACAAATGTGTCAATTTGAGAATTTTTAGTGATCAAAAAATTAATTTGATATGAATTTATTATAAGTATACAATTTGAAATTTTTCATGATCAAAAAATTAGTTTTGAATATATTTATAATGTATCAATCTGAAATTTTTTGTAATATTAATTCTAAAAAAATACTATTTTTTATGTCCGGAACCTCATAAATGAATGCGTGAACCCCGCAGGGTGGCGTTAGCGACATTAATGGATTTAATCATCCCAACGTCGCGCTTAAGATCCCGTGCGTCATGCGGGATTTGAACCCCTCCGTCCTGGATAAAATTCATGGGCTCTTATCCCGTGCATTTTTTTCTAAAAAAAAATACTATTCATATAATAAAAAAAACTTGCGATATTCTGTGTAAACAAGGGACGGATTGCGCAGGCACCTGCTGCTCTGCTCGGTTCTGGTCTGCTCGAGCTATACGTGGGCGGATATATTTATATATCGGCACGAGCGGAGGAGAGCTTCCAGGGAAATCTGAGGTCCCCTGAAGAGAGTTGCTATCGTGCGCGTGCGCTCGTCACGTGACTTAGATGTCATCCCAGATTTTTTCTTCTTCTTTTTTCCCGAACACGAGAGGGAAAAGAAAATTTTATGGATTTCCTGCGAAATTCCCAATTTTATATTGATATCTTTATTTAATGATTTTTTTCTCCCTCCACGGGTCCTTGAGCACGACTTTTCAACTTTGACGCTCTTGCTCCAAATATATATATGTATACATGTATACGTATATATAAAATAAATGCACGTGTTGAGGAGAACCCTTTAAAAAATTAAAAAAATAAAAACCGAAATGGCAGTTATTTCTCTTTTCAACAAATTGAAAGTCTCATTGCAATTTACTCGATGCAAAGAAAAAAGGAGAAATTAAGGGAGAAGTCCTAAACTTATTATATTTTATTGATTTAATTTTAAACATTTTGAAATTTTATCAATATTGTCCATTCGATCGATTTTGATCGAAAATCATTGAAGAGAACTCTAATCATCTTATACAACACGATCAGCTATTTATTTTTCTTCTTTTTTTATATTTTTATTTTACTTTTTTTTTCATTTTTCTTCTCCATCAATTGTCGGTCCTCGACGACTAACCAAAGATAATGAATGGCGAGGGTCCTCACCAACCTCTAGAGTAGGCCAACCTCAATTGTCATTGACGTCTAGCAAGGGCGCCTCGTCATATCTTGGTAGAGGTGACCTCACCTAAGGCTGGCAGGGGTTGCCTCATTAGTAGTTGCTCATAGTCGGTTGCTAATCGTTGCTAAGGTTGAGTGAGAAGCAGGAGAAGAAGGAAAAAGACAAAAAAAAAAAGTGAAATAAAATAGAATAAAAAAATTAAGAAATAATTAAAAATTATAAAATAAAATCGTCACGCCAACACTAATCGTGTCACGTTGGATAACTAACATTTACGCCAATGATTTTCCGATTAAAATTAGTCGGATGGATTTTATTGACAAATCTTTAAAAGTTCAATAACTCGATTGGTCGAATCAAAAAATTTATGACATAATTAGCAAAAAATCAATAAATTTATAATTTTTTCAATAAATTTCCGAGAGAAGATGAATTAAGCAATTGGTGCTTGGTAGCAAACGCTGATCTTATCAAACTCGGGCTCTTCTTATTCTGGATAACATTCTGTCAGAATTACTAACTTCGTAGAAACGAAACCTACCGAGCCGGACGGTACCCGATTTGTACTTATTTTCCATTCTTTTGCCATACCCATTTATTTTGGGCGCCATAGACTATATGGGATCGAAATTAAATATCAGCGGCCAAGGATTAGGCGATAGGATTGGGGGAGACCGGGACAAGGGGGAGAGGAGCGATTAGGATGTGATGATGCTGATGTTTGAGGGCGACTGGCGGTGTCCTTTCCCCAGCTCGCTAGGGACGCCGGCCGCCTATATATTGCGTACGAAATAATTAAAATCGGGGGCCGAGATATTATTGCTTTCGGTATCTTATGGATGTAGAAAGATTGGTGCACCGACTGCAATTATTAATTTTGGTCGTAATAATTGTTCTGAAGTCCCCTGATCTTTTCCTCTGCTCACTATGCCAATGTTAGATTATCGATTAAAATTTGAGTATTTACTTAATGAGAATACGAATTCTAATAATTTTGAATTAATCACATGTCACGTGAGCAATAAGAAAATTGTCAACTCAAGTTGAATAATCAACGTAATGATGATGGGGTTACCTTGATAGTGCATGTTTTATTTATTATGTTAATATTTATTCTTAATGTAATAACAAGCATACTATTAGTTGCTTACTTTTAGTTACGATTATCTAAATTAAGCATTAACCATGTAATAAATTCTATTTATTTGATTATATTCACATATTGTCGTGGTAGGTTTAAATAAAAAACATGAGTTAATTATTAGATAACAGATAAGATGTTATAAATTTTTAATATCTTGATAATGAATATGGGGCAGTACACTCATGATTGGGTATTGAAGTGACTCGTGTGTTTAAATTTTAAATATAACCATCCAAACATTAAAAAAAAAAAAAAATCAAATATTGATTCTATAAATTATTGTGATTTCTCTTATTATAATTTTTGAGGCATTCAAGGAATTCTAACCCTACCCCACCCCCCCCCCCAAAAAAATTTACATGTCATTTCTGATATTAAAAGGTGCAACACACATTATGTTACGTAGATGAAACAACTTGATAGCTATTATTTTTCTAGTGTGTTACAGAGATAATAACTATCATATTATAGTTTGACTTTACGTTGCTACAACCAAACAATTTATTAATAAATGAGTTTTGGTCATGATAGGATTTTAATACTTCTTCTAGTGACTTTAGGAGCAGACTTCGTGAAACATGGCGAGTGCTTCAACTCTAGATTTTTTTAGGCAAAAAAAAAACATCAATCGAAGAACTTATGGGCACAAAATTGCCGCATCAGTACACAAAACAAAAAGATATGCACAAATATCTCGTGGCAATTATGCATCATTTTCTTTCGAAATCAATCAAAGAGGAATTGATGGTTGAAAAGGATTCTCCTACCTAATACTTCGCCTATTCATGTTGTTTTTTGTCTTGCCAAAATAGCCACGTCCGAAGCATTTTTGGCGCCACATGCACATTTTCACCTTTCTTTTTATTTATTTATTTTTTTGGTCGGTCATCTTTCTTTTATTTATTTGGTGGAAACTGACGAGGATCTCAGGGATTTTTTTTTATTCTTTTTTCCCCGAGTTCGGACCAACTGCTTTTTTCTCTGCCCTATAATTAATTGAAAAGATTCGACTTCGCATGTGTGCCATCAGCCGAAATCAAAAGGCAGAATAGAAAATTTTTAAAAAAGGGAAAATAAATAAATTTAATTGCTATGGTCCTAAAAATGAAAATTAATAAATCGATTAATCGAAACTGATGGAATACGTAAGTGTTCGTGTCGATGATCGTCCGTTCTCTACTACAATTCAACGAGGCTTCATACGGCCTATTACAAAGTACAACCGCCTATAGAGGCGATTAATATTGATATTGATGATTACAAATGCATCTCCATAGTTTGAGACTCCATGATCGTAGGTCGACCTCATTTATTGAATTTAATCATGAATTGATATCTTCATCTTCCCTTAGCATCTTCATTCTCCAGCTTCTCTATATTCAACATTTAACCAAATTTGCTAAGTGACAATCATCAATTGATTGCCATCGTACGTCGACCGTTGTATTGTGGTCATCGACATGTGCTTTCGCTATCAACAACTCATTAATAACCGATTCATACTTAATGCTGACATTCGCATTCATTCAAGTTGGCATCACGTTCGTGAGACTTGATGGGACTTCCGATAATTATTGTAAAAGCTTAAATTGTCAGAAAAATATGTGACTTCAAAGATTCCAACACTTTTTGAGGAGGCAAATGAGGTTCGGAAAAATTTAAATTTAGGACTTTCAACTTTAATTTTATGAGAAATTTTCGGGAACCATCATCAACTATCATGAGAATTTTGGGTTAGGAATTTCCTAACATCGTCGGACTTTTTCGGGCTGTTGAGAGCGCGAAAGCAAATTTATGTTTTAAGCAGTACCGTGACAAGCATCGCATTGAAATCTAGGAAAATGACCATTACCAGACCGGTGCCCCAGCAATGGCATCGATTGGTCGTGCGCGAAGAATGGCCGTTCTAAAGTCAATGCGGGCTCATGATTGAGCCCTTGCCCAACGCCCGACCACCCGTTCCCGCTCACGCCTATTTCTTCGTGCTCGTTTCTTCCGTGCCGCGGGGACGCGCGCTCCCGGTCTCTCCCCACGCATTTCATGCGTTCCCCGTTTTTCGAGTGGGAAAAGATCTTGGGAAAGTGTACTTCGTCGCGCGACTTTAAGTTTTTAGAACATTCGACAGTTGATTAAGTGAAAACGCTATTGATATTAAGAATACGAGGCTGTGTACCCGAATCTGTCTAAGGGTCCTTGTCTGCTGCTCGATTTTGGGAGCGTAGTGGAAAGCATTATGATATCCATTTGACTATTTGGATTTTTAGTGCTCGGTGCTTGGCTTGGTAATAAAGCAGAAAAAGATAGGCATGTATATATTGCAATATATATTATAGTTATGGAGTTAATATTATGAAAGACCCTAAATTGGTACACCCACAATAAATTTATCAAAATTATTTTTTATTATTAAAAATCTCAAATTAATATCGCTTGTCAAAAATTGGATTAATATCGCGAAAAATTGCAAACCTAAGACATCTGTAACAACCGAAGGGTAAAATTCCAAACCGGTACGTCCGCTAAATGTCACTTGTTATCCAATTTAACAATTTGACTGTAAAATTTAACAAAAACTAATGAAAATTTTTTTTTTCATAGGTGTATTAATTTTGGGTTTTTCGTGATGTTAATTCTTAGTTGTACTGCAACAGTTCAATTATTGGTTCATTGAGTGCAAATAGTTTCCTTCTATTCGACTTTTCATCAGTACCTTAACCACAAAGCTGATAAACATTGCATGGGCTTAGGATTTATCTATTTAGATGGGTTTTCTCATCGCGACACAGACAAGTGTATTTAAATTAAAGTCGGTTGACAACTAGGGCCAATCCAACATATTCATGTATATTACAAAAGTGCTTTCCACAAAGACAAGAGTATTCAAATGCACTATAGATCGATGACTTTTTGAATAATTTTCCCCCTAAATTAAAGTCCAAGCTATGTCGTACCGCGGTATCGAGCCCGGCTTCTTCTCCAATGAATTCGCGGGATTCATGCATCCAAAGGGTTCATGTTTCGTGGGGGAAGTCCATGTTCCTAAAATCAACGTCCAACAACCGCAAGGGCCAGACCCATGTCGAGATCGAGAGAGAAAGAGGCCTTAAATGCTGATCTCACGCGTCAAAACTCGTAAAGACACCATCGCCATCACCACCATCATCACCATCACCCAAACGAACGCTTGCCTCGCGAACGAGAGCACCGAACGAATCAGAAGTAAATGGGCTTGTACGTTGTTCGAGGGTAAGTCGGACAATGTCAACGACGGGGATGGGCAACTAACCTGGCCCTCTCGTCATAAACCTCATCCCCTTCCTGAAGATCTAATGAATTCGTTAAGGGAAAAGTGGTTGCAGCGATTTGTGTCTGCTAATTGTATCGCCGCGAAAGTAAACAAGTTGTTGCTAAGAAAATCTGGCT
Source organism: Eucalyptus paniculata subsp. matutina (assembly GCA_017140255.1). Taxonomy (NCBI): domain Eukaryota; kingdom Viridiplantae; phylum Streptophyta; class Magnoliopsida; order Myrtales; family Myrtaceae; genus Eucalyptus; species Eucalyptus paniculata. The sequence goes on from CM029437.1 coordinate 58,312,943, forward strand.
TCATTGAAGTTGGCCGTGATGTTGTTATCATTTATTACAGAGTGTAGGTCCGTTTCATTCGCATGAACTGGAGATATTTGTGAGAGGAGAGAGCATACTCTCATAATGTACGGTAATGTCTTGTTTGTCTATTCAATCTGTCTTCTGGTTCCGATGACCGACGAGTAATGTCATTGAAGTTGGCCATGATGTTGTTATCATTTATTACTGAGTTTAGGTTTGTTTCATTTAACACGCGAAAAAGCAAGAAAAGACGCTTGATAGATGTATTTTTCAATTTTCTTTTTTATAAAAGAAGGGGGAAAGGCTGAGTGTGTTACGTCGTTAATAGGCAGCCTCAAGTTCATTCGCATGAATTGGAGATATTTGTGAGAGGAGAGAACATACTCTCATAATATATGGTAATGTCTTGTTCATTAGACCTGTCTTCTGGTTCTGATGACCAACGAGTAATGTCATTTGTGTGCGCATGAATAGTGCTGAGCATCTTGCTAAATGTTCGTTAGAGTACGCCTATGATTCGAAGCATGATTTGATAAGACTATTCGAGACGTTTGAATGGCATGTGTTGTTTGGTCTCTTCTTGTACAATTCACCCCTAAATTAAACTTTGGCATTTATTTTAGTAAATTATTTTTGGAGGAAATAGGTAGTATCCCTATATAGCCAGAATTGTAAGGCTTGTTGAAAACGTCAAAGGTTTCACGACCAATTTATGCCCACTTGAACCCAACGAATGCGGAAGGTTCGATCGAACTCTATGCCTCTCTCTCGATTGTGAAGAGCTATCTCTACCCTATGGGGTAGTCCATCCCCTTTTTAAACCCTAAATCTCCTCTTGGAGGATGCAATCCCATTGTAAATTCCTCCTGGAGCAAGGATTCCTCTAGAAGCTTGGGGCTCCTCCTTTCGGATTTCTTCGAAGTTGAGGTAGGACTCTATCTTCCTCATCCATCTTTGATCAACTTTCTGGGATGGAGGGAGATGACATTGAGGCCTTGAGAATGGCTACCTTGTGTAGGTGTCTGGGAAATTTGTAGTCTGTGAAAAAGGTCGCCATTGGTGATGAGTTGGTTTTTGTAGAGAAAATCAAAGAAAGCAAACTTACACTCTTTGGGAAGCTTCTTAATAACCCTAATATCAATTTCCAAGCTTTCCAAAACACAATGAGAGGCTTGGCGAATGGAAAAGGTAAATTTTGAGAATCTAGATACCGGTATCCTTGCCATTACTTTCCAATCTGAAGTTGATTTGTCTAGAGTTGTGGATTCTGGCCCTTGGAGTTTCTCGAATCATCTCCTCATTCTCAAACAATGGGTACCCTCAACTCCTCTTGAGTGTTACAATTTTAGTATGTGTGACTTTTGAGTGCAAATCTACGATTTACCTTTTGAGTGGAGGACAAAAGAGATACTTTCATGTATAGTTAGTAGTATTTTAGGTTAGAATGGAGAAGAAAAATATCTCAAATAGAAATAGTGGTCGAGTAAAGGTCACCTTGGATGTATCCAAACCCTTGATCCCAGGCACTTTCACTGACTACAAAGGAAATAATACATGGGTGGATTTTAAGTATAAGAGATTACCTCATTATTGCTATGCATGTGGGAAAATTGGGTACTATGTACAGTGCCGGGATGTTCCTTTTGATGAAGTCAAAATGGAGGACTATTGGGTAGGGCATTAGATAAAGGCTGAGGTAAAGGAGTATAGCCCTTATTGGAAAAAATTTATGGAAGGATGGAAGATAATAGCATGGACAAGGAGGCTATCCCAGAAACACCTACTAATACTGAATTGATTGACCTAGAGGAACAAAATTTCACTAAAGAAATCCCACCATCAAACAGGGAGTTTATCCAAAAAAGAAAAGGCAAGGAAACTTGTTTGGAGGAGCAAGCCCTAATTCTCGTGACAATATCTAGAATTTCCCATGTTTTGGCTCCTGTCAAACCCCATTCACCAACCTTGGCTCTTCAACCTATGGTAGAAATTAAAAAGCAAAAGAAAAATGGTGTTAAAATTCATACCAGCAAGAAGCAAAAAAGATATATCCAGTATGAAACTCAAGGAATTCTGGATGAAAATGAGTTGATGGAAGCACTTATTCATATTGTGGAAAAAGCAAAATGGGCTTTGGTGGTTAGCTCTAATAATTTACCGGTTTACAAATGAAGATTTTATGTTGGAATTGTCAGGGGTTGGGCACACCCCTGATAGTTCAAGCCACTAGAGCCTTAATGGCTCAAGAAATGCCCAATATACTGTTTCTAATGGAAACAAAGAATTAAGAGTAGGTACTTTTGAGAATGAAAAGGAGGTTCAGTTTCATAATAGTTTCCTGGTAAATCCTACGGGTATCTCGAGGGGTCTTGTTTCTTGGAATGAGGAATGCTCAATTGAAGTACGGTCATCTTCCAAGCATTTTTATTGGCGTTGTATGTAATATAAAGGAGAGTAACTATGTCATGAGAATTACCTTTGTGCATGCTCCTCCTAAGTTTCATGACTGTCTTTTACTATGGGAAGAGTTAAGGAACATCAAGATATCTAATACCCTTCCATGAGCTTGTATAGGCGATTTCAATGAGATTCTCTACCATTAGGAGAAGGTGGATTGTAGAATGAAAGAACATTATCGACTAAATACATTTAGAGATTTCTTGAATTCTTGCGAACCGATGGACATAGAAAGTAAGGGTTATACGTTCACGTGGACAAATAATAGGGAAGGGCTTGAATTTGTCAAGGAAAGACTAGACAGAGTGCTTTGTACTATAGAATGGAGAACTCTTTTCCCAAATGTGGAAGCCTTTGCCCTTCCAACTGTGGGCTTGGATCAATGTCCAATCTTGCTATCTTTGCTCCCAAAACCAACCAAAAGAAGTAAAAATTTCAGGGCAGAAGTCCAGCACAAGTGCCATAACTTGGCACGAGGGGACACTTAAGTGCCATAACTTCAAAACGGTACACTTAAGTGCCACTTTTTTTTTTCTAGTGGGACACTTAAATGCCACCTCCGGCGACCCTTGCTGGAAATCCTATGTGGCAATATTTTATTATTATTTTTTGCCTACGTGGCTCGCCGGAGAGCTGAGTCGGCTCAGTCCAAAGCAGCATAAAAATTTAAAAAATTTAAAAAAATAAGAAAATTTTAAAAATTTTAAAAAATTAAGAAAATTTAAAAAATTTAAAAAAAATTTAAAAAGGGGGGGGGGGGGAGGTCGAACAGGCTGGCTAAGGGTTGAGCCCTCGCCGCCGCCGCCTCCCCGCCGTCGCCAGGAAAGGCCGGCGACGGAGGGGGGAGGGTCGGCCGGGGTCGCCGGCCCTTGGCCGACCGACGGCGAGGGCTGCGAGCCCTTGCCGGATCGCAGCGAGGGCCGTACCCTCGCCCCAGATCTGGGCAAGGGCCGCAGCCCTCGCCCAAATCTGGCGAGGGCTCGCGGGCCCTCGCCACCTCCCCGCTGCCGCCGGGAAGGGCCGGCGACGGAGTGGGGAGGGTCGGCCGGCCTCACCAGCCGACTGGCGGCGAGGGCCCGCGAGCCCTCGCCCAGATCTGGGGCGAGGGTCGCAGCCCTCGCCGCGATCCGGCGAGGGCTCACAGCCCTCACCGTCGGTCGGCCGGGGGCCGGCGACCGGCGACCCCGGCCGACCCTCCCCCCTCCTTCGCCGGCCCTTCCCGGCGATGGCGGGGAGGCAGCGGCGGTGAGGGCTCAACCCTCGGCTGCCCGTTCCACCTCCCCCCCCCCCTTTTTTTTTAAATTTTCTTATTTTTTAAAATTTTTTTGAATATTTTAAATCTAATTTAATTAATTTATATATTATTATTTACACGTAGACACGAAACGGCGTCGTTTTTACGTTTTCTCCGCCACGTCAGCGTGCAAAACGACGCCGTTTTAGACCAAACTCGCCGAAAAATTGCCACGTCAGCCATTTGGCCGGATTTTCGCCGGAGTGGCACTTAAGTGTCCCATTTTACTCTGATATTGGCACTTAAGTGTACCATTTTAAAGTTATGGCACTTAAGTGTCCCTCCGTGCCAAGTTATGGCACTTAAGTGTCACTCCGTGCCAAGTTATGGTACTCCAGGTGTCCTCACCTCAAAATTTCAGATTTGAAGTTTTTTGGATAGAGGACGGGGAGTTTAGCTTAATTGTTTAGCAGGCTTGGAACTTAGCTGAAAGGAAAAATGTTAGTTTCTCACAAAAGTTGAATGAGGTTAAAAAGCATTAGAAAAGTGGAGTAAGAAATTTTCAAATGCCTATAAATATTTTTTTTTTATATTTTTTAAGGAAGGAATTGCAGGAGATAATGAACTCCCCAACCCAATCTTTTAACAAGGGGGAGAAAAGGCTCTTAAATGGGAAATTGAGAAAAGATGGAGGCAAGAAGAGATGTTTTGGGGGTGCGTTCCAGGATTAATTTGTTGAAATGGGGCGATAGAAATACCAAATTATTTCATGAAACAACTATGCAAAGAAGGCAATGAAATCGAATATCCATGCTAAAGAGTTCGATTGATGAGTGGGTACGGAAGGAGGAACAACTCAAACTTTTGACCATAAATCATTTTTGAGATTTGTACACTTTAGCGGGGCCTCAAAATTTTGAGCCTATCATTAAAAAATGTCCCTCCTCAGTGGGGGAGGATATAAATAGAGCCCTAGTGGCTGAGGTAACAATCCAAGAAATTTATATAGTAGCCCACCAATTGGGAGCTATTAAAGCTCCTGGTCCTAATGATTTGAATGGGCTATTCTATCATACTAACTAGAAGGTCCTAGAACCAACAATCATCAAAGAAGTAAGGCAATTTTTTGAAACAGGAATGCTCAACCCAGAAATTAACATAACTCAAATCACCTTTATTCCTAAAGTCCCACATCTCAAGAGCTTGGTACAATATCGCCCCATTAGTTTATGCAACTTCTCATATAAGATCATTCCAAAAATCCTAGCAAATAGACTGAAGAAGTGGTTGGGAGTTCTCATCTTACCAAAACAAAGTGCTTTTGTCAGTGGCTGGCTTATCTAGGATAATATTTTAATAATCCAGGAGGTATTACACTAGCTCAAAATCAGAAGTAGAAAGTGGAAGTTTCATGCTATACTAAAATTGGATATACAAAAGGCATATGACAAAATTGAATGGAACTTCTTGGAAGTTTGTATGTTAAAAATGGGTTTTCATGCTAAATGGGTGATGTGGGTGATGCAATGTGTTATCATAGTTTCTTTTAGTATAAATTTCAATGGAGAACCACTTCCTTACTTTCAGCCCTCAAGTGGTCTACAACAAGGTGATCCACTTTCACCATATATTTTTATTATAATGACAAATATGCTCTTGGTATTATTGAAACAAGCTTTAGAGCAAGGCACTATTAAAGGCATTCGGCTGAACAAGAATTGTCCTACACTAACGCATCTTCTCTTCATGGATGACTCAATCCTTTTCTTGGATGGGAGTATAAAAGAATGTCAAAATGTGGCTGAGATTTTGAATAGCTATTTTTTGCTTCAAGCCAAGCTATAAACTTAAATAAATCAGGGTTATTCTTCAACAAAAATTGTCCTTTTATACTCCGCAAAACACATGCTAGCTGAATTGCGAGTCCCAAAAATTGCCAAAACCGGAAAGTATTTGGGAATTCCTTCTGATTGGGGTGAAACAAAAAAGCAAATGTTCGCTTGGATATTAGCTAGAGTAAACATGAAACTGTAATGGTGGAAAGAAAAGTTTATTTCCAAGGTTGGAAAAGAAGTTCTCATTAAAGCAATATTGCAAGTTTTCCCACAATATGCAATGTCAGTTTTTAAAATTCCTAGTTTCCATTTGTCAAAGTATTGAAAAGAAAGTCGCAAACTTCTGGTGGAATACTAACGAACAAAAATCTGGAATACACCGGAAGAAGTGACACATTCTTAAGGTTTGAGATTTCGAGATTTAATCGCCTTCAATAAAGTCATGCTCGATAAATGAGCATGGCGTATGATGCAAAATCCTTCATCATTGTGGTGCCAATTACTAAAAGGTCCATATTTCCCTCATTTTGAATTTTGGTCAAATGGAAAGGGGTACCGACTTTCATGGGGCTGGCAAAGTCTTCTCATGGGTAGAGATGAGATTCTTCCCTCAATAAGATGGGTAGTAGGGAATGGGGAAAAGATTAATATTAGAGAGACAAAATGGCTCCCTAAAGGGGTCAAAGGAGGACCCACAAACAGGGATGAACAAAAAAAGGTCTCTGAGCTTATTCACAAAGATACACCAGCTTGAAATGAACAACTTATTGGGACTATGTTCGATGAGCACACAGCTAATGAAATTCTAACAACCCCATTGGGTTCCCAAGCAAAGGAGGATAAATTATGCTGGACAAACACAATCACATGAGACTATACTATTAAAAGTGGGTATAATAAAATCAGAGGGAAGGAAGAATAGAACAACAACACCACAGCCTCTACCTCTCACCAAATCCCTAAATCTCTTTGGACAAAGATCTGGAAGGCTCAAACAAGCTTGAAAATCAAAATTTTCTTATGGGGATTATGTCAAAATGCGTTGCCGACAAAAGAAAATCTACAAAAGAGAGGTATAGTGGAAGACAATACCTGCGATATATGAAACAGAACCCAGAAACAGTAGAGCATCTCTTCTTACTTTGCCCTTGGATGCATCAAATTTGTATGGACCCTACACTACAAATTCAGATCTCACCTTATGGACTTGGTCAAATAGATGAATGGCTACTTAAATTCAATCATACCTCTACAAGTTTCGACCTCCTTGCATCTATCCTTTGGTGCATTTGGAAAGAAAGAAACAACTCTATTTTTTGCAACCTAAAGCCAAATCTAAAGCACCTTATAAGCTCAACCGTGGCGGAAAATCAATGCTTCAACAGTTGGGAAAAGGCGAAGAAGAAGGGGAAAGGTGTAAAGGAAGCCTCACCTCATATCTGGTTTGCCCAAGCGAAGACACTCTCATAATCAATATAGATAGAACTTTCTTGCTCGAAATGACGATCGAAGCTGAATTAGTTATGGAGTTTTGATGGATGGATTTTCTAGATCGGTAAACGTAAAATCTGTTGTGCAAGCTGAGGCCTTAGCAATGGTGGAAACCTTAAAGTTCCTTCTCTCCCAAAGTGAATGAAGACTTCTACTTCAGTCAAATTGCAAAGTACTTATCTAGATGCTGATAGGAGAAGTACAATGCTTGTGGGAAATAGAACCGATTCTCATTGAAGCCAAGAATTTGCTATTGGGTTTTGCTAATTTACATTTGGCCCATTGTAGCAGAGAATTAAATTTAGCTGCGGATTGGACTACAAAAACCCAAAGAAATGGGTCCTTACCCCTTAAATTGGTTATCCAACCCCCATAAGCCCTATGGGCCTTACTTTGTTCGAATTCGAGTCTTTTGTATTCAAACTCTTTGAGTTAGCTAATGAAAAGTTTATTTCCCGACCAAAAAAAAAAAAAAAAAAGAAAAGAAAGGCTTGTTGAAAGCATTTTGCTTTCCTATGTAAGTCACCATGGGTATGGTGTAAGCATAGTATTAATAATCAAAATATTAAAGAGTGCTGGCCCTCTGGGCTTTGTCTAGGTTACATTTCTGCGACATATCCTCCAAGTGATTTGTGATCCCCTTGACCCTTGATCATAGGTTCGAAATCTCCAGTCGCTCCCAAGCTTTGAAAGCCTTGGTTCACCTATGGCATACATTCGACCGTGTGACATAACATTAGATATCTCTGAGTCTACTTTCACTAGCACACTGACAAGTTTGCTCAAAATGACAATAGTTATGGCTCAAAATCAAACGCTCTATCGTGGGTGTTGAACTCTTATGGTAATGCATATGTATTACCAAAACCAGACATATCTTCATACTCTTTACTGGTAAAAAAAACCTTGGTAGTAAGTCTAGGTGAAAAAAGATAGAAACAAGTTGACTATTGGATATAACTTAGAGAAAAGCGACATTGAGTCTTTGGGCGAGAAGGTTTGTTTTAGGGCCATTTATGCCCTAGGCTAATTGCATATGATGGATGGAAACCATTTTGATGGAATGTTTAGTAGCGATGTCAAAAACCAAACCGAACCAAACCAAACCGAAAAATTCGATTTTTTCGGTTAAGTTTTCATTTGGTTTGGTTCTCATTAAAAATCAAAATTTTTATTGATTTGGTTTTTATCGGTTAACCGAATCAAACCGAATTAACAAACCGATAAGAGCTTATTTCTTGGAAAAAAAAAATATATATAAAAAAAAAAAAACAAATGCAAAAACAAAAACTAAAGTTGAAAACCAAAAATCAAAAAACCAAATTGAAATTTCAGTTTGGTTTGTATTTGATTCGGATTTTATTCGGTTCGGTTTGGAGGTTTTTTTTTAACGATTTGATTCGATTCGATTCGGTTTTTCAAAAATCAAATCGAATCATTGACACTCCTAATGTTTAGGACACGCATGACAAAATTTCTATTTATTTATTTCATTTTTCAGTTATTCGGAATAGGTTTGGAATAAAAATCTATTTGGTAACACAATTTCATTTTTTTTTTAAAATTCTGGAATGGATTTGTATTTCATAAATAGATTTATATTAAAATCGTGTAAAATTTTTAGTTTTTCTTTTTTTTGAAATAAAAGTGAGAAATAAAATATTTTCTCATTGTTCACTTTCGTCATCGGTCACCACCCACTCGCCATCTGTGGGACACTAGACGTTTGCCGCCGCCACCCTTAGAAACAAAAATTTTATTATGTTATAAAACGAATTTCTGTTCAAGATAGAAATTTTGAGTTGTTATTAAACGTGTTTCTTTACCCAGAAACTTGTCAAAATAGAAATTAATTTATGTCCTAAAATTTTTGCCAAAGCGCCCTCACTTGCCACCGATCATTATTGTTAGAGACATGATATTTTAGGGAAAAAAAAAGGACAAAAAAGAGAGCTCTCATTAGATACAATCCATGAGATAAATTTTGGGTGGTCAAGTAAAATCCACAATTGGGAAAAAGAGCATACATTTTGAGACCTTCCTACTCTTCCAAAACCAAGAAAGTGTTCACCAAATATCATGGAATAACATCACCAATTGCATATTGTCGTCCAGCTATATCAACCCGGCCCGCTTCCTCTGCGATCTCGAACGTTGGTCATGCCGCACACGAAGAAGATGGACTGCGATTTCTAATCAAAACATCGTCGTTTCTCGAACACTTCTTTGTCAAGAGAAATTGGACGTTCGAAGCATTCTGGGCCTGGCCCGGCAACACCGGAGGGCCACATAAAAACTGGCGTTGGGCTCGCGGCCCAAAACGACAGCGGCCCGGGACTCCCACTTTATACGACGCCGTTTCAGGGAAGCCTCTTTCATCTCCCCCGCCCGTTAACTAATCTCGGTCGGCCATGGCGCTTAAACCTCGGGAAGAACCCTAGAGAAGAGAAGTAGAGCAAGCTGCGATGGAGCGGCAGGAATCGAGCTCGAAGAAGGGGGACAGGGACGAGATCTTCGCGGACTGCTCCTTCGCCAGCCTCGGCCTCCACTCCACGCTGTGCGACCAGCTCAAAGGTTCTCCCTCCCGCCCGCCCGCCCGCTTCCTCCGGCCGCCGCCGACGCTCTCCCGGCGGCCGCGGTTCGTGTTCCGTTTCGCGACGCTGAATCGTCTGGTTTGTGTGTGTTTTTCTCTCTCTTGCAGAACGGCTGGGATTCGAAGCGCCGACTCGCGTCCAGGCCCGGACGATTCCCGTCGTCCTGTCCGGGCGGCACGTGTACGCTTCCGCTCCTCTCGCCGTATCGTATTTTCCGGTTCTCGTCGGTGCTGCGGTTTAGCGTCTTGACTCGGTGAAGGAATTTTTTTTTTGTTTTTCCAGGTTGGTCAGCGCGGCCACGGGGACCGGGAAGACGATCGCGTACTTGGCGCCGATCGTGCATCACTTGCAGAAACGCGATCCTCGGATCGAACGGTCCGATGGAACCTTTGGTGCGCATTCATTTTCTAATTTTGTAATTCCGATTGGGCATGCTTGAGAAGTGGCGGCAACCGAAGTTTTAAATCTATGGTCTTTCTCTTTGATTATAGAGCAGAGAAGAGTTGTGAATTGGTGGCAATTCAGACTTAGGGCATTTTATTTGCTAGTGGTAATGCAGTTGGTGCATGGATTATATTGATATCCTGGTTACAGCGTTGGTACTTGTACCGACGCGTGAGTTATGTCTGCAGGTGTATGAAATCCTGCAGAAGCTGTTGCACCGGTTTCATTGGATTGTCCCTGGTTATATTATGGGTGGTGAAAACAGGTCGAAGGAGAAAGCGAGGCTGCGGAAAGGTGTGAAGTTTTGCTTGTATCTGTTGCTATTTTGATGACCCTCTGAGACTACAGTTGCGATTCAATTAATCTCGTCAAGTAGACTACCTCTTGAACTGCGAGTGATGATAGGCTTATTGATATTTGTCAAATTTCTGTCTCACAGCTGTCATTCGTTTTTTGTTATTCTGCAATTATTTATCTGAACCTGCTAAATGGTTCAACAAATTAGAGTTAAAAATAGAAAATTTGGGCGGCATCTGAAGTTGGAAGCTTTAGGGTGAAATAAGTTTGGTGAAAGAAAAATAGCTGGCGTTCCTTTGGAGAAGGAGTTACTGTTATGATTATTGCTTCCACCCTCTGAACTGTGTTGCAGTTGAAGATGATGTTGTACAGGCACATTTTGTTGTTGGTTGGATATTTTCAAAGACGTGCATTATGTATGTAGATCTTTTCAGAAGTTTCAAATTGCTTGGGAATGACCTGCCAACAGCTTTGTTTTGTTGACTTTCGATCACTTCCTCCAGTTAAAACTGGAATGCTCCCTCTCAATGGGATAACTTAGATTAGGTGATTTTGGATTGCTAATACCTTGTATTTCAATTGGGTACTCATTCTTTACCAAGCTGAATTTGAAGGTTGGATCAGTTGATAGGATGATGATTTTTACTTTTACGTTGTGACTTTTTCTGCTTTTGTCCTGTTGACGCAGGATGTTAACATGAGCAATGTTATACATGTTCAGGGATATCCATTCTCGTGGCGACACCTGGACGCCTTCTCGATCACTTGAAGAATACATCATCATTTGTTCATATGAATATGCAATGGATAGTTTTTGATGAAGCAGATAGGTTTGTACGAAATCCTCTAATGAGGCCCGCTGTGATCATAATATCGTGATACTCCATCAGAAGCTCCTATTTTATTGAAATAACTATGCCCTTGACTGTTCACAGAATTTTGGAGCTGGGATTTGGTAAAGAAATAGAGGAGATATTAAACATACTGGGGTCAAAGCAAAGTGATTCTACTGGCGAGAAATCTGGAGCTTCAAGGGATGCTGGATTTCAGAGGCAAAATTTACTATTGTCTGCCACCTTAAATGAAAAAGTAAATCATCTTGCTAATATTAGCTTAAAAGATCCTGTTCTAATTGGTCTTGATGAGAAGAAGCTGCAACTTCATCCATCACCTCAAAAAGTAGGATCTTCAGGATCTGACATTGATGAAGAATTGGAATTTCCTGTTAAAAGAGAAATGTCACTGACAAGCAACTACAATCTTCCGTCGCAATTAGTTCAGAGATATGTGAAAGGTATATGTTGGTAAATTCTTAGTGAAACCTCCCAAATTGTATATTTATTGCGGGAGTCCTGACTGAATGTCTATGCACAGTACCTTGCGGTTCCCGGCTTGCAGTACTTCTGTCCACTTTGAAGCACCTTTTTGAGAGAGAAGCCTCACATAAGGTTCTTTTCTATTCTCTCTTCACCTTTGGTTGTATGAAATTTTAATCAGTGCCTGTTATTTGAGTTGCTGGATACCTAATATGCACCTTGGTATTGGTCAAATACTCTAGTTGTGTCTGGTGTAGAAGGTTTGTGAATTTTTTGGTGCAAGATGGATGTCCCTGCTGTTTAAAGGATACTCCTTCTGTTAATGGTAGTCAATGGACAATTTTCTGTTGATTTCTAACATTGTAATAAGAAAGAATTTGGGTAGTCTAATGTTCAACAACTATAATCTATTGACAAGGCATTTGCTCTTTTTTTTTTTTTTGTTTCTGCTAGTACTTTCTTTTTATACTAATTTGTCCTGAAATTCCTGACATCAGATATCTATCATTCTTGAATGTTTTTTTTCTGAGTTATGCTGCTTATGATAAAATGAGAGGGTAACAAGATTGCATTCTTGTGCTCATCTCGCAGATTGTGGTATTCTTTTCAACATGTGATGCAGTAGACTTCCATTACACATTGATCAGTGAATTTCTGTGGTCCCCGCATTCACAAGAAAAGGAAGTCAAGAGCAAGTTCTTGAGGTGCAAAACATTTCGTTTACATGGCAATATGAAGCAGGAGGATAGAAGAATAACATTTCAGTCCTTTAAGACAGAGAAATCGGCTCTCCTTGTGTCTACGGATGTAGCTGCTAGAGGCTTAGATTTCCCAAAAGTCAAATGTATAATACAGTATGATTCTCCTGGAGAGGCTACTGAATATGTGCACAGGTATCTCTCTGCTTTTTGTGAGACCCCAATACTTCTTGTTTAAGTGTTATATCATCTGTACGAATTGCTGCATTTTTGACTTTGGACTTTAATATCGTCTATTGCCTGCCTAGACTATAACGCATTCTGCTTTGAGCCCTGCACACAGCCTGTTCTTATTTCGGGTGAAATTCCCATTTGCATCGAATTGGTGATTCCTGAACTTGATACTTGGTTTTGGGGCAAATTAATACACCATAAAACATGTTGGGATCGGCCAAGACTAGTACCTGATTTCAGGTACAGGCTGGACCTTTTAGTACATTAGTGGTTTACCTTGTTCGGGAGGGATGAGTTTCAGTGGATAGAAAATCTTGATGATAAAACTACAGCAATAATGTTTGGAAATCTTTTAGTGGGTATGATGCCATCTTGAAAGTGATTTGACAGGGTTGGCAGAACTGCCCGTTTAGATGAAAGAGGGGAAGCTCTCTTGTTCTTGCAACCAGCCGAAATGGATTATTTACAGGACTTGGAGAAGCATGGTGTAAGTTTGGCAGAATATCCCATGTTGAAGGTGTTGGATAGTTTCCCATTGTACGGCCAGAAGCTCCATGTCAAGAATTTTGTTTTCTTGGATTTACATCCTTGGGTGCTAGCTCTGCAAAAGGGACTTGAGCTCTTTATTTCAGCCAAGGTACTTGTCTTCTGCACTCATATGATTTGATTTTAAGATTCTAGTACTTCCCTTTCTTGCTTTTCAGTTCTTTGCCAAAATGTTGAGGACATGCTCTGCAGTGGCTTTTGGTTTGTATTGATGAGAATATAGAAACTGGAAGATGATCCATGCTAGATGTGCAGTGCATTTAGTATTATTTTAGCTTTTTATGGCCTGTTTAAGTGCTTCCGAAACTTTTGAGACTTCTGGCGTTCCTTATGTTTAACTGAACACACTACCACATAGGTATAAATAAAAAATCAACCTGAAGGAAAATAGTATAATGAGAAGAATTTTGCATCTCATTTCTCTAATGTTATTGGAAATTGTGGACACGTAGCATTATTCAATTTATTACGATAAGTATACGAATGCCAGTCCTGTGAATGGGGCTAACAACAGGGTACCCATAATCTCACTCAGCTGCAATAGTTGATTGTATAACCCAAGGTGGGTAAGAGTGATGGCTTTATTATATCCAGACTCTTTCTTTATTAGGGTTTTCTGATCATGTTAGATAATCACTTAACCCTTTGCAACATCTGGTTTTGTCATGTGTTGTTATTTTCTTTTGTTGGGCCGAATGGCATCCTATTTTTACATGCTGTTAAGTGGTCTAATCTCTTCCTCAGGAAAATATACATACACTTGCCAAGAGTGCGTATTGCTCTTGGGTCCGTGCATATGCAGCCCATCGAGGGGAGCTCAAGAGAATTTTTATGGTGAAGAAACTTCACCTGGGCCATGTTGCAAAGAGCTTTGCCCTGAAAGAACAGCCATCTTTAGTGGGGCAGTCATTCCAGAAGCAAGCAAAGAAGAGAAAACGAGATCAAAGGCTGAAGGGCTTGTCGAAAAGGAGGAAGGTCAGCAGGAAAACATGAGTACTGATCAGAAGCCATCCTTGTGGACATTTAAGCCTGACTGCCCCTGATCTTGGAAATTTTTGGGCATGCTGGTGATGAATTGACTGTCTCACTGGTCTTCTGTTTTCCATCACAGTCTTCTCGAAGGCAACCCACTGTGACCATTCAATGACACGAGCTGAGCTCACTTTTGGCTTCAGGGTTTCGTACTCATTGCGAAAGAAGAAAGGATGCAGATAGGTTTATGGATGGTTAACCGTAGGCGAAATTTTGAAATGAAGTTAAGGGAAGTACATCCGCTTAGTGGCTGCTACTTCTTTTCTGTAAAAGCTATTTTTTTTTTTTTTTTTGCTGGGAAAATTATTTATAGGTTGCGCTCCGGGTACATGATCCAGCCCTGGAGTTTAAGATTAAGCGTAAGTAGAGTCACATCCATTTTGTGTGCTACTGGCTGTAAGAGAAATTTCAAAACTGAAATGTAATGCTGGAGCACGTATACTGTTGCGAGCAGATTGCTTACCTTCGCTTTCTCGCTACCTTAATTGCTTTCTTGTCTCTGTTCATGCACGTAAATTATTAGTCTGTTGGGCAGTCGTCGTCTGCGATAGTTCTTGTCCAAGTTGGTACTGGAATGACTGATGCAAGGAGCATCCTAAGACCATAACTAATCAGAGGGCTCATTCGGTGGTCTAATCCTCATCCCTGTCACCGCACTGTAGAACTTAGTCTTGCTTTCGGCTCTTAATTGGTAGTAATCAAATCCGGTGGTCCACCATACGTGGTGGGAATATTTGTTTATCATCGCTGTCTTTTCAGTCGTCGTCGTCGTCGTCTTTACTGCAGAATCGTGCGGCCGATCGCGTCTAGTGCCCGCGAGACGATGCCACGTCCTTCCCGCTGCTCTTTTTTAGCTCACGACGGAGGTGGGGTGCTCAATCGAAAGGACACTGCTTACCAGGTGCCAGACTATATGGCATACCTAAATGTTAGGGACCTCAACCTAAGGAGAGAGCCATATACAATGCACGCATTAACTGCCTCACATGCAATGCGGATAGCCCGTGTCGGACCCTACGAGGATTCTCCCCGCGCGCACGGATCCATCGTGCATTTAGACTCATTTGGTACCGGTCAGCGTCGACCGTGGGGCGGTGTTAAATGAAGGGCATGACCCCATTCTAAACTTTCGCCTCGCCCCACCCCTGCCCAACCCAACCTGATCCAGAATTGTTCCATTGTATTATTAATTGAACAATTATAATGAATTATACCATTTTATGACTATAATTTGTTAATATAATTTATTGATTATAATTTGTATTTGAATATATGCGAAATATGAAATATTAACAAAGTAAAAATGTTAGTCATGAAATGAAAGCTTAGCTCAACTAATGATTTCACATTTTACGTTATGAGATATTGTAGGATCGCGCGAAGAAATAAATCAATAAAAACCCAAAAAATGATTCTAAGTTCTAAATTACAAATTTCAAGTTTTAGGTTTCGTCAACTAGAATTTATAACCTACTCGTCGAAATAGATTCCTCAATTTTTGGAATTCAAAATTTATCCTGCGTACCCTGAAACCTAAAACTAGACGGGTTCTCATTGATTCAGTTCTTAAGTTCTGAGTTCTATCCTAAAACCATGCTCACATTTACGACGACTAGTTCATTTGCCAGAGAGCGACCTCACAGAGAGTCCCGTACCGCCAACAGGGTCGAGAGGGGAGAGATTTTGACTAGCGAACAGCAAAGCAATGAAGGCTGTGGGGTTCAAAGCTCCAGAGGTTCGGCCGGCCTTCCCTTTCGATGCAAATACAAACGCCCGCCGGTGCGCCGTCGCCATAGCCATCTCTTTCCTCGCTCTTTTGGCCACGAGTCGCTATAAGGAAAGAAACGTACCTCTCTCTCTCTCTCTCTCTCGCTCTCTCTCTATCTCTTCGCCATTCAACGTTCCCTCCTGTCGTGCAGTCAGCGTCAGATGCACATGCCCGGATGAGGCGGGGGCCCGCCCGCACAGAAAAGGCCACCGCGGACCGCCTTACACGTTGACCGGCGCACTGCCATAAGCTCCGCCGTGCGGTCCCGAGCCCCGCCACGTCAGCCCGGAGGTTGGGACCCCGGCCGGCCGCTCGGAAATTGACAAGGTGGGCCTGGTGCCTGACTCAGGACGAGGCCCGTCGTCCAATTCGTCGTGGCCCACTCCACGGATCGGTTGTCGGAATCATTTAATTTCATGCAAGCATATTCTAAAAGTAGAAAAATAAAAAAGAAAAGCTTATTATCGAATTCATATAAAGGAAGGAAATATCTCTATATCTGCTTTCTATATTTAGCGAATCGCTTACTTAAAATGATCACGTGCATCTTTTTGCCGCAGTAAGTATTTTTTATATTTGATTACGTCGGATCGAACAACGAATGGTTAGGTTTTTTGTCGCAAGTGCACGATTGATCCGATGAGACCAAAGTCGGGTCAAATCGATCGTACATAGTGGCTTGCAGTGCGTGTTCGAGATCAGTCCAATTATTTCAGTAATGTGTAATTTGTCCACGCTATAGGAATATAAAGTCGTTTCTCTTCTGCTTTTGGTGTTCCTTTATCTTTTGCAAATTATCATTCAATTCCTGAACTACTTTCTTGATGATGGAGCATTTGAAAAGAGTTTTGAGAGGTTTCGCGATAAACAAAAATTTCTAAATTTAGCGGTTAACCTCACAGGGTTGGTTTATTCGCCAAGGAAATAACATGTATCAGTACTTTAAATGTAGGATGATTTCTCGCCATTGCATCATCACCCATTTAGGGTTTGACTTTTGCATTATCAAATCCGTAAGGTTAATGGGGATAATTCGCGGGCTCGAGATTTACCTTCCTAAACAGGCTTCTTCGTCGTTGGAAATTAGCTTGATCTTCAAGGATAAGAAACCACCTCGACCCGACTGATCGGTCTAGACTCATCTTCCCTCTATAGATAGAGGACTAGAAGATCCAAACCATCAATTACGGCTTATATAATATATAATACATATAAATATAAATATAATATTGGCTTTTCTTGATCCACTTCAACAAAATTGTCAGCACCAAATTCCACATTATACAGCCTAAATCCAACGGACAAGGCTTCATTGCAGCACAAGCTATTGAAATCTAGCCGCTCTTGTTGATCGGGAGAGCGTTGGCAACTTGCATAGAAAAGCTTCGGCTGCGCCATCACTAATACGGGATTAACACCATCATTAAGATCGTTGACGTCTTCCCCAAGGTTCTTTTGGCGGTGATTAGCAGCCCCAAAACATGCGTCATCGTCCATGATGGCTGTGATAATCACGCCAATTAATGATTGTCCCTAATTTTGTAACGTGACTAATTATGGCTCCTCCACATCGGAAAGTGCAAATTGATGTCCCTAAACTTTAAGTGTGTTAGAGAAATTTGGAGGCTTATCAATTAATTGATGAAGACATTCGAGTCAACGCTCTTCCCTAGGGTAAAATAGTCATTGTGGACCGGAATTTGAGATCAAATTACAGATTATATAGTACTATTTATTTTGTGAAAAATGAATGATTTGGAAAAAAAATTCTTAATATAATCGTTTGAAGTAATTTATCAATGGAAAAAATGTTTGCATTATTCATCTTTAGGATAATATATTATAAATTATTTATTTTTTGTGAAATAAACGTAGTCTCAATTGCTTAGCTGAAAATTTTGAATAGTTGTGGACTATACGAGGCATATCAATTGATATTTCATTCTGTTTATTATGTCATTTTATGTCTATTTGTGATACTATTATTGCTGGAGATTTATCAAGTCATGGATCGATCACATTTTATTTAACACAAGTCTATTAGCTCTGTTAAGATCATTTTCTCATTAATTATGTTTGAAATAATGAAGCAAGAGGATGGATCATTGATATGTAGCATGAAATTATAGTCAAGAAGAATTATTGAAATGTATGCTACATTATACTCAAATAATGCCATTCGCATGATATTATTTTTCCAAAACCATTAGTTTAGACCTGTATAGTCGTACGTGTAAGGTCTAGGGTTATACAATTTAGCTTTATCTACAGAAACTTTGAGATGCACATGACATTTATTGCCACCACATTGTTGTGAGCTAGGAAGTTAATGGCACGCACTTGCAATTAATATCATCGTAATGCATGCAAGCTATTGAATGGTGGTACATATATAGGAATGCAGAGAAAAAGCAACTAGAATAGTTATTGAAATAATTTTATGTACTTAACTCTATATAAAAGGTAAAAAAAGAAAAAAAAAAAAACATAGTTGCACGACACAAATGGATCAATTGAAAAGTACGTGTATTTGAGTCCTTTCTTAGTCTTGTGACCACTACCACTTATTCTGAAATTTTAAACTATTAAATGAAAACATTGATTTAGTTTGCAAATATTCAGACACTACAAGCACATATGATCATGAGATTAATGCTGCTTCATAGACATCATTTTTCCTTAGTCTTTGTCAAGCCTTCCATAACCAAAAAGAAATTATTTTTAACTATTTACCTGGGTTTAATTGGTATAGAAAGTACTCACAAAATTACTGAAATTAACATTTAATACCTGCATTCCTTTGACATTCTCAATAGTGTCCTGTCCATCATATAAACAAGATCATTCTCTAGACAATTCTTCAAAGTCGAAATTCCTAGGGAGTCCCTTTGGACATTTCTACAATTTCCTGAAAGTTCTAATTTCTCAAAAGCTACTTTTACACTCCTTTCCCTTCTATCGTATCTCTCCAAAACATCTTCAGCAAGCCTCAACTTACAATCAATTTGCCAAACAAGAACAGTCGTTCGATAGTGCAAAAAAAAAGAAAATAAACCCCAAAATTTATGACCACAGCCCCACGTGAAGGCCAATAATAGCATGCAAATATATGGAAACCGTGGGAGAGGAGCTTCAAAGAAAAGACCAAATAATTGATAATTTATGAGCTGTCGGCGTTATATACATAAAATAATATGCACGAAGCTCTCTGCATAAAGAATTATAAAATGGGTTTCATTTCATTTCATTTTGTGCTATTATTTTATAATTATCTCTTAGGGTTAAAATGCCCTAGGAGACAGAAGCAATCATATATCTAAATATTTACGGCTTCTCAATAATTTACAAAAGCAGAAAGTACATGGGACACGGTGTAAGGCGCAGGTTCCCTCCAGCACTAACCTGCGCCGTGAATCTCGCTCCTGTGTCCCCTCTTTCCGGATCTTATGAATGAGTTCGCACTCATTGTTCACTGTATCTTATGTAGTGCTTTCATTCGATGCTCAGGGGAGAGAGCTTCCTGTTTAATTCATCGGGTAATGCACGTATTCAATTCATTTAATCTGTATCTTAGTTCAATGGAGGTGGAAATCATTGGGTGGAATTTCCATATCCCTATGATTTTCTGGTATGTGTAACATGAAATTGAAGTGTGATTGCATATTCTGTTTCCTTTTGTCTCTTCATAGAAAGATGTCTATATATGCCAATCCTATCACTTGGCACTAAGATCATGCTTGTGCTTTGGCATTTTTTATGATGCAAAGCTTGAAAAGGGTCCCACAAAAACGTGTAAGATTCAAATTGTTGTCATGCATTAGAGGTGAATATGTCTCATGCACCAGATGATAGGGGGCTTGTGATGATTCACAATCGAATGAGTTTGTTTTCATTCGCAAAAATATCGAACACATAAATTTGTCTCGGCTGAGATTGCGATGAACCTAAAATTTTTTTTATATGTATGGACAAATATCGATTGCATTATGCGACGAATTGAATGTGCATGATAGATTGTAGATGCCATGTTTAGCTTGCGGTTGTAGTGGTTCTCTTCTCTTTTTACAATACCTAATCTATGACCATTGTATGATGTTTACAACATGACAACCCACAATTTCTCCATTAGGTGAATAAGACGAGATTTGTAATGTTGGCACTCAAACTAACATTCAGGACTAAGGTAAGCTTCTAGGGTCCATCTCCCTTAAATAATAGTGAGCATTTGGCTTTATCCTCAAAACAAGCTTGTTAATCTTGATTGATTCCTTCAAAGTGATAGAGTTGAATTACTTGGAAGGGATTGCACTATTGGACATTTAATTGATCATTAAGAGAGAGAGAGAGAGAAGGGAGGTCCATGTGAAGGAGCAAAAGGAATCTTAATTATGGCATTCATGAGTCATCAAGAGGAAAGATAGGAGGAAAGCAATAAAAAGAATGAAGAAGAACATGCAGAATATTCACTCACCACCCAAAATCTCTTTATCTTTATATCCCCAACTAAGGAGAGAAGAGCAGAGAGGAGTTTGATTGATTGAACCCCACCTTTTGAAATAGTGCAAATAAATTGAATTGCCTTTTGCCAAAACAAAAAAAGATGGGGGGACCCACAAAAGGGGGGCGAAAAAACAAGGAGCAAATCAAAAGATAATGTGCAATCTGTATAATATTGCAAAAAGAGCTCTCAGATCTTCCTTTAGGGCAAAATATTGTGTTGAATCACCTGGATGGGGACTTGAGTGACTCCATTATCAACATCAACTTTTGCTTTGTGTTTGTGTTTGTGTATTGAACCCTAAAATACTTTCTTCCTCTTTTCTCTCTTGGCCAGAAGATTCATATATAATAATAATAATAATAATAATAATAATAATAATAATAATAAAAGCTGTAGAGCGCCCACCATATATCTATCGCTTGCTGAAGCTTTGATGCAACCACCGTGCCCTCCTGTCTTCATTAATTAGCCAGGAGGAGGGTACAGAAACGGATAAAGATATACATTCCCCACCATTAAAGCTTCTTTCTCTTGACCAGGGAGAAAAAAGTTCTTTCTCGTTTTGTTTTTCTTTGTTTATTTTAAAAGAAATACTACCGATTTTTATTAAAATGAGCCTGCAACCTCGTTACTGGAAAAAAAATTAAATTTTTAAATGGCCGAGAATAATGTATATGAAAATCTTATGCTAGGGTAACATTAGCTCGTACTGTTCTCATGCATATTGACTTTCAACTCGCTACTTTTCAGTGAATCAAATGAACAAAAACCTATTACAACATGATTATTTGAAATACATGTAAATAACATCGAGATAGATCAGGAAAGTAATAATACTTGTATATAAATAATAACATCAATATTAAAATATCACGTTGCCTATCTACGAGGTTCATAAATATAATATTATGTTTTTGGATTGAACATTCTAACATAGTATCGAAGTCAAATTTGGTTTTGATTTAGTCAAATTTAACATCTCTCATGCATTGCTTACTTAAACTTTTGAATTACACGTCCTAATAATTTCTTTTGTAACCGACTTTCAAAGTCACATTAGAAATATCGTACCCTAAATTTTCGAATCAGAGCAGTACTCATCTCCCTCCTCCATCTCTCGTTCTTCAATAAGACCAGTTCCCTTGAACCTCACACGGATGCTAAATCTGCGAGGAGGGGATGGGGGGACCGGGGCTCGTGTTTTCAATGGCGGGTGAATCGTCAAAAGGAGAGATATTGATGTCGTGTCCTTGTCTTTTGATATTCTAACATCTGATTCTTCGCTTAAAAACGTATCCCATCGGAAACAGCCCCCGAACTCCTCACATGAAATTCTTGTTTAGTGGGAGGAATAATCCCATGATTAGCCAAGCAAAAAAGGGCACACTAATTCTCAAGGGGGACATCCCGAATGAGTTTATTCTTCACTTGTCCCTTCTTTGTTTAATTTCTCCACCGTTTTGTTCAGGAATCTTGGGATCCCCATGTGGCTTCCTCGAGAAAATTCGCGCCGGATAACATTCAACGCGATCTATTTACACGGTATGAACACGATGGAGAGACGAATTATGAAGATAATGATACCAAATACGACGCTTTCTATTGACATGAATCAATACTTTTTTAATATAATAGGTTGTTTGTATTTTGTGCTAACGTAAACTGACGCAAATTAGACAACCCATAACGACATGCGAATACAAATTCTAGACCCTTGATTGTAACACGTCGATCTCACGTCGGATATTGAGAAGGACTTGTAGCTTATGTCATAAGTAGAGTCTGACCTCCGAAGATTTTCCATTTAAGTACTCCTTCGGGGGTTTAGTTCGTATGCACGGACCGTGTCGAATTAACAGATAATGTCGGTGTCGTGCACCGATCAAAATCATGGGGACCTGTTACTAAGATTACACCATGGGAGCCACCTCTAGAAGCCAACCTATTTGATGCAAACATAGCTCGTGGAGTTGTTGAGATGTCTTTAGTTACAAATAGGGGTTTTCATTCCTTTGGCTGCCATTTCTTTCTGCTCATCAAAAACCATGTTTAGTATCAAATCAGCAGATTTCAGCATGTATCTCAGCTAGGGAAAAGTACCAAAAAAGTCCTAAACCTTTTATATAAGTATTAATTCAGTCCTAAACTTTTCAATTGGACCAATTTAATCTTAAATATTTTTACATTACTACAATTCAGTCCATTCTGCTAACTTAAGCCGGAAATTGCTGGCATGGCCACCGAGGGTTTATGTGGTGCCACATGGACAAATTTTATATTATATTTTTCCATATTTTTTAAGTTATTTTTTTCCCTTTTTTTTTTCTCTTGTTCGGTTTTTTTCTTTTTCCTTTCTCCTTACCCCTTGGTTGGTGAGGTCATCGACCACAGGTTGGTTGAGGTGAGGGCCCCCGCAACCTTGTTGGCCACTGGCGAGGACCGCGCGCCCTCGCCGGCCACAGGTCAGGGCGTTGCCCCCCGCCCAAATCCAAGCAAGGGTAGAAACCCTCGCTCATTGGCCGGCGAGGGTGCGGCAGCCCTTGCCCAGATCCAGGTGAGGGCATGATGCCCTTGCTCGCCACGAGCAAGGGCATCGGGCGCTTGCCTAGATCCAAGCGAGGGCCACGACGGCCTTGCCTGAGGCATCGCGGCTCTCGCTCGCCTCTGTGCCCTCGCCTGTGGCCGATGACGAGGGCTCGGCGGCCCTCATCGGCCAAGGGGCGAGGGTTTGGGCCCTCGCCTGGATTTGGGTGGGGGCTGACGCCCTCGCTTGTGGTCGACGAGGGTGCGGCAACCCTTGCCAATGGATAGTGAGGGCGTGGGGGCCCTCGCCCCGACTAGCCTATGCCCAGTGATGGTCGGCCGGCGACCTCGCCAGCCAAGGGGTTAGGAGAAAGGAAAAAGAAAAAAAAAAGGGGAAAAAAGAAAAAAATAATTTAAAAAATATGAAAAAATAAAAAAATTATAAAAATTTTCACGTGGTGTCATATAAGATCGTTGGAAGCCACGTCGAATTTACGGCTTAAATTAGCAATACCAATATAAAAAAATGTTTAAAATTAAATTGGTCCGATTAAAAAATTTAAGACTAACTCGGTACTAATGGAAAAATGTTTAAGATTATTTTGATACTTTTCCAATCTCAGCTACGATTCGATGACCACACACCCCGAGATGTCATGGGAGATGGGAAATGGCAAGCGTGTGGTGAGGAAACAGCCGATGGCACCAGCCATAATCATATATGCTGCTCTTACTACGCAAAGGTGATATAGCGTGAGATTTATGTCTTAATGGACTTGGTCGTCTTTAGTCGTGTCTTGTCGACTTTCATTTTTGGATAGAACGTTTTATTCTCGCCCTCCATGATTGACCGAATGCGCCTGCCACGTGTCGCTGTCGTATGCTGAGTTCGTTGAGCTATGGAGATAGCGCATGGTTGCGACTAGTGGGAACAAAACTCAATAGCCCTAATCCGCTGGGGTTTGTAACATCATCTGTCACCTACCAAAGTGCAACCAAATCCTATCGAATGAGATACGCAAATCATAGTGCGATTACAAGCTAGAAAAGTTGATATGGTGGACCTTTGCGAGGGGAGATTTTACGATGGAATTAGTTGATCGATTTGAACTTATTATACAGTTATCAATTCAATCATAAATTTTTCAATGCTAATTGAGCTCTAGATTTTTTGTGTGAGATTTTTGATGTAAATCCTTCAGTCAATTTTTTTGTAGCTAATTGACCTCTTTAAGAAAATCGACATATTTTAGATAAAACATTGCAGCATCCATAGCAAATTTTGGGATTACTCTGCCTACATGCTTCGTGTCTTAGAATTCTAAATATTGAATCTCCGCTCAGGAAAGACTCACGATTTGCCATGCTCATGGAAGCGGGTATTAACAAATTCGAATGGACACGAACTCAAGATGATCGTATTCAACATGAAAAATCTATCGTTGCCAAGAAAATAATGCTGTTTCGATTCCTCCACATTCCCTGAATTTCACCCTCACGTGTTGGTGTCGTTCTCGCGACCCACATCCTATCAAACCCTAAAAGCCAATTCCTCCTTCGTGGTCTGGCACCGCATTAAAATATACTCCAAAACGTGGTCAAAAAGTCGAATGATTTTTCCACCATCCTTTTTCTTCTCTGCACTAAGGTGTCAGCGTTCGCACGGGGATTGCCTGATTGTCGTGAAGAAATAGAAATCCTCTCGAGCCACATTTCCACAAAAAGCTATTTTCCGGTTCACACTGTTTTTTATAGACGGAACACCTCTCTTTGATCTCATTATAACAAAAAATAACTAAATAAAAAGAACATTAGATATCGTTGCTGATTAGAATTCGACATTTCCGAGAGGTTACCTATAAAATTCCCTGCTTTTATCAAATGGATGTCCTCGCCTTTCAAATTCATTAACATATTCTTCAAAATGGAATGACAATGAATAATGAGAATTTAAACAAGAAATCGACACAGATGGTCCATAATTATATTCCATTATGCAAAGTCGTCCTTGGATTTTTTAATTGATTTAATGTGATTTATGAATTTCAATCAAATATGCAATAACATTCTTGAAACATAATTTGATTAGTGTAATTTATGAACTTTTAAACATTTTTATATAATTTAATGATTATATTAGGGATTATATTGAATAAATTAAAATTTTAGGAATAACATTATATAATGGCCAAAGTTTGAAGACTATATTATATAAATTAAAAGTTTAGGAACAATATTGTATTTTGGACAAAAGTTCATAGACCATTTATGCTATTATCCTAATCTAAAAGGGTCAAAATGGTAATCCAAATCATGGTTACCTTGTAATTTTCCTCATAAATCCTAGAATCACATTAGAACTTCCCCAATCTTTTAAGAATTCAAATTCATTTCTTAAAGTCATCCAAATTATATATACTCTTTGTATTAACATTTTTGAAAATTCTTTTTTCTTGCCACGTGCATGCTTTTTGCTGGTGGAAAGAAAGGGAGGCAGGGTCCGTATTCCGTACCATAAGAAAGGTCAGACCTACAGAAAAGAGGGGGAATCAACGTTAATCTATGACCACTTAAAAAAGGAGGTGACACTTTTCTTTTTTTTCCTTTCCAAATAGAACATAAACAAGAGGAGGAAGAGGAGGAGGAGGAAGAAGAAGAAGGAGAAGAAGAAACGCAAGTGTAAGCAATGAAAACCCCACACCATGGTCGGAGTTGGAGGTGGTTGGCCCGACAAAAGCTGTGCTCTCTCACATGCATTCTAGGGTTTTCTAGGGTTTCTCATGAGCATGCTAATATACAAATGTGTATATATATGTATATAATATTATATTAGTCGCTTCATATTATAAATTTCTGCCCATATATCTCTGTCGATTTAGCATGTTCTAATTATTCTCGAAATTTAGGCTTCCATCTAAGTCGGTGCTTGAATTCTAAAGTTGATGTAGTTCATGTAAGGGAAGATTTGGTAATACTGGTGTAGGAGTCAAGGCCTAGCCTTAACTATCATATGTGTAATTGAGATTAATATTTTCGATGCATATCTTATCTTAGGTTGGTTTTGAATCGTGAGTATTGAGTGAATGTCCTTTCTCTAGTATATGTTTGGACACGATTTTGAGATTCATTTGAGTCCTATGTTCTCCACTCATGTTTCAATTTTTTTTTTACTAGGATTATATTAGAAAGATAAATACTAGATACTGCTTTCAAATCACAATTTAAGTTTGCTCATCATTTTGTTTTCCTTTGTGTCTAGAACCGCTCTCCATCCCTCAGATTGAAAAAAGAAACACATTTGCAAAATAGGGTTATTGGTGTGTTGATCGTATACCGGTCACAATACTATTACTCATTTTAATCTAGAATATAATTAATCGACAATGATTTGGCAATTATATCTCCATATGACTATGACCAACATGGTGGTGCTGGTCTTTCTTTGTGGCAAATCGAATGCATAGAGATTATGCACAAAAAATTATAATAAATGGAAAACGATAGACCCACGATACTTCTGCTATAGATGTCAACGCCATATATTTGATTTAATATAATGTTGTTTTCCTGCATTTTGTTTCACTTTATTGACATTTGAACAGTAAAAAGTATGGCAATTGGCCTCGTTTATCTTCCATTTCATAATTGCACTGAAGATTAGCCAAAAGGATATAACATTATAAAATTCTCACACCCATCAAAAAATGATGACTATACTCTTGAAGTCATTTTTCCCTTTTTTTTTCCTTTACTGTTTAGCCTACCGAACTCATTAAATTCCACTATTGATAATAAAAACAAAACGAGTTTGGTCGAGTAATTCGCCTCTCTTTTTCTCTTAAAAATTTATCATTGTAAAAAAAACAAAGAGGCACGAATGTAATCGGATGATGAATATGTAAATGCATTAATTCCATAAGTATACTATGAGTCGCTTAATTAACTTTTCTTATTAACTAGTGTTCTCGTTGTGGGCGTTTAGTTGAGCTGACAAAGAAAGACAGCAAAAATTATTGACCCGGAATTTGAGAATCCGGGAAAAGCTAAAGCAAATTGATACCTAAATCGTCCTATTTTAGATGGGACATATGAATTGTCAAACCATACCTAATTCCCTAAAATAAAAAATAATTTCCCTTGATGAGTATCTCGACAATGATTAATTTTTCCCTTCGCATGTTTATAAACAATGAAAGCCACACTTTAATTGGAGTATAATGATGTCCGGAACCGAAGAACAATGCTTGTGACATGTGAAGATCTCCTGCTTTTGCGGCTAGTTGGCCACCCTAATGACAATTTAAAAATAATCCCCCCGCCCCCCAAATAATTAATTCTTTCTTGTAATAAATATATATAATTCCCTAATAAATTAATAAAATATGTTTTGCTTTCTATGGCCCTCTTTTTAGCTGGCCTCGTACAAGGGATTGGTGTAGTAGGGTCGCCATCAATGGCACAATCCCATTCCCACGCTAGGGAAATTAAATCTTGCTTTGGAACCACATTTTTTGGGTCCTAAGCTAAACTAAGGTCATGTCTTATATTGCAAATTTCTTACTTTCACTAACTTGTTTTAGGGTTTAACAAATATTCGAGTGGCCAAGAGTACGCTTCCTATTATATCGAGTATTATCAAGATAAATGGTCCATGAACTTTGACCTAATAGTAATGTTGTTTTCAAACTTTTAATTTATTCATTATAGTCTATGAACCTTACTCCAATATTTAATGTTGTCCTTAATTTTTTAATTTATTCGATGTGATTCTTGAGCTTCTGATACAAATTCAATCAACCCATGAACATATGATAATGTTCAATTGAACATCAATTAATGTGAGATCAATAGTGAAAATTTGCATATATTTTAAAGATTAAATTGAACATATATCAAAAGTTTAAGGACCATGTTGAACTAATTAAAAAGTTCATGAACGATATTGCACATTAAGCTAAAGTTCATAAGTGATATAGGGCAATTGCAGCTGAGCCAGATCAAATCGAATAAAGTTCTAGTGATGAAAAAAGATATTGAAACTTAGTTTTATGCAAAACCCTAATGTAGCATATTTCTTTTTTCCATTATGACTTGAAAGTGAAGTGATTTCTACCTCCGCCTTCTTATAGTTTATATATAATTACCTCAATGGAGATTTGAGGATGTTTTCTGCCCTAACTTTTTAAATTCCACCTCTTTGATCAACCATTGGTCAAAGACGGCATATTCATTAACCTTTTGACATTGAACAAGTGAAATAGAAGGTGCCTTTATGTAGTCAACGGACGTGTTCTTTGGATTAATACACGACCGATGTCTTACAATACTGTCAAAATTGAAGAAAAATCGAAAAAAAAAATACTTTCTTTTTTTAATTATTATTATTCTGTTTTCGCATGTGTGTAAATAGTAATTATTCACTAGAAGCAACAGCCCTCCCACGTGAAAAAAGGTAAGCATGGATGGTCGTCATTAAAGATGACTTTATGGAGCTGATAATCATGCGGACTGACCTTTGCTTGATCTTTAGTTAAAAACCCTCCTTTGATCTCAAAGCATGATTAAAAAGCTCGAGTCTCTTTCACCGGAGAGTAGACTTTCTTTGTTTAGTGAAATCGATAAGTTGGTCTTTTTCTTGCGGTGATAATGCGGGGGGAAAAGAAATATGCTTTTAAAGAAGGGCATCATTAGAACATGCTTAGTTTAATTTCTATTTCTATGTGGGAGGTGGGTCCAACCTTGAAGAAAAATTTGCCCCATCTAGCAGGAAAAGAAATACTTTTTTCTGGTCAAAAAATAGTTGAGACTTGAATCAGTCAGATTATATTAGAGTTCTTATCACGCGTGATATTTCGAGTTAACTATGTTGTGGAATTAGACCAAGAAATTGAGCCGCTCTCGATTATTTTTCAGTCCCGGCGTGAGAATTTCACAAGGGAATATCTTCTCAAAGGAGGCCCCATGCACCATTGGCTTTGCTCCACTGGAAAATTTACCCAAAACAGTGCAATGCAGCAAATTTCATATGCTTTAACATCTAGTTCTAGAGAGAGAGAGAGAGAGAGAGAGAGAGTATTCATGCTCATCGGTATCAATAGCCAGAGAGAGAGAGAGAGGGAGAGGGCATCAAAGAGAGGCGTGTGAAACTTAGGTGGAATCTGAGGAGCCGAAAAGATGTTTGTGGGGACTGATTGGAGGAGGCGGAGGAGGAGCAGGAAGGAAGGTTAAATAATGTCCCTCGAGGAAGCATATAACGACGCGCTTCCGTGCATAAATTTCCACGGTCCGTCATCAAGATTTTGAGGAAAAGAAGGTAAAATATGGGAAGAGGATTTGTGGGTTTTCTTTAACCATGCCATGCTCAGCTCAGTCTATTTCATGTCGGCCTGTTACAATAGCACGAAAGCACAATAAGCATTTAAAAAAATAAAGCTGTCTTGGCTCTGCTCCTTTGCTTGCCTTTTCTCTTTGCTTTTCCTTCTTGGTCTCTAATTTCTCGGCGACAAGTCAGTTTCTCTCCACCTTGATCCCGGCCACCCTCTCTCTCTCTCTCTAAGTTCTCTCTCTTTCTTGCTCTGTCTCAAATCCCAAAATCTTCTCTTTTTGTCTCTCTCCTTCTCCTTCTCCATTTCTTTTGGCTCCCCATTATTTGCTGCTGCTGCTGCTTACCCAGTTCTTGATTTCCTCCCGCCCTTCTTTCTTTCTCCGAGGATCTAGAATTCGGATTAGAGCCTGCCCAGAATCTGTTCTTGGCTGGAGATTTAGCTGAATCAGCTGTTCTGTGCATCATTGGAACTTTACAGGTGCAAAGCAATCGGGTTTTGGTGGGGAAAGTGGCAATCTTTAGCAAATCTTTTTTGGGTCGCGGGGTTCTCTTTTTCTCTTTCAGCTGGGAAGCAGCTGAAGGCTGCTGAAAAGGGAGCTTTGAGAGTTTCCCCGGTGTAGTCTTTGAGCTGAAAGCACCTGGTGGGTAGAAACAGAGGTGGGTTCTGATTGGTTGGTTTCGTGTGTGGAGATGGTGTCGTGGTTGTATTTGGAAGAAATTGATTGCCGCAATTGTTTTGGGAAAATGGGTTGGAGGTGGAGTTCTTTCTATGGTGAAGTACTTTAAGGTCTGTTGTGGAAGCCAACTTGAAAGGAGGTTCAGAATAGAATTTGGGCGGAGTTAATTGGCGATACTAAGTATGAAGGTTCCTTCCAATGGATTTTTAGCTGGTGGTGGGGAAGGTGTGTATAATCTTCTTTTCCTGTCCTTTGCTCGTTTGCTTTGAGTGTTACTGACTTGCTCTTAATGTTGTTGTATTGGTGATAATAGCCATGAAACTAAAATGTTGTTTGTATACGAAGAATTTTTGCTTCCTACAAATTTTTAAGCTGCATATGGAGAAGCAACTTTTAGTTGCATAGATTGCAAATTGGAAAAGATAAGCAGTTCCATTTCCTTTGAGGCTCATGGTTGTTGAGGGAAAGATCAACGTTGTTGTTTTCGGGCAAAAATGCATTGAATCTAAGTGAAGTCTTTGCAATCCAGCTCTCCACCCCTGCCTAAGGGCACGAGGTGAAAGCAGTTTAAATGAGGTTGGTGGACGATGATTGCTTCTCAAAAGTTTCTAACGTTGAGCAGCAGGATCTGATGATAAAAGAAGATTCCTTGGTCTCAGTTATTAATTGTCTTCTACTTCCTTTGCTTGCTGCCTAGAAAATATGACAGATTATTCTTGCTAAAGATTGTGTGCTTCCTTATATATGCGTGCACAACGCTCTTCTGATACAAGATGCTTAGGATTAATCAAGTTTCTTGGGCTATAGTTTCAGAAGATTCCATCAAACTAAACCTAATGAAAAATGGCACCTGCTGACTTATGTTCCGGTACTATAGAGCTAAATGATCATGGTAGAGTTGCTGCATTTGCGTTTTTTTTACTTTTTTCTTGTCAATTACTGCAATTTCCAGACTCCTCTTTAAAGTGTCGCTCATAGCATACACCCCTTTCTTTTCTTCAAATACCTACCTACCTTTTTCTAAGAACTTTGGCTTTCTTTCGGAACAGGTGAAAAGAAGAGTATAAATTCAGAGTTATGGCATGCTTGTGCGGGGCCATTGGTGTCTTTGCCTCCAGTTGGGAGTCTCGTGGTCTACTTTCCCCAAGGCCACAGTGAGCAAGTACGCAGTTTCTTCTCTGAGGATTAACTGGGTGTTCAATTTCTTGATGATGAAGCTAGTGGTGTTTATTGGCTGTTTAATATTCCAGGTTGCAGCATCAATGCAGAAGGAGACTACTTGTGTACCCAGCTACCCCAATCTGCCTGCAAAGTTGATATGCATGCTTCACAATGTGACATTGCACGTATGTGATTCTCACTTGCTATCTGGAGCAAATCGCTAGCACCATAATACCATGACAGATTAATACTGTAGATAGGCATGATCGTATCATTTTTTTCGGACCCTTGTGTGCCAGAAGTTAACCACTCTTTGATTGCATGTCTTCAGTCCTTGTGAGAGTGGATCCCTCTGTTGGTTTATAGCCATTTAAACTGGATTCATATTTGTGAATCCATGTTCCTTCAATGCAAATAGGTGATGATCCTTTGTGCTGCTTTGAAACAGGCTGATGTTGAAACTGATGAAGTCTATGCACAAATGACCCTTCAACCCGTAAGCAAAGTAGGTCACCTATTATAGTAGAGCACTGAGTACAATGGTTGAAGGAATTTACTTGGCCTTGCTTTATAATGTGCTTAGCAACTAATTTCAACTACAGTATGACCAGGAGGCGTTACTGGCATCTGATATGGGCCTCAAGCAAAGCAGGCAGCCTACAGAGTTTTTCTGCAAGACGCTCACGGCTAGTGACACAAGTACTCACGGTGGATTTTCTGTTCCTCGTCGAGCTGCTGAGAAGATCTTCCCATCACTAGTGCGTATGGTGCTTTTATTTGGAAATGCAGTCTGTGCAGTGGTGAAACATTAAGTGCTTACCTCAGATTCTTTTGCTCTTTTTCCAGGATTTTACTATGCAGCCACCTTGCCAGGAGCTAACGGCTAGAGATTTGCATGATAATTCGTGGACATTCAGACATATTTACCGAGGTACTCCTCCAATTTAGCTGACTCTGCAATTTCTTTGATCTTCTCTTCATGTCTTCTGTTTTCAGTTTGACAGTGAAGATAAGTTGAGTTGTCTTCCAATTTCCCTCCTACTGTTTTGTATTTGTGACAATAAATTTCATCGTAATACACATAAAAATTCTTCTTTTTTGTGTATATGTCCTTTTCCGAAAGCTATTTCCTTTTAGATATATTTAGTATCATTACTATACTTCTCAACAATTTGTATCATGAAGTTATAGCCTTTCTTGATGAGGAAAACAAGGACCAGCTGGTCAACCTAAACGTATGCTTTATGATGCTGTAATAGGAAGCCTTTTCACTTTAGCAGTTTGTTCCAGTCTTCTGTGTCTAAACTTTGAATTTTGATTCAGCTTCTCAGTAGTTGGACCTGCACTGCTATAAGTGCTGAAATTTAAGGGTACAAAGAAATGTGTACTTATCATGACGCTATGAACCAGTTATGGTAATAAAATTGGATGTTTGGTGTATACACTGTGAAAAGGGATGTATCAACTGTTGAGATATAAACTAAATT
Source organism: Eucalyptus paniculata subsp. matutina (assembly GCA_017140255.1). Lineage (NCBI taxonomy): Eukaryota > Viridiplantae > Streptophyta > Magnoliopsida > Myrtales > Myrtaceae > Eucalyptus > Eucalyptus paniculata. The sequence continues at coordinate 58,345,566 of CM029437.1, forward strand.
GCATGCTTCATACCTGCAGGCCAGCCAAAAAGGCACTTGCTCACTACTGGTTGGAGTGTCTTTGTCAGCACAAAGAGGCTCTTTGCTGGTGATTCTGTTCTCTTCATTAGGTATGTCTGAGATGGTTAGGAAAATGAATTCAGGATGAATTACTATAGCTTCAGTTTCTGAGCCAAAACCATCTTGTTGGTTTTGAAGGGATGAAAAGTCACAGCTTCTATTGGGGATAAGGCGAGCTAATAGGCAGCAGCCCGCTCTCTCCTCATCTGTCATATCTAGCGATAGCATGCATATTGGAATTCTTGCAGCTGCAGCTCATGCTGCGGCAAACAACAGCCCTTTCACTATATTTTACAATCCGAGGTGGTACAAGCACTCAACTCTAATATGTGGTTGTCCTCCTATGAGAAATGTTATGCAAATGACAGCATCTAACGGTTAATGCTTTATCTCATTTTCAATAGGGCAAGTCCTTCTGAATTCGTGATCCCCTTGGCTAAGTACAATAAAGCATTTTATACTCAAGTTTCTCTTGGCATGAGATTCAGAATGATGTTTGAGACCGAGGAGTCGGGAGTCCGAAGATACATGGGTACAATCACTGGAATTAGCGATTTGGATTCTGTGAGATGGAAAAACTCCCAGTGGCGCAATCTCCAGGTAACATTTCTTTTTTGAAGGTGCTTTTAGCCAGGTTCTGTAACATCTTAGCTTTTGAATCCTTATGCTACTCTTATTTCAGTTCAAGATCGGGCACATGATCTTTGTTTGATTAGATATTGGAATGCCTTTTTCAGGCGCATCGACTTGTTGCCATTTGGTTTTATATGTAATGGGTGAGTTCAAGTAGTGAGAGCTGGGAAGTATAAGAGATATCATATGTAGTTTTTGCTTAAGTTTATCTTCCCATCAGATTCATGTAACAAAGTCTTCATCCAGTGAATCTAGATACCTTAAGGCGAGTCTAACTTTAGATTTTGTTTTCTTTTTTATTTTGACTCCTTGGCATCTTGATGCAGCTGCCGATCTTATCAAGGCTTATATCTGGCAATTTGACATCCCCTGATTTGTTATTTTATAGGTGGGGTGGGACGAGTCAACAGCCGGTGAACGACCAAGCAGAGTTTCAATGTGGGAAATAGAGCCTGTTGTAACTCCTTTTTACATATGTCCACCTCCTTTTTTTCGGCCCAAGTTTCCTAGGCAACCTGGTATGCCTGGTAAATTCATAGCACTTACATTCTATATTGAGTGTAGCTAAACAATTTATCTAAATGAGCTTTAAAGAACCCAGATATTGCTGTTTAATTATATGCTAGCCACTACTGTAAATGTAGCTTTAGAATCTGTGGTCATTATTGTGAATCTAGAAAGAATGAAAGCTTGTATCCTGTAATCTTTGTTTAGGTTCATTAGCTTCTCGTGATTCAAAAAGATTGAGTAGTAGCATCTCTGGCAAATATGTGGGAAAATGGACCTTCCTAATTACCAATAACTAGCCCATATGTTATAACATAATCCATTTGATTGCCTCTCTACTAATCTTCCTTATGATCGCTGACGTGTTTTGGCAGATGATGAGTCTGATGTAGAAAACGCATTCAAGAGGGCCATGCCTTGGCTTGGAGATGAGTTTGGCATCAAGGACACGCCTAGCTCAATCTTCCCTGGCTTGAGTTTGATGCAGTGGATGAGCATGCAGCAGAGTAATCCACTTCAAGCCACTCAATCCGGACTTCTACCTCCAATGCTTTCTTCCACTGGTTTACACAATAACCTTGGCATTGACGATCCCTCCAAATTGCTAAGTTTCCAAGCCCCCACCCAAGGTCTTCAATTTAATAAAACGAATCCACAAAATCAAGTCAGTCAATTGCTGCAACCGTCTATGGCTTGGTCTCAACAGCACCAGCTTCAGCAACTGTTGCAGAATCCTCTGGGCCAGCAGCAGCAGCAGCTGCAGCGCCAACCACAGCAGCAATTGCAGTCGTCACAGCAGCAGACGCCCCAACAGCTGCCACAGTCACAACCACCTCAACAGCAGCCGCTGCAGCCACAACAGTTTCAACAGCAATCACCTCATCAGCCGTCACAACAAACATCACAACAGCAACAAGTAGTGCAAATGCCTCTTGGAAATGGTGGGGTGGTTACATCTAATCAGTTCCCCAGCCAGATGGTGCAGCAATCAGCTTTATACTCTCAACTACAGCAGCAGCAGCAGCAGCAGCAGCAACAGCAGCAGCAACTGCTGACCACCCAAAATGCACCATCCCAGCCAAGCATACTCGGTATCAATAAAGTTCCTGTGCATCCAACATCTATATCACAAGATTCAAAATTTCAGTCACAGATGGAGCAGCAGCAACCTAGCCTCTTACAGAGGCATCAGCAGCAGCCGATGCAGATGCAACCTTCCTCACTTCTGCAGCAGAGCTGGACACAAAGGGCACAGCCGCAACTGCAGCCACAGCTTCCGCAGGTATTGCAGCAGAATTTACCAGAGCAGCAGATTCAACTACAACTGCAGAAATTGCAGCAGCAGCAGCAGCATCAACAACAACTGCCCAACCCTGCAGGCCCTCTTTTGCAGCCTCAATTGCAACAGCAACAGCCACAGCAACAGCAACAGCAACAGCAACATCAACATCAACAGCAAGTTGTTCCGCAGAACCAGATGCCTTTGTCTCAACAACAGCTCGTCTGCAACAGCCTTCCCACTCCGGCTCTCTTGTCGCCCCAACAATCAAATCCCAACCACCTTTATGGACAGCAGAAGGCACTTACTGCTGTTAGAGCTCTCTCTGGGCTCACAGATGGAGATGGTCCTTCATGCTCTACCTCTCCTTCTACTAATAACTGCCATATCCCCTCGTCTAACTTTCTCTGCAAGAATCAAGTAGCACAACCTGTATTAGTTGGGGATTCATCTTTAATAGAACCCATGAATCATCTAATTCAAGAACGTCAAATGAAGCCCGACGCCCGCATCAAGCATGAATTGCCAAGCTCAAAGGGGCATGACCAACTGAAATATAAGGCTTCTGTTACTGATCCCCTAGAAGTGTCATCATCTGCAACATCATACTGCCTAGATGCTACTGCAGCTCAACAGAATTTTTCGCTTCCGACATTTTGTTTGGACAGTGATGTTCAATCACAACCTCGCAACACCTCGCCTTTTGCTGCTAATATCGACAATTTGGCATCTGATACATTGCTTCCGAGGGGTTTTGATTCTCAGAAGGATCTTCAAAACTTGCTTTCAACTTATGGTGGCGGTACTCCAAGAGATATCGAGACCGAGTTATCCACTGCTGCAATCAGTTCACAGTCATTTGGGGTGCCAAGCATGCCTTTTAAGGCTGGCTGTTCAAATGATGTTGCAATCAATGACACTGGGGTTTTGAATGGTGGAATTTGGTCTAGTCAGACTCAACGTATGAGGACATATACCAAGGTTTGTATCATGTACATTCTTTAGTTTTGACGAAAACAACTTTTTATTAGAGCACCTGCACGTATGAAGGAGAAGGCAAGTTAATCAATCAATCTGAGAGGGAATATATATTTGGCATCATATCCTCCTGGACATCTTGATGTTGCATTGAAATTACATTTTACCTCAACAAGATTAAATTCTACATCTATCTTCATGCGTACACAGGGGCACCTCCTAATAGTCTAATCCAGTGCGCTAACATGCTTTTTTCCTCAATATGCAAATGGCTGAAAAACTAGTTCATCCTGTAAAATAAACCCCCCACTCACCCCCCCCCCCCCAAAAAAAAAAAAAAAAAAAAAAAAAAAATGAAGAAGAAGAGGGACACCCAGGTAAGTACCCCTATGAGTGTTATTAGTGTTCCACTGCCACTTTAGAATATACCATTTGAACCATAACATCTCAGTGACCCAATAATTTGCCTGTGACTTGGTGGTAAGGCCTAGTACTCTACAAACATTCGAAACTGCTTGCATAAATAGTGCATATATCTAGCATTTGTGTGGATGGGTTCTTGACCTTGTGAAAGAATGCCTCTCCTCATTCCTGCCCCCCTTAAGTGTGGTTTTACCTAGAAGCTTCAAATTTGAAAATCTAACTGAGATGTACCCATATGCCTTCTTGCTCTTCAGCAAGTCTTGAGCTTTTATTGTTTATCTATAGCTATTGAAAAGTGCATTGGGCATAGGAATAAAAGTCAAATCCACTTAATATCAATGTTTTCTCCTCTTCTATTTGTTTTTTTCTATGTTTGTTTTATAACCACTTGTCACACCAATACTGGTAGATGCAGATTATTGCTTTATGGAAGACCGGAACTGCATATTTTTATTGTACCATTAAACTTCTGATGTCTTTCTGAAGTAGTCTCTGCTGTTGGAGCTAAAATAGTATCACAAGTGTTATGGGATGCTCTATCCTTTGATTATCTATTGAAGATAGTCCCTAGCTTTCCTCTGTCAAGTCAGTTTAAATTATTTTCCCTGCTTTTCCCTCGTCACAAGTGGTATTTTGCAAGTCTTGCTTTCTTTCTGCATCACCTCTGTTGGTACTGAAAGTGGTCCTAATTCTTGAAGGTTCAAAAGCGTGGTTCCGTCGGGAGATCCATCGACATAACCCGTTATAGAGGTTATGATGAACTTAGGCGGGACTTGGCTCGCATGTTTGGAATTGAAGGACAGTTAGAAGACCCACATCGGACAGATTGGAAGCTAGTCTACATGGATCATGAAAATGACATACTGCTTGTTGGTGACGATCCTTGGGAGTAAGTGATATCCTCAGGTTTTTCAAGTCTTGCATCGAAGTGCTTTGTGTTTTCTAAACTGTAAAATTTTCCTGGCTCTCGCAGGGAATTTGTAACATGTGTTCAAAGCGTAAAGATTCTGTCATCTACCGAAGTACAGCAAATGAGCTTGGATGGGGACTTGGGCCTTGTACCCATCCCGAACCAAGCGTCTAGTGGAACCGACAGCGGAAACGCATGGAGAGGTCACTACGACGATAACTCGGCTGCCTCATTTAACCGATAAGACGACTATAACTCGGCTGCCTCATTTAACCGATAAGATTTGCAGGTGATATATTGATTAGTAGATAGTGCCAATGCTTTAGCCCGCGGGTTGGCAGAGGGAGATCAACTGCTCGCTGGAACTGTGACCAAAGAGATTCACGTGGTAAGATTCAAGGTCAAGCAAGCTGTTTTCAGTTTCAAGCGGATGAGAAGCCATAATTTGGGGATCGCTTTGTTAACTCACGAAGATATTCGCGCGAAATTAATCTTCTGGCTAACCCAGAGTGGCTGTCCTTTTTGTGACCTTTTTTATTATTATTGTGGATTGTAGAAGTAGATATGAAGATTCAGGCAATAGATGTGGCAAGAAGTTGTTCATTGACACATGGGAAAAAGAGGAGTGGACGTATATATACTTGTGGAAAGCTGACTGTAGTTTCCCTCTGTAAATTGTATGGTGATCTTAACAGTCACATGAGCATCAGCAGCTGCCACCCTCTTGCCAGCTGAAACAAAGTTAATTTGGCCCAATCTCGACTTACACTTATGTTCAGTCAGGGTCGGGTTCACTGTGGTCTTAATGTAGGATCTGGACTCACTAAACTTTATCCATTCCTTCTTTTCCAGTCATATGGAAAGGTTTTAGTATGCATTTTATTTGGCGAAATATCAAAATTAAAACGAAGGCATTTGCACGCGAGCAATATTGGGTTTATAAGACTAATTTACGAAAAAACCTACCATAGACCAGCACGGTCCCTCTTCTCTATTGACTGTCAAATGTGAGAACACATTTCCAAACAAAAAATGGAACTCTAGTCGGTACTCTCACAACTTTCCAAATAGCTCTCCGAGGAAAAGCTTCAACCTACTTTTCAAGTAAACCATAATAAGACTTTACAGAACAAAAATTATCTGACACTTCTCCAAGAGAGACCATGACATTAGTGAGGGAAATATTGGAGTTATACAGCAGACCAGAAAAGCCGACCAAAGCTTCAAGTTCGAAATCTTGGGCTTGTCTCATTAATTCGCATCTCCCTGGAGATGCAATTACTTTCCCACGGAAGAGCCTCTTTGTTCCCGGCGACGTCAAAGAGGTCAGGCAAGCAATCGTTGTATAGCATATTCCTGCAATTAGTGTCGAGCCCAAAGAGGATCTGCTTACCATCTCCCGAAATAGAATTTGTCTGAGCAGAAAACTCATCCCGCTTAGCTCTCAACCCGCCTCCAAAGACCGCACTCATGAGTTATTCTCCTACTTTCGGAAATCCAGTCAGTTTCTTCCAAGGCCAAATTTAGCAACCACCCCTTTCCTCCAAAGATAATGGTTGTCGACGTTGAAACGCCATACCCATTGGCCAAGAAGAGCCTTGTTTGCAAGAAAAAAGATTTGATGCCGAGACCGCCATTATAGTAAGGTTGCTTAACTGCTTTCCTACTAATCAGATGAAATTTATGCGACTTGTCGTAATCTCCCCCACAGAAATCTATTCTGAACAGCTTCCAGCCTTAGCATTTGTTGAACTAATCGGACCACCTCTGGGAAAAGAATTTGCTGTTAGGACTAGTTTGAAACAATTGCAGCCTGCCACTCAACCACCAGGAATGCTTGCTGTTCGCAAGAAGAAGGGCGCAAAGCTTCCGACCCGGCAAAAGGAAGCTTCTCCTCATTATTACTACCCTATACAACCTCGACAAGAGACTTCGAACAAACTTCCCTCCTAAGCAACACCCAGAACATGGACAATTTTCAATCAGCCGCAGAAGAAAGCCTCCCATTGCTGATAGATATATATTCCTAGAGCCGGAGTCACTCCCCGGACTTGGACAAACCTCCAAGAGCCGAGGACTTTTGCCCAAAGCATGATGCAAACTATACACCTTCCACCCAACCCTTGCTTCAGTCCCCCAGGCAAAAAGACAACCAGAGAACCCCCTCCATCAATCTCCATTATAACAAGAAATCTCCCGCTATTCCATTGAAGGGAAATCATGAGAGTTGGACCGTTGCTCCTATGCCTTCGGAACTAGGGAGACTCCGTTTTAGACCGTCAGAAAAGCTTCCGGGAGTTCTTAAACAAGAGGAAGCCGCCTTTGTCAAGGAAGACGCAGATGTGCCCATGATCGGTTGTCTTCAGTAACCCAACAACGGGTGATCAACTCTCCTTCCAAAACCAGAGGAGACACTTTTCTCTCGACCGTCACAGACAAGAACTCGTAAGCGGGCCATTCAAGGGGAAAAACAGATGAAAACTGGACGAGAGGAATAAAACAATCACTGGCGAAATAACAGGGAAAAGAACTACAGGAAAAGAAATGATCAGGACAAAGAGGAAGAAAACTGGCAAGGGCCGCTGAAGGTCCGACACCAGTCGCTGGCCACCGCATAGAGGTTGCCGGAAAACAGAGGAGGTGACTTGTGTGTCAGTGAGAAACGAGGGAGAGAGAAGAACTATAAGGAATAAGAGAAGAACAAAAGAGAGAAGGAGAAGAGGAGGAGACGGAGGCTCCCAAAGGATTAGCTGCACCGGAGAGATCACCAGCGACGGCTAAGACAGCCGAGAAGCCCCAAGCAGAGGCGAAACCGTGGAGAATCCTAGCAGACCTTTCTGATGTCATAATTTGATCAAATAATATTCTGCCATACTCTTCAGCATATCGATATTTTTAACAGCTCTAGATAAATTTAGCATTCCTACTTCAACATAGCAACAAATGTTTCAGATTTTCATCCAGCTCGATTGATCTCGAGAAACTGCAATATGTTAAGCTACTCGAAGCTTGCCAGTTGCTTCAATTCCATTATAAGGGTGCTGAAGCTCACTGGTTCTTTAAGGGAGCTCCGATTACATCACGGGCAATTTGATTTATAACTTGAATAGATAGCTATTCAAAGCTGCTAGATATGGTCTATAGAAGCAAAAGCTTATAAAAAGATTTATCACACAGGCAATTCATCTTCGCCCAACACTTACTGTTATAACTCAATTCACTCAGCCAAAGAAAAGTTGTAACAGGTTCTCCCCCGGAGAATTGGAATGCTGCAATTCCATCACCATGAATTATATTTCACTTTCGTCGAAATCAAAATTTAAACCTCACCCCATTTCGCCGCGAAAGTTCTCAGTTACATTTATGGCACAATCAGAAACTAGACCTGAATAGAAAAGGACTAGGAGAGCACTGCCATTACATCAGAAGCCCTCAAGACAATGTAATCCGAACCATCACTACTCTTGAAGTCATTGCCTGCATACTTGGAGTACATCACTGTGTTTCCTGCAGAGACTGTGAGCGGTTTCCTGTTCCCTTCTTCATCAAGAGGACCAGGTCCAACAGCAATCACCTGTCCGATCGTAAGCGGAACATGTAAAATTAGCAAACAATAACCAACAGAAAAAACATTGCTATAAAAGATAGGTCATCCGCAACATACACTGCACTGCATGCAAGCAGGCATGGGCAAAATGCAAGTCATGTGTGACTAAAGGGACAAATGGGACATACCGTTCCGATAGAAGGTTTTTCCTTGCTAGCTTCAGTCAATAGAAGGCCTCCAGCAGTCTTTTGCTCAGCCTCAGCAACCTTCATGAAAAGGTAAGACATTATAGAATACATCATTTTAACCCAAACAAGCAACAAAAATATGTGCTACGTGAATAAAAACCAATTAAGTGTATATATCATAAGAACTCACAAGATTTTTCATTTCCCCATAACCCAAGCACAATAAATGCCAGTTCGGAAATTATACTTTTACCAGAAAGAATTGATGATACACGGCACTCAATTAAGAATTCACAGGTGGTAATTACAACTGAGCATTTACACCTGGTCATGTAACAAACCTTAATTAGGATTCTCTCATTCAGGGGCTTCAGGTCCTTTACATCCTCAGTCTCTAAGATACCAAGAATGTCATCCTCCTTCAAAATAAGATGATTTGAACCATTGAATTCCAACTCGGTCCCAGCATACTTGGAATAGACAACCTGGCTGCCAGTCTGCATACACAACACAACAAATCCAGACAAGGCTCAGATAGTCTTGCCACGAATTAATTTTTATCGTTCTTATTGTGATGTCAAAGTTTAACTAGTTAATAACAGTGTAAGGCTAATGGCTCACTATTTGGATCACACAATTACCTTCACACTGATGTCAATTTGTGACTTTCCAATTGTCCTACCCTCTCCAACTGCAACCACTTCTCCTCCTTGAGGCTTTGATTGAGCTGTTGATGGGAGCAATATACCACCCTGTGTCTTCTCCTCAGCAGTCTTGATCTTGACCAGCACTCTGTCGCCGAGGGGCTTAAGAGAAGTGTACTGCATTATTGCAGCATGGGGTCAGTCAAGAACGGTTAAATGCATAAAATCAAAGTCAAGATAATAACGCAGCAACCTACTTCATAGAAGCAGCATCCAATTATACAACACAACTGACCCCATAATCCAAGAACCACAAACCTGGACTTGCCACTACCTTTTCCCACTCATTAGCTTATTATTGGGTAGTTCTCCTAAGCCAAGCTAAACAATAATAGCAGGAGACACTCTCCAATGCCTGACATGTTTTCAAGTTTCAAATAGATCCTCAAAACAATAACTCCCCAATGTGTTAGCATCATCATCAACAAATAGCACGACTGACTTCACAGCCAATTCAACACTCAAAACTCTGCAGATGCCTACATGGGGTATTCATGAAATTAATAACACATCAGCATGTGCTTCTACCCAGATGAAACCCAAAACTCCAGTATCCCTTGGGAAGCAAAAGCACTGGAATTCATTGTAATTTGAACTAATCATATCAGACTACCAACAAGCCGCCTCAACTAACAACACAATCCTCTACTTCAAGCTATAACTATTAACCTCATTATCAGCAAGATAAAGGCCATTCAACCGACAAGCGCTAGAACAAACGAACGGTCAGCCCAAAAACCAAGAACCCACCTTAGGAGCAACAACGGTGGCAGCCCGCACGACAAGCCCCCTGAAGGACCTCTGCGCCAAGGACCCACCTTTGAACGGACCCACGAAAGCAAACTTCACCGTGGACGGCTTGAGCCCATCGAAGGACGGGACCAACCTAGCCGAGAACGCGGGTGCCGTGAGCTGACCGCTCGCCATATCTCTCTGCCCAATTTTCAAGAATCACAAAGAAAGTCAGTCGCTTTTCGAATCAATCGAAGAAAGCTCGGTCGAAGCTCGCGAGAAGGGGAGAAAAGATTGCAACTTTGCGATGCACGCACCTTGTAAGAACGAGGATTGGCGTGGGACAAGGAAGATAAGAAGGGGAGTTGTTCTTGAGCAGGTGACGATAGAAGCTTCAAGATAAAAACCCTAGTAGTGTGCACTGAAGAGGAAGACGAGATGTTTTATTATAAAGATGATAAGAGAGGCTTCTAGAATTTTCACGCCCATTTGAGCAAAAGTGCCCACGCCCGCTTCCTATTTCTTTTGTCACTATTCCATCTATAATATCCCCTTCTACTTAAAATTCAAGGAAGAAGTAACGCGAAAAGTTTTAAAATTGATTGCGAAAGTGCAAATTAAGTTTAAAAAATTTATAAAGGTATAATTTAATCTTGAAATTTGTCTTGAAAGTTTGATCGAGTACTAAATTTTTAAGAAGTGCAATCAACTTTTTCAAACTTGTCACAAAAGCGTAATTGAATTTTAAAATTTTTATAAAGTGTACTCAATGAATGGACTTGATAAGGCTAATTTGACAAGTTTTATGATTTTATTGCATTTTTTAAAAGTTTCAATACTTAATTATACTTTCGTGACAAATTTTATAATTAAATTGAATATTTTCAAAATGTTTAGACTCAATTGCGTTTTTTAGAATAAATTTTAGACTTTTGATCCCATATCTCCTAAATCAAAATACGATAACACTTAGATTCTATTGGTTTTAAAAAAAGTGTAACTATTTTGAAAAATGTTTTCAAGGAAACCATTTTTAAGAAAATGACAGTATTTTCCAAAGCGTTCGGTTGAAACTTAAATATGAACTATAAAATATTTTATGTCATTTGATATTTGATTTTATTTTGTATGGAAAATTACAAAAAAAAATCGATGTTTTAATATTTTTTTTTAAAATTTTTTTTTTTTTTTTTTTCCTTCTTCCTCAATTGATCATCGACCATGGCGATGGTCAGCTACTGGCTTAAGGTGAAGTTCCACATCCCTCGAGGTCTCTAAAGGTCGATGAGACTCTAGTGAACTCAAGCGAGTGTCATAGGCCGATCGATTGGAATCGTGACCATGCGGCAACTCAGGCTCTTTTGGGATCGCCTAAGCCAAGTCTTGCTCGATCGATTACACACTCACTCACTTTACTCGGATCGTAAAGAGAGGAGCTCTAAAAAAAAAGGAGTTTTAATATACTGAAATAGTTGAATGGTTCCAAATGAGAGAGAGAGAGCACTCCCTCTTATACTAGAGGCCTTCAGATTACATCCGTCGATCAACTTTTAATCCGGTGGACGAGATCTAGAGAGAGAAGCTTTAAAAAGAAAGAGAAAGTCTCTAGAAAAATGAGCTCTAGAAAGAAAGGAGTTTTGATATACTCAAATAGCTAAATGGTTCCAAATGAAAGGGAGGACACTCCTTTTTTATACTAGAGGCCCTCAGATTACATCCGTCGATCGACTTTTAATCTAGTGGACGAGATCGCACCGCCAAACCTATTGACACTAATGATAGCTACCAACTACCGACACTAATGATGAAAGACTTCAAGAATTTGGCGTAATGACCATGTTGCCCACCTTTGGAAAGTTCTGGAAATAGTCTTGTTGGGAATCCCAACGATCGCAGGAGGTCCTCTGTGGCAAGGCACAGCTCTTTAACTCCGGAAACCTCTTGGCCATGACATTCTCCCCCACTCATTTGAGCGACGCCCTCATTGCTCACAGCTCGACAGGCAGCCTTCTTGGCGCAAGCACGGGCTTTCCTCCTTTGGTTTTGCTTAGTTCGGATGCTCACGAACGATGGACCACACCCTTCCATCTTCAGCTCGGGCTTGGGTGTAGAACGCAGCAAGCACTCCACTTTGAGGAAGAGCACTTGGATTTGTATATCGCGAGTTGGAGTAGGAGAATCCAATTCTACCTTCGGCTTCTCCATGGGTGGCGGCTTGTGCATGTGCTTCTCAGCATTCAAGCTCTTGTCTAGACGTCGGATCGTGGCGATGGTCTTGGTGTCAACCACCCCTTTTATCATGGGGATCATTGCCGAGCATTTCGGATCGAGGATCATGATGCACTTGGTCCTCATGTCGATCATGGACCTTATGCTATGGAAAAAATGCATTCCCGGAATGAGATTATAATCGTCAAGATGAATTACCTCGAATGATAGTTTGCCCTTCCATCCGCCGATTTGAACATCCACGGGAGTTGATACTACACCCTTGAGCCCATCCGAGTTGATAACCTTGAACGAATTCCCGATTAGCTCTACGCGAAGTCCTAAAGCTTTCACCACTTCGGTCGACATGAACATGTTCGACGCACCCGTGTCGACCAAAGCGTAAAGCGTTCGGCCACACACTTCGACCTCCACGAAGAACATGTCCACTTCGACCTCCACGAAGAACATGTCTGAGTTTGAGGCAGCTTCCTCTTCTTTGGATGACGATCAAGCTTGGACAGTGTTGACAACCTTCACAGCTCCAAATTAGATTTACTGCTTCTCCTCTTTGGGCTCCTCCTCTTCCTCTTCGATGGCAAGGAGGGCATTGATCTTACCCTTCTTCGGGCACTTTTGGGTCCAATGCAGACCTTTGCAATGAAGCAAGGAGAAGGCGGGGGTTGATCGAATTTACTCGTCGTATAGTCTGTTTGCGGTTGACCCCTTTGGAAGGACGGCTTGGAAATGCCTTCACCCCATGTCTTGACTCGGCCGCTTTAATCTTTCGATGCACGGGGAGCGTCTCCAGCTTCATCCTTGGAGGATCGATCCGACCTCCAATCCCTTGCTCTATTCTTCGGTTCGGCTTTGGTTAGGTCGACGAGGGATTCGGCAACGCTTAGCGCTCTCGCAAGAGTATTCACATCCCGTCGCTTGAGCTTGAGTTGTCCCCAGAGTTTCAGTCCATCCATGAACGCTCTAAGAGCCTCCTCCTCTCCTAGATTGCAGATTTGGAGTTTGAACTCCGTGAATTCCTTCACATACTCTCGGATCATGCCCCTTTGTTCGAGGCGATAGAGCTTGCTACAGGCTTCTTATTGAGCAAACTAGAGGAAGAAGTAGTCTCGGAATTCTCTCACGAAGTCATCCCATGTGTCTACGGGATCGACGCCGCGCTTGGTCTTATTGCACCTATTGCGCCACCAAAGCATTGCGATATCGGAAAGGAACATCGAAGCGGTTCTTACCTTGATTGACTCGTCTTGGATGTTGACAGCGCCAAAGTATTGCTCCAAACGAAGTTGTCCACCTCTTTGGCGGATCGGTCACCTTTGAACTCTTTGGGTTTCAGCACCTCAAGCTTGGGCACCACTTGTGTAGGCATTGACCCATTGGTGATGCTCAATTTACATAGGGTGAGCTCGGTCTTGAGTTCTTGGATCTCCGCCTTCATGACTTCGACCTCATCCTTATGAAGGCTTTGTTCCTCGATCACTTAGACGCACTCATTCAACACATCGATCAATGCTTCAAGGGCTTCTTCCTTGTTGTGCAGCAGGGCGATTGATGCCAATCGTGAAGTCTTCACGGAGCGAGGTCACAACCTCCATGATCCGGTCTCTCATGTCATCAAGACCTTCCATGAACTCGACCATGGCACTCAAAACCTTCGCGAGCTTCTCATCAAATGCAGCTACGACATCCATCGAGGCTTCTCTTTTCTTTGTTCGGCCATGAGTCTCCTTGACTTGAACGGCCTCTCCATCCATGATAGCGTCTTGGCTCGACATTCTCTTGAACAGTTGGTGCTCCTCGATCTCTCAAAATGGATCCCTCCTTTACTTTGATACCACTTGTCACGGGCCGATCAATTGAGATTGTGACCGTGTGGTAACTCTTTTTTGGATCGCCTAAGCCAAGCCTTGCTTGATCGATCACACACTCGCTCGCTTTACCCATATCGGAGCTCTAGAAAGAAAGAAGCTTTAATATACTAAAATAGGCAAATGGTTCCAAATGAGAGAGAGGGCACCCCTTCTTATACTAAAGGCCCTCAGATTACATCCGTCGATCGACTTTTAATCCAGTGGACGAGATCACACCGCCAAACCTACTACACTAATGATAGCTACCAACTACCGACACTAATGACAAGAGACTTCTAGAATTTGGCATAATGACCGTGTCTCCTACCCTTGGAAAATTCTAGAAGGAGTCTTGTCGGGAATCCCAGCAATTGCAGGAGATCCTCCGCAGCAAGGCACGACCCTTTAGCTTCGGAAACCTTGGCCGTGACACAAGGCTCAAGCCTCATTTGGCGTGGCTTATAATTTACGAGTCTCGTTAGGAGGGCATTAGTGAGAAATATAGAAGGAAGGGAGGGAGGAAAGACATTGGAGAGAAAAGTGAAGAGTGGCGGTGATTGAATCCAGCGCTGGTCTTGGTGTGGTGACTGGTGACGATTTCATTTGAAGTGGTATTGATGACAAATGACATTTTCTCTCATGCACCTCTTTGCTCATGTTGGTTCCAAAAAAAAAGTGCTTCAAGTTGCAGCTAAAGCATCCACTTGAAGGAGGGAGAGTAAGATCTTTTCATCAAAAGAACATAGAGGGAGAACAATTAAAAGTGAACTTCTAATTTGAAGGATATAGTAGTGATCAACTATTTTAAGAGGAAAGGATTTGGTAATACATTAGGTGAAAATAATGGCTGCCTATCATTTATACGATAATAATGGTGTATACATATTTATAATCGCAACATGCTAGTAGACCATTACGGAATAATCTTATCAAGGGGCAGCGATTCTGAATCTTGAATATAGACATACAAAAATGATTTTGCACTATATAAATGCATTGCATTCTTTAATATTCAATCTTGATGGACTTTCAAATGAATTATGGAACTTGTGCACGTGTCTAATCTTATTAAATGTGATTTGAAAATTTAAAATCTACTATTTGAGGTGATTGTCTCTATTAAAATATATAATTACCTATATATCGATAGTATCATGAGAGGTGTCATTTCCGTCTTTAGTAAATTTAATTAGCGCTCTATAGGCACTTATTAAAATAAAAAATAAAAAAACCCATAGTACATATGTACAAAAATGAAAATATTTTTGGTGACTTTAAATACTAAATTCACGTTCTGACCAAAAAAGAAAAAATTAAATTCACGCGTTAAGATTTTCGATGTGTAATGGGGAATGTAAATAAAATCACACATCAAGCATTGGATTTAGAAAGCCGAAAATCGAAAGTCAAATGTAAAATCCAACCAAAAGCCCAAAAAGCCAACAAGAGGATTAGTAACTTGGTATCGACAATTATGGGCCTTATGATCCGACAACAAGCCTAAAATCAAAAGTCAACTAAGAAATGTTGATGCATGAAGCCTTGCATTAGATTTTGAAACAGGCCCACAATATGCTGTCGGAGAAATTTTAAAAAAAAAATAAGGACAGGAAAAAAATTATACTTTGAAATAATTATACAAAGAAAATGTGAAATTTCTCGGCTGCAAAAACAAAGGAAAAATCCAAATAAGGACCTGAAGTGGATCAATTTTCTCAAATAAGGATTTGAAATGAACTTTGTGTCAGATAAAGACCTAAAGTAAACGCATTGTCTCAAATGAGGACTTGAAGTGATTGAATTAGTTCCAAATAAGAACCTGAGCTTGCTGGTCAGTCAAATATTCGCCAGCTATCAAGCATGTAACATTTCTGATGACCAAAGTTTGGGCAATTTTGTCCAAAAAAAATCTAGGGAAAATTAACAAATCTTAAAACAAAAAAAAAACAAAAAAACCCTAGGTTTTCTATGGTCTCCCTATTCCATGTACCCATTCTCTACAAAGTCAAAGACCAAAGTTCTCTGCATTCCTTGTACCCATCCTCCACAAAGTCGAAGACCCAAATTCTATGCCAGTTGAGGCACGAATTCAAAAACAAGAAGAAAACCATATGCTTCTTTCTTTGTTTGTGGAGACCTAAATTCTCTGCCAGTCGAGCAAGGCGAGGAGCAACAAGAATCGAGTCATGACGAGGACTGGGCAGTGATTTGGTTGAGGAGCAACGGAGGAGAAGAAAGAAGAAAACGTAAACATCTAAATGAATAATCTAAACTTAATTAATTTAGAATTTTCCATTTTTTTCCAATCACAAATTTCTGACAAAATTGCCCATATTTTAATCACGGGAAAATGTCTGCTAGCGAACTAGGTCCTTAATAGAGATTAACTTAATCACTTTGGGTCCTTATTTGACACAAAATTTATTTTGAATCCTTATTTAAACAATGGGTCAATTTCGGGTCATTATTTAATACAAAGTTTACTTTGAGTCCTTATTTGAGAAAATATATTCACTTCAGGTCTTTATTTGAAATTTTCCCCAAAAACAATAATATGATTAATAAAATTTAACCCAAAAGGGGTAATTACCAATTTTAAATGGGCAAGCTTTAAAAATTTCCAAAAATGTACATGTTAATTAAACACAATAATTGCCACCATGATGGTCAAGTTTTCGAGTCTAATGATGTAAAAGGGTCTTCAATGATTGACAAACCTACCAAATGCCAATTAAGTATATGCTACTTTTGTTTTACGTATACTCCAAATGGCCTTGAACTTATAGATCTTTCGTGGTGTGCAGCCTATTTAACCCGCATGTTCGATCTACCTCACATAGTGATGGGTAATTTCCCACATTCTTACAAATCTTTTAATAGCCGAATCTAGTAAAACTATTGGTAGTAACTGTACATCAACTTAAACGTATCCAATTATAAATTCTCCTGATCCACAGAAGAAAAAGAGAAGAATTTAGAAATCCCCACATGCTAATTGACAAAATCAAAAATAATACTCGCATATCCCATTTGGAAATGTTTCTGTTCATTCGGTGTGGAAAATAAAATTCTTGGAGTTTTTATTACGAAAATTGAGGCTGACGCAGTGGACAGAGAGAGAGAAAAAAAGAGGCTTTTTGGGGGTGGGGGGATATAAATCACCGATGACGTTGTCCGGATGTTGACGTTTGAGTCGATGCTGTTTTGACCAGCGAGTCGAGTGGAACGCACGAGTGTGTTTTGCTGATGAAGGAGGTGACGATGTGTTTCGAAACTCCTTTGCAATTTCTTTAGGTTGACTTGGAATTCGCCTCTGCACGAGTGCCTATCACCTCTCTTTTCATGGTCCACTGACCTGAAGCTGCATTGACTGATCAATGACGAAATACTAATAATCTCGGAGCCGCGTCGCCGGTTAAGGAACGGACTTGTGTGTACATTGACTGGACTAGTAACGTGCATTCAGTTGTCCACATCGCCCAAGGATCAGTATTTGGATGTTCAACCGTGTCCTTAATTCCAAACCTTATGTAAACTCACAAGGTTAGTGTGATTTTAAATTTCTACACTTAGTTTGAGGAAAAGTGTTAGAATGTTTAATTAATAAATCATGTTAAATTCTCACACGACATAAAACATTTTAGGTGCAATCGAATGTATGTGAGTCAATTGTATTTTGGTTTTTAAATCACGTGATTCCTAATGAGACTCTTAAATAGTCTCACCAAATCTCACACGACAAAAAACATTTTTGGTGCAATTGAATGCACATGAATCTAGTGTGCTTTAGTTTTTAAATCATGTGAATTCCTAATGAGACTCGTAAGTTATAAGCCATGCCAAATCTCACATGATAGAAAACATTTTTGGTGCAATCAAATTCTTGTGAGTTTGGTGTATTTTAGTATTTAAATCACGTAAGTTCCTCAAGAGTCTTGTGTTGACGTATGCAATGACCTACTTTTCTACTTACCAAATTGGGTTTACCAGAAACTTGATGGTGATGAGTATGGTACGAACATCACTTCCTACTTTAAATCAAGGAATGAGTACCCTTAAAAGCCTTAAAATATATTACAAAAGTGTAATTGAGTCTAAAAAATTTCGAAAAGTGTAATTAAATCTTAAAATTTGTCTTGAAGTGTAATCAAGTCCTAAATTTTTAAAAAGTGCAATTAAGTCTAAATTTATCATAGAAGTACAATAGAGTTTTAAAAATTTTAAAATGTGCAATCAATGGATAGACTTGATTGGACTAATATGATAAGTTTTATGATTTTATTGCAATTTTTCGAAGTTTTAGTACTTAATTACACTTTCTTAACAAGTTTTAAGACTAAATTAAACTTTTTAAAAATTTGGGGACTCAATTGCATTTTACTGACAAATTTTAGAACTTTCAATGCATTTATCTCTTAAATCAAAACACGATAACACTTAGGCTCCGTTGATTTTGCGAAAAGTGTGACAATTTTGGAAAATGATTTCAAAGTACAATACTTTCTAATGTTTGACTAAAATCTAAAAATGAACTAGAAAATATATTTTTTTCATTCGATATATGATTTGATTTTGTAGGGAAAATTACTAAAAGAAATTGATTTTTTATTATTTTTTCTTTTTCTTTTTGCTTCTTCCTCAACCGATCGCCAACCGCAATGATGGTTGGCCATTAGCTTGTGGCAAGGTTCTGCCTTGCCCGAGATTACCGAAGGTCGGCAAGGCTTTGGCAACCTCGGGTGAAGCTTGAGCCTTGCCCAAATTGCCAAACTTAGCGCAACTCGAGCTCGGCTAAGGTCGTTTGGGCAAGCTCAAGCCTTGTAAAGGTTGGTGATGCTCTGGCGAGCTCAACCTTATCGGCCTATGGAGAGGCTCGAGCTTGTCTATGGTTAGTGGTCAACTACCGCTATGGTCGACAACTGACTAAGAGGAAGCAAAATGATTTAAAAAATTAATTAAAAATTATATTTTTTTTGGTAAAGATTAAAAAATAAAAATAAAGGAAAAAAGTATTTGGTGAAAGAGAGTACTTGATATAGCGGTGAAAGATAGAAAATGGAAAAGTAAAAAACATTTTCCCCACTTTTGATAGCGTTCTTTCCATTGTCATAAAATATTATCTTCCACTAGTTTATTTTCTATGAATTGAATAGCGAAAAATTGGAAAAAAATTTCCTAAAAGTTGTTTTTAGTGGACCGAATAGAGCTTTAGATAATTGCTATATTCACCTCACTTTTTGCTAAAATCACTCCTATGTAATAAGTGAACAGTATACCTTTTAAAATAAAAATCTAATCTATTTATTGTCCTTCCTATATTGCCTCGGGGAGGATCTCACTCTCCCTCCTCTATACGTTTTTGGGTCAAGCCTTCTTTGATTAAGGCTCTGTTTAGTCCGGTGTTTGTAAAAAGCCTTCGGCCAAATGCAAAGGTCTTTAGCTTAGGGCTTTGGGGAAATGCAAAATTACTTGATAAACATATATTTGGAAAGCTCTTTGGTGTGATCAAATTAAGTTTTTAATTTTAATATTTTTAAAATTGAAAAAAGAAACAATGGCTAAAATTTTTTTACATTTTCATGTGAGAGTAATGTAAAAGATACGAATTAACAAATTTATTTTAAAAAAATTACATCAAAGGAATTTGGGTGTATGTAAGATGCAAAACTCATTTTTTGGCGTGTGGTTCTTTTAGGTTTGTTTTCAACTTTGAATGAGTTTTTTCAAATGAGTGACCATTCTTCTTAATCTAAACAAGGACAATCCTGGCTTCATTTTGCTATTTGCAATTCTTTTCGCAGCCACAAGCAGGTGATGATGGAAGTTTCAAGACAAAAACCCTAATAGCCTGGACCGGGGGGTTGGGGATGAGAGGTTTTATTAAAAAGATGACAAGAGACTTCTAGAATTTTCACTAGAATTTGAGTGAGCCCCCACGCTCCCACGCCCCCTTCCTATTTCTTTTGTCACTATTCCCCTCCTACTTTGAATCAAACAATGGGTATATTAAAAGTCTTAAAATTTATCATGAAATTGCAATTGACTTTAAAAATTTTCACAAAATATAATTAAGTCTTAAATTTTTTCTTGAAAGTGCAATCAAGTCCTAAATTTTAATAAAGTGCAATCAAATCTTCAAACTTATAATGAAGGTACAATTGAGTTTCAAAATTTTCAAAAAATGCAATCAATGGAAGGACCTAATTGGATTAATTCAACAAATTTTAGAACTTAATTACACTTTTTGAAAGTTTAAAGATTCAATTGCATTTTTGTAACAAATTTTAGGACTAAATTGAATTTTTTAAAATTTTTAGGACTCAATTGCATTTTACTGACAAGTTTTAAGACTTTCGATGTACTTAACCCTTAAATCAAAACACATAACACTTAGGCTCCTTGGTTTCTCAAAACGTGTAATGATTTTCAAAAATGTTTTCAATGAAGCCATTTTTCAAGAAGATGACAATATTTTTCATTATTTAGCTGAAATTTGAAAATGAATTAGAAAATATTTTCCTTCACTTGATATCTGATTTGATTTTTTGGAAAATTACAAAAGAATTCAAATGTTTTGATTACTTTTTGTTTTTCTTTTTACTTCTTCCTCGATTGATCGCCAACCACAACGATTGCCAACCATTAGTTTGTGATGAGGTTCTGCCTCACCTAAGCTCGCCAAAGGTTGGCAAGGTCCTAGCAACCTAGGATGAGGCTCTAGCCTCACCCAACTCACTAGATCTCATCTAATGCAACCCAAGCTTACCCAAGGCCTTTTGGGTAAGCTTAGGCCTCGTTAGAGATTGATGAGGCTCTAACGAGCTCGACCTTGCTAACCTGTGGTGAGGCTTGAGCTCGCTTATGGCTAGTGGTCGACTAATGCCATGGTCGGCAACTGACTGGGTAAGAAGCAACATGAAAAACAAAAAATGGAAATTAAAAAAAAAAAAAATTTCGATTTTTTTTAAAAGAAAAAGAAAAAGGTGTTCAGTACAAGAAAGTACTTGATCTAGAGGTGAAAGAAAGATGATGGAAAATGATTTTCCCTACTTTCGATGGTGTTCTTTCCATTTGTGGAAAATGTTTTCTTTTGCTAATTAATTTTCTATGAACTAAACAGTGAAAAATTTGGAAAATATTTTGTAGGTGTTTTTTTCAATGAAACGAACAGAGCCTTGAGCGACCACTATTTTCAACCCCCACTAATTGCTAAAATCATCTCTCTCTCCCTCCTCAATACTTTTTTTGGTAAAGTCCCTCCTTGGTTTAGTTTAGGCAAAATTCCAAATAAAGACCAAAAGTGCTCTAATTTTCTCAACCAATGACTTAAAAAGTGGATCTTATTTTAAATAAGAGCCTGAAGTAATACTTATTTCAAATAAGTGCTTGAAGTGATCATATCAGTCTTAAAAAAGGGTCTAACCTCACTGGTTGAATGGCATTTTAGTCTTTTAATTGTTTAAATATGTTTCTAATTTCCCTTTTTCTTTTCTTTTCTTTTTTCTTTTTATTTTCTTTCTTTCTTTTCCCTTCTTCCCTCCGCCAAACATGGCAAAGGTCATTGATCTTAGGCATGGGCAACCAGGGTGGCGTTGGGCAAGTGCTACCCTCACCAAATTAGGCGAGGGTTTCCTCGCCTAGGCTGGGTAGGCAAGGCCAAGTGAGGGCCACCTTTGCCTACCTAAGTGTGAGGACTGCCCTCACCCTCGCCGGATTTGGTTCCTCGCCTGCCCAAGCAAGGGTCGCTCGACGGGGGTGAGGGTACCCCTTGCCCTCGCCACACTAGGCAAGGGTCATCCTTGCTCAATGATGGCAAGGGTTGTTCCTCCCCAGATCTAGTAAGGGCATTCCTCGCCTAAGTTCGGCAACCTTTGCCAATGCCAGTGAAGGAAAGAAGAGAAAAGAAAACAAATCAAAAGATTTTTAAAAAAAATACTATCAGAATTTTTTGACTAAAACAGCCAACCAAAAGTCTTTATTTGAGATAATTTAACCACTTCAGGCTCTTATTTAAGACATTTTGCCACTTCCAACATTTATTTAAAATAATGTCTACTTTTGGTTCTTATTTGAGAAAATGTTGACACTTCAAGCCCTTTTTGAAATTTTCCCTTAATTTATATTTGCGGTACAACTTCAAGTATCTGTTGTGTTTTTTTTTTCTTGAACAAGATGAGCAAAGAGGTGCATAAGAGAATTTCAATGACCTCTTATAACAATTATTAGACTACCTTAATAAATGGGCTTGCTCCCGCCCTACCCCATGTCGAGCCTACTACCACCACCATCATCCTTGGCTTACGTAAGTCCTCACCATTGCACGCGTCACTCTGTCGTTATTTGTCTATACTGTTACAACGTGACCATTCCTCCTCTCTCATATCCAATTTGTTGTGTCTGTCTCTCTCTTCATATTGATGGCTTCGCCCTCGACTACCTCTCCTCCTTGCCTCTATCTTCAACCTTGTGCCACGGCAATCTCAACTCAAGCTCATTCAAAGCCCCAAATCGAATTAAGGGCTTTTGTGGTCTCGAATTAATGCCGATTTGAGGTTGTGGCTATTGCCAAGTGCAGGACACAGAGGGCATTAGTGCGTGCGTGCGTGCGTGCGTGAGAGAGAGAGAGAGAGAGAGAGAGAGAGGTGCGTGTAAGGATAGGGGAGAGAAAAGTGAAGAGTGGCGATGATTGAATCCAATGGCAATCTTGGCATGGTGGCTATATGTATGTATGTATGTATGTATGTACACACACACCTCAAGTTGTGACAAAAGCATCCACTTGAAAGAGGCTGAGCAAGATCTTTTCACGAGAAGAAGATAGAGAGAGAACAATTAGAAGTCTCTTTTAATTTGAAGGATATACCGATCAACTATTTAAAAAGAAGTGGATTTAGTAATACATTAGGTGGAAATAATGGCTGCCTATATTTAGACAATAATAATGGTGTATACGTATTTGTAATTGTGACATGCTAGTAGACCATTACGGAATGATCTTATCAAGTGGCAACGATTCTTAATCTTGAATATAGACATACAAAAATGATTTTGCACTGTATAAACACATTGCATTCTTTAATATTCAATCTTGATGGACTTTTAAATGAAATTTGTTAAAGAATGAAACTTGTGCACTTGTTTAATCTTATTAAATTTGCTTTGAAAATTTAAAATCTACTGTTTGAGGTGAGTGTCTTTATTAAAAGTTGTAATTACCTATATCTCAATAGTACCATGAGAGGTGTCTTTTCCATCTTTAGTAATTTGAATTAGTGCTCTATGGGCACTTATTAACAAAACCCATAATAAATATGTACAAAAATGAAAACATTTTAGGTGACTTTAAATACTAAATCACGCTTTAAGATTTTCAATATGTATAGGGGAAAAACAATTAAAATTTCACATCAAGCATTGGATTTAGAAAGCCGAAAATCAAAAGTCAAATGTAAAATCCGACCAAAAGCCCAAAAGCCCAACACGAGGATCGAAAACTTAGTACCGACAAGTATGGGCCTTATGATCCGACAACAAGCCGAGATTCAAAAGTCAACTGAGAAATGGCCTTGCATTAGATTTTGGATCAGGCCCACAATATACACTGGGGGAAAATTTTTAAAAATGAGGACTGGAAAAAAACTATATTAATTGAAATAACTATACCAAACCGACCAAAACTAATAATAATAATTATACAAAGAAAATGTGAAATTTCTCGGCAGCCAAGACAATAATATGATTAATAAAATTAATAAAGCTTAACCCAAAAGAAATTAGTTCCCTCTTAGGTGCTTTGTCTTCCGAACAAGATGTTTTAATAATTTTCTTTTCATGCCGTATATCCCCAAAAAAAAGGGTGATTAACCATTATTAAATGGGTTAGCTTTAAAAATTTCCAAAAGTGTATGTGTTAATTAAACATGATAATTGCCACCATAATGGTCAAGTTTTCAAGTATACGTGATGTAAAAGGCTCTTCAGTGATTGACAAACTGGTTAGATGCCAACTAAGTATATACTACTTCTGTTTCATGTATACTCCAAATGCAATCATTATAAATTGCATTGAACTTATAGATCTTTCACAACACGTGACTTATTTAATTTGCTTGTTTGACCCGCCTCTTGCGGCGACAAGTAATTTGTTCACGTTCCTTCAAATTTTTTAATAGTTGAATCTAGCAAAACCACAACATTGGTAGTAACCAATAGTACCTCGACTTAAACGTGCTCAATTAGAAACCGTTCTTATCACCAAAAAAACAAGAAGAGGAATTTCGAAATTCCCACATGCTAATTGTCAAAAATTAAAAATAATACTCGCATGTCACATTTACAAATGTAGCTGTTCATTCGGTACGGAAAATAAAAATAATAAAAGTTTTGGAGTTTTTATTACGAAAACTGAGGCTGACGCAGTGGAGAGAGAGAGAGAGAGAGAGGTCACTGATGACGTTGTCTGGATGTTGACATTTGACTGGAGTGGAGTTTTGACCAGCGAGTTGACTGGGACACACGAGTGTGTTTTGCTGATGAAGGAGGTGACGATGAGTTTTGCCACTTTTTTCCAATTTTCCTTAGGTTGACTTTGAAATCGCCTCTGTGCGTGTGCTTATCGGCTCTCTTTTCGCGGTCGACGGACCTAAAGCTGCATTGACTGATCAATCACGAAATAGTCATGATCTAGCAGCCGGGTCGCCAGTTAAGGAGCAGATTTATGTGTACTATTGATTGGTCACATGATGTGAATTCGATTTTGGACCAATATTCTAATGTTCAACCTTGCCCTTGATTCTGAACCTTAAGTAAACTCACAAGATTAATGTGATTTTAAATTTCCATGTTAGTGTAAGGGAAAGTATTATAATATTTAAATAATAAGTCTCGCTAAATTCTCGCACGACATATATTTTAGGTGCAATTGGATGCAAGTGAGTCCAATATATTTCAATTTTTGAATCATGCAAATTCCTAAGGAGACTTGTAAGTAATAAATCATACCCAATCCTTATACAACATAAACATTTTAGTTGCATTTGAATGCATGTAAGTCCAGTGTATTTCAGTTTTAATAAATCACGCCAAGTCTCACACCACAGAAAATATTTTTAAGTGCATGCCAACTTGATGTATGTGAGTTCCCTGTATCTCAATTTTTAAACGATGCGATTTCCTTAAGAGTCCTCTGCTGACGCACGCAATGACCTGCTTTTCTACTTGCCAAATTGCGTTTACCAGAAACTTGATGCTGATGAGTATGGTGACGCAGCCTTTTTTTTTTCCTTTGAAGGAGACTTGCCACTTGTTTCCAGGAAGCCAGCACTTCTTCGGTTTTATGACCTTTCTTGGCTCTCCAGTTGACTAAAATGGCTGGGCTTTCCATCTTTTTCTTGCTTGTGCTTATCACCACTAAAATCAGACAACAGCTACTGATCACAGAAAAGGTATGTCTTGCTGCCTGGTCCAGACAAAGCTGGCTTTTTGCCATCTTCCTAATCGTAATCCGAATTTCGAATTAGGGCATTTGATTACCTCGTTTGGCAATTGTCTTAGACACTTTTGAACCAGATTCGACCACATCATCACCAAAATGACCTTATATGCATATTCACTTCCAGGAAAAATGTATGGTGTGGTGAATGTGTGTAAAATCAAACGAAGAAGGAATAGAAATTACCACTGTGATTTTTCAGATTTGTCAAGATGAATTGTTTCCATCTAATATTAGAAGAACACATTTATTTGGACTTTATAATAGGAAAAAAGTTGATATATTCCGTAATGTGCACGTTAAACTTAAACTGAGCTTGGAAGCCACATATCATAAATTGCCGCGATACGATCAAGCTTATATGATCAAGGTCAATAATCCCATGCCAAACCCGCGCCGATATTTAGGAGAATTTCATTGCACGGGAAAATGCCTCGGGCCCATTCGAGTAATATTCCTACTACTTTGAATTCTCAAGTCAAAAAAGGAAAAGCTCAAGCCATGTACGGAAGCTTAGGGTTTTATTTACGGAAAATATATATAAAAAAAAAAATTTAGCAAATCAAGTGACATCACATCGTAATGACTCACGATGTTATCATTAGGGAAAATGTTACAAATAATCCCCGAACTTTCTGAACTTTCATCTAATGTTCAATTTCATTTTTGAGTTTTCAATTTGCTCAATTTGATCCATGAACTTTCATCTAATGTTCAATTTTATCCCAAGCTTTCGATTTACTCAATTTGGTTCTTGAACTTTCATCTAATGTTCAATTTCATCCCCGAGCTTTTGATTTACTCAATTTGGTCCATAAACTATTAACAAATGTTTCATCTAGTCCTTTCGTTTGTTCAAACCGTTAAGTGATGACGTGGAGCATTAATCGATGATGTGAAACTAAGTTGGATTACTACAATTATGAGTCAATATATATCTTAAAAAAGGAAAACAAATTAGGGGTTATTTAAAGATGAGAGCGCAGAGAAATAAGTAATTTTGTATCTCTTTTTTGGATGGTGGCCACAATTTAACATGTTTTAAATGTAATTTCTATGTGCATATTTTGCATGTCCTTTTTTATTTTATATTTAAGAAACTAAAAGCCATGTAAGCCACCATCGCCTTCAGCAACGCAGCTGACTCAGGCTCTCTTCCCCTCACGAAAATGAGAAGTTCGAATCCTAGGGGCGTCGTTAGGGAATCTTAATGAAGTATTGTGGTGGTGGGTCCTGAAAAAAAAAAAAAAAAAAAAAGCCATGTAAGTCAATTATGTTAATTTTAACTAATGGAAGGACGAAATTAGTCAATTTTCAAATAGTCAGGGACTAGATAGAACATTTGTTAATAGTTCATGGACCAAATTGAGCAAATCAAAAGTTCATGGATGAAATTGAACATTAGATATAAGTTTAGGGACCGAATTGAGTAAATTAAAAGCTTATGGATGAAATTAAACATTAAATGAAAGTTCAGGGATTATTTGTAACATTTTCCCTTATCATTATAATGCCTCCTGAGCCAATACTATGCATGGCAATTTAAACCGAACATTTCAGCAGCTAGTGCGTCACATCCCAACCCGACTCCTTTTTTTCTTTTTCTTTTTTTTTTTTTTTGTTGTTTGGGTGGGGGTGAAGGGTTGGGTTTGAGAATTTGGCCTTTCGCATGGCCGCGTCGCGAGCGCAACCTCAGTCCCTGAAAAGGCCAACCGCGTAAAACTGAGCTGACCAGGAAATTTGCTGAAGTAATCTCTCACGTGGCACTCCCCTCTGCCGCTCGCTTTCCTTTTTCGTCTCCTTTGAAGTTCTAGAAGGAACAGTGGAACGCGCAGGTTTGACCTCCTCCCCACGCAAACACTGGACACAGCTCACTCTCTTTCCTCATCTCTCTCTTGCATGGACACCCTATATAAAGAGCCGCAAAAATGCTCCCCGAATCATCAACACAACACCTACCCAACAACGTTCTCGAGAATCCAGCTCCATCCCAGTTCGACCCATCCGAGAACAAGTCAACCCAGATCGTCAAAATCGAATCTTGACTCGAGGGAGAAGCGGAATGACTAAGCACAGCGAAGCCAAGGCAGCGGCGGTGCACGAGGGCGAGGGAGCGAGGAGCGAGCTGAAGTTCAGAGGGGTGCGGAAGAGGAAGTGGGGCAGGTGGGTCTCCGAAATCCGCCTGCCCAACAGCCGCGAGAGGATCTGGCTCGGCTCCTACGACACCGCCGAGAAGGCGGCCCGCGCCTTCGACGCCGCCGCCTTCTGCCTCGGCCGCTCCGCCGCGAAGCTCAACTTCCCCGGCAGCCCCCCGGAGATCCCCGGCGCGGCGTCCTTCTCCCCCGATGAGATCCAGTCGGCCGCGGCGAGCTACGCCAACTTCGGGGCCCCGGCCGTGCCGGCCCGGGCCGAGCTGCCCAGACCCGGATCGCCGGCCCCGTCGCCTTCGCTGTCGGCCTCGGAGGCGAGCAGCGTGCTGACGACCGAGAGCGACCTGACCCTGGACCTATCGTTCCTGAATTTTCTGGATGATTCGGTTCCGGTTTCCGGTGAGCCCGATCTCGGGAAGTTCCCGGGCGTGGAGGAGGCTCCCGACGTGTTCTACCACATGCAGTTCCCGAGCGTGGAGAGCGCGGGCCTGAATCTCGATACTCTATTGGCTTCAGACAGCTTCCCGTGGCGGATCTGAAGTGTACTGAAGGAAGAAGCCTAGCCGATCAATTCTCTCTTTTCTTTTCTTTTCCTTTCTATAATTTTTTTGATGGACTAGATTTTGTGGGGTCATCATCCACTTCATTATGATACAGACAACAAGAACTGACTTTTTAGGGTGTAAAAAGACGTAGCTTTTGTTGGTTCGGTTCAGTCCATTGTATTTCAGTTGACAGCGGAAAGATGAACTCAATTCTGTTTGTCAAGTCTGTAGACCGTGAAGCTAATCTGATCATTTCGGCCGCTATATAACCATCTCGACACTTGAACAGACAGCAGATCAAAATAATAAGCATTGAATCGAAAGCGATATTCAACTAGTGATGAGCATGTTCGATCACCTGAGGCAAGCTTCTCGCTTTCTCCCTTCCGATCATCAATGACCGAGGAAAGTCTAGTCGCATGATAATCAAGAACGGGCAGGGGCACTGCGACATGCCGCTTGCTTACTCACAAGGGATGGTGACCACGGCTTGCGCTTGTGCATGATTTTTCCTGGTCTTATTATGAGATTTACATGCATTTCTACGAGCCAAGCGTAAGAGAGTCTATAATGAATCGTATGCGGTTCTCATGTTGCAGGCTCGAGGGGAATTGCTCGACCGTCGCCTTGCTCGATGAATTTTTTCTCTGGGAAAATAAAAACCTTGAGTCGTCCGCTTGTAGTGATTATTGTGTTGATCGACCCAGAAACGACAGTGTATGTGTGAGATCCAACATTATGGAATCAACTCGGAGTATTTACGTTGTATCGAGGATCACAACGTCGGATGACATATTGACATACGAAACTGTCTCACAGATTTTTTTCTCTGAGAATTTGGTCTTTCGCACGGGCCGCGTCGCGAGTGCAACCTCAGTCCCAGAAATGGCCAACCGCGTAAAACTGAGCTGACCAGACAATTTGCTGGCTCACGTATTGACATAGTTCTCGCCATCATACAGACCATTCGTTGAACTATGACTAAGAAAGCTGAGAAGAGCGATATGACTGACCACGGACTGGAAAAGTGAGTGCGCATCATCTTCGCCCAGTTGCTGTGGTAGTACGACTCGAGTTCCATGAACTGCTCTGACAGAAAACAGTCATGAACGTTGTAAGAAACGTTCTTCCCGAGCTTATCGAACAAATCAGCCACATGCTGGTCGTCATGAGAAAATAGTGCGATGATCCCATCTGAACGGAGGAGCGACACGTCTGTTGGCCGATTGATAAGGCAGTGCATGAAGGAGGAGACGTAATCAGTCATGTACTTGGACCTGTTTTCCCGGCATTGTTCCAGGGACACGCAGTTTATCAGCATGGTGGTCATGAAGTCGTTGATTGTGATGTTTGGTATCTGGAGTACCGGTTTTATCAGCACGCTGGTCACGAAGTCTTTGATTGGGATATCTGGTATCTGGAGCACTGGCCTACGGAAACTTATGTCCAGCAAGCTGTCTGGCTTCTTGGACTTGAATTTGATTCCGCAGGGCCTAAGCTCGGTCACACACGGTACGGACTGAGCCGATGACCAGGACTTCTTCCTGGATTTGGGGTGGACCTGCCTTGTCGGCGAGAGACTCGAGTAAAACAGGTCAAGTAGGTGCTCGGATTCAAGATTCCACCAAGGTTTGATAAGTGCCATGCTTCTCGTCTATTTGGTCATAGTGGGTTCATTTTTTTATTTGTCACGTACTTGTCCCGAGATCATTCATAGGAAATGGTAGACAAAACACTGATTATCTTCGAGAAATGGGTGGCAGTCCTATCTGAGACAAGTTTCAGGCCGTTCACGATAGGAACAGCGAGCTCAAACAATCATGAAGTAAATACATTATAATTTTAGGTTCATCGTACATCTACATATAGTGTTATCATGATCTACAAGTCATATTGAGTTGCATCAGGAGTAACTTTAGCATGAGCGTTTGAGTTTTGGAATATTTCCTTGTCCATCAATCTGCTGATCCGCCAACGTTAAGCACGAAGTATCTGTGAGACAGTTTCGTATGTCAATATGTCATCCGACATTGTGATCCTCGATACAACGTAAATACTCCGAGTTGATTCCATAATGTTGGATCTCACACATACACTGTCGTTTCTGGGTCGATCAACACAATAATCACTACAAGCGGACGACTCAAGGTTTTTTATTTTCCCAGAGAAAAAATTCATCGAGCAAGGCGACGGTCGAGCAATTCCCCTCGAGCCTGCAACATGAGAACCGCATACGATTCATTATAGACTCTCTCTTACGCTTGGCTCGTAGAAATGCATGTAAATCTCATAATAAGACCAGGAAAAATCATGCACAAGCGCAAGCCGTGGTCACCATCCCTTGTGAGTAAGCAAGCGGCATGTCGCAGTGCCCCTGCCCGTTCTTGATTATCATGCGACTAGACTTTCCTCGGTCATTGATGATCGGAAGGGAGAAAGCGAGAAGCTTGCCTCAGGTGATCGAACATGCTCATCACTAGTTGAATATCGCTTTCGATTCAATGCTTATTATTTTGATCTGCTGTCTGTTCAAGTGTCGAGATGGTTATATAGCGGCCGAAATGATCAGATTAGCTTCACGGTCTTCTTCAGCTCTTTTACTTCTTGATTGCCTTCTGGTGATCCATATCTATCATAGTCGAGGACTTCACCTCCTGTGGTTGACTTCTCGAGTCGAGAACCTCCTGTGATTGGTTTCTCAATATTGCAGAGGACTTCACCTCCTGTGGTTGACTTCTCGAGTCGAGAACCTCCTGTGATTGGTTTCTCAATATTGCAGACTTGGCTTCTCGATATAGCAAACTTGGTTTTGATCTTGATTCTCTAACATTCCCCCTCAAATTGGGAAGAGTAAAGGATTCGATTCCCAATTTGGTTAAGAATTAAGATGAGATAAAGCGGGATAGTGACTTGGTAAATATATCGGCTAATTGTAGATGAGTAGAGATATCGAATACGAATAGATCCAGAGAGACTTTCTCACGGACAAAGTGAAAGTCAACTTCAATGTGCTTAGTTCGGGCATGTAATATTGGATTGGTGAGAGAAATTGCTGATTTGTTGTCACAATATATAGTGGTAGGTGGCTAAGAAAATCCTATATCTCGTAGCACAAATGTGATCCGGGTGAGTTCGAGAGCGGTGGTAGAAGCAAGTGCACGATACTGCCTTGATTGAGGATCTAGAAACGGTAGGTTGTTTCTTAGCGGACCCGAGGATAGTAGAGTGGATCAAGAAAACGTGCAAAATCATTTGTGAACGTCGTGTTGTTACAACAGCCCAATCCGCATCGAGGAGAAACCATAGAGATGTATTGAACTTTGAGAATGGATATAGATTTCAAGATGTATAGTACCTTTGACATATGAAGTACTCTTTTTAATTGATGAAAATCTCTACGGTAAAGGCTGTTGCATTTTTTACAGCAGAGAAGATTAGTAGCAAATGCCGAGTGCGGTGAGTAATGGTTAAGTATTGAAGGCACCAACTAAGCTACGTATTCCATAGGATTTGTAAGTAAATTTGCGATGTCGACCATGGAGATTGATCGAAGAGCGAGTGTTGAGACTGGTTTACAGGTCGGCCATATAAGCTCGTTTCAACAAGTCGATGGCATATTTGGTTTGAGAGAGAAAAGGTCTGTGAAGTTCGTTTGGCCTCAATGCCCAAAAAATGAATATACCCAAGGTCCTTCATATGAAGCCCGAAGACTAAGTTTCTGAATAAGGGCAGTTAAGAGATGTGGTGAACTCCCGGTCAAGATGATATCATCAACATATAGGAGCAATAGAAGCTGGTATGTGAGTTTGTATGCGGGAACAAATAACGATGGATCGGGCATTTGTGCTGAAGAAACCATTTTCGATTAAAAATTTGCTGAATTTATCAAACCAAGCTCTTGGTGCTTGTCGAAGGCCATATAAAGACTTGTGAAGCAAATAGACATGGCTTGGCGATGAGGATTGATAAAGCCGGTGTGTTGTTCCATGTACAACTTTGTCTCGTTCAAATCTCCATGAAGAAAAGCATTCTTAACATCAAAATTTGGTGTATTGGCAGGTGCCTTATCATAGCAAGAGATAACACTATTCGAATTGTTGTGTGTTTCACAAGCTGAATTTCGAAAAGTCTCGGTGAAGTCTAGTCCTTCTTCTTGGTGAAAGCCTTTGGCGACTAGGCGAGCTTTTGAATCTTGTCCAAGACCGCCATCGGTGTGAGTTTGGTCTTATAGACCCACCTGCAGCCTATTACATTCATCTGGTTAATTCTAGGAATCAATGTCCATGTTGATTTTCAGCAAGCGCATCCATCTCTTCTTTCATGGCCCTATCCGAGGCTTGATTAGCTAAAGCTGACTTGATAGACTTTGGTTCCATAGGAAGCCCAGATAATCACTACATAAGCATACTTTGGGTTTGGTTTTTGAATTCCAGACTTTAGTCGAGTCTGCATATGATGATTATTACTTGTACCTTGAGAGGAAGACAAACTGGAATTGGAATTGGAGTGCCTTTCATTAGAACTACCTTGACTAGTAGATCATTGTGTGAAGATGAAGAAGCTGGTAGTATTTTGTCCTTGAGAAATAGAACAATCTTGAGGCACCCGGTATCTATAGATTGTTCTTACTGTCATTGTCTCATCTTGCATATTCCTCGGAAATGATATGGGGTTGTTATGCGTGACATGGATGATAAGTATAGCAATCATGGAAATCGGGATGGATCGGTTTGTGGGCGGCGATGAGTGGATCCGGTATTTGGTGACTCGGTGTGATGACTCAGAAAATGTATGCCTTCACTCCATTGTTTGTATAAGTTTGTATAATGTCCATATTCATTGATCAACTTCTTTGTAAAAGGATAGGAATACTCATCAAAGACAACATGCCTGCGTGTATACTCAATTATTAGTTGGGACCAAACATCGATACCCTTTGTGCGGTGCTATAACCCAAGAAGATACGGGGAGAGATCGAGGATCAAGTTTATGACTTGCATATGGTCTTAAGCAAGGATAGCATGAGCCAAATACTTTTAAATGATCATACCTTGGTTGTTTATTATGAAGTTTGTTATAAGGTGTGTCCATCGCAACTTTGGTGTTGGAAGAATGTTGATGATGTAATTAGCTGTCACAAATGCATCCACCCAAAATTTCCAGTGGAACTTTTGAGTGATAGAGCATAGCTAATCAAGTTCAACGATGTGTCGATGCTTTCTTTCGGGACCCCATTATGTTCAGGAGTGTGAGGACATGATATGAACTGTCTTATTCCATGGTGACTCAGAAATTTTTGAAATCTAATGCTTACGAACTCTCCTCCTCCATCACTCTGGAAGATTTTAATCTGATGATTATACTGTCGTTCAACTAACTTCTGAAATTGAACAAATATATCATAAAACTCAGATTTCAACTTCATGGGATATAGCCTTGACAATATCGAAGAAATTATCAACAAAAATCACATAATATCTAAACTTTTGAAAGAACGAGACTGGTGATGGTCCCCATATGTCACAATGAATTCTTTCTAATGGAGAACTTGATGTAGAATCCGAAAAATAAATGGGAGCGATAGAGCTGAACTTTTGACTGTTTGACAAAAACAGACTTGACCAACAGAATTGAGTTCATCTTTCCGCTGTCAACTGAAATACAATGGAC
The DNA here is from genome assembly GCA_017140255.1 of Eucalyptus paniculata subsp. matutina. Taxonomy (NCBI): domain Eukaryota; kingdom Viridiplantae; phylum Streptophyta; class Magnoliopsida; order Myrtales; family Myrtaceae; genus Eucalyptus; species Eucalyptus paniculata. The sequence goes on from CM029437.1 coordinate 58,379,459, forward strand.
TGAACCGAACCAACAAAAGCTACGTCTTTTTACACCCTAAAAAGTCAGTTCTTGTTGTCTGTATCATAATGAAGTGGATGATGACCCCACAAAATCTAGTCCATCAAAAAAATTATAGAAAGGAAAAGAAAAGAAAAGAAAAGAGAGAATTGATCGGCTAGGCTTCTTCCTTCAGTACACTTCAGATCCGCCACGGGAAGCTGTCTGAAGCCAATAGAGTATCGAGATTCAGGCCCGCGCTCTCCACGCTCGGGAACTGCATGTGGTAGAACACGTTGGGAGCCTCCTCCACGCCCGGGAACTTCCCGAGATCGGGCTCACCGGAAACCGGAACCGAATCATCCAGAAAATCCAGGAACGATAGGTCCAGGGTCAGGTCGCTCTCGGTCGTCAGCACGCTGCTCGCCTCCGAGGCCGACAGCGAAGGCGACGGGGCCGGCGATCCTGGTCGGGGCAGCTCGGCCCGGGCCGGCACGGCCGCGGCCCCGAAGTTGGCGTAGCTCGCCGCGGCCGACTGGATCTCATCGGGGGAGAAGGACGCCGCGCCGGGGATCTCCGGGGGGCTGCCGGGGAAGTTGAGCTTCGCGGCGGAGCGGCCGAGGCAGAAGGCGGCGGCGTCGAAGGCGCGGGCCGCCTTCTCGGCGGTGTCGTAGGAGCCGAGCCAGATCCTCTCGCGGCTGTTGGGCAGGCGGATTTCGGAGACCCACCTGCCCCACTTCCTCTTCCGCACCCCCCTGAACTTCAGCTCGCTCCTCGCTCCCTCGCCCTCGTGCACCGCCGCTGCCTTGGCTTCGCTGTGCTTAGTCATTCCGCTTCTCCCTCGAGTCAAGATTCGATTTTGACGATCTGGGTTGACTTGTTCTCGGATGGGTCGAACTGGGATGGAGCTGGATTCTCGAGAACGTTGTTGATGATTCAGGGAGCATTTTTGCGACTCTTTATATAGGGTGTCCATGCAAGAGAGAGATGAGGAAAGAGAGTGAGCTGTGTCCAGTGTTTGCGTGGGGAGGAGGTCAAACCTGCGCGTTCCCCTGTACGTTCTAGAACTTCAAAGTTCACGAAAAAAGGAAAGCGAGCGGCAGAGGGGAGTGCCACGCGAGAGATTACTTCAGCAAATTGCCTGGTCCACTCAGTTTTACGCGGTTGGCCTTTTCTGGGACTGAGGTTGCGCTCGCGACGCGGCCATGCTAAAGGCCAAATTCTCACCCCACGGCCCCCCCCCCCCCCAAAAAAAAAAAAAGAAAGAAGAAAAGAGAAAAAAGGAAAAAGAGTCAAGATTGAGTTGGGACATGTCGCACTCGCTGCTGAAATATTCGGTTTAAAGTGCCATGCATAGTGTTGGCTCGGGAGGCATTATAATGCTAACATTGTGAATCGTTACGATGTGATGTCACTTGATTTATGGAAATTTTTTTATATTTTTTTCCATAAATAATACCCCAAGCTTCTAGGACTGGCTTGAGCTTTTCCTTAACTTGAGAATTCAAAGTAGTATGAACATTACTCGAACGGCCTAAGGCATTTTCCCGCACAATGAAAGTCTCCTAAATATCGGTGTGGGATTGGCACAGGGATCCTCGACCCTGATCCTATAAGCTCGATCGTATCGCATTAACTTATGATATGCGGCTTCCAAGCTTAGTTTAACATGCACATTATGGAATATATGAACTTTTTCCTATTATAAAATCCAAATAAATATGTTATTCTAATATTAGACGGAATCAATTCATCTTGACAAATCTGAAAAATCACTATGGTAATTTCTATTCCTTCTTCGTTTAATTTTACACACATTCACCACACTATACATTTTCCCCTTAAGTGAATATGCATATAAGGTCATTTAGGTGATGATGTGGTCAAATCTAGTTCAAGTGTCTGAGAAAATTGCCAAACGAGGTAATCAAATGCCCTAATTCGAAATTCGGATTACGATTAGGAAGATGGCAAAAAGCCAGCTTTGTCTGGACCAGGCAGCTAGACATTCCTTTTCCGTGATCAGTAGCTGTTGTCTGATTTTAGTGGTGATAAGCACAAGCAAGAAAAAGATGGAAAGCCCAGCCATTTTAGTCAACTGGAGAGCCAAGAAAGGTCATAAAACCGAAGAAGTGCTGGCTTCCTGGAAGCAAGTGGCAAGTCTCCTTCAAAGGAAAAAACAAAAAAAAAAAAAGGGCTGCGTCACCATACTCATCAGCATCAAGTTTCTGGTAAACGCAATTTGGCAAGTAGAAAAGTAGGTCATTGCGTGCGTCAGCAGAGGACTCTTAAGGAAATCGCATCGTTTAAAAATTGAGATACAGGGAACTCACATACATCAAGTTGGCATGCACTTAAAATATTTTCTGTGGTGTGAGACTTGGCGTGATTTATTAAAACTGAAATACACTGGACTTACATGCATTCAAATGCAACTAAAATGTTTTATGTTGTATAAGGATTTGGTATGATTTATTACTTACGAGTCTCCTCAGGAATTTGCATGATTAAAAAATTGAAATACATTGGACTCACTTGCATCCAATTGCACCTAAAATCTATGTCGTGCGAGAATTTAGCGAGACTTATTATTTAAATATTATAATACTTTCCCTTACACTAACATGAAAATTTAAAATCACATTAATCTTGTGAGTTTACTTAAGGTTCAGAATCAAGGGTAAGGTTGAACATTGGAATATTGGTCCAAAATCGAATCCACATCATGTGACCCATCAATAGTACACATAAATCTGCTCCTTAACTGGCGACCTGGCTGCTAGAACATGACTATTTCGTGATTGATCAGTCAATGCAGCTTGAGGTCGGTCGACCGCGAAAAGAGAGCCGATAAGCACACGCGCAGAGGCGATTTCAAAGTCAACCTAAGGAAAATTGGAAAAAAGTGGCAAAACTCATCGTCACCTCCTTCATCAGCAAAACACACTCGTGTGTCCCAGTCAACTCGCTGGTCAAAACTCCATTCCAGTCAAATGTCAACATCCAGACAACGTCATCAGTGACCTCTCTCTCTCTCTCTCTCTCTCTCTCTCTCTCTCTGTGTCCACTGCGTCAGCCTCAGTTTTCGTAATAAAAACTCAAAAACTTTTATTATTTTTATTTTCCGTACCAAATGAACAGCTACATTTGTAAATGTAACATGCGAGTATTATTTTTAATTTTTGACAATTAGCATGTGGGAATTTCGAAATTCCTCTTCTTGTTTTTTTGGTGATAAGAAGGATTTCTAATTGAGCACGTTTAAGTCGAGGTACTATTGGTTACTACCAATGTTGTGGTTTTGCTAGATTCAACTATTAAAAAATTTGCAAGAACGTGAACAAATTACCTGTCGCTACAAGAGGCGGGCCGAACAAGCAAATTAAATAAGTCACGTGTTGTCAAAGATCTATAAGTTCAATACAATTTATAATGATTGCATTTGGAGTGTACATGAAACATAAGTAGCATATACTTAGTTGGCATCTAACCAGTTTGTCAATCATTGAAGAGCCTTTTACATCACGTATACTTGAAAACTTGACCATTATGGTGGCAATTATCATGTTTAATAAACACATACACTTTTGGAAATTTTTAAAGCTAGCCCATTTAATAACGGTTAATCACCCTTTTTTTTTTTTGGGATATATGGCATGAAGAGAAAATTATTAAAACATCTTGTCCGGAAGACAAAGCACCTAAGAGGGAACTAATTTCTTTTGGGTTAAGCTTTATTAATTTTATTAATCATATTATTGTGTTGGCTGCCGAGAAATTTCACATTTTCTTTGTATAATTATTATTATTAGTTTTGGTCGGTTTGGTATAGTTATTTCAATTAATATAGTTTTTTTTCCAGTCCTCATTTTTTAAAATTTTCCCCCAGTGTATATTGTGGGCCTGATCCAAAATCTAATGCACGGCCATTTCTCAGTTGACTTTTGAATCTCGGCTTGTTGTCGGATCATAAGGCCCATACTTGTCGGTACTAAGTTTTCGATCCTCGTGTTGGGCTTTTGGGCTTTTGGTCGGATTTTACATATGACTTTTGATTTTCGGCTTTCTAAATCCAATGCTTGATGTGTGATTTTAATTATTTTTCCCCTATACATATTGAAAATCTTAAAGCGTGATTTTAGTATTTAAAGTCACTTAAAATGTTTTCATTTTTGTACATAGTTGTTATGGGTTTTGTTAATAAGTGCCCATAGAGCACTAATTCAATTTACTAGAGATGGAAAAAAACACCTCTCACGATGCTATTGAGATAAAGGTAATTACATATTTTAATAAAGACAGTCACCTCAAACAGTAGATTTTAAATTTTCAAAGCAAATTTAATAAGATTAAACACAAGTTCCATTCTTTAACATATTTCATTTAAAAGTCCATCAAGATTGAATATTAGAGAATGCAAAGCATTTATACTGTGCAAAATCATTTTTGTATGTCTATATTCAAGATTAAGAATTGTTGCCACTTGATAAGATCATTCCGTAATGGTCTACTAGCATGTCACAATTACAAATATGTATACACCATTATTATTGTATAAATACAGGCAGCCATTATTTCCACCTAATGTATTACTAAATCCACTTCTTTTTAAATGGTTGATTGGTATATCCTTCAAATTGAAAGAGACTTCTAATTGTTCTCTCTCTATCTTCTTCTCGTGAAAAGATCTTGCTCAACCTCTTTCAAGTGGATGCCTTTGTCACAACTTGAGGTGTGTGTATATATACATACATACATACATACATACATATATATATATATATATTATATATATATATATAATATATATATACCTTTTAACACTGATAAGATCACTTCAGGCACTTATTTGAAATAAGTATTACTCCAGACTCTTAGTTAAAACAAGGTCCACTTTAAGTCATTGTTTGAGAAAATTAGAGCATTTTTGGTCCTCATTTGGAATTTTGCCTAAACTAAACCAAGGAGGGACTTTACCAAAAAAAAAAGTATAGAGAAGGGAGAGTGAGATGATTTTAGCAATTAGTGGGCGTTGAAAATAGTGGTCGCTCAAGGCCTTGTTCATTTCATTGAAAAAAACACCTACAAAATATTTTCCAAAATTTTCACTGTTTAGTTCACAAAAAATTAATTAGCAAAAGAAAACATTTTCCACAAATGGAAAGAACACCATCAAAAGTAGGGAAAATGTATTCCACTTTTCCATCCTCTTTCTTTCACCTCTAGATCAAGTACTTTCTTGTACTGAACACCCTTTTCTTTTTCTTTTTCTTTTTCTTTTTTCTTTAAAAAAAATCGAAATTTTAATTTTTTTTTATTTCCATTTTTTGTTTTTCATGTTGCTTCTTCCCCAGTCAGTTGCCGACCATGGCGGTAGTCGACCACTAGCATCTGTTAGATGTGTATTGACCATGGTAACTGCACCCATTGGTGCATGCTTTGGCATGGCAGGACAGAAAGCCAGAAAGGGCCCCAATGCTCTAACCGGTGACCGACGCCCTTGCCCATGCTCTCACCTCCACCAGCACCAGGAGGCCCGGAATGTGCTCAAATTGACAGCAACCTCACGTGTCGATGATGGTCTCCCAGGTAATTTACATGCAGAAGTATGATTTGTATAATGTCGTGATTGTCATCTTTCCAGAGACCAGAACTCCTTCCAAGTTCGATGTTCTAACGCGAGAATCAGGATTATACAGCTTCTTGTCCCGGCCATTGAATCCAATCTTCATGAGGGCACTGACAAGTTCTTTCCAACTGATGGCAAATCTGGGAACAATTCTGAAGTGACAAAAGCTCAACGGCCGATCCTGATTATGCTCAGTTTCAGCTGTTCTTACCTCATAAAACCATGGTTTTGCTGACAAATCCCCCGTGGCATAGTAATGAGAGATCTGAACCAAGCAGCCCACAAAGTAGGAGACGAACTATAAATGCGCCAAGACTCAGCCATTTACAAGGAAAGTAGTTATTCATCTATCATGACATCGGTGGACAACCGAACTGCCAAAATTTGCTGTGAGAAAGTGTAGCTCTTGAACAAACTCTAGAGGAATTTGCTAGCAAGAAAACTTTCCTTTTACCAGCTTCAGTAGTGTTGATTACATTGCGATGCGATTGGCAAAAACTCTTTTGTAAAGTGCAATACATATTGCATCAAAATCTGTAATGGAAGGTCCTATACAGATTATCAATTACGTCATTGCCGATATAGTCATCATGTCATTTCTTCTAGGCTTGAGACCAAAAAACTGCCAAACAGACGGTGCTTCCGAGTAAGGCCACAGTTTTCTTTGGAGTTTTCGGATTTTCAAGAAACCTGACTGGACATTTCTTCCCCGTTTTAACCCTGGGCTACTGTCAAATTCGAGACAAAGGCTTCAGAAGCTGTACTGTCGTCTTGCTACATCAGTACAGTGAACGGCAGGCTAATGCAAAAACGAACACCTATATTTGGCTGATAAATGTAACCATGAAAGACATGACTTCCGTATTTATATGGAGCATCACATTATGCAATGAGGGCTCACATTATATGGCTGTATCTGAGCTAGATAGCAGTAGAATAATCTGAACTGAACAAGATGGAGTGAGGAATTGCTCAGTTGTCGTGACTCGTGAACAAAAAACCTGGTCACATCACACTTACTATCAATTCCTATCAGTGAAAGAATGTTATTTGGTTATCAATTTCAGTTGGATTGCGCACGAGTTTAGAGGTTTCAGAATACACCTGCATAATGACTACTGAACCAAATCATTCATTTTCATCCGGTTACAGAAGCTGAGATAACAAACATGGCAATACGTTTGAAGGGCAACATACAAAACTTCTCTGCTTTTGCCACATTATAAGCTCCAGTATTACAATCTTAAACAATGCTAACAGAAGAAGCCAATACTAAGTATTAGGTGTCTCGATGCGAGTCACTTTTCGCATCCACATCTCGCCTATAGTGTAAAGGAAAAAAACAGAATCTCAGAGGTGGCATTGTCCAAGTTCAAGTGATCTAAACCAGAAGAAATGAGTTACATTTTCTTATCGGGACATCGATGCTGCAAATATTTTAGGCCTCTTCTAAACCAGAAGAATCTAACTTTCATGAAGGGGCTGACAAGCCTTTTCGAACTGATTGCAAGTCTCTGAATAATTCTGAAGTGACAAAGCTCCACTGCTGATCCTCATTCTGCTCAGTTGCAGCTGTTCTTACCTTATAAAACTATGGTTTTGCCGACAAATCCCCCATAGCATATTGATGAGAGATCTGAATCAAGCTGCCCACAAAGTAGGAGACGAATCATAAATGTGCCAAGACTCAGCCATTAACTAGGAAAGTAGTTTTTCATCTATCGTGACATCAGTGGACGGCAGAACTGCCAAAAATTGCAGTGAGAAGCATGGCTCTTGAACAAACACTAGAGGAATTTATTAGCTAGAAAACTTTCCTTTTCCCCGCTTCAATAGCATAAATCATTTTCCAATGCGATTAGCAAGAACACTTACCTAATGTACAGTACATATAACATCAAAATCTGTAAAGGAAAGTTCTATACAGATTATTAGTTACATTATTGCCGATATTGTCATCATGCCATTTCTATTAGGCCTAAGACCAAAAACTGCCAGAAAAACAACTATATAGTAAAGCAATAGTTTTGTCGAAGTTTTCAGATTCACTGGTTTCTTGTACAAGAAACCGGACTGGACAATTCTTCCCCATTTTAACTCCGGTTATTGTCAAATTCTAGGCAAGCACAAATGCTTCAGGAGCTGGCACTATCATCTTGCTACAATAGTACTGGGAACGGCAAGCTAGTGCAAAAACGAACACCTATGTTTGGCTGATTAACATGACCATGAGGTGAGGATCAAATTATGCAATGACGGTTACTAAGTATAGGGCTGTATCTGAACTAGATAACAGCAAGAAAAATTTCTAACTGCACCGGATGAGTTGAGGAATCGCCTCAGTCATTACTCGGGTACAATAAACCTCGTCACGTCACACTTACTATCAATTCTCTTCTGTGAAAGAGTGTTATTTGATTATCAATTTCAGTTGGATGATGCGCTAGTTTAGAAGTTCAAGAATTAACCTGCATAATGAGTACTTAACTAAATCATTCATTTTCATCTGTTTACAGAAGCTGAGATATAGAACATGGCAATATGTTTGAAGGGCATTTGCCACGTTACAAACTCCACTAATGCAACGGAAGAAGCTGGTACTAAGCATTAGCAGTCTTGATAGTAGCCGGTTTCGCATCCACATCTCATCTGAAGTCCTAAAGGAAATTGCAGAATCTCTCAGAGGTGGCATTCTTCATGTTCACAGTAATCAAAACCAGAAGAAATGATTTCATTTTCTTGTAGGGACATCGATGCAGCAAACATTTTAGGCCGCTCATGCAAGTACTAAGCTACCCCTCACCTTATGCTTTCCAAAGTTTGATTTCATCATAAATTGTGAACAAAGATACATCGTTCATTTTCCAGTTCGGCCGATTCATTCTTTACCTCTACAGCTAGTATCAATTCAAAATATTTCATGACATACTAAAGCTTCACTCTACCTGTCCGAACAAAAAGAAAAATCAACTCCGTTCAAGGTAATACTAATACATCGCATCGTCGCGGTGCCAGTCCTGCTCCCGATCTTGCTGGTGTACCTACTTAACCTTTCTTAGCCATGGATAAAGCCCGGCCCAGCCGTTCTCTCGTCGGTTCACAGGATCTGGGCTGGGCTTCTTTGAAAAATATAACCATTTGCTACAAGATGCAATAATTTGGTAATAGCCCTAATTTCCTCCTAATGACAATGACAAGATGGAATGTGCAAGCTGCAACTTACCAAGAATTTGGGTCATACATACTTGGTTTGCAACTTCCGGGTGGCGTCCATTTTGAGCAACTTCTTAGCCCAAGTGCTTAATCATGCTCAACGAACGTCATCTTTCCACTAAAGGGCCTCCATTTCCATTTTGAAATAATGTGTACATCTCTAAAATGGGTCTCAACAAAATTCAATTAATAATATTTAGGTGCTCCTAGAGCACCACATCATCGTGGCACGGTATACGTTAACGACGACTATCTAATAACGTGTTCGATGAGTTTTCCATTTTTTATTTAAGAAAAAGGAAAAAATTGGGTCCATTTGGGAGTATGCGGCACTCGAAGGTTTGTGTCGATCAAATTACAAATACTCGAATGAAATCTTGTTTGACGTCGGACATGATTCACTTATATAAAAAAACCCCACTTCTCAAAAACTATAAATTTGCGTCAGCTTCTTTGACACCAATGAATAATTCATCGCACATTCAATGGGGGAAGAATGTTGTCAACATCTCTTTGCCCGGTCCACCGGGTTAGCTCCGGCTCACGTGACACCGTACTCGGAACGGCATCGGATTCCCGACGGGTGTCGACGGTCACGTGAGCAGACCTCTGTCCTTGTTGAGAGCAACCTGGGCTCCCAGGTCGGGGGCCCAATCCGAAAGCAACTATGTCGATAATAATTCCGTTTGGACATTATTTCATGCTTGAATTGATCGAAATGACTCAAATGCCCCTCAATTGCTGTCACAATTGTGTCAGCCATTTGTAGGTACCGATGTTCAAAACGACAGAGAGAGATCCAAACCCGTTCGATCAAGATGGAGTAGCTATAGCAAATCGTTTCAGAGATTAGAAGTCCTTTGACAAGCAGTTCCTGCTTTGGCTTGTGTTTCATAGAATTCACGAAGCTACCGAAGTATATTATCGATCAGATATTGCTTATTTAAGATGGACTTTCTCATTCAGTGATTCACAAAACGACAACAGGTTTTCTCCAGCATTGGAAATTGGAGCTCTCTGCATTTTTTTCTACAGAAATACCGACAAAAGCAAATTGATTCATGTGGATGGTACAGGAGCTATTTACTTTCTTGATACTAAAAGAAAAAAGAAAGCTCCTTTTCTTTCTTACCCCCTAATAAAAAAATGGGAAAATAGGGAAAATTGAAATGATCGATAGCCATCTGCTAAAGGACTTGGACGAATTGACAAACGTTGATTGATTTAATCATTAAAGCTAAAATCAAAGCCAGAGCGAATTTTGATGTCTATTTCTCGTCTAGTCAATGATCACCATTATCAACAGTACTGGGACCCCAAGGACTAGTTTGCCAAACCTATCGAAAAAAAGAAAAATGGGACGTGCTCTTGTCAAGATTTATAATGGTCAAGTTGTAATTTGCCACACCATTTTATATATCAATTTTGTAAATTAATCTTGGAAAGTCTAATGTTAGTCTTCCCATTATATAGATTCTCACATGTCAAGGTTGTTTAGATGAGCTTGTTTGATGATTTAGGATCCTTCATTTGGGCTATAGAATGAACTATATAAGCCACTCGGTAAGTCATATTTGAATATTACAATCATGATAGAAAATGGTATTTCAATTTATAAGAAATTATGAAATTTTTTAAGATGATATTGAATACTAGTTTTTAACATATTTCTAAAAGGATGGAGATATTTCACACTAATTTTTTTGTTTTCATTTTTTGCTAAAAAACACAGTTTCAAATTGATTGACAAAATTAGCCTTCAACTTTGGTTAAGCATGTATTGATATAAAATACGATATTTTTTAGGCAATTATGATCTATGAAGTGCAACTTTATTATCTCGGTTTACTTAGAAAGTGTTCCTTTTGAAGATAATAATTTACTTCTTCCTTTGGTATGGCAAAGAAACCAGTTAAGATGTACTAGTTAGAAACTCAATTTAGAATTTATTTTGTTCAAATTTATATTTGTAAAACCTTAAAGTTTAAATAGGATAAAAAGAACGAAAAGGATGAGAAAAGATCAAGAATAAACTTTAGTTATTGGTTTACCATGAAAAGAGTTATAAGAAAATTGCAAGGCTCAGCTCTCCATCAAAATCACATATCACTTAAATAAAAGTATCAATGAATAAAGTCTAAACAACTCAAAACATCGATGAATAAAGTCTAAACAACTCAAACCAACAACCTCATATTGCCACCAAAATCAATGAATTCATGATCGAATAGAGATAATTTGCTTTTCAACTTTGAAACACGATAATCCTTTGAAAAGATAATTTTTTTATTGATATTAATTTACATGTCAAGCTCGTGAACAATTATCAAAAATTTTCTTTTACCAATCTGATTCAAAGGGAAATCGTAGATGAGTTAATTTTTTTTTTTTTGCAAACTTAGTAAATGCGATTTGGAAAAAAGAGATCATTAATTTGGTCAATTCATTTTAAAAATATACGTGTTTTAATCGAAAAGGGAATGAAAATAGCCCCATCAGGGGAAAATAAAAAAGTTGAACATTTGACGATAAAATTAAATGTCAAAAGATAAAGGGCTCTGGCCCAAACTAAAACCAAAGCATTCCCTTTTCTTCTCTAATCCCAACAAAGGGCAATTCATTCATGTGGATTGTAAAAAAGGGCTCTTACTTTCATGCTCCCCAAAGGGAAAAATGGGGAAAAAGGAAAAGCCTCTTTCCCTCCTCCCACGCCTAATAGAAAATGGCCAAAGAAAAAAGAGTGAAAGAGCAATGCAATCATGCAAAGGGTAAAGAAAAGGACACGAGAAAATTTAACATCTCCCCACCTCAAAATTCCCATCTTTAATCATATGAAAGAGATGCCACAGTAGCCCGGGGGTGGTTCTAGGAAGCCGAGGAGGTACAGTGTCTCATGGGCTTCTTGCTCTCCGATGGAAAAAGCGAAAGGATCGCCATCATTCACGATGAAATCTATTTAAGGACTATGATCGATTGCATTTCAATATAACAACAAAATATTCTAAGGTCACGATACTTTTTGAAGCCCATAGAATTACTCGCAATAGCATATACCCTTTTCAAGCAATTAAAATAAGTGGACCTCAATTCATGAGAAACAGAAGAAGAAAAAAAAAACTAAAAATATAGCTTCTATCAAGGTGTACTCGTTTTTCCATTATTAGCCTATGAAGAATAATATCATACAATTTTTTATAGTTTATGAATTAAATTGAATATATATACAAATATTTAGAGATTATATTAAATAAATTTAAAGTCTAAAGAGTACATTGCATATTTGATTAATATTTAGAGACTATTTGCGTCCTCAGCCCTAACGAAAGATGATCTGATTAAAAAAATCCTTTTTTTTTTTTTGGTCGAAAGATTAAAAAAATCCTTTCAAAAGTGTTGATTATTTTTTTTTTTGACAATTCAAAAGTGTTGATTAAAGGGGCTGAGAAAATCACATTCACATCACAAAAGCGACACCCCAGTAGTGGTCACAAGCTAGCAAATTGGGCCCCACCCTCCTTTCTTTTTCCTAAAAAAATACCCCTCTAAATAGGCGGGCCCCACAATTTCAGTGGGCTTAACTCCGTAGTGGCTCAGGCAATCATTCCAACCCTCCCCCAACCCGCCCTCAGATCCACGCCGCGGGTCCCCCCGACGGACGGCCGCGATCTATTTGGCATCTTCCCCCCCCGCGCGTCCTGGGCCCCACCCGACGGGTCAAATCCCTCTCCCCTTACGAACGTCCCAATCATTGGACGCAGACGTCGTGAAATCTCGGGCCCACTGACGAGTGACCTTTTTACTAAAAATTATGTCCGAATCCCCGAAAAAAAGCATTTAAAGCAAAAAAAAAAGGCGAAATCGATTTATTGGGTATTGTTATAGAGACGATCGACAATGGCTTCCACCGAAAAAAAAAAAAAATCATTTTTTTGAATATAAAAAGAAAAAGCAAAATTTGATTTATTGGGTTCTATTATTAAAAAGGATCAGCAATGGTTTCTTTCTGAAACCAGTGGGCTCCCGTCCAAACCACTCCCCCTTCATCATATATTCGAGCGAGTTTCCAAAGGCTTCCTCAACACGCTTCTCTCTTTGCTCCTCGTTTGGAGTATCGAACGTCTTCAGTTTCTCTTAATCTCCACGATCTAGAAAAAATCCTCAACGAAATCGAAAAGAGAAAGAAAAAAAGAAGACATAAGCTTAAGCCATGTTGGGCAAGAGGCGGTTCATCGGGAAGCTGTCGGACCTGCTGATCCCCGGCGGCCTGGCCGGGCTGCACGCCGACCTGGCCGCCGCCGCCGGGCAGCCCCAGGACCCCGCTGGACCTCAAGCTCCAGTCGCCCCGGTCGCCGAGGGGCCCCCGGGGCTACGACCTCGGCGGGGTCGGGCTCGGCATCGTGGCGGCCCTCGAGCGGTCCGGCGAGGTCCCGGGGAGGCGCTGCGTGTGCAGCCCGCGGGGGGCTTCCGCCGCCGCCGCCGGGAAGGGCAAGAAGGGTGTGCTGGGGTCGTCGGAGGAGGAGGTGGTGTCTTCGACGGCGTGGAGATGGATTGCCTGGAGGAGAACTACACGTACGTGACTTGCCACCGACCAGGCAGGTCCTTCACCAAGGTCTACTACGACGGAGGTCTAGATTGCCCGGGCGAGCGCGAGAGATCTTGCCCCGTGGCCGCCGCCGCCGCCGATTGCGGCGTTTCGAGAGAGCCGGCGTCGAGGGTCGCGAGCGAAGGACGAGAAGCAGAAAATGTTCCGGTCTATCCGTTTCTGGACTTCCTCAGTTCTTGTCACCGGTGCCCGAAGAAGCTCGACGGCGTGGACATCTACATGTACAGGTACTGCCGCAGATCCACCGTCTCTCTCTCTCTCTCTCTCTCTCTCTCTCGCTTCTCCGATCTTAGTGTTCGATTTCGAGAGCAATGAATTAACAATTCTTTTGATGGGCAGGGGAGAGAAAGCGTTCTGCAGCGCCGAGTGCAGGTCGGAGCAGATAAAGGCGGACGAGCGAAAGAGCGGACAGAGCGGACAGAGCGGAAATGCAGGAACGAGGCGTCGAAAGCCGCCGACCTCTCGAGCTCGCCGTACACGAAGGGCCGGATCTTCTCGACCGGGATCGAAGCGCTCTAGCGCACAAACCCGGAAGATGAAAACACGACCCTCGTACATATTCACGGCATAATAATATATATGACTATACGGAGAGATTTTTATCTTGAGCTTTGCTTTTTTTGAGAAGAGAGACCACAAGAGAGGATGAAAAATTTTTGCTCGGACGTGAGGGAAGAGCGAGAGCTCCAACTCACTGTAATGAAACATCAGGGGCTCCCAAGAAGAAATACAAAACGTTGTCTGGGAGTCGCCTCTTATTTACTTAGCTCCTGTTATGCGGGGTTCATACCTAATTTGATGTAGTCGTCCGTCTCGATGTGAATTTTAGGCGCGATGACTCCTTCAAACACCTGAAATAATTTCCAGTTCATGACGATTCAGATAGATCGCTCCTGATCTCTCACTCCAAAAGATAAATGACATTTTTCGAGAAAAATGTCGACGTCGACTCGTGTGGAAGCAATATTCATCCATACGGAGATAGACATTGCCAAGATACTCCATTAGGGGTGTTGTTTGTCAAGACTGATGAATCACAATGAATCTAAAGGGCAACTCAACTAAAATAAGCACTCTGGTTTTGCCCGGACTTGGCTGCTGCAATTGTGTGATTGAAACGGAGCATTCTGTTTTTGCCCGGACTTCAATTGTGTGATCGAAACAGAGCGTTCTGTTTTTGCCGGGACTTGGCTGCTGCAATTGTGTGATTGAAACGGAATATGGAAAGGAGAAATACTGTTTTTGCCGGGACTTGGCTGCTGCAATTGTGTGATTGAAACGGAATATGGAAAGGAGAAATAAGGAGTTCAAATCCTCACCTTCTTAGAAGATTGAGAAGGAGACAATTTAGTTTCAAATATAAATTTCAATTCATGCCTTATAAAAATGTATGGCAAAGTTTAAAAGAGAGATTATGATGGAGATAATTTAATTTCAAATGTAAATTTCGATTTACACCTTGTAAAAATGTTGGGCAAAAAGTTTGAATGAGAAATAGTAGGAGTTGAGTAAAGACCGAAAAAAAAAATAAAACCCGAAACATTCAACAACTTCGATCCACCTCCAGCCCAAAAAGAGAGAACAACTTTTGATCCACCAGTCATCTTGGAATTTAGCAGTAAATCAGAGTAAAAGTACACTTGGAAGTTGCACGCCAGCTCAAATCAGATAAAGCCGAACCCAAGCATTTAACTTTAAAATTTAAAGTACCAAAGCCAGAGTTATTAGCACAGACGATCACAACAGTCGAACAATCATAGCGAAACATAAGTTAAAGCAATCTGAATTCTACAAGTAGCAAATACGGTATTAACAAAGTAAAATGCCGAACAGTTCTTCGTTCTTCCAAGACTTATTTCTGCTTCCAGATCATTATACAGTAGGGGGACAATCCCATCTCATAATCTAATGGTAATACATAAGCTGCTGGGTAGTCGCCACACTCGGAAACCCGCCATCATAGATTGCCTGACTGGCTCCAGCAGCAGCACCCATTCCCATGGCTGCCTGTTTGAGTATGTGTTGACCCTGAGGATGCATAAGGGCTTGCATGCCACCCATCTTGCTCAGAGCCATTTGCCGTTCATAAGCAGCCAGATCAGCGGCAGAAAAGCCTGCTATGTGTGCAATAGCTGGTGGTGGAAGAGGAGTGGAACTTGTTCCCGGTGGCGTTGGTTTGTTACCCCAGGAGCACTGCAAGGAATAGAGGCCAATTAATCAAACCATCATTCATGTCAAGCATAGCGACAACATATAATTGCTCCACAATCAGAAGTCAGGCAACATAAGCAAAGTGCAATAACAAGCAAACCAATCTTTGTCCCCATCTCTGAAATACCGTCCATACCCATTATGGTTGTCAAATTAGATAAATATTGGGCCAAGAAAGGCAGTTGGATAGTAGATTCCAGTTGTCATTCAACTCAGTACGATATTGCAGATGATAAAAAGGACAGGTCCACCAATGAAGCTAAATGTACTGATGTGTATGCAAGGAAACTAGCTTTCCTTACTTTGGGGATGCCTCCAAGGTCATCGGCAGCCCCCAACAAACATGGTCCTATTCTTCAATTCTTGCCTTCTTAATCATAGCAGTGCTCCTATTTGTCAAAGACTGAAATCTTTCCATCTCTTGAAAACATTTTCGATGAATGTACAACTTGCATAAGAGATGGGCCTCAACAAATTATCCAGCTGTAGAATAAGAAACACTTGGACCCATGAAATGGGCAAGTGGTAATTTTTTTTTTTTTTTTGGAGAAAGGCTAACAGTAGTTCGAGTGTTGGAATGAGATGCTGATTTATCCTACCAGAAAATTTTAAGCATAGGGAAAGTACGGAATATATCAAATTTAAAGCTAACTTTTTATATCTAAATACCTTGATTGGTTTACCACAGAGAATGCGAGCATTTCCCATCTGTATGGCCAGTGCAGCTTCAGCATGTGTGCTGTACCTAACAAACCCAAAACCTTTGTCGCGTTGCACCCGCACATCTTCTATGACCCCAGCACCAAGGGCATGAAAATGCCGATGCAGATCAGCTGAAGTAACCTGCAAAATCACCAATATGAGGTTATAGAAAAATTAAAAAGGAGATGATTTAGCTCTAGTACCCTCTAGTTTGACAGATCTAGTGAATCATGACATTTTCCATCCAATCGGCAATCAAAGACAACTGAAATCAATATCTCACAAGTTAGACCAAGAAATCAAAGCAAAACTCAGAAGATGAGTCAGTTTCTAAAACCTTTGACTGCCTTTAGTTCTGTCATCACCATGAGGTAAGATGTTCTACACTAGATGAACTTCATTGATATGAATAAGCCTACTAACAGAAAATTTTGATATAAACATGAGCAAAATGAATCCAGACCAATATGTGGTCTTAGCCACAAACAAAATAAAATGCTTTCTATCCAAAGACACAAAAAGACAAGCAAGAGAAAGATCAAAAAGATGTAGCTAATGGCAATGAATCACCAAGAAAAGAGGGGGAAAAGACGAGACAAAAAACTTAAAATGGTCTAAGGAAAAGGGACCAAATCCTTGCCTCAGGAGCAAGATTGCCAACATAAACAGTTGTATATTGGGGATTGTTCTCTGGAGCATCATCACTATTCCTCTCTTGACCATCATCTGCATGGTGGAAGGAGAATGAAAAAGGAAAAAAATAAATCAAAAAAAATACTTACCACCTCACACTTGGAAAGTAACATGACAAACTTAAAAAGGCATCAGGCCTGGTGGTTTGGTGGAGGGGGAGAATGACAAATTGTTTGACTCGGCCATGCAGCAGAACAAAATCATAAACAGCTTATTAAGCACCACAAATTGACACCCAGTTTCTATCAGATTTTAAATGACTCACAATTCTGTGTAACCACAACGATCCCAACATTGCTATCAAGATCTCAGGATTTGCTATATCCACCCATAATAAATATTGATAAAGGTATTGTATAAAATCTAATAAAATCACACACACCATCCAAAGAAAGGTACCTGATGTTCCAGTTGTTAGCTCAACCACACTTTTGGCATCACTCTGTTTATCATCACCAGAATTAGCACCCTTTGTTGCCCAGTTACAACGTATTTGACGACTTCCAAGCCACTTTCCTGCAATATTAAAATGGATGAATTGCATTGGATAGAAGTTAGAAACAAAGAACTAAAAATGATTGTACAACCAATCTATTCAATGCTGGAATCAGACCTGCTATTAATGTGGGTAATTCTGTTAAGTATAAGATAGAACAATATACAGACCATCAGTTTGACTTTCCAAAGTGATTTTCATAATAGTCAAAAGCAAAGAATCATTAAATGCTCCTTTTGTCACTGAGTATATCAATCAATCATATACATTTGATGCTTTGCCATCAGTGAATACCTGAGAATGAATCGAATGTCAATACCATAAATGCCAGTCAACTACCAACAATATTGAGACTTATTTTCATTCCCCCCAACTACCCTACAAATTCCAGAACTAAAGTTTTAACACTCAATTTATTAAAGGAAGAGATGCTAATTCAAGCCATATCTAGATAACATAAGACTAAAAATATAAGTATGAGTCCATGATCATACGAAAAAAAAAAATAAAAAATTCTCTTCCCATAAAGAAATATCAAAAAGGTCTAACCCCTCAAATATTTCCTCAAACAATCACAAATTTTACAAATGAGCCAGAGCAAAAATTAAATCTGAATGATACAAAAGAATTGGAAAGGAATTCACATACCATTTAAATCATTTATTGCACTCTGAGCATCCTGTTCACAAACAAAGTGTCAAATCATGTATATATAACATTACACCATGATTAGAAAGTACGCTTTTCAAAAGGATGGAATATATTTGTAGAGCAAAAGCAACATTACCAAAGAAATTGAACTATGTACCTGCTGATTACGAAACGAAACAAAACCAAATCCTCTGGAACGCCCAGTCTTTTGATCCCACATGACCCTTGCATCTCTGCAAAAAGTTGAGTAACGCCGTAACGTCAATATACATACAACACTGTTTCAATTGTAGGCCACATATGTGGATATCTTCCCATTCGAAATCACCAAAAGATTGCAAACATGCAAAAGAACATATAAAAGAGCAAAGCAGGGAGCTTACGAACAGCTTGAATAGACAGAGAAGCAAGCAAACAATGTCGCATCTGTAACCTCTGGGCTCAAATCACCAACAAATATATTAAAGTGACCTGCATTGAAAGAGGACACCCATCACATGCATGCAAGAAACATACTACCCATCTGCAGGGCCCTATGCTATGGACATACTAAGTACAGGATGTATTCATTATACTACATACCGGATGTGTCCTCTCTCTGACTGCTAGCATACGCCCAGTTGACTTTGATTGGTTGTCCAAACCTGCCAGCAAATCATCAACATACAAGGAAAAAGAAAACAAACAAAGTGGGCTTTATTTCTTTCTGGACTTACAAATGCCTTCCATTGAGAGTCACAATGGAAAGAGCAGCAGATCTTCTATCAAAGTAGTCCACAAAACCATATGATGACTACAAAGTACAACAATTAAACCAAAAATCAATACAATGGGCCACTACCAACAAATCAAACCGTGAAAAGCTCCATCAATAAATAAATACAAAAGTAAAGCAATGGCCACCAGCCATAACACAAATTCCAGACAATTCTCCAGAACCAAATCAAGGCACAACCAGTGTAGTCAAAGGCAAAAGTGCAGTTAAGGTGCTGGGACCCTAACATGGCTAAAATGAAAAGGGGAAGGAAAAGTGCAAGTCCGAGCGGAACAAGGCACTATAAAGCAAAACTTTTTAGCAGTAATAGTGTCAAACAAGAATAAACTTTACATATTATAATACAAACTATACCTAAAGTGGAGATAGTGTGCAAAAAAATGGTGCACTTAGCCATAGAGATGGAGTAAACAGTAACACGAACATTATAATGTCATACAACTTAAAAGAAAACAAAGTCAAACACCAACTTCTTCTAGGTTTAAAAATTACTTTATTCTATTAATTTTTTTGGAGTCCCTTTTCCTGTCTATCTTTTGGAAAGAGAAGGATAAATCTCTCTCAAAAGAAAGACTCCTTAGGGTTTCCATACAATTTGCATCAGGCAAGCACCTTGCACCCCGTGCACTTGATGGCTTAGGGAGAAGGGCATGCACCTTGTTAAGGCAACCTCCTCTAGACATAGAGGTGAAAGCCATCACCTCGCCTCATTTTACACCTAGGTGTATGCCCTATGTGCTTTGGACTACTTTGGGTTCAACTCCTCCAAAGGAGTCCCCAGGGAACCTATGCAAGTCCGCTTCTTAACATCCTCAAGTTGCAAATGTGGCCACCCGGATGGAAAAACAAAAACTCACCTTCTCTTTTCTAATAAGCTTGCATCCTTCAATAGGACCAGTGCTTGAAAAGACCTCTTGAAGTAGGGGTTCTGTGACCTGGGGGTGGATGTTTCCAACATATCTGCAATAGATCATCAGATTAAATGAGACAGAAAGCTGCATAACCATATCCATTTAAGGGCACAAACAAGTGTAGCAGCCACCCAAAAGATGCTGAAAGACTTAATGAGATAAAACAAAAGCTGAAAAGCAGAAAAGAAGAGCTAAGAAGCTACTAAAGGAAATAATAAAAACAGACACTCACACACTGCGGCATGAAGTTGAGTCAAACCCAGGTGGCAGATTTCCGCTCAAGATAGGCTCTATCTGCTAAAAGACCAAATGTCAAAAATCCAGGATCATAAAAAGAGGGAAAAAGACACTAGACTCAACCATACAAAGTCCTAGCACAAAGTGGCGCTCCTGCTCACATGCCTGAATGAAGAATTAACTAAGATGACACTTGAACATTTAACCTCAATATCACATTTATATCCAGTGCAATCGCAAACCACAGAACCACAACACCACCCCCCCCCCCCCCTCCCAAAAAAAAAAAAAAAAAATCCAAAAAATCAAAAAGCATCTTGCAGTTGCACTGAAATGACAAGAGTAGCTCGGCATAGCCGGTAGTATTAGTCATTCCGTAATGCTAAACTACAAGACAAAACATCACAAGCATTTCCATCCACTCTAAAGCTTTGAAATTTAAGAAGAAAAACCAAACAAAAGGACGAAATTCCAACACCCATCACAGGAATTAGTCTTTCCTGGCCGACACCACAAGCAATTCGATCATTCAACCAAAAACAGGCTATCATACAGAAGCTTCTCGCGCAGCAAGAACTCGAATTGATCGACAACCCGACGAAAGAGAACGACAACCCAAATCACCGCACCCGCCCCGCGCATTACTACTCCCAGACTCATTCCACAAAAAGAATTCATCGTCAAAGCAAAACCCTAAAATGCCGCGCCATCGCCGCAGCCGCAGCCCCATCGGGCCCAGCTCCCCGCACCGAAAATCAAGAAAATCAGAGCAAAACGAAACCCACCAGCACCCAAAAATCAAGAAAATCAAGAAAATACCTGCGGAGCAGCCAGGAGGCCGTGATGGTAGAGCGACTGCTGCATCATCGCGTGCTGCTTGAGAAGCCTCTGCTGCTGCATCTTCTCCGAATCCCCCCGATGATCTTCTTATCCCCCAAAAAGATTAAAAAAAAAAAAAAAAACCCACGAGCAAAAATAAAAAATGAAAATTCGAGCCCCTAGGGTTCGCAGGAGATGCGAAGAGGAAGAGGAAGATCGAACGAAAAACGAGGTGCAGGAAGGGAAAAAAAAAAAAAGGAAGAGGAAAATTCGAAAAGAAAAGGAACAAGGAGATGGAGCAGGAGGAGGAGGAGAAAGGGGGGGAAAGAAGAAAATGGAAGAAAACCCTCGAAAAAAAAAGAGAGGGAAAAAGAAAAGAAAAAAAAAGGGGAGATCGATCGCAGGAAGCAGAGGGAAGAGAGAGGACGATGGCGAAAGCAATGGCGACCTCTGCTCCTGCGCATTTATATAGGGGCTTTTCTCTCTGTATCTTTTTATTTTTATTTTTTTACTCTTCATTTATTTTTTTTATTTTTTTTGTAGGTTGAGGTAATACCACATAAAAAAACTAAATGGATATACCCCAATAAATATATAATAAATTTACCATTAATTAATTTTCGTTAAATTTTACAATCAAATTACTAAGTTACATGATAAGTGAATAAATTTAGGATTTTACCGTTCATTTGTTATAAGTGTATTGATTGGTGGTTTTTCATATTATTAATCAAATTTAATGCAAATTGATGCATGATAAATTTATTACATATATACAATTTTAGAATTTTTATTATTATAGATATATTGGTTTGGGATTTTTTATAGTTAAAAAATTAATTTATGATAAATTTGTATAGGAGTATCCTTAGATTGATTATACATCTCATGTGTTTGTGTGATATTCTTGATGTTTATTTGTATACATAGCAAAATAATATAAGTTCAATTTGATACAATGCTAGTTTATTTTTTCCTTAAAAAAAAGTTAATATTGTGAAAAATCCCAAATTAATACACTTGTTACAAATTTATAACATACTAGTTTTTGGCCACTACAAACTACTACACCTAAGAAAAATAAAAGGTAAAAAATTAAATTATTTCTTACCTTTTACCAAAAAAACTTAAATTAATATCCAACTCATATGTTATCCAACTCAACAATTTGACAATAAAGTTTAAGAAAAAAATGTACTAGTTTAGTTGTCAAGTGTTAAGAAATCCAAGTGGACGTTTTAAGACTAGAGAAAAGAAGCCCAAATTCAAGGGGAGGTGCAATCAAGTTAGCTACGCTGCATTCGAGATCATCTTTGTAGATTCTTAAAACGCATCGTTGTACTTTTTATGTGATAACATGTATTATCATTTTGCTTGTGATTGGGTAGGATGAGACAAATTTGAATTGAGCTACATCATCATTGATAGATTTGTGGATTCGAAAGGGAAAATTCCAAATAAGAACCCGCAGTATTCTCATTTTCTCACTTAAGAGTCGAATAAACCTTTTTTGATAAGAATATGAAGTGATTATATCGGCTCAAATAATAATGGCGTAAATATGACTGTTTTAAATAAGAGTCTGGCCTCACCAATCAACAAAAAATTTCAACCGATGAAAGATATTTTCTTCCTAACATAATTTCAATTCAAATAGGTTAAAATTTTTATTACAAAAAACAAAAATATAGGCCGAACGGCTCCCTCCTACTTATGGTTGCCACCCCATCGTCGTCGAAGCAACGACAATGGACAGTTGTCTTGGGCAAGGGTTGACGACCATCACTAACAGAGGTAATGACCAACAAGCCCTTACTAGAAAGGGAGAGAGCAGTGGCCCTCACCCTATCCCATATCTAGGCAAGCTCCTCGCCCTAGCCCATGACCCCTAGATCTTGCCGCCTAAGTATGAGGGCACTAGGCGATGGGGTGGCAACCATAGGCAAGTGTCATGGATCGATTGATTTAGCGTTCCCGAACTCGTGTGACATTAGGATTTCTCCCAAGCAACCTTTCTAATACTCGATCGTTTTAGAGGGAGAAACTCCAAACTTGTATTTCACTTATGAATGAGGAAACCCCTATATATACAAATATAGGACAAACTGTATCCATAGATCTTTCCTCGATCTAACGATAGAGATCGTATCTCTTCAACTACCATCTATCTGCATTTATTACATAACTGTACATTTACCATATCGCCCGCCTCGAGGAGTATTATAGAACACTTAAGAAAACCCTAGGACTCAAGGACATCAATCGAGGGTCACTCGTTCGAAGCATGGGTCACAGTCGTTGTTTAGAACCCTCTTAGATCATCCCTTCTTTCGGGCCGTGACATGAGGGAACCATCCCTCCTATGTGTTCTTTTTTTTTTTTCTTTTTAAGTTTTAATTTTTTAATTTTTTTTTAAAGAAAAAAGTAGGAAAAGAAAGAAAAAAAAAGGGAAAAATTAAAAATTAAAAGATGAAATTGCCCTTTACCAAATAGTGAGTATAAAACCTTTTCTTGAGACTCATATGGTAACTTTAGAACCTTATTTGAAAAAAAGTCCATTTCAAGCCCTCATTTCATTCGAACCATAATTTGAAACATTGTTCATTTCATGCTTTTATTTGAAAAATATGAGCACTTCAGGTCCTCATTTGAAATTTTCCCTAAAATGACGGCACTTTAGACCCTTTTTTGGAATTTTCCCTGTATACCAAAGTCAATAAAAAGTTTTCAACCTATGAAGGCTACCTCACCCCTGAGTATTAAATTAACCAAAGAATTGCTTCTTCTTTTTTTAATAGAATGGTATAGTTGACAATATTTGATGAGGAGACATATTTAAGAACTTTTTGAAAATGAGGCCCATTGTACTTTATACAATTCTATAGAGCGGTATAGATGACATTAGCACTCTTTCTCAACTATTTCAAATCATTTCAAATTAAGTGACTCCATGGAATTTGGGAAATTCATATTATACCGATACTAATTGAATCTTAAACATTTTAATTGAATTGAAAAAATTGTCAATGTTAGAGTCGATTGTAATCTTGGAAGACTGATGTACGTTAGCCATTTCTAGTTAAAATTGGTTTGAAAGGCAATATTGGTAAACCATTAGAAAGTTGAGAACTAAACTGGCCAAATGTAAATATTTATTACTAAATTGGTAAGTTGTCACTTCCATGTGATAGATTTAAAAAAAAAAAATTAGTAACTTTCTCATATGGAGTTTGAAAATCTTAATTCGAAGATTCCAAGTCCGATACGACAACACACGAGAACCGAACTTAACATACGGTTTGGTCCAGATTAGCGATCCATTATAACTTTGGGTTTATTTAACTCTCACTTATTTGGAACATGTAATGACTTCATCCCAGTCGAATCAAAACATAGCACGGAACCACCCACGAAGTTATTAAGTCCAAGACTTTTAGACAATACCATCCAGTCGATCACTGATGGATCCTGGCCCTCTCACTATTTCATTAAATAAGCCCATTGCGAAATTTTTCCATTCAGGCCAGTTGGTCCATATTAACCAGATGTGAGTAGGGCAGTCAAATGGGTGGGCCGGGTCGGGTTTGGGTCGGGTCGAAAATGGTCCGGCTCATATTGACCCATTTAACCCGTTTTGACCCATTTTCATATAATGTAAATTTGATGATCCATACCTGACCCATTCCCAACCCGACTCATATTATCGAAACGCATTTATATTTGACTCAATTTAGTTACTTAAATAAAAACTTCACACCAAATTTAAGAAGTAAATAAAACATAAAAAATGAAAAACCATTAAATTGAAATACTTTTGAAAAACTCTTGATAAGAAAAAGTTTGATAAGCTAATAATCGACATGAAAATAATATTTGCTTATAACAAATCT
Source organism: Eucalyptus paniculata subsp. matutina (assembly GCA_017140255.1). Taxonomy (NCBI): domain Eukaryota; kingdom Viridiplantae; phylum Streptophyta; class Magnoliopsida; order Myrtales; family Myrtaceae; genus Eucalyptus; species Eucalyptus paniculata. Next base: position 58,404,268 of record CM029437.1, read on the forward strand.
TCTTGAATGCGACAATGCGTAGCTTCTTAATTGTAATTGTTTTTAATTTTGGTTGATTTCTTGACTTTAGTTCACCGAGTTAAAAATTACATTATGATGTTTAGAATTTCTATTTATCAATCTAAACAATGTCGGTCTAAAAATAAATTTCCAATATGTATATAGATATCTATCTCCCAAATATCATTAAAAAAATCGAATTTTTTATTATTTTAATTTTTTTGAAATTATTATTATTATTATTATTATTATTATTTATTTTCTTCTTTTCTCTTTTCTTTCTTTTTCCTCCTCCTTCTTCTCCCTTGTTACTCCATCGACGATGATTGGCAAACTGCAGTCGGCGAGATCAAGGCTTCGCCCGTCTAGGCGAGCCCGAGCTGCTAAGGTTTGTCATGGCCGGTGAACTTGGGGCTCCACCGATCCGGGCGAGCCCGAGCTCCGTCGTGGCTGGTGAGCTCACTGCTCAACCAATTCGGGCAAGCCCGAGCTTGGCCATGGCCGTGAGCTCGGGATCAGCGACAAAGATGGCGGCATGACGGCTGGGTAGGTGGTGGCTGCAATCAGTTGGGATCGGAAAGGAAAGGGGGTGCTCTACTCATCCGAAGATTTGCGATCACAGAAGGAAGAGAGAATTGAGGTAGAGCCTTTGTCGCAGAGGAGGAAGGCCATGGGTTCAAAGTGGGTTTTTTAGGGCGCGCATGTTTTTATTTACTTGTTTTTCATTCCGAAATAAAAAAAAAGTGTTCTGTTCCAGGGAACAATTTTTGAATAAAAAAACGCGTTTGGTAAACTTGTTCCGAAATAAAAAATGAATAGAAACACGTTTGGTAAATTTTATTCTTTTTTTGTTTCTTTTAATTTTTTAATATTTTTATTTTATTTTTCATTTTTTCCTTTCTTTTTTATTTTTTATTTTTTTCGGCGGCAGCCTCGCCCAGCCACGGCGAGGCTCGCCGGCCCCCGGCGAGGCCGAGCCTCGCTGCGCCTGCAAAGAGAGCCTCGCCGGGGCCGGCGAGATCGCCGACCCTCGATGGCATCGCCGACCCTCGATGGCCGGTTCTGCGGCCATGGCCGAGGCCGGCGGCGCGAAAAGAAAAAGAAGAAAAAAAGAAGAAGAAAAGAAGAAGAAGAAGAAGAAGAGAGAGAAGAAGAAACGTTTTCAAAATTGTTTAAACAAAGTAAGTTTTTTTTTTTTTTTTTTTTTTTTTTTTGTCTTTCCAGAACAAAAAGAACAAAAAAAAACAAAACACAACCAAACGTTTCTGTTCTTTTTTTGTTCCCAAAAAAACAAAAAGTGTTCCAGGAACACTTTTTAGGAATAAAAACATGCATGCCCTTAATAACCCATTCACACCCATTTCTTTTCTTGCTTTACTTTCGAAGACCCATTTGTAATCTACATTTAACTTTCACTTCACCCATATATGACCAATTTAACTAAAAATGAGTCATAATATAGGTTTATGACCCATTTTGCCAGCTCTAGATGTGAGTGCCCCGGTCACATTAGACTCGCCCATGTCGGGCTCTGGCGAGAGCCTCAATTGGTTACCAGGCCCTAAAATTCTGAAGAAATGCATGGAGCAAAAGCAGACCCTACTCCGTCGACATCATTGGCCTTCGACCTCTTGGCTCCTCGCAGGATTTCAGGTTCGATTCGGGAGTTGACGTAAAAACTCTTCCGGGAGTGATGTTGCGAGAATGTAATTGCTTGAAAACCTCAAAGGCCTTGCAGAACATGTCAAACTGGCCGACCTGATTGGGAATAAAGAAAGAGGATGAGATGAGCCCTTGCGCAGTTTCAGCCCATTTTGCGATGAATTTGCCCACTGCAATGCAAGTTTGGTGGAGGGCCTTTTTCATATTAAGAGAGAATGGGCTTGAGGTTGCGTGAAATGACTCTTCACATGATGATGAACCAGCCCGGCCCAAACTTGGCAAAATTCATACTTTCGCATATTTCTATTTGATCATTATTTCGGAAGCCGAAGGTCCAAGCGAGGGACCACCACGTAACGGCGATTTCTCCCGGCCCCGGCGTTGCCTATGTTGGGGTTATGGTTCATCTCGTCTCGCCACGCCCAAGACATCATACATTCATATGTCTATGGATCGAAATGCTTGCTCTGTCGATGTTATTTAGTGTGCCATCACCTCATTAATCAGCATTGTCATATGATTATCTTATTTCAGCTCGTTACGGTTGAAAATCATGCCTATAACTCTATTTGTATTTGATATGTTTCTGTTGAATTCATCAAAATAAATTATATGGAGATTTTCTTTTAAAAATGATTATTTGTATTGCATGAAAATAATGATTACAAGCAATTCTTTTTAAGAAAATATTTTTCAAATGATTTATTTTTTATAAAAGAAATGGAGCCTATGACTGATAAATGATATATAAAATTCCATTCTTAACATATTCGAGCCATCTTTCTCACCTATATTTACATAAATAATTTCATTTCCAAATGGTTTCTAATTTCAAAAGACACAGAAAGAAATCATAATCATGTATAGTTCAGTGGTACCAAAGTTCAAATGGGTTTAAGATTTAACTTTATTTTTGATTAAAAAATTAAGGCTTTGACTTTTGAAATCCGTAATCTCCCAATTCCTTTTATGTTCTTCGATAATTGCTGAATTATTATTATTATTTTTTGCAATAGCCCAATTTTTCTTTTCCATTAATATTGCTAATTCAACTTTTTAAGATCAAAGATGTGGACTAGCTTTATGCCGAACCTACCTTTCTTTAGTTTCATCATTTCTCCGTTTGTGAATCAAGCAAATCTATTTTGCAGTTGTAATGCAAAATTCCCCACAAAACAAATTGACATGGGACCAAATAAGAAAGTGAGATATGAGGAAGTGTTTAAGAGACTTAAAATTTAGTTCAAAGCCCTACACTGATGGTTCTCGGTACAAAATCGAGAACTGAACCAGTTCTTTAATTTTTTTACTGGAATACTAAACTAATCCCCGAGTGAACTAGCCTATAATAAGTCGAGTAAGGTCAATTCAGTTCGATTTTTTGGGTTGAACCTGCCCGATTGCCTGCCCATTTTTTTATTCGACGAACAACCTACGCGACTTTTCCAATAACGAAGCTTCCTAATTACCTTTTCATTTGTCTTGACGACTACTGGAGTGAAGCTTGCTTCTTTTGACGATGAATCGACCAATCTTTTTAGTGACTGAGGTTGGTGACTTGTAGTCGTAATTAGCCAGCCACGCTTAGCGTAAGTTACCTTCCAACTTTGTCTACAAAGCATAATGATCATTTTTTTCCCAAGCATAATGATCGCTGACAACGAAGTAAAACAACTAAAGTAATGTTAAAAATTCGAGAGCGACATTAACGCATGTGGAAAACATGGGCGGCTAGACAGGCCAGCTTTACTTTTGCGAGCAGATTGGGATTATACTTCTTGCGTCAACATGCTTTAAGTGGAAGAAATTATCAGACTGTAAGTTTCCAGTTTCATCAATGTGGAATCACATCGAACAGATATATTTTCCATATTTCAGGGCCTCGTGACTCGCGAAATCCATGATAAAGCCTCCACGAACGCAAGAGAAACTTCAAGATTCGACTATTTTTCTTTTCCTATTTTGATGTTATATGTCAGGCCACTTCGTCAACTAATTATCATGTTTTAGATCTTGTCGAAGGCAAATCATCTATGTTAAGGTCCAAGAATTCAACAACCACAATTCGTCAAACACATAATCACGCCTTTATATAAAAAAGATAGGTTTTCTATATTTGATGTTCACGTGATTCATCAAATCTATGATTAAGCATTCACGATCATAAGAAAAACTCAAAGTCAACAATCTTCTTTTTATTTTTTATTAGGCCACTTTGTAAGCTAACTATTAGAATATTTAAATATCAAATCACGTATTCATATAATAGTTTTAACTTTCAGGGCCTCCTGGCTCGCGAAATCCATGATAAAGCCTCCACGAACGCAAGAGAAACTTCAAGATTCAACTATTTTTCTTTTCCTATTTTGATGTTATATGTCAGGCCACTTCGTCAACTAATTATCATGTTTTAGATCTGGTCGAAGGCAAATCATCTGTGTTAAGGTCCAAGAATTCAACAACCACAATTCGTCAAACCCATAATCACGCCTTTATATAAAAAAGATAGGTTTTCTATATTTGATGCTCATGTGATTCATCAAATCTATGATTAAGCATTCACGATCATAAGAAAAACTTAGAATCAACAATTTTCTTTTTATTTTTTATTAGGCCACTTTGTAAGCTAACTATTAGAATATTTAAATATCAAAGCATGTATTCATATAATAGTTTTAACTTTTAGAACAATTGGCAATGATTTTACAAAATCATATATTTACTATCATCATTCAGATTTTTTTTGTAAATTTTTCAATGTTACCGTCATGTGATATGTCAAGCCACTCCGATCTTGTCAAAGACAAATCACCTACACTAAGGTTCAAGAATTCAACAACCATGATTTGTCAAGTCTATGATTACACCTTCATATCTTTGAGTTTTTGTTATGATCGTGAACGCTTAGTCATATATACCAAAACCTCATAGTCTAGGCTGTTTACTTCATTCGGGAGATACTATACTTTGACCATGATCATGTTGAACTCTTTCCTTGTGATACTCCCGAGTTCTATTACCTTTTTTATGCGAGCATTGATTACCTAGATAACTTCAATGAATGATGGTTAAGTATACTTACTCTAATTGATCTTCCAATATGGCTCTGCAAAAAAGGAAGATTCTACTATGGGTTTGAAGTTTACTCTTGTAGTACTGTGCCAAGCAATTTGGTCTCAATCGGAGTATACCAATGCCAATTGCTTACTCTATAAAATATCATTTGATGAATAGAAATAAGTACAATTTCCAGAAGAATGAGCCTTTTGTTTGTTGCTCTCGAATAACTGTGATAATGCGAGGTCGATTCTTTCCAAACTTTGAATCTTGTCAACCTTCTCCTGAGTTATAACAAAGTATACTAGCCGGTGGATCTCCTTCACATTTGAGAGCTCTTATGAGGAAGCCATCAAGATTGTTTTCAATCGTATAAGACAGTGTCATCTTCAATCAACTGAAGCAACTAAGAAAGACAAAGCAATGCTGGAATATCTTCTCGATCTTGGTCCTCCAATTGTATCAACGACACTCAGAATTAGGGGTCCAATGGAGATTGACACTCATTTACCAATTTTGTCACAACAAAAGGATCTGGAGCAGGAAGATCCAGAAGAAAATCTAGAACTAGAGCAAGAAATTCCAAAAGAAGAAGAAGAAGAAAAAGAAGAAGATTCTAGTGAAAAGTTAATCAGGCGTCGGCCTAGAGCTGGGGAGAGTATATTCAATTTATCTTCTTTAATTCTGTTGCTCCAGTGCTAACTTTTTTCCTGTATTACTTAAGACACTCTTGATTCTTGACTGCATATCGAAGATGAAGACATAGAAATTCAAGTAGAGCTTTCAAGACTAGAGAAAGGAAGCACAAATTTAAGATGAGGTGCAATTATATGTCAACTCTAGGCTGCATTTGAGATCATCTTTGTAGATTCTTAAAACATATCGTTGTACTTTTTATGTGATGACATGTATTATCATTTTGCTTGTGATTGGGTAGGATGAGGCAAATTTAAATTGAGCTACATCATCATTGATGGATTTGTGGATATAGAGGGAAAATTCCAAATAAGGGCCCGCAATACTCTCATTTTCTCAAATAACGGTTTGAAATTGATCTTATTTTAAATAAGGGTATGAAGTGATTATATCAGTCTCAAATAATAGCATAAAGTAAATATGATTATTTTAAATAAAGGCTTAGCCTCACCAGTCGACAAAAAATTTCAACCGATCAAAGATATTTTCATCCAAACATAATTTAAACTTAAATAGGTTAACAATTTTATTAAAAAAAACAAATATACAAGTCAGAGGGCTCCCTCTTGCCTATGGTTGCCACCCTATCGTCGATGGAGCAACGATAATGGCTAGCCGAGTCATCAGCGCTAGGGGTGAGCGTGGTTCCCGGGTAGAACCGGGAACCGGGGTTCCGATTCGGTTCTAGGTTCCAAGGAGGGAGGTTCCGGTTCCCGGTTCTATTTTTTTGGGAACCGGCGGTTCCCGGTTCGGTTCCGGTTCCTGGAACCAAAACCGGAACCGGAAACGCTAATTTCAATTTTTTCCTTCCCCCTTCTATTCTTCCTTCTCCCTCCTCTCGCGACTCCCCTCTATTTTAGTTTTAGGGTTCCTTCACTCTCTCCTGAGCATTCTCCCTGTCCACTCCAGTGTCCCCACTCTCTCGACGCCGACTCAGCTCGCTCCTCTCGGCGCCGCTCGCCACTCTCAACGCCGCTCCCCCCCCCCTCGACTGTGCTTGACGTCGCTTGGTCCTTCGACGCCCACTCAACGCCTCTCGGCCCCTCGACGCCCACTCAATGCCCGCTCGACGCCTCTTGGCCGCTCGATGCCGCTTGGCCCGCTCGACTCCTCGACACCGCTCGACACCGCTTGGCCCGCTCGGCTCCTTGACGCTTGCTCGACGCCGCTCAGCCCCCTTGATGCCCTCGACGCCCGCTCGATGCCTCTCGGCCCCTTGAAGCCCCCTCGACGCCGCTCGGCCCCTCGACGCCCGCTCGACCCCCTCGACGCTGCCCGATGTCCCTTGATACCGCTCGCTGCCCTCGACACCGAATAAACTCGCCTCCTCCAGCCTCAATCACAGGTCCAATCTCTTGTTGTTTATGTTCTTCATCGTCAAATCTTAGTTACTTGGTGCTCGGTCTTATACTTGTGACGCAAATATAGCACTAAATTTTCTCATGAAAAAAAATATAGAGCAAATGAACTTTTGTTTGTCCTGTGAGTCATTTGATGCCATGGTCTTGCTTTCAGTTTGTTTCATAATGAAAAATGATTGTGTATGCCAAATTAATATGCAGGGGACTTGTGAATGATACGTACAAGATGGACCTCATTCTTGTGCATCCTCCTCACTTGATTGCACTAGCTTGCATATACATTGCAAGCGTATACAAAGACAAGGACACTACCTCATGGTTTGAAGAGCTTCGCGTTGACATGAATGTTGTGAGTTCGAATCTCCTAAGTTTTCTTTCTTTTTCATATCTATACCCACTGCATAAGCCTAAAGAAGATTATCTTCGTTTTTCCTTGTATGTCTCGAGGCCCTTATGGCTGGACTTGCTCTTGGTGCGGCAGAATCCCTTATAAGCTCTCCATTTGAACTTCTCAAACTACGTTCACAGTGACCACCGCTTCTCGCGTTTCATCCTCTCGCATACATCAAAGCGAGCCGGTACGCTTCACCCGTAATTGAAAGGTTACTAAAAGGATATAACCCGGATAAGCGAGTCTTGAGCGAGTATGTTGGCCTTTTGTCCACCTTAATCACCAAGCATCCCAATATGGTAGCCGCCTAGCAAGAGTACCCATGGATGATGACTGGGTCTGGCAGGCCACCTTCTATATGTGATGTAAAGAGGCCATCAGACATCATTTCTTTGGAAGGTTGGTAAGCACTATGAAGAGGGCTTCGATCTGGAATTGCTTGAGATTCCTTTTATGCAGGCATATTCTTTTCTAGTTGGCATTCATGCACCGAGCTATGCTTGACTGGAAGGCAGTAGGGATGGATCCTGAACCAAGGTCTTGAAACTCAGTTCCACTTATCTTTCAAGGATTTATATGATTGAGAAAGTTTCATTGCTTATATGTGAGTGAATTGTTAAAGATATCTAGCTAAATTTTATTGCAATCCAGGTATCTTCCTTATTATTATGCCAATTTCCCTTGATTCTTTCTCTCTTATCACTGTAGAATTTTCTTTAGACCTACAGATTAGTTTTTCATATGATTTATCAATTGAAAACTGTCAATTATTCCTATTTTTATTTTCAGGGTACTTGATGTGCATTCTTGAAGAGAAACTTGATGAAATGACCTTAGCAAGGCTTGAAGATTTTGAATATGTTGTGAGTTCATTCTCCATTAAATGCTTAAGTCATCCAATTGCACAATGAGGATGAGGCTGAATATGATGTTGATGTGTCTGCTGATTTGGATAATACCAATTATTTGGTATCCAGAAACCAGATGGATAACTCAATAAATTCACTTATTGAGAGTTTCTAGGCCTTGATTGCAATCATTGCTAGCTTGGAAATCAGCCACCGTGGGATTTGGAATTTTTTTAGGTATGCTGTGTTCTTTTTCCCTACTCTAACCTTTGTACCATGAAGCAGAAGAATCCAATGACATACCTAATGGAACACTGCTGATCTTTTTACAGGCAGAAACAATTCCTGATGGATTCGTGCTCAATGTTGAGCAAAGGGAGGACCTGGCATTGCCAAATAGAAGCGAGGACTGCAGCTATGAAGTCCCCAAATGCTTGCAACTGGATTTGCCGAAGAAGGAGATGGATGTGTGTTCGACATCTGAATTTTTTTAGGTATGCTGTTGGTACTTTTTTTTTAGTCTGATATAGCAAAACTAAGTTTGCTTGTAAACTTAAGAGTGGTTTGGAATATCACAATGCTGGCTTATAACATCAGACATAGCTTTTCCTTAAGATCTTACCTAATGGCCGGATTGAACAATTGTTGCATAGTTTACCTTGAAAATGAAACCAAAAAAAGGAGACCAAAAAGAAAGAAAAAAAGAGAACCTGTATGAACCTGGAACCGACCCCGGAACCTGTGATAGAGTAGGTTCCAGGTTCCAAAAAATGAGGAACCTGTACCCGAGGGTAGGTTTCAGGTTCCAGGCGGAACCTATAAGGAACCGGGAACCGCTCACCCCTAATCAGCGCTTGGGCGAGGGTCGATGACCATCATCGACCAAAGGTGATAGCCAACAAGCCCTTACCAAAAATGGGAGAGAGTAGCAACCCTCACCCTCTCCCATACCTAGGTAAGGGTTAGCCACCCTAGCCCATGACCCCTAAATCTTGCCGCCCAAGTTTGGGGGCACTAGGCAATAGGGTGGCAACCACAGCAAGAGGGAGCCATCTATCCCGTGTGTGTTCTTTTTATTTTATTTTATTTCTTTTTAAGTTTTATTTTTTTCAAAGAGAAAAAGTAGGAAAAGAAAGAAAAAGGATAAAAAATTAAAAATTAAAAGACAAAATTGCCCTTTACCAAATAGTAAGTGCAAACATTTCATTGAAAATTGATATGGTCATTTTAGATCCTTACTTGAAAGAAAAAAAAAAAAGTCCATTTCAAGCCCTCATTTAAAAAATAAGAGCATTTTGAGCCATTATTTAAGAAAATGACAACACTTCAGATCTTTATTTGGAATTTTCTTTATATACGAAATTCAATAAAAAGCTTCCAACTGGCAAAGGCTACCTCGCCCTTGAGCATTAAATTAACCAAAGAATTGCTTCTTCTTTTTTTAATAGAATGATATAGTTGACAATAGTTGATGAGGAGACATATTTGAGAACATTTTGAAAATGAGGTCCATTTTACTTTATACAATTATATAGAGTGGTATAGATGACATTAGCCCTCTTTCTCAACTATTTCAAATCATTTCAAATCAAGCAACTACATGGAATTGGGAAATTCATATTATACCGATACTAATTCAATTTTAAACCTTTTAATTTGGCTGCAAGAATTGTCAATGTCAAAGTCGGTCGTAATCTTGGACCACTGATATATGTTAACCATTTCTAGTTAAAATTGATTTGAAAGGCAATATTGGCAAATCGTCAGAAAATTGAGAACTAAACTGGCCAAATGTAAATATTTATTACGAAATTATTAAATTGTCACTTTCATATGATAGATTTAAAAAAATAAAAATTGGTAATTTTCTCACATGGAGTTCGAAAATCTTAATTCGAAGATTCCAAGTCCGATATGACGACACGCAAAAGAACCGAACTTAACATACAGTTTGTCTAGATTAGCGATCCATTATAACTTCGGGTTCATTTAACTTTCACTTATTTGGAACATGTGATGACCAGACCATTTCCAATCGAATCAAAACGCAGCATGGAACCACCCACGTAGTTATTAAGTCCAAGATTTTCGGACAATACCATAATGTCGATCTCTGATGGGCCATGGCCCGCTTAAGAGGCCTGCCCGTTTCATCAAATGAGCTCGTTGCGAAATCCTTTTATTCAGGTTGTTGGTCCTTATTCACCAGATGTGAGTGCCCCGGTCCGATCAGACCCGCCCATGTCGGGCTTTGGCGAGAGCCTCGATCGGTTACCAAGCCCTAAAATTCTGAAGAAATGCATGGAGCAAAAGCAGACCCTGCTCCGTCGACATCATTGGCCCTCGACCTCTTAGCTCGAGAAACGCAGGATTTCAGGTTCAATTCGCAAGTCGACGTAAAAACCCTTCCAGGAGTGATGTTGCGAGAATGTGATTTTGCTTGGAAACCTCAAAAGCCTCAAGTGCAGAACATGTCAAACTGGCCAACCTGATTGGGAATAAAGAAAGAGGACGAGATGAGCCCTTGTGAAGTTTCAGCCCATTTTGCGATGAATTTGCCCACTGCAATGCAAGTTTGGTGGAGGGCCTTTTTCATATTAAGACAGAATGGACTTGAGGTTGTGTGAAATGACATTTCACATGATGATGAAGAAGCCCGGTCCAAACTTGGCAAAATTCATACTTTCGCATATTTCTATTTTGATCATTATTTCGGAAGCTGAAGGTCCAAGCAAAGGGACCACGACGCAACGGCGATTTTTCCCAGCCACGGCGTTGCCTATGTTGGGGTTATGATTCATCTCGTCTCACCACGGGATAAGTACACTAATGGTGCCATAAGTTGTGTACGGCGCTCACTTTGGTGCCAAAAGTTTCCGTCGGATCACTTAAGTGCCAAAAAATTTGAAAAACGCTCACTTTGGTGCCAACTCTGACGAAATTGGCCGAAAATCCGATGTGGCCTTTTTTTATTAATTTTTGACGCCGACGTGGCTCGTCGGAGAGTTGAGTCAGATCCAAACACCAAAACGACGCCGTTTGGTGTCTCCCCCAATTCAAAACCCTAATCTCCGGCCGTCGCCGTCCTCGACGGTCCTTGCGCTCGCGGCCACGGCCGACCCCAACCCCGACGATGACCACTCAACGGCAGCGGCCCGACCTCGACCCCCGACCCCGACCCGACCCCGACGATGGCCACTCGGCGGCCGTAGCTCCGACCCGACCTCAACCCCGACCGCAACGATGGCCACTCGATGGCCACGGCTCAAACCCCGACCCCGACCCCGACGATGGCCACTCCACGGCCGTAGCCGACCCCGACCCCAACCCCGACCTCGATGATGGCCACTCGCGCCGCAGCCTTAGACCCCGACTCGACCCCAACCCCGGCGACGGCCACGGCTTCGACCCCGTCGAAACCCTAATTTCTTCCCCATGTGAGCTAAACGGCGTCATTTCCATGAAGCCATCCACGTAGGATGGCAAAACGACGTCGTTTTCTTAAGGAGGATCGAAAAACGACGTCATTTAAAGGCTTATCAATTTTTTTTTTTAAAAAAAAAATCATTTTGGCCGGAATCTTTCGCCGGAGGCCAAAATCTTTCGCCGGTGGCACCAAAGTGAGCGTTTTTCCTCCGATTTGGCACTTAAGTGATCCGACGGAAACTTTTGGCACCAAAGTGAGTGCCGTACACAACTTATGGCACCATTAGGGTACTTATCCCTCTCACCACGCCCAAGACATCATACATTCATATGTCTATGGATCGAAAGGCTTGCTTTTGTTGATGTTATTTAGCGTGCCATCGCCCCCAGCATTGTCATATAATTATCTTATTTCAGCTTCTTACAGTTGAAAATCATGCCTATAACTCTATTTGTATTTGTTATGTTTCTGTTAAATTCATCGAAATAAATTATTTGGAATTTATTTGTTAAAATGATTACTTGTATTGCACGAAAATAACGATTATAAGTAATTATTTTTAAGAAAATATTTTCCCAATCATTTATTTTTTTATGAAAGAAATAGAGCTTACGACTTACAAATGATATTTAAAATTTCATTCGCAACATATTCGAGCCATCTTTCTCACCTATATTAAAAGAAATAATTTCGTTTCCAAATTGTTTTTAATTTCAAAAGACACAGAAAGAAATCATAATCATGTATAGTTCAGTGGTACCAAAGTTCGAATGGGTTTATGGTTTAACTTTCTTTTTTGATTAAAAAATTAAGGGTTTGACTTTTAAAATCCGTAATCTCCCAGTTCCTTTTATGTTCTTCGATAATTGCTGAATTATTATTATTATTTTTTGCAATAGCCCAATTTTTCTTTTCCATTAATATTGCTAATTCAACTTTTTAAGATCAAAGATGTGGACTTGCTTTATGCCGAACCTACCTTTCTTTAGTTTCGTCATTTCTCCGTCCGTGAATCAAGCAAATCTATTTTGCAGTTGTAATGTAAATTCCCCACAAAACAAATTAACATGGGACCAAATAAGAAAGTGAGATATGAGGAAGTGTTTAAGAGACTTAAAATTTAGTTCAAAGCCTTACACTGATAGTTCTCGATACAAAATCGAGAACTGAACCAGTTCTTTAATTTTTTTACTGGAATACTAAACTAATCCCCGAGTGAACTAGCCTATAATAAGCCAAGTAAGGTCAATTCAGTTCGATTTTTTGGGTTGAACCTGCCCGATTGCCTGCCCATTTTTTTATTCGACGAACAACCTACGCAACTTTTCCAATAACGAAGCTTCCTAATTACCTTTTCATTTGTCTTGACGACTACTGGAGTGAAGCTTGCTTCTTTTGACGATGAATCGGCCAATCTTTTAAGTGACTGAGGTTGGTGACTTGTAGTCGTAATTAACCAGCCACGCTTAACGTAAGTTACCTTCCAACTTTGTCTACAAAGCATAATGATCATTTTTTTCCCAAGCATAATGATCACTGACAACGAAGTAAAACAACTAAAGTAATGTTAAAAATTCGAGAGCGACATTAACGCATGTGGAAAACATGGGCGGCTAGACAGGCCAGCTTTACTTTTGCGAGCAGATTGGGATTATACTTCTTGCGTCAACATGCTTTAAGTGGAAGAAATTATCAGACTGTAAGGGCCTGTTTGGCAACTTGCCAAACAGTGCTTTATTCTGATTTTTTGTTCCTAATCAATTTTTGGGACGAGAATCGTGTTTGGTAAACTTTTTGTTCCCGGGAACGATTTTGGACAAGATTTGAGAATAAAAAAAAAATGATTCTACGTCTGAGAATCAGAAAAAGAATAAAAACGGTAAAACTCTTGTTCTTCTCTTTCAATATCTCGGTTGTCGTTCGCCATCGCTCGCTGCCGTCCGCCGCCGCCCGCCGTCGCCGCCGATCGCCGGTCCGGCGAGATCGCCGAAGGCTCACCAGGCCAAGGCGAGGTCCGGCGAGCTCGCTGGAGGCAAGCCTAGCCACCGGCGAGGCTCGGCCTCCCCAAATCTGGCGAGGCCCAGCCTCGCCGGTGGCTAGGCCGGCCTAACCCAGCACCGGCGAGGCCGACCTGGCCACCGGTGGGGCTGGGCGAGCCTCGCCGGTGGCCAGGCAAGCCTCGCCGGCGGCTGGGCGAGGCTCGACCTCGCCAGATCGGGCGAGGTCGAGCCTCGCCCGGTGGCTAGGCGAGCCTCGCCCAGCTGCTAGTGAGGCTCGCTTGGCCACCGGCGAGGCTCGCCCGGCCCGTTGGTGGCCAAGTTGGCCTCGCCGAGGCTGGGCGAGGCCAACCTGGCCACCGGCGAGGCTTGGGGCGAGGCCGAGCCTTGCCCAGCTGCCAACGAGGCTTGGCCGACGAAGGCCGACCTCGCCGGAGCGTCGCCGGCCAAATGAAGAAGAAGAAGAAGAATAGGAAAAAAGGGGAAAAAATAAAAAAAAATAAAAAAAAAGGAAAAAAGAAAAGAAAAAAGTAAAAAAGTAAATAAATTATTTAAAATTTATTTAAAAATCAAAAGAAATTAATTTGGAACATAATCAATTAATACGGTACCAAACACAATTCTATTCCGAATAAAAAATTTTGAACAGCTTACCAAACGCGCTTTTTTACTCATAATCAGTTCCCGGAAACAGAATAAAAAATAATCATTTCTAGTCAGAATCAGCTCTCGAGAACAGAATCGTTACCAAACGCGCCTTAAGTTTCCAGTTTCATCAATGTGGAATCACATCGAACATATATATTTTCCATATTTCAGGGCCTCGTGACTCACGAAATCCATGATAAAGCCTCCACGAACAAAAGAGAAACTTCAAGATTCGACTATTTTTCTTTTCCTATTTTGATGTTATATGTCAGGTCACTTCGTCAACTAATTATCATGTTTTAGATCTTGTCGAAGGCAAATCATCTATGTTAAGGTCCAAGAATTCAACAACCACAATTCGTCAAACACATAATCACGCATTTATATAAAAAGATAGGTTTTCTATATTTGATGTTCACGTGATTCATCAAATCTATGATTAAGCATTCACGATCATAAGAAAAACTGAAAGTCAACAATCTTCTTTTTATTTTTTATTAGGCCACTTTGTAAGCTAACTATTAGAATATTTAAATATCAAAGCACGTATTCATATAATAGTTTTAACTTTTAGAACAATTGGCAATGATTTTACAAAATCATATATTTACTATCATCATTCAGATTTTTTTGTAAATTTTTCAATGTTACCGTCATGTGATATGTCAAGCCACTCCGATCTTGTCAAAGACAAATCACCTACACTAAGGTTCAAGAATTCAACAACCATGATTTGTCAAGTCTATGATTACACCTTCATATCTTTGGGTTTTTGTTATGATCGTGAACGCTTAGTCATATATACCAAAACCTCATAGTCTAGGCTGTTTACTTCATTCGGGAGATACTATACTTTGACCATGATCATGTTGAACTCGTTCCTTGTGATACTCCCGAGTTCTATTACCTTTTTTATGCGAGCATTGATTACCTAGATAACTTCAATGAATGATGGTTAAGTATACTTACTCTAATTGATCCTCCAATATGGCTCTGCAAAAAAGGAAGATTCTACTATGGGTTTGAAGTTTACTCTTGTAGTACTGTGCCAAGCAATTTGGTCTCAATCGGAGTATACCAATGCCAATTGCTTACTCTATGAAATATCATTTGATGAATAGAAATAAGTACAATTTCCAGAAGAATGAGCCTTTTGTTTGTTGCTCTCGAATAACTGTGATAATGCGAGGTCGATTCTTTCCAAACTTTGAATCTTGTCAACCTTCTCCTGAGTTATAACAAAGTATACTAGCCGGTGGATCTCCTTCACATTTGAGAGCTCTTATGAGGAAGCCATCAAGACTGTTTTCAATCGTATAAGACAGTGTCATCTTCAATCAACTGAAGCAACTAAGAAAGACAAAGCAATACTGGGATATCTTCTCGATCTTGGTCCTCCAATTGTATCAACGGCACTCAGAATTAGGGGTCCAATAGAGATTGACACTTGTTTACCAATTTTGTCACAACAAAAGGATCTAGAGCAAGAAGATCCATAAGAAAATCTAGAACTAGAGCAAGAAATTCCAAAAGAAGAAGAATAAGAAGAAGATTCTAGTGAAAAGTCAATCAGGCATCGGCCTAGAACTGTTGAGAGTATATTCAATTTATCTTCTTTAATTCTATTGCTTTAGTACTAACCTTTTTCCTGTATTACTTAAGACACTCTTGATTCTTGACTGCATATCGAAGATGAAGACAAAAATTCAAGTAGAGGTTTCAAGACTAGAGAAAGGAAGCCCAAAATTAAGATGAGGTGCAATTATATGTCGACTCTGGCTTTACGAGTTAGTTATGTTGCATTCGAGATCATCTTTGTAGATTCTTAAAACATATCGTTGTACTTTTTATGTTATGACATGTATAATCATTTTGCTTGTGATTGGGCAGGATGAGGCAAATTTAAATTGAGCTACATCATCATTGATGGATTTGTGGATATAGAGGGAAAATTCTAGATAAGGGCTCGAAGTACTCTCATTTTCTCAAATAATGGTCTAAATAGACCTTATTTTAGATAATGGTACGAAGTGATTATATCAGTCTCAAATAATAGCCTAAAGTAAATATGATTATTTTAAATAAAGGTTTAGCCTCGCCAACCGGCAAAAAATTTCAACCTATCAAAGATATTTTCATCCAAACATAATTTAAACTTAAATAAGTTAACAATTTTATTAAAAAAACAAATATACAAGTCGGAGGGCTCCCTCTTGCCTATGGTTGCCACCCTATTGTCGATGGAGCAACGATAATGGCTGGCCGAGTCATTAGCGCTTGGGCGAGAGTCGATGACCATCATCGACCGGATCCAATAGGCCCTTACCAAAAATGGGAGAGAGTAGTGACTCTCACCCTCTCCCATATATAGGCAAGGGTCAGCCACCCTAGCCCATGACCCCTAGATCTCGCCGCCCAAATCTGGGGGCACTAGGCAATAGGATGGCAATCACAAGCAAGAGGTTTGATTTCAAATTAAGCAACTACATGGAATTGGGAAAATTCATATTATACGATACCAATTCAATTTTAAACCTTTTAATTTGGTTGCGAGAATCACAACGTCAAAGTTGATCGTAATCTTTTGGACCATTGATATATGTTAGCCATTTCTAGTTAAAATTGATTTGAAAGGCAATATTGGCAAATCATCAGAAAATTGAGAACTAAATTGGCCAAATGTAAATATTTATTACAAAATTAGTAAATTGTCACTTTCATACGATAGATTCAAAAAAAAAAAATTGGTAATTTTTTCACATGGAGTTCGAAAATCTTAATTCAAAGATTCCAAGTCCGATATGACAACACGCAAAAGATCCGAACTTAACATCCGGTTTGTCCAGATTAGTGATCCATTATTTCGGGTTCATTTAACTTTCACTTATTTGGAACGTGTGATGACCATTTCCAATCGAATCAAAACGCAGCACGGAACCACCCACGTGGTTATTAAGTCCAAGATTTTCGGACAATTCCATAATGTCGATCTCTGATGGGCCATGGCCCGCTTGAGAGGCCTGCCCGTTTCATCAAATGAGCTCGTTGCGAAATCCTTTTATTCAGGTTGTTGGTCCGTATTCACCAGATGTGAGTGCCCCGGTCCGATCAGACCCGCCCATGTCGGGCTCCAGCGAGAGCCTCGATCGGTTACCAGGCCCTAAAATTCTGAAGAAATGCATGGAGCAAAAGCAGACCCTACTCCGTCGACATCATTGGCCCTCGACCTCTTGGCTCGAGAAATGCAGGATTTCAGGTTCGATTCGCGAGTTGACGTAAAAACCCTTCCAGGAGTGATGTTGCGAGAATGTGATTTTGCTTGAAAACCTCAAAAGCCTCAAGTGCAGAACATGTCAAACTGGCCAACCTGATTGGGAATAAAGAAAGAGGACGAGATGAGCCCTTGTGAAGTTTCAGCCCATTTTGCGATGAATTTGCCCACTGCAATGCAAGTTTGGTGGAGGGCCTTTTTCATATTAAGACAGAATGGACTTGAGGTTGTGTGAAATGACATTTCTCATGATGATGAACACGCCCGGCCCAAACTTGGCAAAATTCATACTTTTGCATATTTCTATTTGGTCATTATTTCGGAAGCCGAAGGTCCAAGCTAGGGACCACGACGCAACGGCGATTTCTCCCGGCCCCGGCGTTGCCTATGTTGGGGTTATGATTCATCTCGTCTCACCACGCCCAAGACATCATAAATACATATGTCTATGGATCAAAAGGCTTGCTTTTGTCGATGTTATTTAGCGTGCCATCACCCCATTAATCAGCGTTGTCATATAATTATCTTATTCCAGCTTCTTACAGTTGAAAATCATGCCTATAACTCTATTTGTATATGTTATGTTTCTGTTAAATTCATCAAAATAAATTATTTGGAATTTATTTTTTAAAATGATTACTTGTATTGCACGAAAAATAACGATTACAAGTAATTATTTTTAAGAAAATATTTTCCAAATCATTTATTTTTTTATGAAAGAAATAGAGCTTACGACTTACAAATGATATTTAAAATTTCATTCTCAACATATTCAAGCCATCTTTCTCACCTATATTAAAAGAAATAATTCTGTTTCCAAATTGTTTTTAATTTCAAAAGACACAGAAAGAAATCATAATCATGTATAGTTCAGTGGTACCAAAGTTTGAATGGGTTTATGGTTTAACTTTTTTTTTATTAAAAAATTAAGGGTTTAACTTTTAAAATCCGTAATCTCCCAATTCCTTTTATGTTCTTCGATAATTGCTGAATTATTATTATTATTTTTTGCAATAGCCCAATTTTTCTTTTCCGTTAATATTGCTAATTCAACTTTTTAAGATCAAAGATGTGGACTAGCTTTATGCCGAACCTACCTTTCTTTAGTTTCGTCGTTTCTCCGTTTGTGAATCAAGCAAATCTATTTTGTAGTTGTAATGTAAATTCCCTACAAAACAAATTAAAATGGGACCAAATAAGGAAGTGAGATATAAGGAGGTGTTTAAGAGACTTAAAATTTAGTTCAAAGCCAACCTTACACTTATGGTTCTCGGTACAAAATCGAGAACTGAATTGATCAAGGCCGGTTCTTCAATTTTTTTACCGGAATACTATACCCTTCCCTGAGTGAACTAGCCTATAATAAGTCAAGTAAGGTCAATTCAGTTCGATTTTTTGGGTTGAACTTGCCCGATTACCTGCCCATTTTTTTATTCGACAAACAACCTACGCGACTTTTCCAATAACGAAGCTTCCTAATTACCTTCATTTGTCTTGACGACTACTGAGTGAAGCTTGCTTTTGACGATGGATCGACACCAATCTTTTCAGTGACTGAGGTTGGTGACTTGTAGTCGTAATTAACCAGCCACGCTTAGCGTAAGTTACCTTCCAACTTTGTATAAAAGCATAATGATCATTTTTTTTTCCCCAGCATAATGATCACTGACAAGGAAGAAAAACAACTAAAGTAATGTAGAAAATTCGAGAGCGACATTAACGCATGTGGAAAACATGGGCGGCTAGACAGGCCAGCTTTACTTTTGCTAGCAGATTGGGATTATACTTCGTGCGTCAACTTGCATTAAGTCGAAGAAATTATCAGACCGTAAGTTTCCAGTTTCATCGATGTGGAATCACATCGAACAGATATATTTTCCATATTTTACGGCCTCGTGACTCGCGAAATCCATGATAAAGCCTCCACGAGCCCAAGAGAAACTTCAAGATTCGACTATTTTTCTTTTCCTTTTTTGATGTTATATGTCAGGCCACTTCGTCAACTAATTATCATGTTTCAGATCTTGTCGAAGGCAAATCATCTACATTGAGGTCCAAGAATTCAACGACCACAATTCGTCAAACCCATAATCACGCCTTTATATCCATACATGGTGTTCACGTGATTCATAAAATCTATGGTTAAGCATTCACGATCATAAGAAAAACTCAAAGAGTCAACAATTTTCTTTTTATTTTTTATTAAGCCACTTTGTAAGTTAATTGTTAGAATATTTAAATATCAAATTACGTATATATATAATATATATATAATAGTTTTAACTTTTAGAACAATTAACAGCGATTATACGAAATCATATATTTACTATCACCATTTAGATCTTTTTTGTAACTTTTTTAATGTTATTGTCGTGTGATATATTAGGCCACTCCGATCTTGTCAAAGACAAATCATCTACACCAAGGTTCGAGTCAACAACCATGATTTGTCAAGTCTATGATCATGCCTTCACATCGAAAAGTTAGGTTTTCTATATCTAATCGTCATGTGATTCATCAAATCTATGACTAAGTGTTCACAATCTTAACAACTCAAAGAGTCTGACGATTTGCTTTTGATATGTCGGGCTACTCCATAGGCTGCTTATTTGAATATCAACATACTTATCTGACAGTTTAAACTTTTAGAATAACTGACGGTGGTTCCACAAAATTTCACATCAACTATTATCATTTTTATTTCGTCGTAGACAAATCATCCGCATCGAGGTTAGATAATTCAACAATCATTTACTTCCTGTTCCTTGTCCCAAAAAAGTCATACCCACCAAGAATCGAGCTTGAAATTTCACATTCGCTTTTGTAGGCACCCTTGGTTGTTGCATCAACTTGACTACAGATTTTTCAATTTAATCGCCACTATATTCTACGCATGCTACGCCTACAAAAAAAGAAGCATATGGGGAGAACAACATGCATTTGCTCCTCAAATCGGAGAACCCATTCCAATTGATGCAAAGAACAAAACAAGGCATATGCAAATAGCAAAACCCAAGACCCTGCAACCAAAACCAAAATCATGCTCTGTCCCATCTTGCCTCCAAAGAAAGACCAATCAAAATCGAACCAAAACGACGCTTCCACCGATAACCTAAAGAGATACTAAAACTCTCGCCACCATTGGTCACCTCCCCCACCACAGGACCAAAGGGAAACAAAGAAAAGTAAAGCAACGGGATCCACCAAGAAGGAAAAAAAAAATACCCACATTCATAAAAATACAAAAAAAAAGAACCAAAAAAAACACACACACACACATGCATTCCGTTTCACAAAAGTCACAAGATAGGAATGGATTCGGTCAAATTGGGTCGACCCTACCACCATTTAAAACAGGGCATGTGATGCCAATCCTAAAAGGGAGTCTGTCCAACCTACACCTAGTCGATGCTGTCCTAAGAAGACACAGAATTTTCAATACATACCAAAGACGGGACAGAGACGTGAACCATGTGCCCAAATTTTGAAAGGATTCTCGAAATTAGGCTTCACTTTATTCTTCTTTCCTTTCTTTAGGGCACCTAACCTCCTCCCACTAATTGACCCGCTCATCTAAAATTTGATGGACCACAAAAAATTACTTGTCCGCCCTGTTTGAATCTTCTGATTTCATAATTACGTTCTTGAAATGGACAGTCTCGTGCTGAACTTTCAAAGACGCGTGAGGGTTTTTCCAATCCACGGATTCGGCGTCTTCCTCAAAGATATTTGATTCCGATTTGGTCGTGCGTGTCAACGTAGGGGGCGCTGGTCCTGATTCGAACGTGATGTTATTCATACTAAAGATAGCCCCAACTCGTCTTTCATGCTCACGAAAAGTTCAATCCGCCGGATTCACCGGGGCAAGACACGATGGATGGGAAATTTTCGTACTCGAACGGAAAAAGTAACTCGGCATGAATCAATGCAAACCAAAGAAAGAGGAGAGAATTGCGAAGCAGAAACAGTTGCATTTAGCTATATTTAGTAGTAATTGTAGTAATTAAAAGAGGGCTGCTGCAGTTAATTACAAAATAATGGTAGAATTAGATGGACAGTTAGGCCTAATAAAGCTTACTGGCTCAATGGTCAGCGGAGCCAGGAGCTCAAAAGAACAAAAGAGGGCACTGGAGCTAAGGAAATTCATCATCAACAAAACTTAATAATTGCTAAAATTAATAACTAATAACAATAATAATAACAGTAATATTGCTCAAACTACTGTGATTGAGCAGCTAGAGTGAGCCATGGCTTGCTCTCAGCAGCGGGCTTGGAAGGAGGAGCTGCAGCTGAGGCGGCGGCTGTTGGGTATGGTGCTCTTGCTGTTATCCTGTGAAAATGCAACCAGAAAAGACAAGATCATCAATCGATTCGAAGATGGAAAACACATCAAAGATCGCGATGGTTCCGACTGTATCGGAATGCCTACCTATCTTTTCTCTTCTCCAGGAAGCGGTGGAGCGAGTTTCTCCGGGCGATGGGCAGATCTGCAGTTACAGGGAACACGAAACATCAGCGAGAGGCTCGATAAGGATCCGAAGTACTTCCATAATCGACAGATATCAAGCCGTACGGTCCAAAAAAGAGGGTCATTTACCTGAACCGGTTGGCTCAGGGAGGCCGGCGATGCACGCTTGGATCATGCTATTAGCCGGATGATGCGGGGGGAGCCCACGGCTCGGGCCCGGATCGACCCGGTTTTTGACGGTTTCAGGAGCATAAGCATTTGCCGGGTGGGCCAGATTGGGAGTGCCCGGCGGGGAGCAACTGCGGGAGCTTCCCTTGCTGGCCACGAGCATGACCTCCTTCGCCTTATCGGCCGGAAAATCGTTGAACACGATGACTTGTCCAGCATAGAAGATGGTCATCTGCCCGTTCTCCGGCTCCTTAGCAGCAGGTTTGGCCTCACTGCAGCACCACAGAAACAATTTCCAAAATTATCGACACGATAAAAATAGAAAAAAATTTCGATAAATTGAACAGTAGGTTCCACACGTATCTCTATCTCTACCCATGTCCTCCATGAATCAAGGAAGAGGACTTTGCATTTGCTTGAAGTAAAGAATGTCGAATGGCTCAGAAACATGGGCAACCTCTTTATTGCTTTGCTTTTAAATAAACTAATCATTAGATTCATTCGAGCACAAGCTTCTTCGCCAAGCAAATCACTATTCAGCAAAAGGTACTTGTCCCACGCATGTTTATCACTTCATTATCATGTCAATATCGAGTTTCTACAAGAGAAGGGGAATTGCAACTCACGTCGAATCAGCAGCAGCAGCTTTGGTGACGTCTTCCTTCGTGGAGGAGCCGCCGAACCCGGCTTGCTGAGGGAACAGGTTCATGGACTTGACCGGCGGACGAGGCGCCGCCGCCGCCGGGAAGTTCATCGGGTTCGCTGCCGCAGCCCGGCGGAACATCTCGGGCGCACCTGCATAGTAATAATGTCGATACGTCAGAAAATAATTCATCTCGATCTTGCTCCCTCGCTCGCTCTCGCACTCGACAAGACCTCGTCCTATAAAACTACATGGAAAAACCTCTCTTCCGAGGACGAATTTATACACGCCCCAGGGCACGTTCGGTGCGAAACCCAAGGCCCGGTTCTGTAGCCAACGGAAGAGAGATAATCTCAACAGAACGCGAACGCAATCGGGAGGCACTTTCTTCACGTTTTTGCCTAAATCGTCGGAAGGCAAATTCAAAGCGCGAGTGTTTGTCGGAGGAAGAGAGGGTGGTTGAATAATTAAAAATCCGAAGAGAAAAAATCATTGTCATCGCATTAATCGAAAACCGCCACCGCAACACGACGACGCATTCGACATTAAATGCAGAAAAGAACCGAAAAGCTTTTGCAGGTGGAAAGACGCACGAACGCAGCACGAGAAAACGAAGAAGATGGCGTCGAATCAAAAAAAGAAAAAAAGAAAGGATTTTTCGACCCAAAAATAAACGGAAAAAAGAAAGGATGCAAAACCCATTTTCGATTTCGTTTCCCACGAGGAACATCCGTATGCGAAACAACCATTTTCGACGGCGTGGGGGAACGGACGGACGGACGAGGACGACGAACGAGTTATAATGCAAACGCACCTAGTGGGAGATCGCCGAGGGGGCCCTTCTCCTTCAGGTACTGGCTGAGCAGGCTGCACGTCTGGGAGAAGTTGATGGCGGGCTTCTCCGGCGACCTGGCGGGCCTGCCGGAATCGGAGAGCTCCGACGAGGCGGTCGTCGACGACATCCTCCTGTCCTGCCGAGGCGAAGAAGAATAATCCGACGGGAACCCAGGACGGCACGCGAACTCTCGGACAGGAAAAGCACAGAATGGAGGGCGGGGAGGGCGAGTCTCGAGAGCGGTCGGGGTCGGGGTGGTTCCTGCGATGCCGTGAGAGATGCAGAGGCAGAGAGATGCAGAGAGATGGAGGATGGAGTTGGAGATGGAGAAGAAGGAATAGGGTGGGAGGTTGAAGGACGTGATTTATTGGGGGAAGGAGGAGTGTTGTTGGTTGAGTAGTAAGAAGCACGAGGAATATGTGGGAGGCCTCTTTTTTTTTTTTTTCTTTTCTTTATTTTATTATTTTATTGAATATATTTATTTTTATTTTTTTGTGGTTGGGTGTGGGAGGGAAGGAAGGAGGTTCCTCGTAGCTTCGTAGGTCTTCTTCAATGCCCTTTTTATTATTATCTTTCGGGTCGGTCTTTTTTAATATTTTTAATTTGGATTTTTTGGATTTTTTTGGATTTTTTTTTTATATTTTTAAAATATGTCTGGTCTTTGTTGGGGGGTGCGCGTTCGTGCTTTTTGTGGAGAACTGCAAAAAACACGTGGTCCTTTTGTCCCGAGTTGACGCCGTCGACGGTTGGACTCCTCCGTTGAATTTACGGAACTGCCCTTTTGAGTTTGCCGATGCAACAACACAGAAGGCCCCCGCCCCTTTGAATTTTCTTTTAAATGAATATAGTTCGTTACGTTATAGTAGTAGGATCCAAAATAAAATAAAAAGCAATACGATTTTTTAATAAATGAAAACGAAATGACCATTATGAATTATTTATTGGATTTGACGATTGAATCTCCATATGTTTTGTGCATTCAATTATTTCATTTTTAAAATGAGATAAAGCCACAAAAAACGTTAAACTTTGCCTAAAGACACATTTACATTAAATTATTTTTTTGGTAAAGTACATTAAATTATTTTTTGTGACACTAAATACCAAAAAATTTGCTCATTGTGACATATTTACCCCAATTTTTTTTATGATATTGAAAAAACCCTAAACCTTTATATGTGCAACACATTTACTCTAAACTCAAACCCTAAACATTTTTTTTTGTATTAGGTTTTGTGTCAGAAAAAAATTTGGGGTTTTTTGTGTCACTAAAAAAATTGAGATTTGAGTTTGAAGTAAATATGTCAAACTGTATAAGTTTGTGGTAAATGTATTATTGGGTATAAGTTTGGAGTTTTTTGCGTCACAAAAAAAAAAGTTTGAGGTAAATATGTCACAATAAGCAAAACTTATGATTTTTTGTGACTTTTGCCCTTTTAAAAATCATTTTACACTTTCTTGAGGAGCTGGGGGTGGAGATAATTTAGTTTTAAATATGGATTTTAACACTTACGCCCTGCAAGAGGACATAACAAAAGTTTAAGAGTGAGAATTAAAATAGGAGTAAATGAGGGCCGACCAAAAAATATATATATAAAGAGATGGAAGTAAGTTAAATTATTTGCAAGTAGCTTGAATATGGTTTGATGATTGTTCAAGATCGCTCGCCTGATTTAGAATTGAGTTTTGAGTCGGAGGTACTTAGATTTCTTATTAAGCTTGCTTTCAAGTTGATCAATACCCAATCCGATGAGATTAACTCAGGAGACTTCTTGATCTCATCAAGTTTCTATTGATTTTTTCACTAGAACTTACTAGTTACAAAAATAGATGAGTAAATCTATGGATCCACCTAGTCCAATATTACATGTAGGACTATGTACTCGCTTATAGATGTAAAGAAAAATCACCAAACTTAATTAAGCTCGAGTTGTAATTCACCAGCAGCTTAATTAAATTATAGTCGAGTCCAATCGAGCTTGTCTGTTGAAATTTAACGTTCGATAGGACATGACTTGAGTTTGAGCGAGCTAAGATTTCGACATTATATCGGCTCGACTCGATTGCATCGAACGCGGTCCAAGCCGAGGAGGGAGATGGGGGCGGTAATGTAATTTCACGTCTGAACGGCCGTTAACTGCCGTTAGTAGGCGTTTGGGGCTGCCGTGTTGCGGGTGGAGGTTGAGGCCGACGTGATGCAGGGTCTGTCGGGTGTGCCCCACGCGCTTCTCCTTTTTCCTTTTCTTTATATTCCATTTTTCTATTTTTTTCCAAACCTTGGAAAAATCAGAGCGGCACGGCAAAGCGCACGTTACTCTTTTTGCCCCAACCGCAACCTGGCGCGCGTGCGGAAAAAGCCGGTGACAGCGACGGCCGTCGCTGTGCCGGGGGGGTAGGGGGGAGAAGATCGTCTGCGGCTCGGGAGCACGCTGGCCCGAGATGCACTCGCCTCCCATCCAATCGCATTCGGCCGACGCATGAAGGGCGCGGATGCGGACGACTTTCTAGAAATTGAGTCGGTCATTTTTTATTTATTTTTGGCAATTTACCATATGAAATTATGAATGATATTACGAAGCAAAATGGCGCACATAAAGTGTGCACCCGAAAGAGAACAAAATGGACATGGTTGATCATAGTCAAACTATATCCACTGAAAATCAAGACGTGTCGGAATCTGATTCTCTAATCATGATGTCGTGTCATTAGGAAGACTATAATTTAATTATTTATTTTATAAATTTCATTTGTTATCACGTCCCTTTCGGGTTTGCACCATAACCGTGTACGAAGGTGTTGATTCTTGTGAAAAGTTGTCCCGGTTAATAATAATGTCAGTTGATAATGTGGAAACCAAATTATTCAAGAACCCCAATGTCAATGCTGTAAACATGCATCTCCATTGTCCATAAAGTCAAGCAGGGGAGTGAGAAAAGCGAGCTACTCCCTATTCAGCTATTAACATCACTATGCATCATTGATTGAATCAATTTACCCAAGCTAGTATTACTTTCAACATTGCTCATCGGACGGTAGCGTACTGCTTGAGAGCAATTTTCTAACAGAAGCTTGTCCGGACCCCATGTACGATATGAAAGGCATATGCCACCATTTTCTTCGCTTGGGATGTTGGAGCTTTTCCGATACGATGGTATGGCCCAGGCTTCTAAACATACCCAAGCTTGTGTCACGAGAACTTATTGCGAAAGTAGCCTGTCATAAATTTTTTTTTTTTCCTTCGCATTCACATGGCTACGGCTAATAATAACCGCCACCATTCTCTTCCCTCGGGATGATGGAGCTTCCTGATTTTATTACGTAGGCCCAAGTTTCCAACGAAGGCAATGTACTGAATTGGGGAATTAAATATGGGGGTACGAGCCTTGCTAGGGAAGCAAAATCGTTCCTTCGCATTTACATGGCTACGACTAATAATAACCGCCACTATTCTCTTCCCTCGGGATGATGGAGCTTCCTGATACGGTCGTATGGCCTAGGCTTTAGTACGTACCCAAGTTCGCGTCACGAGACTTTATTGCTAAAACAGCCAGCCCGAAAAAAATAAAAATTAAAAAGAAAAATTGGAACGAAGGCGACGTACTGAAATGGGGAAATTAAAAATGTGGGGGTAGGAGCCTTGGTGGGGAAGCAAAATTGTTCCTTCACTTTCACACGGTCGATGTACCCAACAGTTAATACCATCCTGTCCCTCTCTCCCTCGACTTTTGGCAAAGCGGAGGACACGCGAACTTTGACTTTGTGTGGAAAACGCGGAGGCAGAGGGAGAGAGAGCGGGAACGGCCCGCGTGCCGACACGTGGCGAGATCGCGAGGGCGAGCCGGTCGGTTGGGGGCGGTGGGATTGGATTTGTCCCCTTCCCGCCCCGGGGGCGAGGCGAGGGTGACGTGGCGGCGAGGGATTCCCTCCTCGAAATCACCGGAAATGTGGGGGCCTTGGGGGGGTGGTGGTGGGTGTTGTTGTTCACGGGCGAATCGTGACTTTTTTTATGTTACGGTTTTTATTTGATTGGGTTCGTGATTTTTTGGGGGGGTGCACGTGATCTTCGTGTCTCCTCCGCGTTTTCTTTTTCGTTGGGGGGAGTCGTCCCAGGAAGCAGCCCCGATGTTCCCACCATATTGCGAAATCGCCACCTGCTCTGGATTTTTTTTTGAATTTTTTTTTCTATTGGATGAGAAAGGACTTTACTAACGTAATAATCTTTTCATAAATTCTTAAAGAAATGAACTTTATAATAATTTTTAATTATTTTTTGTTTAATTTTTTGTTGTCAAATTAAATTGTTATTGTAACAGTAGATGAAAGATTGTCACGTAATCAAAATTATATAATTTTCTTTATAATTTGGGTTATGGTCTTTTGTGATTTTAATTTAATTTAGTAGAGGGCATATTTATCACAAATGTATTAATTTAAGGTTTTTTTGGCTATTAAAAGATTAGTTTAAGGTAAATTTGTCACATGTGTCATAATTTGAGATTTTTTGATTAAAAAATTAGTTTGGAAGTAAATTTGTCACGTATGTATTAATTTGAGATTATTCATTGTATTAACCCTTACAATTTTAATCATTCTTGCCAATTGATCCATTATCTTTTAGAAAACAAACAATTTATTGTGTATGGCTTCGATTCGGCACTTGGTCCTCCTTAGACTTGGTTCATAAACCCATTTTTAACCCATATTTAATAAATCGAGTTGTTATATGATTAAATAAATGTCATAAATGAATTTGGAATAGTAAAGCTTAAAATAATACCAATGTTAAAGTTATTTGTACTCAACTCACTTTTATGACTCTCTTTTTACCCTCACTCGATTTCGCATTTACTCACTGTATACTCTCAATTGAAATGTTTTGGTAACATGGGTAGGATATAAGTCACTAAATTCTAATTGCATGAAAATTGGTCAAAATGAGTTAATAGGTCAATTTGGATTAAACCATCTTTGACTGACCAAAACCCGACTTGATCCACCTGTTTGATGGGCCTAGTTCTCCTTTGCGATGAGTTCATAGCTTTTATGAGGTTGAATTGCGTCACGACATCTCACTTGATGCGGCAGGTAACTAGAAGCCTACCAATGATCAATCCCTGTGCTCGTTTAGTATTAACTATGGCTATGCTGCACTGTAAGCTGCGTGATATGTAAAACATTCTATGAAGTTTTAAAACATCAAGGATGGGTGGAGCAGATTTCTGAACTTAGTTGTAAAGTAAGCTGCTAAAACTGTCAACGTTGTGTAGTTGCACTTTTTAAAACCGCAGCACCCCTTTATCATGACCATTACTTCTCCTCGGAAAACCGTACGGAAAAGGCTCGCCGGTCCGTGTCGAGCATGGAAACACTCACGACATGCTTGAGACCCCTTACCACATGCAAGACGGCTATAAGCGGAGCCGTCGTGGTCGATGGGCTCGACCCGCCCTGTCGGCAAAACGGGAAAAGCATTCGCCCCATGCATCTCCAATTTTTCAGGAGGCATCATTCGAACTCGAGCGGGTCCGAGCATGTCTGTTTTTTTCTATGTTCACACGTAAAGTAGTCAGCCGCGTTTTCAACATTGGGGAAAGGAAATCTCGAATTCGCTCCGAAATGTCCTCGTTCCCATGGCGCACATCTCGAACGTCTTGAAGCGTCGCTTCTTCTCTGACTCCTCGTGGCAGTCTCGAATCAGAAGCCGAACGATTTGAATCCGAAACGAGACACGTCCGCGAAAGTCCAGACTGAAGTGACTCGAACCTGACCAATTCGGCTGTCAGTACCAGCTCGATCGATCACGTTCTTGGTAGGTTTGAAGGGAAGGGGGGGGGGACCAATCACGTGTGCTCTCGCATGATATATTATTGCGGGTTGCGTGCATGAATTGGTTTCGATGTTCACATGGGAATTGCTTTAGGTTGCCGGATCTCTTAATGATCTTCGTGATCCGTCAGTTTGACATCGGGCTCTAACGTTTGCTTGGTCTCTTGTGCAAGCTGTCTTAGAAAGGAATATTTATGATGAACACAAATGCCTATGGAGTATGTAGCACGTTCCTAAAATCTTCACCTACATAGACATCAGGTTGTCTACATGGAGGCACTGAAGATGATTTGTTGCGCCGTTGGAACGCTCATGACGAGATTACGAAAAACGACCGATCATTTCCAATGAGTTAAAACGTTGACTGTCGATCTCTTGTCGCGGTATGGGTGTCAAAAAGTTAGTCTAGAACCCATTTTTGATGTTAAAAGTATGTTCTGAACCTTGTTTCTTGTGGGTCAACCTTCGGCCACTCTTGGTCAACCCCCAATTAAACTTGATGATTTATGAAAATAATTGATATCACCTGCTGTTGCGGAAAATCTGACTTCCTTCTACAACAAACCTGGCACAGACTGAGTAACTATTAGCTCCCAACAGTCGTTTGGACACCTCGTACGCATAGGACAGTAGATCCTCTTCCTAAACGATAAACCACACTTCTAAATATATGTACTGAGTCTTTCATGCACTTTATCTTTCACCTAGATAAATGCATTTATTCTAAGTACAATCACTCCTATTATGTGTTTAGAAATGTATCTGCCACTGTTGCTAACTCTTGGGAACAACGATCAAATGGATAATACAAGCTTACAAAATAGACAGACTTAAAACCTCTACAAAATGCTCAATTTCTTTTTTTTTTTACCCCTTTATGGCTTTTTAACTAATGGCCGAGTTGTCTCCAATTTATAGATATCCAAATTCCAACGTCGGGCACTGGTATCATGTAGCTGTAATATTAATCTAATTCTCTGTAAAAGGTCATGGCAAAATTCCTTGAAAGACACGTGAAGAACCTTACCTCAATCTGCATTATCAATACGATTTTCTGTTGATGGCAAGTTATATTTTATTGATGACATATTTTGGTCATGCCATCTCCCCAGTCTATCAGTCCGCTTCTAAGACATCAAATAGCAAATAACCTCCTCCAAGGTCATAGTAGTGAGACCGTGTCCTTCTCGTATTGAACCCTTTTGCACATTCCAACCATTTGTCAAAGATCTCAACATTTTTGTTATAAATTAATCATTAGGATAGTCTAATCAAGAGCGGCTAGGCCGTTGATAATGTCCATAAAGCGAGTGAGAATATCCTTGATGCTTTCATCATCTCCATCTTGAACAATTCATAATTGTGGTAGCACGTTAATCTTGGCCCTTTTCACACAACTAGTTCCAACAAAGATTGCCATCGATCTTTCTCAAAAGTACAACACTTTTAAAACAAGGAGATCGTGCTTTTAACACCGATTGTTAGGTCTAAATAAGCAACCAAGAAGGGTGTGAATTGGTTTTTAAAGAAAACACGAGCTGATTATGGAGAACCATTCCCAATAAAATTATTACTTCTATGCACCAAGGGAGCTAGCAATATATGCTGGTAGAAATTAACGAGTTTAGGAAAAAAAATTGGATACAAGATTTTTAGAAATTATAATGACATGCTTGCGGGACAAAGGAAACCATCAATGCTCTAAAATCAAACAAGAATCGACGATTTGCCTGTTGAAATGCTCCAAGCATTAGTAGCACCATCACTTATTGGCTTCATTATGATGCAAAAATCTTGGTCGAAGTTTTGAAAAAATATTACTTACACCAAGAAAAAGATTGGCTCCTTCCAAATGGAATGTCATCGTTGGAAATGCATAATTGCCACCAGGCACATTATAGCACAAGTCAAAAATCCGCTTGGTCCAAAGACTTACGAAGCCGACAATAATTCCTTTGGAAATATCGCATTATCTCCCTTTTGACGGCATTATAAGCAGTTCGGACAAGCGCACCCGTGAGATCTGGTTTCAACTGAAAAATATCTTGCTTTAGTCTTAGCCGCGTTCCCGCCATACTGATGTCTATGACATTAATTGCATATTTTTTTATGTTACGGAGTAGACGCGTCGTCCAAACTCTTCCACTAATTTAAGCTTCGTCCCCAAAATGTAAGACCGCATAGGTGCCGGTTTGTGAATCATGTGAAGGCAGGCAGTAGGATATATGCATTTTGGTCTCATTTCTATATTGCCAAAAGATAGACCGTGACCAATTGCTTAAGCCTAGAATTCCAGCTATGATGTTACTTTCTCAGATCTTTTCCCAGCCAAATTTGTGGTTTTCAAGGCCACAACTGGATGCGGTATTTGGGAACATTTTGACTCCCCTTCTGTGCTGGAAGCCAAAGGTTTCCAACCCAACTGCCCCTTTGCTATAGCAATCAAAGCATCTAGATCCATAATAATTTCTTTTGTACATGCATCTACCATCTATACATACTTTAGGCCGGTACGATCGTGATTCAGTTCTCTTGAAGTTAGCAATCAAAGCATCTAGATCCATAATAAAGATTTAAGAAATAACCAAGATTATTAATAAGTACAAATTTGTTCTTGAATTTGTCCTTGAGGGTAAGGTTTTCAGGAAATAGAGCTTTGTCAACTCGGTCTATTGGGATTAAGTTGATTGTGAAGCCATAGGTCTGGGACAGGGTGTGGATAAAGAAAACACAAAAAACTAGGAACGTCATGCGAGTCACATAGGATGAAGTCATTTTTTTCTATTGATTTTGTCATCATTGTGCGAGTGCACCTACTCTCGAATGGATTATAGGAGTTAGGTACCGCATGAATTTTGCCGTTGCATCTCTCAATTAATGATGGTACCTAAAAGAAATAAATTGACAACTCATGACCAACTAAACTAATTGGATATCTTTTGATTCATTTGTTTCCTTCTTATTAACCATTTTCTGTCTGCTGCTAACATTTAATGTTTTGCATTTATTGTATGATTTCCTTCCTTAATGTAAGATTTTTTTGAGGATTTTGTTGACAAACACCCCAAGGACACTTGATAGGAGCACTAGTTATGCTTTAAACTTTGTGTTTTCCATTATTTTCAAAATTGATTTTTTTTTTTTTTAACATGTATAAGAAACAGCTTTTTTTTTTTTTAACCTCTACTTTCTCATCAAATGTCCGCTTGTTAATAAGACCTCTTTTAACAGAATGAACGAGCATGCTGAGTACTAAGGTTGGTTCTCTTTTCCTTCCATAATGACAGAAATCTCACCTAAGTCCTAACTTTAATGATATGGTTTGAAAGGGCGGAAGTGGAGAGAATAAAAGTTGGGTTGGAGAATGTTGAAATTTTTTAAAGTTTTTATGAAGTACACAACTTTTATGCTCTTTTATTTTTTGGTACAACCAATATCTACCACCATTGATCGAGAAGTTATAGTTTTGAAGTATGACCAACTGTCTATGTCCATGATGATGGATCGGGGTTGTGCACAAAAAAGAACATGTAGGCTGTGTATTTAAAATATTTTTAAATTTAAAATGCTCGGGAAAAGGGAATGGAGGAAAAATTTAAATAAGAGGCGTTTCATTTCATTTTCAATTCCTCTAGGTCTCAGAAACATAGCCTCTGGGCGACTCTATGCTAAATAAAGGACTGATTTTCCCGTGTTCGTATATTTTTTCCAAATGTTAATAAGTTTTAAAAAACTGTTAGTAAATATTTACCCATCACTCAATTTTCCAATAACTTGTCAGTAACTTATCACTAATGATAAGAAATTACCAACTTTTTTGACAGTTTACCAATTAACAACTTTTTTATTTTATCATTTACCAACTTAATTTACATTTTTACTAAGATCTTAAATTAACTAATGTTTTCTTATACACTAGCTTTTATTTGAGTGATTCACCAACTTTTTTTCCAATTAAATTACCAACTAATTTGATCATCTACTCTCGTTTGTGTTACTTACCAAGTTAATTTCTTTGTTTCTAATTTATTAGTTTTTTCATTTAGCAACTTTTCTGTGGAGTTACGAACTTTTTTTGTCTTCATTACCAGCCCTTGACTTTACCAATAGTTTTTAAAAAATAAAAATAAAATTTGGTAAATGCTATAGAAATTTGAAAAATAGAAAAAAATGACATCGGTAAGTATCTTGAATAAGAGTTGATAACCCAAAACTAGTTAATATCTTCACTAGAGTTGGTAAATTGAAAAGTCAATTTTGTCCTAAACCTAGTATTTGAATATTTGGCTAGGACTATATCAGGAAATTGTTAAAAACCTTTAGGAATAAATTGACAAAGCATTAAAAGGTTTGGGACAAAACTTTAGTCACAATATGTTGGGAAAATTATCCAAAAAGTTTTAAACTTATTACACTTTTACTCATTTAGCCTTAAACCTTTTAATTTTTTCATTTGAATTCTAAACCTTTTCACATTTTACCAATTGAATATATTCGGTCAATTTTGGCTAAAAATCACTGATGTGACACCTTGGTAGTCCTATATGACACAATCGATGTTTGACGTGAACAATTTTTAATAATATTTTAATATTTTTCATTTTTATTTCCTTTTTCTATTCTTTTCTTTCTTATTTTTTTTCCTTCTTTACATTTTTTTTTAAAAATTATTAAGGGTGACAAGGGTGGCTAGCCATTGGCTGAGGCTTGACGAACCTTACCGACCATTGGGTGAGAGCTTGTGAACCCTTGTTAGCCACAGAGGAGGGCTTGTAGCCGAGCCTCGATTGATGGGTGGTGGCCCATGCTACCCTTAATAATAAAAAAAAAGAAAAAAGTAAAGAAGGAAATTCGAAAAATATTAAAATATTAAGAAATAAATTGTCTGTATTAGCACTAAATTTGTCACGTACAACTGTCAGCGTCCATGTCATTGATGTCCGGCCAAAATTGGTTGGATGGACTCAATTAGCAAAACATGAAAAAGTTTATGATTCAATTGACAAAATTAAAATGCTTAAAATTGAATTGACAAAAATGCAATAAGTTTATAACTTTTTGGACAATGATCCCCAATATTTTAGTAGAGTCAAAGTTCATGGAACAATGAGATGAGAACGACATTAGTGTGTATACTGGGATTTACTTATTTCAATTATCAAATCAGGTAAATCTTTCACCCAATTTAATGGTAGCTAATCTATTTACCCTTGGCTCTGTTTATTGACGGTTGTCAAACTACAAGTATATAATCATATACGTTCCTTTACCATCTGAGTAGTCATCAGCATATAACCATATAAGCAGTCTTCTATACAAGCGATCAAAGCGAACACAACCATTCCAAAGATAATCTTCCTTTGCGGGGTAAGTAGTCATAAGTACCGGCAGTTAGTGACGCAACATAAGAGATTGTAAATACCTTGCATTACATGTTGGAATGACATTAGCATTCAACGTATAAGAAAATAGCTGGTAGGCCCAGAGACCGAGTAAAGATATTATATATTCAAAGACGACTGCGTGTGATCAATCTAAGCCTCGTATAGAGCAAAAGATCACTCAATACCATCTCTTGTTTCAACGAGATTTAGTCATCATGGTCGGTCGAATGGGGGCTTGTTTCAATGCTTTGAGGCAAGAGACCGGTTCAAAGTCAAGAGTCACTTGCATTGACGGGATGGTTTTGAGTGCTTTGAATGGACTCAGAGCAATGTTCTTTCCTTCGAGTAG
Organism: Eucalyptus paniculata subsp. matutina; assembly: GCA_017140255.1. Lineage (NCBI taxonomy): Eukaryota > Viridiplantae > Streptophyta > Magnoliopsida > Myrtales > Myrtaceae > Eucalyptus > Eucalyptus paniculata. The sequence continues at coordinate 58,439,299 of CM029437.1, forward strand.
CAACCGAGGATCAGCGTGAGTCGTGGGAGATGAATAAGCACGAAAGCCGTGTTTATATTACAGTATTTGAACTGATTCGAAGCCTAAACTATACTCATGCTGTTCCTAGAGCGCCACGTTTGTGTCCTCCTTTGACTAAATTAAATTCTTAATACCGTATGGCGATGGGTAAGGCATCTACACGTTTTATATACAATTAACATCGTACGACCACGAGTAAAGAAATATCATTAGTTTCTCCGGACCTCTATTTTGCCCATTCATATATTTCCACCAAAACCCATTGCATGAAGCCAACCCATAGATTGAAATACCGAGGGAATCGATTCGACGGCGAAGCCTAGAGAACTGAGGCCCATGCATGTGATGACTTTTCAAAATACTTTCACGAAGATTATAGTAATTTTCCCTAAAAATGTCGCCAGCTTTCAAAAATCCTTCTTGAAGATGGTGGGCACTGGGAAGGACGACGTAACCTGTCGGCGTAGGCCAAATAATGACATGACCTCGTCAACTCCAAAGCCAGGCATGCAACAGCTAATTACGTTGCCAGTCAATGCATACATGCCACAAATCATGACACGAACATACTTTTGCACGTCATCGTATGTTTCCACAAACGCAAACATACTCAACATACAACGGCACACGGAGTCACGTCAAAGCATTAAACGAGGAAGGAATATTCGTGATTACATATTTTGAAAACGTCAAAATCCCATCAACAATTTTGGGATTAGTCGGCAATTGTAGTCAAGGGACTCAAAATGGAAAAAATGTGGTGCCGAAAGGACAATGCGGGGACGCTAACTCATCCCCCACGTAACCAAAACCCTCCAATTGCAAGTTTTTCCGGTTTTTGAAAACGATGGATTCTTTCACATGCACTTAGGTTTCCTATTAGCCTACTTTTTTTAATTGATTGATAGCGACTCCAATTTATAATTTTAAAGAAAGGGTTAATATTACAAAAAAAACTTTAAATTTGTACACCTGTAATAAATATACCTAAAACTAAATTTTAATCACAAAAAAATCCCATATTAATACACTTGTAATAAATTTATCTAAAAATGTATATTTATAACAAATTTATTATTCGTTAGTTTTACCATGAAAAACTACAAAATTGATATACTTGTAATAAATTGAGAGTAAAATCTCAAATTGGTATACTCATCAATTGTCACATGTCATCCAATTCAGTGATTCGATGGTAAAATTTAATGGAAACTAATACATGGTAAATTTGCCATAAGTATACAATTTTGGAGTTTTTTTTTAGTATTAACTTGTTTAAAAAAAAACTCATGAGTTGTCGCAAAACTCTTTTTAAACCTTTTCTCTTTTTGAACTTTTTCCCTCCCGCCGAACGAGATACCCCCTATCACTTAAGGGAACGGCGAGGTGCTACAGATGTCGATGATGAGCAACGACCATGATGTGGTCGAGTGGGTGACTGAATGTCATTCCAGATCCGACTTGCCATTTGTTCCCTTTACTTTCGTTTTCATTTGGTTGATGCAGGACGGCATATATGTAGACTTATAAAACTCGGGTATCCCTTATTCGATCTATGTATTTGACGCCCATGTCTAGGAAAAATGTTAATCAAAACCAGGGGCGGAGCCTGGAGTTTTTGTTAGTCGAGTCAAATAAACTACAGCAATAGTATCTCAATAATTTGTTGTCAATCTGATCTGGTTCTAGTTAATTTGTCGTATTTTCGGTCTATGTGCCCTTGATCTGATTTGGTTTTTTCCACCATATTTGCATTCTATACACATCATAACATTGCTCTTAATAGAATCGATAGGTGATACTTATTGTAACTGTTTTTTTTTTTTTTTGAGATAAGTATTACCGAATAACTTCTCATAGATAAATATTGTATGAAGTAACATCTTGTAACCATCATAGGATTAGGAAGTTACTTTAGGTATTTGATTTAAAAACTGTTATTTGTAACCGTCGTAGTGGACTGTAAATACTATTTTGTGCTCTTTATAAGTATCCCTCAATCAATCAAAAGAACTCAATAATTTTATGCAAATTTGCATTTATTTTACTCAAATTACATCGCTGGAATGATTGTTTCCGGTATTTGTACATTTAAATTTCTTAGCATTTACTTTTCTTTCCAATATTAACAAATGATCATTTACAAACTTTCAAAATTCATATCGATCTATTCATATTTTAAATGGTATTTTTGTAGCCTCATTTTGGTGAAACAGTACTCGATTTATGTTAGAGACTCTCTAAGAAAGAACTTGAGGCCACGCGAAAGTTGGGCTGATTATAATGGTCTTCTTCTAATAAAAAAATTGATATTATAATCTCAAACTTAAGTCTTTGTCTATTACAATTTATAGTTTACAGTTACATTGAGCTCAAGTTTGTAGTCAAGGATTTTTCAGTGGGGTCATCGTCCATGAAATAATGACATGAAGCATACACTTCACAAAAGTAGGGCCATTGAATAGATGGGTTGTGTTGGATCAAAAATTGTATGATCCAAATTGACCTATTTTATGCAGTATTAACTTATTGGACTCATATTACGAAAATATTTTCACATTTAATTTAATCTACGAAAATTTGTATCCATCTTATTAACCTACTTCAAGCTTTTCATGTTTATATGTTATTTGGATAAAGCTGCTATTTCGACTATAAAATGCTAAAAAATTGGCTTTCAACATTGCTTAACATTTCCAAATTTTACATTGTTCACAATGAATAATAAGAAAAAAATAGTACTTGGTAGTGAATTTACAAAATCACAACAACAAATAACATGGAGGAATTGAAATTTTAATTGAATGGAAGTAAGATATTAAATAAGACAAAGTTATGCTAAGCGAGGATTGTAATCACAAGAATTAAGGTTGCAATATTACGTAAAAATAACAATGCCAAACGCAACCCAGGAAGGATATACTCCTATTGCTAATACACGAAACTTACAAGATAAATAAAAAATAAAAGATAATGGGGAAAAAAGTATCCGTCTTGATCTTTTTAATAAGGGTGAAGTCGGCCTATTTTGCAGGCTCACCGAGATTACTCTGAACTTGGTAACTTTATAGAGTCCATTATTTTCTTATAGAAGGAGAATAGAAAATCACAAACATGAGTTGAGTTTAGGTAAATGTGAATTTAATTGACACCTGGTTTTTTTTTTTTTTTTTTGGGATTTGCCATTTTAAACTCATTTACTAAGTATAATTAATGCATATAATGATATAGCCCATCATATGTGGGTTAAAAAATTGATTTATGATCTATCTTGACATGTTGTTGAACTACAAACATAAGATATATGATCATATACAGTCCTATACTCCATGGGTATAATTATATGTGCACATACACAGTCCTCCACACAAACAATCAAAGCGTAAACAATCATTTCAAAATTAATAATCCTTTGCCGGGTAAGTAGTTGACTAGTTATGGCACCGACGGTCGGTGACATGATATATGAGGTTGTGAGTACCTTAACTACATGTTGAAATGACATTAGCATTCAACGGGGAGTTAACTTGTTATCAGCCCAGAGACCGAGCTAAGATGTTATATTTTCAAGTCCGACGGCGCATGCTTTGGAAAAGTTTCGCTCGGCACGACATCTCTCTCATTTCGTCTTTTGACTGATCATGTGGAAGCCAATCTATCAACTACTTCCTGGTTAGGACAAAAAGTCCCTGTCGCAGAATCAAATTGAAATAAACGTGAAATACAGGTAGTGCGTGCTTGCGTGGACGAATTCAACGAGATTGGTGATTTCGGCCCGCCTTATTTCTAATGTTCGTGGCAAGAGGCGAAGCACGAGGCAAAAGTCACTTAGGGGGGCAAAACTTGATCAACATTGACGGGATGGTTTTACGTGCTTTGAATGAACTCTGCAATAGTCTTTTCTTCGAGTAGCAACTGGGGACCAGCGTGAGTTGCGGGAGATGAATAAGCACGAAAGCTATGTTTACGTTATAGTGTTCAAACCGATCGGAAGTCCAAACTATACTCAAAGTTTGTAGATCTCGTTTGCGTCCTCCTTAGACTAATTAAATTATTAATGTCAAAAGTTGATTGATTCTTCTCTTCTTTGGCTTGAAAATGATGAAGAGAGGCAGCCTAGAGGAAATTCATTGCTTGACCCCAAGATTAAAAAAAGAAGAGGAGAAAAAGATCCACGACCTATTTACGTCCGTGAACTAAAATGGCAGACATGGAGGATGCCTTTGCTTAGGGAAATTGGAATTGCATATTAGACCAGATCATGGGCTTGGGAGTCTGGCGGGCCCACTCAGGCTCACCAAGGCCCACCTGACCTAAACACGTGTCGGCCCAACCTAGGGAAGAATATTCCTATTTGGACTTGGGCCCATATACTTGGGCTCGATTAGGCCTGATCATTTCATGGAGAAAGTGCGATATCTTTTGTAGTATGGTGGGCTTCATCTTGAATTCTTAGGATTGGTACTGAGTCCGGCCCGTCCACTGATCAATTATAATGCAAACACCGCTCTAATTTTTTCTTTAATTTTGACATTTTCTTTTGGTTTTCAAGTAAAAAGGCAGTTGTTGACTTTTTTGTCACAACTTAAAATATTATTCACCCATCAATATATACTACAAAATTTCGATGGAAATTTACAAATGGAACCGGCATCCGTTAGAAGAATTCTTTTGCCATCTAAAGGGATTTGTATTTTGATTATCTATTCATCCATGCTTTGTCTTTTTTCCCAAATGACAAATTTTAGGATTTGGAGTGCTGAAGGTTTCAAGGTTTTCGATTGGTAGGTCCATGGGCTCTAGAGGGAATTCCGTACTGAGAAAGTATAGGCTATTAGTGTTACTAGATGTTTCATCCTCGCTGTCAAAAGTTCTTGTCTCCTTTAATATGCTTGGATTGAAAGGAATATATCAAGAACCATTCAGCCCATCTAAGTAGCTATGGATGGGGTATGTACTTTTGTTTGAACTTCATCATCTGGTTGAAGGATGACAAGTCTATTTCAACAATAAAGTGATAATCAATAAGATAGAATTCAAATTTCTTAATCCTATGCTTAATGGCTCAATTTTCTTTAAAAGTGGAGTGATAATACCTTTCAGCATTTGTGAATCTTCTACTTTTGAATCACATCTCTTGTCTTCAATTTCTTCTAAGAGAATGGCTGCCCAATATTTGTTACTGGCATCTGTTTGAAGAATTCTTTTGCCATCTAAAGGGAGCTCAGGTCAAAACATAGCTTCGTAAATGCAGGTACTTAGTCTCTTGTGGTGCCCCTTGGGAGACTCAAAACATAGTAAATGCAAGTATTTAGTTCCCTTGCGGTGTCTTTTATAGGTCTTATCTTATTGGGACCAACTTTTAGGATCCAACTAATTCTTTCTTGTCGGGATTGACTTTTAGGGCCTGTTTGGCAACGTGCCAAACAGCTTGGATTCGATTTTTTGTTCCCGAATCGCCGGGACGAGAATCGCGTTTGGTAAAATTTTTGTTCTTGAGAATAAATTTGTTCCCAGGAACAATTTTGGACAAGATTTGAGAATAAAAAAAATTTGATTCTCTATCCGAGAATCAGAAAAAGAATCAAAACGGTGGAACCCTCGCTTTTCCCTTTCGTCATCCCGGTTGCCGTTCGCCACTGCTTGCCGCCGTCCGCCGTAGCTCGCCGCCGCCGGTCGCCGGTTCGGCGAGGTCGCCGGAGGCTCGCTAGGCCAGGGCGAGGTCCGGCGAGCTCAGCCTCGCCTAGCCCCGGCGAGGTCGGCTTGGCCACCGACAGGGTTGGGCGAGCCTTGCCGGTGGCCAGGCGAGCCTCACCAGCAGCTGGGTGAGGCTCGGCCTCGCCAGATCGGGCGAGCTCGAGCCTCACCGGTGGCTGGGCGAGCCTCGCCCAGCTGTTGGTGAGGCTCGCCTGGCCACCGGTGAGGCTCGGCCGACGAAGGCCAACCTCGCCGAGGGCCGGTCGCCGGTTTGGCGACGGCCGGATGAAGAAGAAGAAGAAGAATAGGAAAAAAAGGGAAAAAAAAAAAAAAAAAAAAAAAAAAGGAAAAAAGAAAAGAAAAAAAGTAAAAGTAAAAAAAATATTTAAAATTTACTTAAAAATAAAAAGAAATTAATTTGGAATAGAATCAATTAACACGGTATCAAACGCAATTCTATTCCAGAATAAAAAATTATGGACAGTTACCAAACGCGTTTTTTTACTCAGAATCAGTTCCTGGAAACAGAATAAAAAATAATCATTTCTAGTCAGAATCAGCTCCCGGGAATAGAATCGTTACCAAACGCGCTCTTAGTATTACGATGAATTCTATTCTAAACATAAGACCTTATGGCCTCACTATTGGGACAAGGTGCTATTTTACCTTTTTGTGAGATTGCTTTTATAAGTAATATGTGATAGGAGAAGCGTACAAGTGTAAAAATAATGTTAGTGCATTGACAATGGCATCCATTAGCTTTGGGGTGAAATGACACTTGCTACTTTGTAACTTTTCTGGAAATTACTAATGGATCCTAGATTTGTTGATGGCTGTTAGTTTGGGAGTGAATGTAGATTAGATATAAGCTGAGTCACTCTGTATACAATATATTCTCTCTATTCATTCTTAGCATTACTTGTTTGATAGAAGCAATTATGTCTGATTATATCAAATTCTTTCTGCATCTGTTAAAGTTTAACTTGAAATGTATTGTGAAAGTTTTTCAAAGTTTTTAACCAATCTATTCACTCCCTTAGGTTGTATTATAAGTCTCAACAAAGATCACTATAAATCCCTCAAAATCATGACATATACTCCGAGACATTTTATCCTTTTGGTAGCAAAATATTTATTTTTTGCAATCCCCTCTATTATATCGATGTTGTAAAGGGAAACTGAAGTGAAGCATTTATCAAACCCAGCAGTATGAAGAAAGTAACATAGAAGACAATGACTTATGGGTTTCTTTTTTCATTATTCTAAAAACTCAATTCTTAATTATAACGACACACTTAATGGACAAAGGAAACGGTCAATGCTCTAACATCAAACAGGAATCGAAAATTTTCCTGTTGAAATGTTCCAAGTATGCTAGTTGCGTCATCATTTATTGGCATCATTATCAGGCAAAAACCCCGTCCAAAAATTGAAAAACATTACTTACATCAAGACAAAGTCTGGTTCCTTCAAAATGGAATGTAATTCTTGGATAAGTATAATTTCCACTAGGCACCTTATAGCACAAACCGAATTCCCTTGGCTGGGGAGGGCTACAACGCCAACGTCACTTCCTCAGGAAAAATTGAATTATCTCCTCTCTCACGGCATTATAGGCGGTTCGGACAAGCATAGTTTGCAAGCATCAGAATCCAACACTAACCCCCTTGTATGGTCCTGTTTCATATGAAAAATCTCGGGGTCTAATCTTAGGCGTGTTCCCGCCACGCTGATGCCCATGAGATTAATTACATACTTGTTCATGTTTGGAAGCAGACGTGTTGTCCATACTCTTCCTCTAATTTGAGCTTCCTCCCCAGAACTTAAGATCACGTAGGTATTGACTGGTGAACCCTGTGGAGGCAGGTAGTACTTAGTAGGACATGAGCATTTTGGTCTCGCTCCTATATTGTAAAAGGATAGACCACTTTCCAATTCCCAAGTCTAGAATTCCGGCTATGATGTTTCTTTCTGCGATACGTTCCCACCCAACTTTGTGATTTTCAAGGCCACAACCGAATGCAGTTTCTGGGAAACTTTTGACAGCTCCCTTGCTGTCTCGAAAGCCGAAGGTATCTAACCCTTTATCATTTTGTTTCTTTCTTACTAATTATCTTTCTGTCTGTCGCTAGCATTGAATGTTTTGCATTTGTTGTGTGATTTCCTTCCTTGAAGTCAGATTATGTTAAGGATTTTTGTTGAAATGCTCCCTTAAGACTCTTGGTAAGAGGCCCTTATTGTTGCTTTGGCATTTGTGTTTTCATTTATTTTCAAAATATTTTTTTTTTTTAACATGCATTGAAAAGTTCTAATCAAGTGTCCACCTATTAATAAGAGCCATTAAGGATTTTAAACAGAATGAAAGAGCAAGACTTAAGTACTCGGGTTGTTTTCTTTTCCTTCTACAATGAAATAATTCTCAGTTTACTCAATGTTCAATATGTTCATACTTATGTAGACTTATTTTAACATAGATTATATGCATTCGAATCAATGAAAGTTCTAATGCAGAGTTCCACAAAACACGCGATTGATACCTGAGCTTCAATTTCTCTAGAATTTCTATAAACTCTTCAAGGATATTCACAGCTTGGCACAATATAAAAAAGAAAAAAAAATTGGTCCTCAAATAGAGTAAATACTCCTAAAGAGCGTAGCTCACTTTGGAACTATACTTGAATCAGGATGGGAGGGATAAAAATCAGACCCGGAGACGTTCGACAATGACACAACCAAGAGCAGCACCACGGCCAGCAACTGCGGATGCATGATGGTGATCAACTAACCACAACAGTGTAACAAACGATACGAATGGTGCGACTGGACTGGCGACGGACCGATGCAAAAGGGCTGGTGATGGTGAGAGCCGATATTGAGCAACAAGTGGCGCTCCTGTCGGTGGCCATGGTGCATTTGGAATAGGCTGCTTTGATTGCCACTCCTACAGCCATGACCGCCAATCTCGGGTTCTAATGATGCGGCAACACTAGCGATAGAGGCCATAAGCACCGGTTATGATTCGGGTTTGCCATTGCGATTTAGACCATAATTACCCAGTTCAAAAGTACCATTTCACTAAAATTTAAATTAAAGAGGACAATTGGGCCATATTCATGAAGAGCTTTCCGATGATACCTAGAGTTTGTTAGAAACAGACAATCAAGACGTGGCATTTGTTAATCATGGTTGTCTCAATGTAAGGTGCAGGGAATTGTCCTAGCAATGAATATGAAGGTCGATGACTTGTCAAACTTAATGCTTGTTTGATTTCCTCATTTTTTGATAGAGTTGAGAAAGTGAGGCATAGGCTTTGTATGAAAGTTCCAAAAGTAACGCTGACTAGTGATTTGCATAATAAGCATTTGAGAATGCCCAAGTGATACTGCGATGCCTTCAAGTTGTCCCAGGGAGTATTTAGACTACTACGAGTTCACCTTAAAGAAGTCTTGCAATGTGCCCGTTCATTTTTCCATTTTGACTTTCATGATGTCTGAGAGGTAGTTGTTTGAAGCGACACGTGTGATTCATTCGGAACTTAAAGATGCGATGCATGTGTTGAGATTTCTACATCTAGCTTGCTTGCTCAGACATGCCATATGTCATGCACTATTTGTGAAGCTTAGAAGTTCCAGGGTTCACTAAAAACGAACTTATAGATACGACATCGGATGTTGGAGATTTATTTCTTCTGCTGTGCTTAATAGTTGTACTGTACATCATGTACTATTCTAGTACCATAGGTATTGTGCTTGAATTCAAGGTCTTCTTCTTTGCATTTGCCTCTGATCCCATGCACTTGCTAGTATACAGTGGCTTTTTGTAGGATCTTATGATCCTCGATTTGATCCTTGAAGATCACCAAACTGTTCATAGAATTAGATCCACATAACTTGCTTGAGTGGGTGGGTGTGGGTTTTGGAAAGTTAGGTGCGAAGCAATTAGCCCCTATTTGTAAAGTACCCTCTTCATATTTAGGGGGTTGAGGCGAGAAATGGCTCGACAAACCCTTCCCTTCGCCACGCGCTGGCCCCATTCACTTGCTTATCGTGGAGGCTGTAAGTATACAGTCGCCATGGATCATTGATGGTATATTATATACATATATATTTTGAGTTTTATTTTCTTTCAACTCTTTGGTTACTCTCCTAGAAAGACAATATTTATTCATACAAAATTGGGCTCATTAAATCTGAATTTCAAAATGGATTTGCCAGCTCTAAGTTCTTTATAAGTATTTCAAGTTATAGGTTTTTTTTTTTTTTTTTTTTATTTGCTAATTTTTAATTGTTTAATTTGTTTTTTTTTTAATTTGATTTGAAGTTTTGATCCAAGTAGCATATACATGTGAAGAGCTTAAAATGGTGTGGCTTTTACTAGTTGATAATGGGTTAAGTATGGATCACTATATCTACACTACATAAAAATGGACTAAATGGGTTGAACCAAACTTGACCTGACCCACTAATTTGCATGACAAAAACATAAGTAATCTTGTGGAATACTCTAGGACAAATGTCCCTGTCGTGGAATTTGATTGAAATAAACGCGTAATACATTTACTAGCCAGCTCATGCAAGACTTGGGCAAGGTACGAGTCAAATAATCAACAACACGTGCTTTGGATGAACTCTGCAATATTCTTTCCTTTGAATAATAGCAACTAAAGGGTGAGCGTGAATTGTGGGAGATGAATAAGCATGAAAGCTATGTTTACTAGATTATGGTATTCAAACTACTTTTGAAGTCTTAAACTGCACTCATGCAGCTTCTAGAGCACGTTCCTGTCTTCCTTAAACCAATCAAATTCGAAATGTCAAAAGTTGATCGATTCCTTTCTTCTTCGGCTCGAAGATGGATGAGTGATGCAACCTTGGAAGAGATCCATTCCCTGACCTCAAAATCAATACGAAGAGACGAAAAGATGCACGACCCGATTCAGTCGGGACCCGATAACTAAATTGGGCCTCGAATCAGGTGGTCCTTGAAATGAATTGGCTTCCTTTTTCCTTTGTTTTTGGGGGTATTAAAGGCCAAATTTAAGGCCTTACCTAAAATTTTGTACGCAAAGGAAGCCTTTGCTTCGACAAACTCGCAAATGGATATTAGGCAAGATCATGGGCTTGGGAATCCGTTGGGCCCGCTCAATCTCGCCCAGCCCTCTCTGGCGGAAATTGCAAGTGCACGTTAAAGTCAACCCGTGCCATTTTCAGACCCAAAAAAAGAAGAAGAAAACCCGTGCGATTAGGAAAGAAATCAATAATAAAAGTCAGTCGGGCGCGTTTGTTTGCGTTTACGTTTAAAAAATCGTTCTATGGGGAATAGAAATAGAAAAAAGTGTTTACGTTCCTAACAATTTTTGAACAAAACAACGCGTTTGGTAGAACTTGTTCTAATAAAAATAAACGAAACACGTTTTGGTAAATTTGGATAATTTTTTTATTTCTTTTATTTTTTCTATTTTTTCTTATTTTTCCTTTTTTTCTTTTTCATTTATTTTTTTTCTTCTTTTGGCCGGTCCGCCGGCGAGGGTCGGCCTCGCCTTGATTCGGCGAGGCCGAGCTCGCCCAATGGCGGTGGGTGAGGCGCAACCTCGCCGGCCACCGCCCGGGCGACGCCGACTCGCCCGTGCCGGCGCGAGGTCGGCCTCGCCTTGATCCGGCGAGGCCGAGCTCGCCAATGGCCGGCGGCGAGGCGCGGGCCTCGCGGCCACCGCCAGCGACGCCGAGGCTTGCCGGCCGGCCCAGGCGAGGTCGGCCTCGCCCGGCCGGCGGCGAGCCTCGGCCTCGCCGGATCTCGGGCGAGCTCGAGCTCGCCCAGCCATGGTGAGGCCGACCCTCGTCCGCCTACGGCGAGCCTCGGCCTCGCCGGGACGCGTGCCTCGGCCTCGCCGGGCCGGCGAGCCTCGCCGTGGCCGGGTGAGGCCGCCGGCCCTCGTCGGCCGGTCGCCGGCCATGGCCGAGGCCGGCGACCGGCCAAAAGAAAAAGAACAAGAAAATAAGAGAAAAAAAGAAAAAAAAAAATAAGTGTTTCTCAAAAGTGTTTTGAAACAAAAAACACAAAATCATGTTTTTCTTTTTACGCTTTTTTTTTTAACAAAAGAACAAAAAAACAAAAAAATGTTTAAAAACAAAAAAAAGAAATACAACCAAACGCAGCCACAACTTCCGACAATGACAAAATTTTTTTTTGTCTGTGTAATCAACTCTTCTATTTCGCATTTTACAATAAAATCCTTTCATAGTCTGTCATTACTTTATCCATCAAATTGTTTTTTTTTTTTTTTTTTTAATACTTGAAGACTAATCGATTATTTGACTTGACCAATATTACATGAAATGTTAATTAGATACAAAAAGTACTAAGGAAGAGGAGGAGTTCGGCCAAGGTAATCACGACTGCCATGAGGTCACTAACCTCACTTAGGTAGTTGGGTGTGTCAATGGTCGTACGACGTATTAAGATTACATCACAATAAATGTCGGGGCAAAAGACCACAAGAAAGGTCAACGAGCTTCCCTATGTGCTCTTGAGTAATGATGATAAATTTTTATGTGCACTCGGCCTATATTAGTCCATGTCATATAGGAGATTTTGGTAAGAAATCAAGAGCAACAAACACAATTACGGTTTAAGAAATGTTAACAAGCTTTCCTATAAGCTCTCAGGTTGCGAGAGCTTTTTACGTGAAGCCATACGACCGAAACATGGAGGAACATCACTAGCTATGGACCCTTCACACGTGTGCCACATAAGCATCATCATCCCGAAGTCGCCCGCCTTCGTGAACGACATTAACGGTCGAGGAGAAGGTGAAGTCGCGTGGGGCGAAGAAAGGGACCGAGAAGAAGAGTAGGCTTGTGAATGAAAGAAAGATTTCGTGAAAGGGCAGGATAGGCCATATGAAATGAGTTGTGTGCATGGGTCAATATTAGAAAGGGTGGTCGATGAAGGCCATTAGTAGAGTATTGTTATTAAAAAATATGGCTTTGAATTGAGTAAAACAATCAAGTCGGATTTTGAACGTGATATCACTTTCTTTAGGGATATATTTCCCTACAATGTTGTTAATGGTTACTGGCAAATTTCTTTTAAGATATAATAAAGTTTTGAATGAAAATATTAAATAAGAATTCTAGTATTTCTCCAAAATTTCTCTAGAAAACAGTCGGAGCAATTTTCTTCAAAGGAAAATGGAAATTGAAGAAGAAGATTATTAAAAGACTTGAAAGTTTTGCAAAGAATTGAACACAAATGTTGAATAAATATATTTGAATGGATATAAATTTTCAAAGATGAAATTATTTCCGAACAAACACAACCTTTCGAAGGTTGTAAGAGCGCCTAATAACCGTTAGGCAAAAAATAATAAACTTGAAATTAAATAATTAAAATATAACCATCACCCTATAATAAACAATCACACCGTTTCAATAAGCCACAATAGTTAGTTTATAATTATCAATTCAAATTTTAATAAATAAAAAATAATGATTGTTGACTAGAGCCAAATCTTGTCCATATGAACACTTACATCCTTTCGATGTGAGACAAGATACTTCTCAATCTGTTTTACAGACAAACTATGAAACTACCAACAATTGCTTTAACTACTCAGTTGATTACAGAATTGGTTGGGCATCGTGGATCTTGTAGACGCCCTCGCTGTTTTAGGCGATGCTGCCCTCGCTCTTTGTGTCCCCCTCATTGTCATTAGTCGGGTTTGTGCTCGCGACGCCGGACCCAATGTCGCCAAGCCCAAAATTGGTGGCATTGCCTAAGGTTATGCAGGTTACCTGGGGGTTTGTGATCTCAATTGTCGTGAGTTTACGATTCCGAAGCTCATGTTTGTCCTTGAGGAAGATAGAGACAAAAGCCAAGGGGCCTTAGCCGCATCACTGGCCCTGAGCAACGCCGCATCGCCGGCGTCACCCGAGGCTACGTGGAGACGCTGGGCGGTCTTGACCACCGAGTTAGAATAGTAGTCATTAGTCAAGAGAGAAAGAACAAGGGGGCGCACGTTCTCGAGCACAGCGACGGCTACGGAAGACTCAAGCGGCGATAGGACGAGGTCGACCATCACAAGCGAGGGGTGGCTGGCGGGTTTTTAAAAGCTACTGTTATTTTGTGCAACCATAAACGTATTGCAGTTATGGAGAGATTGCTACTATGTGAATTACAACGCCCCTTTTTCACAATTGTTACTACTCCAGAAACTATACTAAATATGCTTATGTGGTGTTATTTGAACTTGAGCATGCTTATAGATAGGACTTTGCTAGCATAATAGTTTTTGGGCTATTATTAGAATAACAATTTGTTGTGAACCACAAATTCTTAAAGGAGTAGGCCCTACGATAATTTATAAGTATTTTCATTTAATTTTTTATAATCTAAAATAGACTATCATTCAATTATTTATCATATACATATTATTGTGCCATATTTTCAAAGTGGGTATGGATAAATTTGGGAAGAACCGAGGTTGCACAATTTGGACATGAGAAATGCTTAAATAATTATCTTTAATCTATTGTGAGAATAATGGTCTGTATTAGGTCACGAAAAAATAAATAACAAGTAATTAGAAATCATTGTAGGGTCTATTCTTTCAAAAGTTTATGACTCACAATATTTTGCTATTTTAATAGTATTCAAAAAATTGTTATGCTAGCAAAGTTCTTTGACATGACATTCGACATGAGTAAGGAAATTGCTAGATGGTGTACAGACATGCAAGGACATTCACAGTCAACGAGGAAAAGGTCTAGAACAAAAGGTCTTTTATGTTTGGACTCTTAATGTTAATACCAAGTCTAACCTTCTCAAAGGAATTTCTTGGATCTTCAAGGACCTTCGGAATTCCATAAAATATATGACATACCTGAACAGAACCGGTTTTTTCTTCTTCAAGAGCCTCATTCTCTTCCGACGAATTCTTATCAGCTTTTTTCAACTTCGAGTTTACATCTCTTTAAAAGCCTTGCGAAGCTCCTCATTATCAAGTGTGGAGTCGTCATATGCAGAATCAATCAATTCATACCTCAGCTCCTGCAAGGTCTGCCACCAAACATAGATTTGCAGCTTCAGATTTGTTCTCACTTGATTCACTCTCAATGCGACTCTGTGCTGAATTTCTTCTTGAGTAATGAGCATTGGGATTCCAAGCGGCCGGGTTGAAGACACTCAAAGTATGTGAGGTAGTTGCGAATAAGCGTGACTAAATCTTCTTTGTCCTCTTCGTATGTGCTTAAAAATTCTTTCCGGGTACTATCATCAACTCTCAAGGGGATTGATTTCTTCTTTCTCCTACTGGCCTTGGTTTCTTTCTCCGCTTCATAGGACATTAAAGGGCTAATAACCTCTTCCAAGGTCATAATAATGAGATTGTTGCCATCACGTATTAAACTCTTTTGCGTGTTCCAATACAAGTTCGCTATAAAGTCATCATTAGGGATAGTCTTTCCAAGAGCGGCAAACAAGTGAACGTATCCTCGATGCCTTCATGCAGCTCCATCATGAACAATTCATAAATGTGTTGGAGCATGCTAATCTTGGCCCCTCATACATGACTAGTTTCTTAATAAGTGATCTCCAATCAATCCCATACTTCTTTAGCTATTGCATATGAGGAAATCCCGTTGAATTCGGCCAGAGAAAGTGCACATACAAAACATGCTTTGCTTTTGCAATTTTGGATGTACAGGAGGATTCATCTCTCTTCATGGGCCGAAAGGGTCCACTTGCACAATCAACCAAAAATTTGTAATCCATCGATTGAATGAACATGGTCATCCTACATTTCCGATATATATAGTTAGCGCTGTCAAACAATGGAGGGCGAGTAATCAAGTTGCCTCGCTCAAGATGGTTCCAACAACGGTTGCCATTGATTTTTACCTCAAAAGCATAACACTCTTAGGGTGCGCATGACAAAATTTCTGGAACAGATTGATTTCTAGCCAGAAATTGATTTCTCGATTTCTATTTCAGAAACTGAGAAGCTAAAAATTTTAGCTTCTGATTTTTTCTTCAAATCTATTTCTGGAATATAAATCTGTTTCAGAAATAGAGAAATAAAATTGCGTTACCAAACGGATTTCTATTCCAAACCTATTTCGGGGAACAGAGAAACAGAGAAATCAAGAAACATAAATTTTATCATGCTCCCGTGCCTTAGGACAAGGAGAACGTGCTCCCGTGCCAATTATTAGGTATAAAGAAGCAATCAAGAGGGGAGTGAATTGGTTTTTGGAAAATTAATAAAACAAATTAGTTTTATAAAACCAACCCTAGTAAAAGTATTGCTTCTACATGCAAAGGGAAGTAGAAATAAAAGCCACAAAAAATAACAGAGTTTTGGAAAAAAAATTGCGAATAAGATTTATAGAGGTTCGGCTTGAGTATGCCTACTCATCTCTTCTAGCTATAGGAGCTTAAATATGCAGACTACCATTAGTTGTGCCAAGAGTTCCAACATTGCCTCACAAGTATAAAACCTTTTGTAGTGCAGAGCCTAGCTTCCTTCTATACCAACTTGTGGTAGACTAAGTAACTATTGGCCCCCTAACAGTTGGTCCCACACTCTGTATACGCATCATAGGAGAAACTCCCCCCGGACTGTAAACCATACCTCTAAGTATTGACAAAAAGTCCCTTGTACACTTTGTCTTCACCTAGAAAAATGCAATAAGTTTATGTATGGCCAGTTCTTCAAAGGGTTTTCAAATGGGTTAATCACTCTTGTTAACTCTTAGTAACAATGCTCAAATAGGTATTACAAGGGGATTTCCATTCATCATGTCATATTATTTGTCAAATTCCAAGTTTGATTATGTAAAATTGAAAGGGAAACAACAATTAATAATGGTGTGAAAGTGATAATAAGGTTCGAGTTTACACTAACTTGAGATGAGCAACATCGACTCATCTATGTTAATTCAATCCTCATCGTTATGACTGCTAATGACATTGTAAATTGTGGAAATTAGTTTCAACCCAGATCTGATTGATCTTGTTTGATATTGCTTTGCTAAGTTGCTTTAGTTGGAACTCTTGAATTTTATAAAACTTCATGTTTATTTGGTTTTGCAGTATAGGAATTCCTCAAATGATTACACAAAGCATTAGTGAAGGCCACTGTAATTACTTCAAAATCCTGGCATATGCTCTGGGTGGAAAATTATTAAATTTTTGCGATTCCGCTTCATGAAATTGAAGTCGTAAAGCAAAACGAAACTAAACTGAAGTATTTGACAAACCCACCAATAAGAAGAAAGCAACATCGAAGACAATAAGTAACTTAGTGGATCTCCTTTTTCATTATTTTGAATGCTCGATTCTTAATGTTAAGGACACACTTCCTAGACAAAAGAAACTTTCAAAGCACTAAAATGAAATAGGAATCGATAATTTTCCTGTTGAAATGATTCAAGTAAGCTAGTTCCACCATCTTTTGTTGGCATCATCACCAGGCAAAAACCCTAGTCAAAGGTTTGAAAACTATTACTGCCATCAAGAAAAAGATTGGCTCCATCAAAATGAAATGCCATCGTTGGAAATGTATAATTCCCACTAGGCGCGCCATAACACAAGTCGAATTCCCGTAGAGAAGGCTGAGGAAGCAATTGATAAACCTCTCGGAAAAATCGATATATCTCATTTCTCAGTGCAGCATAGGCGGTTTGGACAAAGCATAGTGGGAAAGCTTCCTGAATCCACAATAAACCCGCATTTGCGGTCCAGTTTCATCTGAAAAATCTTCAGGTTTGTTGTTAGGTGTTTTCTCGCCACACTGATGCCGGTGACATTAATTGCATACCGGTTTACTGGAAGGAGAGGTGTTATCCAAACGCTTCCTCTAATTTGAGCTTCATCCCCAAAACGTAAGATCATGGTGCTGGTTGGCGAACCTTTTGGAGGAAGGCAGTAGGGCATACGCATTTTAGTCTCATTTCTATATTGCCAAAGGATAGACCATTGCCGAGTGCCCAAGCCTAGAATTCCAGCTATGATATTACTTTCTCCATCCTTTCCCCAGTGAAATTTGTGATTTTCGAGGCCACAACTGAATACAGTGCCTGGGAATCTTTTGACAGCTCCGCTACTGTCCGGGAAGCCGAAGGTATCCAAACCAATTTCCCTTTTGCTATAGCAATCAAAGCATCCATTTCCAACATAATATGTCTTATACATGCAAAAATTGCATATTTTAGGAAAACAACGGGATCATCGCAAGGTAAGGCTCGGTATGATTTCGATTCAAGTCTATTGAAGTCACCTTGCCTAATGGGAAAGCATTCAATACATCCTTCACATTGCATCCGTGTATTGTCACTACTTGTATCCACCAAAAAGTAAGGAGCGTAAGAATGCGAGCCAACAGTCAAAGATGTTATAAGGTAACCAAGGTTATCTTTAGTAAGTCTTGGTTCTAAGGTAAAAGGCTCATATTCAGCTGTTTGCTTTGACTCTCCCAAACTCAAAGAAGTGGTAGATTCAAGCTGGTGGGCACAAGCTCCAAATATTTCCACAATTCTTTGGCATCAATCCTTGAGGGTAAGGCGGAGATTTGTCAACTTCGTCTATTGGGATTAAGTTGATGCTGAAGCCACCGGTTCGGGAAGGGTTCTTGGCAATGAAAAAGCAAAATACTAAAACTGCTATAAGAGTCACTTGTGATGAATTCATTTTTTTTCCTCCTTTTGCTTTTGTTATCACTATGTGACTTCTACTTTAAAATGGATCATATACGGAATAGGTTCTACCATGTCGTTTAGCTCTCAATTAATGATAATGCCAAAGGGAAGTAAATGAAACGACTCATGCAAAGCTACTAAACTATTAAGATATCTTTTGATTCTTTTGTTTCCTCCTTATCAACCCTCTTTTGTCTGTTGCTCGCATTAAATGTTTTGCATTTATTGTGTGATTTACTTTCTAAAAGTCAAGGTTAAGGATTTTGTTGAAATGCGCGATAAGAAGCACTAATTATGCTTTAAAATTTGTGTTTCCATTTACTATCAAAATTCAATTTTTTAATATGCACTTACAATTATTCTTTCTATCTGTAGGTTCTTATTAAGATGTTCCCTTGTTGACAAGACTCGTTAAAGATTTTACGCAGAATGACATATCTCAGGTTTGTTTTGTTTTCCTTCTACTATGACATAAATCTTCAGGATATGTTTAATAATGGGGGAAAGTTGAGAGATTGAAAATGGGATGGAGAGTGTTAAAAATTGAAAAGATTTTTAGTAAGTTCACAACCTTTGTGCTCGTTTTGTATACAACCTATATCTGTCACCATTGATTGGGTACTTATTGAAAGAAAAATGATTAACTATATATGTCAATGATAATTGATATGGGTTGCGTACACAAAAGAACACGCAGGCTGTGTATTTAAATTTTTTCCCAACTTAAAAGGCTGGTGAGAAGGGATTGGAGGGAAAATTTAAAATTAGAGGTGCTTCCACTTCATTTGCCGTTCCTTTGGGTCTCCCAAACATAGCCTAAGGACAATTTTGTTGTTTAATTCCCAATAGAAAAAACAAACTTTTCTTTGGTAACCATTGTCGGTAAAAAAAAATTACCGGTTACCGATTTTCCAATAATTTTTTGGCAAACTTATCAATTATTTTATGAAATTACCTTTTTTTTTTTTTAATTTTTTTAATCTTTTTTAGTTTGTATGTTATCTACTTTTTCATTATCATTTACCAACTTTTCTTTGCCTTTGCCTTAGATCTACAACTCTTATATGCAATACCAGCCCTTGTTTGAATGACTTACCAAGATTTTTCCCATTAAATTACCAATCAATTTTGATTGCCTACTCACAATTAAGTTACTTATCAAGTTTATATTTTCTTTCTTATTTATCTATTTATAATTTAGCAACTTTTTATTGGGTTTCAAACTTTTTTTTTTTTTTTTTTGCTTCATTACCAACACTTGAATTTATCAATAGTTTTAAAAAAGAAAATTAATTTTTTTTTTTATGTGTTCATGACTAGCTGACCGAAGGATGTAAACATAGATTGGTCTTATTTTCCTACTCGATTACCTCCATCTCAACCTAGCTGCTTTCCTAACTTGTCCCAAAGAACGGATCATTCTTGACCGAAGGAAATATGCTAAACTAGCGGCCACCGATACAAAAATTTCGAAGCGCAATTGAAAGTCTGAAGTGTACTCTGGGTGGCTTTTACAACCTCTAGGAGCCCGCACAGTGGAGTGTAGGGATTTATTTGTCTAATTATAGTATCCGCTCCCACTAACCCTTTGGCCAATATTTAGGGCACATAGCATGAATCAGGTGCTACGGTTTTTCATTCTCAGTTGGGAGCATATGTCAGTATTACTTGTAACGAATCTATAAACACTTTACAGACCTCACCTAGTCATCCTCATTTGACTAACCTGAAATCTTAGAGGGAGACACTCAACTTTTCATTGCTTAATATAAGGTGGATATGAGATTTCGTGTCTGGACCACAACTGGCTGCATCAATTTCGTTCATCATGTCGTTTTCCTTGTCAGAGACCAAGTTTGATTATGTAAAACTAAAAAGGAAATAGTATTAAATGATGGCGTGAATGTGATGATAAGGTTCGTGTTCGCACTGAGTCAAAATGACCAATGACTCTCCTATGGTAACTCATTCCCCATAGGACTTTTTTTTTTTTTTTTGGGACCAACCCCAGAGGACTGTTAAATATGGTGTAATTGTGTATATTGGTTGCAAACCTTACTCTGGTCAATCAAGCTTGGTAATTTAGGAGACAAAACAATAGCGAAGGCCACTGGAATCGCCTCAAAATCATGACATGTTCTTCCGGTTTCGTGATCCCTCTTTATGAAAACGACGTTCTAAGGAACTAAAGCAAACCATTCGTCAAACCCAACAACAGGAAGAAAGCTTTAGAAGACAATGACCTAATGGGTTTCTATTCCATTATTTTTAATGATAACTTCTTAATTGGAACTACACACTTCTGGGACAAACGAGTCAATGCCCTAAAATCAAACAAAATTGATTACCTGCCAATTGATATGATCCAAGTACGCCAGTTGCGCCATCACTTATTGACATCATTATCAGGCAAAACCCTCTATTGAAGGTTTGAAACACATTACTTGCATGAAGAAAAAGCTCGGCTCCTTCAAAATGGAATGTCATCATTGGAAATGTATGGTTCCCTGTAAGCATGTCATAGCACAAATCGAACTTCCCCGGTTGAGGAGGCCTAGGATGCCACTGATAATTGCTCAAGAAAAATGGAATTATCTCCTCTCTCACGGCATTCTAAGCAGTTTGGACAGGTATAGACTAAAAGCTTCCTGAGTCCAATATAAGCCCACCTGTATGGTTTGAATTCATTTGTAAAAACGCAGGGTCTATTCCTAGGCGTGTTCCCACCACAGTAATATTAATGACATTAATTGCTTACTTGTTTATGTTTGGAAGCAGACGTGTTGTCCTAGCTCTTCCAAAAATTTTAACTTCATCCCCAAAACGTAAGTCTGCATGGGGTGCCAGTTGGCAAACCCTGTGGGGGCAGGCAATAGGACGTACGCATTTTAGTCTCATTTCTATATTGCGAAAAGATAGATCTTGCCCTGGTGCCTAAGCTTAGAACTCCGGCTGTGGTGTTACTTTCTCCAATATTTTCCCATTCTGACTCATGGTTTTGGAGGCCACAGCCGATTACAGTGTCTGGGAATCTTTTGACTACTCCCTTGCCATCCTCGAAGCCAAAAGTTTCCAATCCTACCACCCCTTTGTTATAGCAATCAAAGCATCTAAATCCAAGATAATCTATTTTATACGTGCACCAACCATCTATACATACTCTAGGAATACAATGGGTATCATTGCAAGGTAAGGGCCTGTATGATTGTGACTCATTTCTCTTGAAGTTACCTTGCCTAATGTGGAAGCATTTAGTGCTTCCTTCACATTGCATCCATGTATCATCACTACCTGTATCCACCATCAAGTGGAAAGCATAAGAATGCGAGCCAACAGTTAAAATGTTACAAAAAAAACCAAGGTTATTGCTAGTAATTCGAGATCGTAAGGTATAAGGCTCATATTTGGGTATTTGCTTCCAGTCTGCTGAATTGGAAGAAGTGACGTATTTAAGTTGGTGGACACAAGCAACAGATATCTCAGCAAATCTTTGATATCTTTCCTCGAGGGTAAGGTTTTCGGGAAACAGAGACTTGTCAACTTGGTCCGACGAGATTAAGCTGATGCTGAAGCCATGCACTCGAGATGAGTTTTTTTTTTTTGGTAAGTAAAAGGGTAAAAGGTGAGAAGAACGTCGCCTGAGAGATTCGAACTCTCGTGGGGAAACCCCATGTACTTAGCAGGCACACGCCTTAACCACTCGGCCAAAGCGACGCTTACTTAGACTCGAGATGAGTTGTTGGCCAAGAAAAGGCAAAAAACTAGGAATGCCACAAGCGTCGCATGTGATGAAGTCATTTTTTTCCCCTTGTCTTTTGCTTTGTTATCAGTGTGTGACTGCATCTATTTTAGAAGGGATTTTATACGAATCAGATGCTACGTAAATTTTATTGTCTCAATTAATGATGATGCCATAATGATTAAATCGAACAACTCGAGCAAAGAAAGAAACACTTTATGCAGACCTACTAGATTAGTAAGATATCTTTAATTCTTTTGTTTCCTTCAAATTAATTCTCTCTTGTCTATTGCTGGCATTAAAGGTTTTGCATTTATTGTGTGATTTCCTTCTTTAAAGTCAGATTATGTTATAGATTTTGTTGAAAAGCGATCCAAGGACACTTGATAAGAAGCGCTGATTATGGTTTTAAATTATTGTATTCATTTATTTTCATAATTCAATGTTTTTCAATATGCATTGAAAGTTGTTCTTACCAACTCTAGGCTCTTCTCAAGTGTCTCTATGTTAACAAGACCTGTTAAGGACTTTAAACAATATGAAAGAGCAGACTAGGTACTCAGGTTTGTTCTATTTTCCTTCCACAATACGTGAATCTCTGTAAAAGATCTTACCTCAGTTATGTATATGAAAAGGGGCGTAACGTCGAATAATGAAATTAAGGTGGATAATTTGAAAATTTTAAAACATATTTATATAGTACACAGCTTCTGTGGTCATTTTTTATATACCAGTCCATATTTATTACCATTAATTGGGTAGTTATAGTTTGGACTAATTACTAATTATTTATGTCAGTGATGATAGGGTTGCGTACAATAAACACGTAGGTTGTATATTTAGAGTATTTTTCCAAATTTAAATTTATTTTGAGTTAAGAATGAAGGGAAATTTTAATATTAGAGGTTTTTTCACTTCCTTTTCCTTTCCATTAGGTCTCCAAACATAGCCAAGGGGACGATTCTATCGTTTGATTCCTGCTGTTTTTTTTTCTTCATGTCCATAGATTTTTGAAAGCGTTGATCAATGTCGTTTATGGCAGGTGGTAAACGAGTGTTCCCGGTCACCCGCGGATAAGTTGTGGGTAATTTATCAACAATTTTATTACCAACTATTTCGACAATTTGCGAATTATCACTTTTTATTTTTTATTTTTTTATTTTATCGTTTCCTAACTTGTATTTCAAGAATGTTGTCTTGGATTTTATTACCGCCTTAAATTTACAAGCTCTTATATGGACCTTTGTTTGAATGACTTATAAACTTTTTTCCTACTAATTTATCGCCTAGTTTTGGTTGTCTACTCTCATTTGAATTACTTACCAAATTTATTTATTTTTCCAAATTTTTTAAATTTGCAACTTTTCTACTGGATACAAACTTATTTTGCCTTTATTACCAACGCTTGAATTTACTAATAGTTTTAGAATAGAGAAAAAGTTGGAAAATTGAAATAATTTGAATGAGAGTTGGTTACTCAATAGTAGTCGATAAAATGAGTGTACTAATTTGAGAATTTTATTAACAACAAAAATGTCTAAGGTAAATATGGTATTGTTGTTCCGTTCAAAAATTTTTGTGATACTAAAATTAGTTTGAGGTAAATATAGCTAGGGATAAGCATAGTTGTAGGATAAGTTCCATGTTCAAAAAATTGGGGAATTGATTCCGATGGGCAATTCCTAATTCTTGTGTTATCTTGTTCAATATGTTTGCTTGATCCTTCTATATTTCATGACGCCCAATGATGAGTTTGTAATGTGGAACTATTAGTCTAAGCTTCCATTTTTGTCAATATATCTCATATTTTTGTGTGTCTAAATATAAATTGTGATTAATATTTTGTAATGTGATAATTTACTTCAATCATTCAATTAAGAACATAAGCAAAATTTGGGTAGGTCCTCAAACTTGTGTGATAAGGTAGGTTTTAGGTTTCTGATTTTTGGGTATGCAAATTAGGTTTTAAGTTTCAAAAATTAGGAAATCTATTTTGATGGTGATATATCAGTTTGGAGTTTTTTGTGATATTAACCTATAAACATTTTAATCTATCCATCCACTCATATGCATCTCAGATGTAGCTGAAACACTTAAAGTAAATAAGCAACAACGATGCGACTTTAAATTTTCAATTGTACGATGAAATCAGAAAATTCAGAATAATGTTCGATAGTGTTTAGGCGAGGTCTATTTATAAACTATGAAGTTTTCTTTCCCCGGATTAAACAGAAAAATTTATTTCCAAGGCCTTTTTTTTGTGCTTTAGTGGAACGTCACGCATGTGACTAGGTGGTGCATGGGTTTAATTGAATCTGGATCATTTTAGGTAAGTCCCATGGGAGTCTCAGGTATGGATCCCTCCAAATCATAATGTCCAGATCCAATCTAGTAGATATACGAGGTTCACGCAATAGTTGCTCGATGTAGTGAAGGTTTCAGAAGTAGGTCATGTCGATCAAATTTCATTGAAATAATTGAGCTAACCATCATATTATCACGTTTTTTTTTTTTTTCAAATGACCCAACGATACTGTGAGCATCAAGCTAAATCCATATAATCTGTCTGGTCAAATGCAGGCCATCTACACTCGCATGAAGAAGTCACAATGAGTTACTTCCGTGCGACTTGACCCAATGTGTTCTAGTACGAATTGAACTTGAAAGCTCACGCTTCCTGAAGGGCAAATATTATCGTCGTTTTACCACTTGACAAACTCTTAACTTAGAAACAAGTGCCGACGAGGGCAAAGTTCATGGTGAGAGAAAATTGCAACTAATCAAGTGAAACATAGGCTCCGTTTGATATGAGATTAGTTTTCTTTCCCATATTTCGCATGGGTTTTCATTGATGATCTGTGGGGCAACAGCATTAGATGTTTGGCCAAACGTAGGAAAAATTTATAAAGAAAAAGTGATTATCCAATTTATCGAAAATTCATTCGCTATTTGGCTATTGCCGATGCTGCGTACGAAGAGCGGAAATGAACCCAATAAAAATATTAGAATAGTTATATCAAATAAACGTCTTTTTCTGATTGCAAAAGTTATGAATGTTGGATGCAAATTGCGCCATCCCAAGATCTCCATGACTAGAATAAGAACGTGCATAATTGAGTAGAAAGATTAACGTACCTGTTTTGGGATCCATCGAACATAAAGTGGAAGCAGAAAAAGGATTACTCACTCATCAGGGGATCCATGCATCAAGTCATTCTCCTTTATTGCCTTCCATATCACTGGCTTAATGAGGCGGCCCCCTCACGTGTAGGGTTAGGTAAACGCCTCTTAGGTGATGATACATGTGATAATATGGGTTAGAGGAGAGACTTGAGCACTATTTATAGAATTTCCAGCCAGTCCCCTTCATTACGGGCCATGCTCAACTCAGCCCACACTAGCCAGCCCATATTAGACTAATTAAGAAACCTTCTATCTCACCTTAAACCAACCCTGTTTTACGGTAACCGTAAAAAAAATAAATTACAATATCAATTAATGTAGTCCACATTAGGAAAAATCTTACAATGAAAACATAGAGTTTATCCAAAGGATGTAATGAATGGTTAAACGTTTGGTCTAGCTCAAACATTTACGAGAGTGCTAATAAGACATTTTTTTCATCTCCCACAAGTTTGACATTTGTTACATTTGGTTGCCTGGATGGTCAAACATAGAAATTTAATACAGAATCAAATTATTATAAAATTCATAAACCTTCTTATAAGAGTTAAAATCCATTATCAGAGCTAATGATTCCTTCTTTGCTAGCATATTATTCGTCTCGTTTTCGCAATAGGTAATATTTTCATTAATTGTAAATACTTCATCTATGTGAAACGGATTTGGAAAAGTGAAATAGATTAAGCACAGTATTTCTAAAAATAATATTTTGATATTTAACAAACATAAAGAGAATTATCGTCGAATGAATCTTTCTTGTTTAAAAATAAAGACTGACTCGTATATTAATTTTTAAATTGAAAAACCTTTCACCTTTGTGTATTCTAATGGATTTCAAACTCTCAAAATAATCCAATGCCGGTGGTAAATATTCTAATGGATTTCAAACTCTCAAAATAATCGAAAGTTATATAGCATACTAGCTATTGTTATTATTTGTTGAGCAACATCTATCATTTATGTTCTCGAGTCTGCACATTGACCGCATTGAGTTAAAAACACTTTACAAAAATATACATATCTCGCCCTCCCCCCAATATTTGGAAATTTCTTCGATTCCTGAGATGTGAGGACATATTCTTGGGAGCTTCCATGTCATGAAAATACTTCCAAATCAAGATCTGTACCTTAAATGATAATTTGATTATGAAATCTGGAATAAATTCAGTATTTATTTCCTAATTTGCATACTTTTATATGGAAAGATGATATCCAAACATTGGATATATCACTTTCGCGATCTACTTTTGGTAATATTAGTTGTCTATAAAAGCTTGCTCCCTGTTGAACCTTAAGGAAGAATTTAAGAAAGTCATGTTTTTTTGCTAATAGGCTTAACATGTCAAAGAGCTATTGTCGTCATTTTATTGATTACGACTATCAAGCGAAAAAGAAAAGTATGGTATAATCTAAGTGTTAATTCTAGTATGAATAAAACATGTTTGTAATATATATATTAGTAAAGTTTTTATTTAACAAAGAATATATAAAATATGGTATTATCCAAGTGTTAATTCTAGTATGAACAAAACATGTTTGTAATATATTTTAGTAAAGTTTTTATTTAACAAAAAATATATAAAGTATGGTATTTTCCAAGTGTTAATTCTAGTATGAACAAAACATGTTTGTAATATATTTTAGTAAATTTTTTTTTAAAAACATTATATATAGTTGAAAAGATTAATTATTTTCGTGATAGAATTCTTTATAATATATTGACTAAGATAAAGAAAATTTTAAACAAATGCGTCCTGGTTGGCCTGCTTATACTTATTCTAGACCTGTCCCCGCTTATGAATTTTTTATTATTGAATCACTACCACTTTGGATTTATTTCGTTAGATAGGTTTATGTTGCCCATGTCTTACAAACTCAACTTTGTGGTCACGGCAGCACAGTTAAATATAATAGGTAACGGTGTCGTTATGCTAGCGCTATCCTTAGAAAAATGACAGGATAACCACTAAAAAATTGAGACAATGTAAAGTTCATAAAATAATAGACAAATGACAACTAGTTTGCACAATCATTTGAATAATTCATTCAAATTCACACGTGATTAGTGCAACTTTTCACCAACTTTTGCTTTGTGACAATCCAAAATTTATTATGTTGCCTTCTATCTCATCGTCCTTATTATATATATCCGAAGTACAACTTAGGGTTTTGCAAGTGCACTGATTGTTTTTCGGAAAATTACATTGATTTTGTCTTTTAGATGCTGTCTTCTCTTGCGTTGGTCTAAGAGCATAAGATACGGAATCCTAGCCCAATACTTCAACACTCAAAAAAATCAATGCACAATAATCATCTTAATTGATTGTACTAAGTAGTTCCTGTACTATTAAATGAAGGAAACTGAGATTCCTAATTTCAAGAAACTACTTTAGTTCTCTGTTCCAGAAAGATTCCTTAGCTGCCCATTAGCAAATATCACATGAATTCATGGACAAAATGTCAGTTTGAAAGTGAAAAAATTAATTAACCACCATCAAATTAATCCACAAATTTATCATCCTTTTTTGTTTGAGTGTTATATACCATCATTTTAGAGCTTACTGATCGGTAATTACCAATCGAGACGATTCTTGAAATTTGTTAAAATCAATCAAGCTTTAAGAAATTCAGACAATTGACATTATATAAAAATTAAGTACGTGGGAGCATGTTCCGCAATTGTTAAATCTTGAGCGATTTGCACGTTGACTAACCATGTCCTTTCAAGTGCCATACACCATATTTTAGGAGAAGCAAATTCTCATAGATTTACAAGGAAAGTGCTACATATACCATATATGCAGAGGAAAATAAATCCTCATAAATCGACAAAAAGAGCCAAGCTGCATATGTTGAAGGATTCAATACAGGCAGATGACGCAAAAAATTGAAGGATTCAACGCTTATATTGCATCGTGATTAGCTTTCTTTTTGGATCCTATTATGAGCTAATCAACTCTAAAAAAATAACAACAAAATTAAGGAAAGAACGGCACAATCATTGACATGCACGATTTGACTTTCGACGAATTTGTCATAAAAGATTGACATGCACGATTTGACTTTCGACGAATTTGTCATAAAAGATGATCGATTTCCAATTCGATCCAATCAACCCTACGTCACACATAATAATAATAATAATAATAATAATAATAATAATAAAAATGGCCATTTTTATTTTTTTAGGAAATTAAAAAATATATGCGTAATTGATTTGGTCAGATTCCCAAATCTGATTTCCTCTTTAGAATCGTTTTAGGAATTATTAATTGGGAACTGGACGAACGCTCTAGAAAATTAGACTAAATTGACTGATTTGATCAAATCTAGATAACTCTCGATTCGCCCGGCCCGTTTTATGCGGTTCTAATCACCTTCACCAAACCTTGGTGGATGGCGAAAAAATGGCCGTCGGCCGACGCGCCGCCGGTGCTTTTTTTTTTCTCCCCAATATTCCATAGTTGCATCATCAACGCGGAAAGCTCCCCTCGGAATCCGCTGACGTTCCTTCGTCCGTACGTGTCGCGCTACAAATATCCCGTTCCTAGATCTCGTAAAATATTGAAGGCAGATGCGTTCACGGGACGTGGGTTCTCCCTAATTTCTTTATTCCGACCATCACGCCGGTTCTCCTCTCTCCTCTTCTCGAATCGCTCCGTCCCCGAATCACCACCCTCTTCACCTCCCACAAAAAAAAAGGGACTTCTTTGGTGCCTCCTGGGCTTGTTTCCGTTTGTCCCAGGTACGTATGCGTCACGACCCAGATACGGTTATGGCCTTGTTTAGTTTGTCCTGAATCTGCAGGGTTAGTGGGACTTTTTTTTGGTAGCTGGGATGTTGTTTTCGAGTTGTGGGTATCTTGTGCTTTTCCCTCCGGGCCGTGGGGCTTGTTGTTGCTGGTATCTGATTTGGAATGTGAGGATTTGATGCTTTGTTTTGGAATGGAGGGAGGGAATCCAATCTTTGCTTCTGGGTTCAATCTAAGATTGTCTGTAGAGTGATATCTGCACATGCCCACTTGTATGTTGAAACCCCACGGCGACTCCTGATATCAAGATTTGCTTTTGGAGCTGGAGGTGGTGCTCATTTGGTGTTTCAGATTCAGTGGACATTTGTTGCCCTTGATTTATTTTATTTTATATGTGGGTGGTTCGTTTAAATTTTAGAATACTTGTGATATGGGGTTGAATGTTTAAAACCGGATCATCATCGTGTGACCTGAACATTCTTTGACTTGGTTTATTGTTCTCAAGTGTCGTCTCTGGCCAGTCCTCTGTCTATGCCTGAGCAATAATAACAATAGTCCATGCTTGATGCAGGTTTTCTCAGATTTATGTAGTAGTTTTCTGAATTACCGGCTTTTGCAAAAGAAGGTCTTCATGCTGCATTTTGCAGAGGAGGGCCAGAAGGAGCTGAATTATTGGCTTTTACAAAAGGTCTTCATGTCACATTGTGCAGAGGAGGGCCAGAAGGACATATAGTGCTCTGTTGACAGAAGAAGTGGAGCGCTTTTGCCTCTGCTTGCATAAAGGATGAAGGGAAGCTTTCATGGTTTGAGAGGCAAACGACTCTCTGTTTTGCTCATTACTATTGTCTTCATGAGCATTCTCGTGTGGTCATGGGAGAAAAATCCGTTCCGTACCTCCTTTCTTCATCCTCAGAACATATGGTTGCCCCTATCTTCAGGTTTTGCCTCTGAAGACTTCCTATATACTGGTTCTGTTCCAGCTTTTATTTTTTTAGGTTTATATAATTATGAGATGCATATCATATTCCTTTGAGAGAACTGCACAAAGAGAGTAAATCTGATCTGCCACTTGTGTTGCATCTTGTTCAAGGAGTTCTATCAGATGTGCAGTAATTAAACTTTGGAGTCTCACATATACTGAATGAAACTGGAGAAGTACAAAGCTTATGCTTGTGACTTGCAAGAGTGATGCTGTGTTTCTCTAGACATCAATTAGAAAATTAAGCACTTCAACAAAACAGCATAGCCAATAAAGAATTTAATGTTCAGTGGTTAGTTCCCGATTCACATTGTCCTAATGTGTAAAGTTTGGCACAGATATACAAACGAAAGCCCATTTAGAGACCACAGTCACGTCTCAACCACCTGAATCTAGTGGCATTGATAAATCCTCTATTGCAGAGGAAGTGACAATAAAGGATTTAGATGAGAGACAATTTGAGGTAGCCCCTTCAAAGGGCTCACCTTGGATGGCTGATGTTGGTGGAAATTTGACGAGCCATGTGGAGGAAAAAGGTAAGGTATTGCTTCCAATTGATATTGCTGAAACATACATGTCATTTCCAGATATACTTATTGTAAATTTAAACACGTCTCCTTTACAAAATATATGCTGTACGGTAGATTGTTTCTTTCTATTGTTCTGCTTTTGTTTACCAAGTGTGGTCAAAGTATAAAATTGTCATGAGCATAAAGGCACGACCAAGTTTACACTCAAGGCCTTCTTGCTTGAGGTAACACAGAAACTGCTACCATTTTTGCAGAAGAACCTAAGAAATTGATAAAAGGTGTGGAACCTGAAGAGAATGACACTGCTGAAAGCGTCACTGAATCCGGGGGAAAGCAGGAACATGATTCAGGAGTAGGCAATTCAAAACAAGAAGAAAGAATAAATTTTCAAGTGCCTCCTGGTTCTGAACATATTAATGCTACATTGCCAGGCAAAAACTATGAGAAAGCACCCAATCTAGAGGAGAATCAAGGTAAGAACTCTATTCTTTCTGATTTTATTCTGTCATGCTTTGTGGAATCTCTCATTTGTAATTTGCCAATTGGATGAATCATTTACTATGTGGTAACAATCTAGTGTCTGCAGAAATTTACTTGTGAATCGATGTTAGTTTCAATGTGCTAAGGAAGAATCTTTGCCAGTTATATATATAATTCATAATTATTGGTTCTGGGGAAGTTCCATTGATGCAATCCTCATCTGTGGTCAACTTGTTGACATGCTCTCAAGTCCTCTGTTGATTTTATCTCTCACTTCATGCATGTTATGGAGGTAGCTATTGCTAACTATATGACCTCTGACTTTCAGCAGCCTGTAACTTTGCCAAAGGAAAATGGGTTGTGGATGATGAAAGGCCCTTATACTCTGGCTTTAGTTGTAAGCGATGGCTTTCAGGAATGTGGGCCTGCCGGATGACACAGCGCATGAATTTTGACTACGAGACGCTTAAATGGCAACCTAAAAATTGCCAGATGGAAGAGTTTGAAGGTTCTAAGTTCCTAAAAAGGTACTCTCGTTCAGACCATAAATCTGTAACTGAACTTTGTCAGTTGCCTTTCTCAAAGTGAGGTTGTTGCATGATCAAGAATTGCAGTCAGCTTTTCTGATAAGGGTCATAGTTATTCTTGACCTCTGTGGTGATTGTGCTCGTCTTTCCCTCTTTGAACAATGTTGTCACTTTTCATCTTGGGGTTGAGCTGCAGCAGTTTATTGATCACGGTATGAAGAAAAGGAATTCAGGCTCTATTCTGGCCATCTTTTGTCGGATTTGTGTTTTCCTGATCACCATTCAATGCACCAAAAAGTTATTTGTTTTTTCCTTTCACCAAGAATAGGAGAAAGAAATACTCTCAGCACAGTAGAATTTCATGCATGTTTGTGGTATGGAGCAAGAGTCACACCTTGTGACTCTCCTGTTGTGTCATATATCATTGACTTCGCTGGACTTCATCCATGGTTTTCAATTTATGTTCCTGTTAGGATGCAAGACAAGACCTTGGCCTTTGTTGGAGATTCCCTGGGTCGGCAGCAATTTCAGTCGCTAATGTGCATGATTACTGGTGGTAAGGATAGGCCTGATGTCTTAGATGTTGGAAGAGAGTATGGGCTGGTGAAAGCAAAACATGCAGTCCGCCCTGATGGGTGGGCATACCGATTCCCAAGCACCAACACCACTGTCCTCTACTATTGGTCTGCAAGCTTGTGTGGTCTAGAACCGCTGGATATAACAAATCCAGCAACTGAATATGCCATGCACCTAGATCGGCCACCAGCATTTTTGCAAAGGTTTATCCACAGATTTGATGTTCTAGTTCTTAACACTGGCCATCACTGGAACCGTGGTAAGCTCAACGCTAATCGATGGGTAATGTATGTGGGCGGTGCACGCAACACCAACAGGAAGATTGCGGAAATTGGCCGTGCGAAGAACTTGACCATCCACAGCATTGTGAGTTGGGTGAACTCACAACTCCCGAAATACCCTCATCTTAAGGCATTCTATCGGAGCATCTCTCCTAGGCATTTCGTGAATGGGGATTGGAACACGGGAGGGAGTTGCAATAACGAAATGCCCATGTCTATAGGCAAGGAAGTGTTACAGGATAAATCGAGCGATGTTGCTGCGGAGAGTGCAGTAAGGGGGACAAAAGTTAGGCTTTTGGACATAACGGCGTTGTCGCAGGTTAGAGATGAAGGTCACATCTCCCGATTCAGCATTAAGGGCACAACAGGAATGCAAGATTGCTTGCACTGGTGTCTGCCCGGCGTTCCTGACACATGGAATGAACTTCTTTTTGCTCAAATTTAGACAGGAAAATTTACACTTTGTAATACACCATTCCGGAGAAGCAAGTGCGACGCCTTCATTCTTGTGCTGATGCATCACCCTTTGAACGGCCACAGCCGGTAGCACAACTTTTCTCATTAGGATTGACATTACAGGGACCTGTTTTTCAATACCAAATGGTTCCTGTATTGCATTACAATGAAGACAAATGACGGTGGAGCAATGGCCAGGGGCTGGAAGATCGAAAGTCAGTTTTGTACCTTAAGATCCTCCAGTTTTATATTGGCGTCTGTTCATTTGTTGAAATTATGTTGTAAGATTAAGTTTTTTGAGAATATGCATTTTTTAGGGGGATCAAAGGAGAATCAGAGATGGCATGTAGTGGCTATATTCTTTGTTCATTTGTTCTGTATTGAATATATTCAAGCATCTGTGATTTGCCCCCTCTGTGCTTCAGGCTCATAGTAGCAACTAATACCATCTACATCCTGGGGCACTTGTACACATTCCCGACGACCCATTCCTTAGTGATTGACCATCGTTGGATCACAAAAGAACAACTCTCGGTCAATCGTTGAAAACTTTTGAACAATCAATGGAAGCTTTTGAAGTATTTATGAGGTACGACATCTTTAAAGGATCCGAAATAATGCATTAGGATCTGAGGTTCTTATGATCCCTCGTGGGACCATAATAACTCCCTTACACTTTGAAGCATGGCTGTCGGGTCAATTCGCTCTCCCTTTCTGGCAGATCATAGTGACTGGACATGGACAAGGAAAGGATTGTTTATGTTGCTCGCGATCCACACGGTCGGATTCATATAAATCGGCATTAGCGTCCTAGAATTCAGACATGTTCACTAGCTCAAAAACCGAGCAGCAGCTTGTCGTACCCTCTCAGAGGAAATCGGAAAGACCTATCATACGAACAGCACGAAACAGAAAAGAACAGCATCCAAGCAGGGTTTACTTGCTCAATCCAAAATCAAGACTACGCATTTCAAGAATTAGTAAGTCCAAAACTACTCTCTGGCACGTCCTGCTCTAGCTTACAACCAGTCCTTTCATTTGACTACCCTGTCTTCTATGCTGACAACAGTTTCCCTCTCCCCGCCTTCGCCCTCAAGCTCAACACGTTCCTTGGCCTCTACCTCTTCCACTTGTTCATCCTTTTCATCGGACTCCTCTGATCTTTGGTGGATCGTCTCGTGGATCTTTGCCACCCCCTTTTCGACTGGCTCTATTGCTTGATTTATTGTCAGCACAACATCCTTCACCACCTGTTTTTAAAGACAGAGGAAAGATTTCACACAAATGGATGAAGCAAGACGCACGGCATTGATCAAGTGAAACCGAGCTAATTTCTTGGGACAATGATTGCATAAAAGCAAGATTTCACACAAATGGTGGAATTCAAGCTTACGCGTTGACCGC
The DNA here is from genome assembly GCA_017140255.1 of Eucalyptus paniculata subsp. matutina. Lineage (NCBI taxonomy): Eukaryota > Viridiplantae > Streptophyta > Magnoliopsida > Myrtales > Myrtaceae > Eucalyptus > Eucalyptus paniculata. Next base: position 58,473,618 of record CM029437.1, read on the forward strand.
CTTCGACAATAATGTCCTGGAAACTCTCGGTGATGCTAGTACCAGCAACCTCCACCTTCGTGTCAGTCTTCTCAACCACGGCTGGTTTCTCTTTATCACCCTCTTCCAACTTTACTTCAGCGACTGTCTTTTCCGTGGTGACTTTTGGGCTTTCGGCGATAGGGACATAACGGTAGGGCTCCACCGGAAAGACAAAAACATGAGCAACAGCTGCCATTGACATCTGTCAACAGTTTAACACCGATTCACATCCTTGCAAGCTCAAAGCAACCAAAAATATACGGCATGCTGGTCTACCCAATCAAGTAAAATGATATACATGACCTCTGGTTGTCTTTGTAGCAAGCTTGGGTATGTACAAAAACAAACACAGCGGAGACCATATGGAATCAATGGTCAAAAGCAAACAAAATTCAAGAGTGCAGGTGGCTAGTGCTTTTGGCTGTCGGATACTTTCTTTGGCTCAAAGAAGTTCACACTTACTTCTATGCAGATAAGAAAATCCTGCACTCCAGTTTGCAGCTTTTCTTCTTTTGGCAGAACATGAAAGGCACATAGAAGTGCAATCCCCACCCCTTGCCACCAAGTGGCGAATACAATAGCCTTGAAGCTGATGAACTTAGCCAACGGCTTTATGGATTTAAGTCTCTCATGAGTCGCATTATAGAACTGAACAAGGCAAAATAATGCCCACATCTGGCTGAAGTTCAGTACCACCGCAATGTACGGATACCTGCAAGAAAGGACAAGGATGACAGGGATGTGGGGCAATGGAATATTCTACAAAGTGAAAAAACCTTCTTAGTACCCATAATTCCATTTGAATTCGCCGTCACCGTAGACACCAAGGAGCTCCAAAATAAGTGCTAAAAATGCACATACTGTCTTCAGAATCATCTGGACAACATCAAACATGTTAGGAACCATCATAATAACTCTAACTGTGATGGTTCAAATGAGGTACTCACATACTGCACAAGACCAAATTTCTCAATGGTGAGCAGATCTTCTCCGAGAACACATGGTTGAAAGATGAAGTTCCAAACTCTGCTTCCTTTTTTCTTTGGACTTGTGTTCGTGTGGTCCAGGAGTGGCTTTTGGAGCAATTTCCTCGATTCATCTTCAAGTAGTTTGATAACTTCTCTCTCACCACCTAGCATGAAAAATTAATGCATGAGCTTATGCAGTAAAACTTGTCTTCATTGGCATTTATTCAGACTGCTGAACAAAAACTCCAGCTAGAAAATGATTGGATTGCTCTAGCGGGTCTAGATGATACAAGAAAACTTTTTCAAGTTTGAGTTCATCTACAGTAGCCTACCCAGACAGGCAATCAAGTATCTTCCAAAAGAGTACAAAGCAAATGCTTCATAGCAGTTTCTCAGTAGGTCACACGCGAGAGACAACTTTGGGTTCCACAACGATATTATCTGCCAAAGAAAAACAAACCAGTCAGACTGGATCAACGTCATTGATTCATAAATCAAGCCATAAACATATGGCTGAAGCCATGGATCGCAGCATCTCTCTTCCTTTTTCCTTTTAAATTAAAGGAACCGTGTGACTCAAGATACAATCTTTCATAAACACATGGCTGAAAAATATGTTTTAGTTGATGCAAAGAACCTGGAAACTGTTAAGGAGAAGAACCCCTGTTCAGATAAATATCACTTGGTCAACTCTAGGGGAAAAAGACATAAATAGGACTTCAAAGACAGAACTTACTGATTCGATTGCATAGACTGGAACCATGGAAAGGACCACAACTACCCACTTTTGTTCCTAAAATTGGATCAAAGCAAGATAATTTAGTAAATATTAATCCTGTCACTAAAGGAAGAAAGTCTTTCTATCATACTAGAGGACCAGTTGGCCCCAGTGATTAAGCTAACCATCAGGATATTTAGTAGGAAGTCTGGCTACATGTTTCCAATATCATTTGGACAATATATCAAGGTATGCTTAGATGATACTCAACTAGTTCCATCCATCCATAACACTGACTTAGACCGATCAATCATATTATATACAGGAGAAGAGAGCTTACAGCGGGATTGGTGTAGTACTGGAGATGCTGAAATATGAGAAAAAGGGACAGGGGCAATGCTACAGGTACGAAGCATGCAGCGATGATAACTGCTGGTTTATGGAGGTCCCCGTAAATGGCACCCGAGGCTGAGGAATATTTCGATTCCATCTTTTGGACATCTTCCGACTTCCAACTTCAAAGAGAAATCAATGAGTGCACTCTCAACCTATTTCACGACAAGATTATACATGAAAGTTTCATTTTGAAAAAGGAAAAGGATTTTCTCAGATGACTGTTAAATCACGACATGCTTGCTCGAGAGTTACTAGTACATAAACCGAATTCTCACATCTACGCATCTATCTATCTACAATATTCTTTGAAGGAGCGATTCGTCTATCGTCTCTCAACTCAAAAATACTAGACATGTGCCTTGCTTCGTTTGCTCATTGTTTGAAACTTTAACTGGCCTCTCCCACCCAGTCCGGCATAAATGGCACGCGAAGTGTGCTTTCGTTATAGTCTCATTCATCTAACGAAGAATGTGATGAATTCCTTCCACGATCGCCGGACCATATAAAACTCAAGTAATCCACTCGGAGTAGTCTATATTCCCTCGGTAAAACTCATTAAAATTGCCGTCGAATCAACAGCGAGAAGATTGCTTTAATTATGCCACTGTGAATACCCAAAAATGAGCAAAATTACACCTCGTAGCGTAAGCTTGCTTCATGTAAGTCAGAATCACTTTTTTGGACGTGGGGCTTGCGCTAACTTGGTGCACTTGTGATTTTCGAAACGGTAAGAACCGTAAAGAGACTAGAAAACCATGAGAACACAGACGTGTCTGCACTTCATTTAAGAAAAGAGAAACAAGAAAGAACCTTTAAAGCATAATGACGCTAGTGAAGAAGCAGCGTCCAAAGGAGCGTCGGACTCCTGAAGAGAATGCGCCATTGATGACCGTGAACGAGAGAGGGTTTTGGAGCGGGCAGAAGAGGACGAAGGCGGAAGAAAGAGGCCAAAGTGGCAAAAGGGAGTGCTGCAGTGGCTTCTGGCGAGCGGGACATATGGCGTTGACACGTTCTCAAAGGTCGGTTTTCGTTGCGTTCGTGCGCTCGACACGTTGGTTTTCTAAGGGAGCGAAGGCGACCTTGCCGTTCTGCTGTGCCTATCTTACATGAACAAGGAAAGTGATATATATAGACACACAAAAATAATTACTTAAATTAGTCCCAAAAAGCTACGATTTTTTTATTTATTTAATTAGATGGTAAGATTCCAATTATGATATTAATATTGAAGATATGAATATGACTTCCATTTGCACTCAAAAAGGCTATATATTCAATGTGAATAGGTGAATTTTGATTAATCGTGGGCTCTTGTGAATGAACGTGTTTGATTTGATTTCAAAGGAGATCTAAATGTTGTATTTGAATTTCCCACCCTTAACAATGGTGCTATTTTAGTTTTTCCAAAATTTATGAAGAAAATTTATGAGAATTATGTTATTGTTGGTATAATTTTACAGATTTAAAAGTGCTCAATATATAATTCCATGTACGTGGAAGAGAATCATATAATTTCTGTATATTCCCTAACGAAAAGTAGTAAGACGAAGACGATTATCTTAGATAACAAGATAATATAATATCGATTATACTCAATCAATGATAGATATGGAGAAAATAAGACCAAAAACCGACTAGACTCTGTCGAAATACTTAAGAAACCAGTTCAAAATATTTAAGAATCGATTTAAAGGTCATTAAAATGGTCCATCAAAATGGTTTGGATCTACACAAAAAATGGCTCTTGCACCTCAGATGCAAACCATATTTGGAGCGATTACCGCAAATGGGATGGGATGGCATACAGTACTAAACCAGATTTTCTTTCATTTCTGCTCTTTCTTTGTCTCCTAAAGAGCACCGAGTGAACTATCAAGGCTTCTCTTTCACTGCATATTCGACGACTCCGAATGGCAAAAACATGGGATTACTCCTGCTCAGCGTGCTTGTCAAGTGCATAGCCTTATTGAGTTGAAGATACAGTACTTGTTTTTGACAGACTGTGATTATTGTCCTCGTCAGCAAGTGAAATTCTGTGCGGAAGGTTCACATCTGGTCTTGGTGAGGCACGCTTCACTGTTGTGCACTTTCTTTCTTAAGTGACCAGCAAATGCTATGGTAAAGAGCCCAGGATTCATGATTATGTATGTGCCGATCTTTAATGTTTATACCATCCACGATGAAAAGGACCGTGATACAGATGAATGTCCTCAAGACCATATACCCGTGATATATGAGTCATAGGTGATGACTTTTCAAACCAATATATGGATATACAGCTGAACAGAGCCATGCAATTCATTCAGCATAGCGCAAGATGAATGTAATCATGCATCAAAATTAAGTCATGCTGTCTGAAATGCAAGATTCATATATTATCTCAAGTATCAAATATAAGAACACACATCATCTCCTCATTTTGTAACATAAGTATTGCAAGTCGCCATTTATTTTATGCTCGGTTAGGGATTCAGCAGCTCAAAGCATCAGAGATGTACCCAGCCGCTAAACAAGCTACAGAATGGGCAGTGAATCCTCATTAAGGCAGGGTGAGAATAGAGAGGACAGGCTCCAGATTGGGAAACCGAGAAAGAAGCTCAGAGCGCTTAGCTAACTCGAAGTCCTGGAACTGAAAGGCCGGTGCACAAGTACAACCCACCAGAGAGTAGTGTTTCTCCGCATCTCTCGGGGCAGCTTTGAGCACGGAGCCATCTGGAGAGATGGTATAGTCCTTTGTCGGAAACGAACCGAACCATACATTTGGAGGCACTGTGTACTGTGGTTGCTGATTGTCTACAGTAAGGTCAGATCCAATGCAGGTTAATTTGAAACTTCCATCTTTGTCATTTAACTCCAATACCTGCAAAAAGGATTTTGCGTGGAATCTTTGTCTTTTCTTTCAGCACATAGCCAAGTGCCAATATCTTAAGGAAGTGAAGTAATATTTCGTGAATGGAAAAAATTCTCAATTGAGATTAGGGGCAAGCTGAAGCAAATCATTCCTATCAAAGATATGACGAACTGGAATTTAGCCGTACCGTGAGAGGTTCTCCCAAATAAAAATGCCAGGTCTCAGCAGAAGGTATACGGTGGAGGTGCGACACACTCCCTGCCGGCAGCATAAAGTAGATGGATGTGCTCACGGGTCGATCAACCTTGTCTGGAATTTAGGTGATTCAAAGAAATTCAATAACTTTGTGATGAAGAAAAGAGGGAAGTGACCAGAAGCAACTGCATTTCATGATTCCCTGGCATTGACGTGGTCTGTCACTAGCAAACAATTGGCAAAAACAATGGAGCCTAAACACAGGAACGATCAGTAATTTAGACCATTGGTTTGACTGCAGCCTTCATCAGATATTGAATCTAAATTGGGCATCATAAATTTGTACTTTTCCCCTCCTTTTTCCCGGATATGACAAACCCATCCAATACCCAGACGGATGAATCAATAGTAGCAACATTCATATCACCAGAAATTCAATCACAAAATATAAAAATCGCAACTTTAGCACAATAAATCCCACATCAGCAATCACCATCTGCAGCAGCTCATCACCCACCATCCACAACAGGCTAAAATGACTATTTAGCTGGAAAGAAAAAGAAGAAAGATTGAAATAAATCTGCAGAACTCAAGCGCGCGATCAAGAACTTACAGTGAGGCGGAAGCTGAGATCTGGAGAGATGAATAGAGGTGTCCCTGAAGGTCTCGGAGTAAAACCCACCTTCCGGGTGGGACGTGAGCTTCAGTTTCTCCACAATCCGCGACGTTGTTGCTGCAGAATCCATCTCTGGGCTTCCTTTTTCTCTCTGTTTTTCTCTTCTTCGTTTCACGAGCTTTTGTACCAAACCGAGAAGAAAGGAAGGAGAGATGTGCAAGAAACGAAGGAGAGATATGCAATGGCAATGTTTCTAGGCGTTGACCCTGGTGGGTAAGTATTGAATTGAGCGGAACGTTGCAACAGATCCAGGATGCAGCAATTTGTCAAAAGGACTACGGTGCGGCCGCCAATGGCGTGCCGGTTCTGGAAGGGCGGCTCAGGCTTTTGAACGGGTTTGTTGGGCTCCTTTTTTGGATGGTCCGGGCCAGCCCAGTTTCAAGTTCTCCAGGCTATCCAGGTCTAATGTTGTCATGGATCTTTCTAGTCTCGGATAAAGATTTGCAAGCGTAACAGTGATGAGATGAGTTGCGAGTTTGATTATTGATAAAAGGAAGGTGCAACGCCATTCCTTTTTGTTTGAGATCACTGTAAAAAATTATGTTGCAATTACTGTCGAATCCAAGTCTTGTTCCGTGTAATCGTCTGACATTTTGGATGTTAAAACTGTTGTGACAGCAACCCATTTTCCATGGTAGTGGTTCTCTTTTTCTTTTTCCTTCGATTTTTTTTTATAGGTAACATAAGAAGTGTGAGCAGAACTTTGAAAGAGGATTTCTGAGTACAAATCATAGGGCAATGTAGCCAGAGATCCCACGGAAAACCAATGCACTTCTCAGGTAAAAGACAAATGATTCATTATACACTGTACAAACAAGAGTGAAGAGCTGTCCATTGCAGAACCTACGTTTGAAGGCAGTCCGGTCATTTCTCATCGAAATTCAGTTCAGAGACTCAATCCTCAGTGACAATCTCTTTGTAGCACAGGCTTGACAAAGAAATCCTTCCCCTGAAAGTGAAATGGTGATGCTTTTGACACTGAGCTTCCCTGATTTGGAAGGGTAATGACAAAGCAAAAATAAGTTTGAATCAAAGATGGATGTTCTATAAGCTCTATTCTATCGGTGAAAAAGTAGCCATAAGCCTCGCCTTTGAGGTCACTCTTTATGTTCGCTCTTCCTCAGGAAAGGATGATACGACCAATGAATCCTGGCCTAAGCATTGAGTGGTTGTTTCCAAGCGTTGATGAATCCGTTACGGCACTCGATCGGGAATGAGCAGAACTCGGGGTTCAAGACGTTCTATCCTGTCAACTAAAATAGTCAATAGGAGTCTAGAAACAAAATTGCCTCACACTTGTATCTCTTCCAGTTTTCTAATTGCTTCTCTCAGGTCAAGCCGATGATCGGGGTTCTTCTCTGTGCAGGCAGCTCCTATATGAAGGAGTTGCAACATCTCACTTTTTGATTCTGTCGAACCCGCTATCTCTGGATCAATGACTTCGGCCTCTCTTTCCTCTGAGATCGCTGAGTGAACCAACATCACTACATCAGTTCCGCTCTTCCCGCTGCTAATATACTGAGAAGGGAGCTTCCCCATGAGGACTTCAAGGATGATTAATCCGAGACAATAAACATCGCACTTCGGCGAGATGCTCCCTTGCTGTGAAATCTCAGGCGCCTTATATGCAAACAAGGTTTGCGCAGCTTGAGAGGGGTTGATCAGATGATGGAAGCCGTAGTCGTTGAGCAATGGCTCATAATCTGAGCTCAGAAGAATGTTGCTCGACTTGAGGTTTCCATGAGGCAGGTCATAGGATGCAAGCTCTGAATGGAGAAAAGCTAGTCCACTTGCGACTCCCTTGACAATCTTCAACCGGGTTGGCCAATTCAGCTCTCTATGACTAATTCCACGATCACCTGAAGAATCAAAGTATGTGAAATCAGAAATCAGCAAAACGTAAGATTTCATCACTGGTTTGAGAAGATTGTATAAGATAAGTTGAATCTTCCAGGAAATCTTTCATCTCCTCAATATTAACATGTTATGATAACAAATGTGCTAGTGGAAAAATCATTTCCAAAGCAAGCAGAAGAAAATATGTTTCTATTATTGTACCATGTAATATGTATAACAAGCTGCCCATAGGAATGTATTCCGAAACAAAGAGCTTCTCGTCTCTCCTATAATGGTAGGCCAGTGGGGTCAGTATATTTGGGTGCCGTAGTCCAGCAAAACGTCTAATCTCAGCGTTGAACTCATCTTTCTCTAAAGCATTCATTTCCCTCATCCTCTTCACCACCACGGACAGGCCGTTCGACATCACAGCCTTGTATGCACAACCCAACCCACCATTTCCGAGCACCTCCGCAGAGGCCCTCATTAGATCAGCCAATCCGAATTCACCCTTCTCGTCGTGCAGCATCATGAGATTGCCCAAACCGTGCTTGCTGCTCTGAGCCTTTCTTTTTGAACTGCCTTTCTTGCTAGACTCCGTTCGCACGGGCTTCACCCCGGAAATTGGGACTTGGACAGCCTCACGGACATTCTCTCTCCCTAAAATGCTGAAATCATCATCCCTTCTCCGCCTGGAAGAAACTATCGCAGTCAGAAGAACCCCCGCAGCTACCAATCCCGCCACTATCCAAAGAATTATGCTGAGCCCTTCACTGCTCTTCTGTTCATTGACCGGTGGAGGTGGCTGAGGCGGTTTCATGGTTGTCGTGTCTGTCAAAGGCGTTTCTTTGCCAGTGCAGACTTTATCGAGTGGCTTCCCACAAAGTCCAGGATTCCCTTCGAAAGACTTGGAATTGAATTTAGACAAAATTTCCGGGATTTCACCCTCCAACTTGTTGTCTGACAGGTCCAGGGAAGTGAGCTTCTCGTGCTTAATCACAGGAATGCGCCCTGAGAATTCGTTCCCTTCAAGGTGAAGCTCCATAAGGTTGGCGAGTTGCATCAGGGACTCTGGTATGTTCCCTGAGAAGCTGTTGTCAGAGAGCCAGATCTTCTTGAGAGACGCCATGCGCTGAAAAAAGTCGCTCGAGATTTCCCCAGAGAAGTTGTTCCTGGATAACAGCAGGGACTTTATCGCACCCAGTCGATTGAATTCTGGCATTGGACCTGCAAAGACATTGTTCGTGAAGCTGAGAGTCCTCAGGCCGCGTAAGCTCTGCAGCGCATCGATGTCAATCTTTCCGGACAAGCCCATGTCAGAAAGATGGAGCCCTGTGATGATTCCATCAAAGCAAACGATGCCGATCCAACCATTGCACGGATGCGATCCAGGAGCCCAGGAATCCAAAGCATCGGTGTTCCCTAAAGACCTCTTGAATTGGAGAAGAACATCTTCAGGTGCGGACAAAGACAATTTTGTGAAGGAGATGATAAGGAGGGAGAGGAGGACGGAGCCAACAGCAGCGAAAGCCATTTCCGGTTGAACCTTATCACCGCCGTGCAAAAATGCACGTTATACAGGATTAAACTATTTTTACATTAAACATTTCACAATGAAGAAAATTTGGAATCATAATTCTTCCTCCAGGTCATGGAGTTTCTCCGGGTGGTTGCTTTGACAGATTATTTTGATTGATTCCGTTTTGCAGAAACATGTCAATCTTGGTGGATGGAATTGGCAAATCCCCACAAAATTCTAAAAATAGAATTGGAAGGAGAAAATAGAAGAGGGATCTATATAGAGAGGTAAATCATCACCGTCTCTTGACCAGGTCAGCTCTGAGGGAAAGCATATATTAGTAGGAACGTGGCAAACAACACAAGCTTTTAGCATTCATGCTTCCATTATTTCTCTGCAAGTTCTAATCCCTCAAATATAAAAGCGCCCCAGTAAAAAGATTTTGCAAGTACCACCTCAACAAGATTCAGTGTCCTAGACTCGTATTCTCAAGGACTTCAATGGATCTTTGGCCTCATATTTACATTGAGAATTACCATCACTCAATAGCTTTAGATTTATGGAACTAAAGCTTGCAAACAGGCCAAAGGACGCATCAACATGAGCAGGATTAGCCACTTATACAAAGAAGTGTGTAACAAAAAGATGAATGGAATTATATTGATTGAGAAAAGAAAACCAAGTTGGCGTTCCTTGTATGTACATAGATTCTGCTCAGTCCATTGAAACAACTGAAACAATGCCATGGAGGCCTGGACATTTCGGCCATGACTCTCACCAGTATCTCTCTTTATCCCAAAATCAATCCTTCATTCTCGCAACATCAACTAGACGTGAAAGCCTGCAGTGAAACATCATTTCTTGAGGCTCATAATGAATGAAACTATTATGCATTCTATAAATGCAGTCTAACCAGCATTGTCCATGGAAAATTTAAGTAGATGAGACGAGACAATACCGAAAAAATGTTGCAGTGACCAGGATCTGCAATGTGATTCAATAAGTTCTCAATGGGGCCGTCGCCTGTGTAAATGGCTTGGAACCAGAACCCCACGAATGCTAGCATAGCTAGGCGTCCATTTTTTATTTCCTTTGTCCGCAATACCATGATGGGCTCTGGAGAACCCATCCCCCACATCATTGGATCAAACCAAAATCCGCCAGGATAACCAACGTCAGGCTTTGGTTTCTTTTTGTTCGGGAGCTTGAAATCGATGTCGACGCTACCTGGCTTGATCATATCAGCCCATCTTCTTCCCTCTACCCAACCCATCAAGGCTAACTGCACCACAAATAAGGTCGTGGTATCAGCAAAGTATTCTCGAGTGCCAGCATTGTACCATGAGTAGTTCTCTATGAAGCCTAATCTTCCGAGCATTTCGGGAATCAGAATTCCAGCCACCCCAAGCATCGCCCATCTGCTATGCATCAGTTCGGCTTGTGCAAACCACTTAAGCAACTCTGGATCAGACCCTGCACCAGTTGATGCATTAATAAGAATAATACAGACAGAAATTAGCTAGATTTATGGTGCCACATTATGACACCCCCACATCAGAGTACATTTCAGCTAAAAGCTACTTTGTTGAACACTTTGAAGCCTGTCACAAGCCTGTACTAAATACAGTCCCCAAGCATGAACCATCTCCAAAAAGATTTACATGACTTGATCATTTGGTTCTCCACTTCAGACAGGTCATAAACATCAGTGTATGTTTTATTCGAGAATCTAATGCTAATACGAATTCATACCTAGGCCAAGCGGGTCGAAGCCGAAATCTCCTGGAAGGCTGCAATGAAATCACCACTAACCGGGTCATGTCTCCATTGTGCAACAGTAATCATAGGCAAGCTTATTCATATATCAAACAATAAAGCAAACACAAACAACAGAAAATTCCTGAACTTGGGTTAGCCAAAGGCACAAAAAGTATGTACAGGAGGAAAAAATATAAGCAAATCCCAGTCCCAAGCAGTCATGAAACCGTGTCAAGCAAGCCCTTTTCTTGGACTATTAACATGAATGTTTCTGAACTATCTATACTTGATGTCCCAAAAAGAGTGAAAAGTACCTGCCATCGAGCCACTCAGGGGGCGAGCTACCCGGAAACCAGAGAGGCCGATCGGGAGGAAGCGGCTCGCAAACGCTGGAGACCCCTTTCGTCGCCTTCACGCGAGTCCTCGCCGGCGAGCTCGCACTAGCCGCGACCTTCCCGGGGAGCCATTTCCTCGGGCTTTCCCTGTCACCAAAACACAAGGCGTCGCTGAAAATGACACGACACTAAACTCGACTCGTATTCACCTCGCGCAACGCACGGTTATAACACGAAGAACTCGGAAGGGCCAAGCACTGAGCGGTGGACGAAAGGAGCAGCGAGTCGGACCTGGTCGGGAGGGTCGACAGCGAGGAAGAAGCAATGGCTAAGGCCATGGATGACGAGTGGAGCTGAAGCAGAGCCTGGGACTGTTTGCTGACTCCGCCAGAGCTCAAAGTGGATGAAGGTGGACGGCGCGGGTCGGTCGGGATGATGATGATGCTTACGTGGCGGGCCTGGAGGGTCAGGGGCCACTGAGCTCCTCCACGTGTCGGCGGTGCGCGTACCCGGGAACTGTAGACCTTACATGAGATTTCTTTACATAGAAATTAGGGCAATGGAGATACATTTGCCTCCAAAATTCTAAATAGCACCAACATGCGATATGTAATACGCAATATAATATAATGCAATATATTAAAGCGTCATTTCTAGAAAGATAGATGATTTTGATACGTTGAGATGCATTATATGTTACATGTATATTTTTATATATACAATGATAATTATTTCAACCAAATTAATTTGATTCAAATTCATAAATAAATAAATAATAATAAAATAGCTTATAATGAATTTATACAAAAAATATTAATTCACAATTTGTTAATTTCATTCATTATTTCAATTTGATAAATTTAACTCCATTTTAATAATTCATAAAATTTGGAGATAAAAAAACAAAGCAATTCATGTTCGAACTCACGTGTTAGAAGAGAAGAGAAAAAACACAAACTTAGAAAGTGAATTGTGTGTCATAGGAATTGAGAATCAAAAGAGAGGAGAAGACTAAGTTTTTGCTTTCTCTTTAATATATATTTTTTTATATATTTACATTTTGACCATCATTTATAGAAAATTTTTAAGTTGATCCCATGCATGTTAGAACTACGTGTTGGAATTCTGAATTCACATGTCAGAATTGTGGACTAATGTTCGGAGAGTGTTGAAAGACTTAACTAGGTATCGGATTTCTCAACACTTATTGATTGAGTGTCGAAGAGTGTCGAAAAGTGTTAGGCATTGTCAAGGTGTCTGACATAACAAGAAGATTCCTGAAGAGTATTGGTTTTCATAACTAAGATTTTTGTTACATCACTATTGTGTGTACATTGCTACTCTAGCACACGCAAAGGACCTAGGATTTCGATTCATTTTTTGTCAAGATTTTGGTAATGATATAATATCAAAAAATTAAACATCTTTCTCTATTATCGGGGTAACCAACATTGATTGTGGAAGATATATATATATATATATATAGTTAGTTAGTTAGTTAGTTTATAAGTATGAAAGAGAGTCTTACTCTTTAAATTAGCTTTTAGGGTGAAAGAAACCCAATATCACATATTGGTATCGGTAACAATAAATTTGGACCCAAGTCACACTTGAAAAGGATTATTGCAGCTCTGACCTAAGTTTGAGTTCTGTTTTTTGGGCTGCTTTTAGCTACAAGATTTGTCTTAACAATTTGAAGTGCCTTAGCCATCGAATGACAATTTTTTTTAGTTATTTAATCATTTTTGTTTGGCTTTTGCATAACTCAATCAAAGATTAATTTTGTCTAGGGGTTCTTTGTAGACTTAATTTCTGAATGAAGATTACGATTGATAGTCTTATGAGGTACACACTATGTAACTGTAAGCTAATATTGACTGGGGTCTATTTGGGTGATTTCTCTTTTTGACTTTTTGTAAATTTTTACAACATTATCACTTTGACTTGTATTTATCACAAAATACTTGAAAATCTATAAAATATTTAAATATCAAATACTTCAGTGTAAAATGGTATGTGATTTTTCATAATTTTGAAACATAAATACTTCTTTTCGTTTTAAGAACATAGAGAAAAAGCCTTAAGTTTTAAGTAGAAACTATAAATAGAAAATTAAAAAAATTAAAAAAATTAAAAAAATCGAAAAAAATTAAAAAATTATTAAAAAATTGTTCCCCAACCCGTATTATTATTATGATTATTATTATTATTATTATTATTATTATTATTATTATTATTATTATTTCTCATTTTCTTAACCTTATTCCTTAGTTTGCCTCTAAAACTCTCAGGTAATATTATAGTCACCGGTCAACTAAGTCATAACGTTCCAAGCGAAAATTTTGTGGTCAATAATGGTTCGTTAATCATGTGAAGAGTAACGGACCGTTTTGTAGCCATTATTCCATAGGAAATCGTCACAAAAGATTCGGTAACTATGCTAGGTCATTGGACAGCACAAGCCTACCCAGATGAAATGAATTATGCACCCCACTCATCCTTAGACGCTTTAAAGATTCGTTAATCATGGAGTTTTGTAAAAGTTTTTGGAAATGGGTTTTCTATTAAAGCATGAAGCTACTTGATGGACCTAAAACCTCACGAAATATACGAATGCTCTATGCAATTACAGAAACATGCTTTTCCCGTCTTGACCAATGCCCAGATGCAATCTCGAAATTTTGGTCCAAAATTGGATTCTCCCCCCAAACTGAATTCTACATTGAAATTAGGGATGAGCACGATTCTAGAATAGAACCTGAAATCGAAGAATCAGATTGATGGAAATCTGTCTGGTTCTAAGTTCCAAGGTATACAAGATATGTTAGGTTTTGGCTTCTAGATAGGTGGAACTTGGAACCTGAAACAAATTTTTGTGTTTTTCTTGGTATATTTTTGTGCGATCCTTCGATATTTCATGACATCTAATGATGGGTCTATAGTTTAGAACTATTAGTCTAAGTTTCCATTTTATGATCGAGATATTTACTTATTAACATTTTATATTTTTCGTGTGTCTAAATATAAGTTCTAGTATTGTAGTAGCATATGGTGATTATTAAGGGTGATAATTCATTGCAATCATTCAATTAATGATATGAGTGAAACCTAGAACTAACCTTGAAACTTATAACATGATAGATTCCAAGTTATAAGATATACAAGATAGGTTTCAGGTTCCAAAAAATAAAAAACTTATTCCATTAGGTAGGTTGTAAATCTCAAATGTAATCTGTACGGAATTTAGAATCGCTTACCCCTGATTAAAAGGAATGCATAGGTGCAATGCAATTTTAGAGGGTTTTCATGAGAAATGCTTGATGAACTTTTAAAAGGAAATAGTGAAATAAAATATTCTACTAAAAACACACGAAATAGAACACATAAAGTTTTGATACGTTTGGTGTACATCACTCCACCGATAAATTATACCAGTGATGTATAATTAGCTTGAATTTTGAGCGGATTCAATTATCAGCAGTTCCGTTGAGCCTATATGTGAGGAGATCGATTTGTGGCGGGGTCGGCTCAGTAGGAGGTCGACTGCGGTTTTGTAAGGCTAAATTACCGAGGACAGATTACAGCACAACTGTTTTTGGCTTGCGCTTTTCCACGCGACAGTGCTGTCTCCTCTGTTCTTGCCCGAGACCTTCTTGATCCGCAATCCTTAGGAAAAAAAGGGAGATGATTACATCGTAGCCAGATAGGGAAACAGGTATTGCCATTTCTTGAGGAGGGAGGCTAGTGAATCAGTTCTCCTCTCGGCAGTGAAGTTATGCAAATATCAATATATTATCCAAGTAATGGGGTCACCGAGAGAGAGAGAGAGAGAGAGAGGGAAAAGGGGCCGAAAAGTACTTGAATGTCTAATCAATTATAAGTCCAAGAAGGAGTTCATTAGACAATCGTGTAGCTTGGTGCCTTTCTTCGGGCACCATGGTATCTTCTCTTGTCCACTCCTTTTTATGAGTATTGAAATATAGTCCTAAATCGCTTAATAGTGGGTCTAATATTCTATATATATGTGTGTGTGTCTGATCCTTCCACAAATCAGTTTAAACTTTTTAACATCGTGCTTTTAATTTGACTTGCATATGAGAGACAACGGTTCAATATGCTCTTTATATTTATATAGTCTCCCTTTATTTATTGGCACACCCTTTTGGATTTGACTTTTTAGCATGCAGAATGGATGATGAATAATCTCGAAACCAAAATCAATAAAAGAACAATTATCATTATGACTTGAAACGTTTGTGTTGTCGTCTAGACGCTAACCAACAAAGACCCACCATCCGTCGTTGTCAATCACAAGAGAGGAAGGACAAAGAAAACAAGAAAAAGATTCCCTAAAGCATTAGCTACACATGGCTTATTATAGCAGAGAAAGGCTGCCATTCTTGTAAGTTAGCTTCTTTTGCATTCAGTCGCATAATGCTTCCACATTTGTTATTTCTAAGTGTCAAGTCTTTCGTTATTAACTGTCTTTAACACGGAGCTTAATTTATGTATTGACAAGTGATCTTTTATGGTATTGTTTATTACATATTTCTTAAGAGGACTGTCGTAATTAGGTTTTAAGAAGCTAGGTTTTAAGAAGCTAGGACACAATGAATTAGATGGAACATAGACAAACTTGCCACAAAGCACTGACGTGATATGTAAAATCATGACATGCATTCAATGTTCATAAGGCAGAACTATGGTGGGAATTTACTAAAAGATGAATAGTTTAATTAGTCTCCCTTTTCGTTTCCATGGGTTGTCATAAAAATGTATTTTGAACTAATTTGTATGCATGAAATTGAGTCTTAACTCTTGAGCGTATTATTCTAAGGAGATCTAGAGATTCTTTGACATGTCAAGCATGAAAGCATAGACTACTTTTTACAACTGCAAACTGTGGTTGGAAGTTCCTCAAGATTTATAAGCTTGTGATTCCAGCTTTCCCCGTTTGAAAGTCGTCTTGGCTTGTGAAATTGCAGGATATCAATGTAATGGTTCATTAATCTATGCCTGTGAAATTGTAAGTGGCCTAAGCCTATGGTCCCTTAGGGTATCTTAACTCCTACATGTGCATTTTTACAAATTACTTAGGGTCTATAGATTACGTGGATCAAAATCATCTCAACTGTCAATCATATAATTCAACTATAAGATCCACATGATCATTAATCAGGATGAACTCAATGAACAATATGGTCTAAAGATCATTTAAAAAAATTCAATGGACCTAGAGTCTATCATGTAATCCACGACCAATTTCAATTCATATCTATGCTTGTGGGTTCTTTAGATTTCGTGGATCATCCAACTCCTGTTCAAGACACTGTTCCAACAAGATAAGGATTCCTTTTCCTTCTCAGCAATATTTCAATACTAGCAAAGTTCAGAGTTGTCAAAATCGCAGTATGTTGTCCCTTCAAGTGAGCAGGGGTCAGCTGCTCTCCAACCTTCTGTCGAATTTTCCAGCCCACCATCTTACTAAATTTTTATTAGTTTCATCAATGATTGACACCCCTGTAGGTCGGTTACCAAATAGGAAACCCACACGCAGTCTCCTCTACGAACCCTACACGCAAGTGTCTCCACACGTTTGAGACAAACACATAACATCATCATGGTTAGAATCTATTTGGTAATCACTTACTCCTGAAAACAATTTTTACTTATATATATATATTATATTTCCTAAACGAGTTTTTGAGCATTCAAACATATTTGATAATCGCATAAAATTTATATTCCCAAAATAGAAAAAAAACATGAATGTGTTTAATAGAATCTTCAATTTTTTTTTGTTTTGTTTTGTAACTAACAATTTTTTTTTTCTTTTCTTCTTTCTCCTCTACCTAGTCGTTGGCCTCAAGGGAGCCTTGCCGAAGCTCGGTTTTGGCTGGTTGTTGGCCATTGTTGAGCCTAGCGACCGACTAGAGGAGGAAGAAGAAGAGTAGAAAAAAGAAGAAAAGAAAAGAGGAAAAAAATAATGTTTTTTTGCTTTTTGATTCTGTTTTAAATCTATTCTTAGGAGTAGAATACTTAGCTGACATTACCAAATGGACTTCATTTTTTTTAGAACTAAAGAACAGATATAGCCAAGAATCGACCAATTACCAAATAGGCTCTAAGCAAACTTTTTTTTTTTGTTCTTTATATAGTCACGTCTATTGTCATCGTTGCAAATAGAACCATCAACAAGTGAAATAATATATATTTTTTTCTTCGGTTATTCACATGTGATGCGAGACCCATCACAATTTCTTGAAATGTGACTGAACTTGGATTTAGTCGGGTAATATCTTTATTGGGGAATGCCGTGTCCCTTGCTTCACATGGAAACAAATCTCGTGATTACGAAATGATGCATCTTGCCCGCATATCCCCACACAAATCTTCCTCTGTTCTTTTCTCCTCCTCCTCCTCCTCCTCCTCCTCCTCCTTCCCCACATGTTATATTAGAGAACGACAATTTCAATTCAATGTTATCTCACCAGCTATGGGCATCTCAGGCTCAGAGACCCCATCACAAGCCTCGCCACCAACCCCGAAGCCAACAGCACCACCACTGCCAACAACGACAAATTCGCCTCCTTCGATTGAAGTGGAGACTGCAAACTGTGCTTCCTGTGGATTCACGGAGGAATGCACCCCTGCATATATCCTACGGATTCGACAACGGTACCATGGAAGATGGCTTTGTGGGCTCTGCATTCAGGCGGTGAAGGACGAGCTCTTGCGATCGGACAGGCTCATATCCACCGAGGAGGCATTGAATAGGCACATCAGCTTTTGCAAGAAGTTCAAGTCATCCGATCCCTTGAAGGAGACAGAGAACCCCATCTCTGCCATGGGGAAACTGATCAGGCGCAGCTTGGATTCGCCGAGGGCTATCCGGACAAAATCGAGCAGCGCTTTGCCAGGGATCGATGCAGTGACGGGCATAACTACGCCGGTGCTTGTTCGGTCAGGGAGCTGCTTCTCTTCTATATCTAGTTGAATGAGGAATAAGTATATGTTCATGGAGCAGATGAACTAGGAGCAGATAAAATATGTTTCTGGCATGGGCATCTGGGTTTTCTATGCTTTTCCTTTTATTCAAATTACTGGATGATGAACTGATTTGGCTATGCAGATGACAAATTTCTATGTACATATGATCCCGTATCTGATGTATTAGTTAGGTATGCTCATGAAGTCACGTCGATGATTTTATGTTGCTACATACTTCTTGCTTGGAGAATTCATAGTCTAAGTCGATAAAGAAATCTTCTGCAAAAGAGTGTTCATATCCATGTCCAAGGGTCCATGTCCATGTGCTTTCAGTTTCAATTGATGAAAATGTCGAGAAAACCCATTAGCAATCCACCAAGCAACGTCCATATAGTTTCTCTCTGAAAAAATTCACTTCAGTTTCTGTTAGTTTGTCGTAGATTCTTTTTCTTTCCCATGTGACACAGACTAGTTAGATGAACAAATCAAATTACGGTTAGACCACCTTTTAGACGAGTTTTACCCATGAAAAAGCAAAGGAGGGAAGATGTGGTCCCACATCTGTATCTGATGAAATTTTTGACCTGATTTGGCTGGTTTCTGGCAGTACTGGTCCGACCATTTGTGTTAAATGGATCCATTTGGAAGGTAGTAAAAGTACGAGGAAAGAGAACGCGTGAAATGCACGGTGACAATCTGAACCACGATGAAATTTCAAAGAAGATTCCTCTGGCGATGGCGATGAACGTCGGTGTAAAGGACACAGGACGTGCTTTTATTACTTTTGTTACTGGTGCATGGGGGGATTTGCGAGGATATTTTATGTGGGTATGGTGTCTCTCTCACCCTCCGTCTCCCTCCTCTTGGCCTGGTCTAATGTGAAAAAGAGTGGTCATACTCACCTGCACAGTGCGCTTGATCAGTTCACCGATGGTACAAGAGTCCATGACTTGTGTCATTGTGTCGTATGTTGCTATATGGCATGAAGCTTCTGGTTGTGTCTAGACATCAAGTTTTTGTTGGTGTGGACTGCTATGGAACATAAGACAGAATTTCGTGGGACATTGGAGTGATTGCTGGCACTTTTACACTACAGAATCCACACTGAAGGCCGAAACATCACTAAGCGAAATAAAGGTGTTTGGTGTAGTCATTGCTCACTGCAAATATAAGAAATAAAGGTGTTTGGTGTAGTCACTGTTCACTGCAAATATGAGAGCAGAAGGTTGATATTGTCAAAGAAGAACCTCTTCATTTGCTGTCATACCCTCATTCGCGTGATTTTTCTTCAAGTTCTATTGACAGTTCTCTTTGTCCACGCACCACTCGCGACATTTTACGAAAAAGACACTTTTCTACACAAATTCTCTTCACGTTCCATCATTTTTCTCCCACCTTCCACTACTTTTCTGTCCTTCTGTCTTCCTTCAATCTACAAAACCTCCGTCTACCATTCTAGAAGTCAACGACATTGGCGCGGCCTATGTTCAACCACCTCTCATTCATTTCGCTCGTGTTATGTCAAATTTTGAAACTATTTCATTGTTGTCTGAGGGCTATTGTCCCCGTAAGCCCATCATGCTTTCTTCGAGCCGCTACACGAAAAGTTACAAAGACACCATAGCCTTTACTGTTGCCATGAACGAAACTGGCCATAGCCTGGTGCATCTTCAACTTAACATCACCTACCATCAGTTTAATACGAGGAACCGTGTCCACTCCTATTGCTTTTACTCCAAGGTCTTCTCGTGCTTTATATTTATTTGATGATATTATATAAATGGGATAAGAACACCCTTAGTGCCACAACTTGTCATTGAGGACACATGAGTGTCAAAACTTCCAAAATGTACATTTAAATGCCACTTGATTATACTTACGTATCAACTCTGACGAGACTTGTTAGAGAACTGAGATGATGTTATTTTATTAATAAAATCAATCTACGTGACTTGCCAGAGCGTCCACTCAACAATCCTTGTCTAAAACGATGTCGTCCTCGATGTTCCCCCAAATTAAAAACCTTAAATCGGCCAAAATCCCCAATTGAAGGCCCCTCAACCCTAATTTCGGTTTGCCCTCACATTGCATCATTGAAGGTATAGCAAGCAGCGATGCCTCGACGAATGGCGAGTGGTGACCGAGTGCGAAAGGCGAGCGTGAGAAGGAACGACGAGCTGTGGACTATGAAGGGCGAGAGTGAAGGGTGAGCATAAATGGCAAGTGGCGATGGAGCCTCAGCGAGAATGGCGACTGAGCTTGAAGGGTTAACATGAGAAGGAACAGTGAGGTGTGGACTGTGCTTGAGTGTCAGGTCAAGATGTTGAACAACGTCATATAGCGAACCACACCGAAACATCATTTAGCATCGTCTTGCGTAACCACGTAGATGGCGCGACATCATTTGCCTTGTCAATGTGTATAATTTTTTTAAAGAAATGCCACATCATCTAATTCTTGCCAGAAAAAGTCACGTCAATTGTTTGGTTGAAAATTCTTGCCATTGGCAATTGAGTGTTCCTTTCTTCTCTGATTTTGACACTTTAATATGTCTTTTGGAATTTTTGACACTTATACGTTCTCTCGTGTCAAGTTATGACACTTGGGGTGTTCTTTTGCCTTATATAGATATATTTCATACTAAGTACAATCGATCTTCTTTTTCCAAACATATTTTTATAGTGAGAATGGAGTGGATTTCATATAAGGGTGGGAAGAGCAACGCCCATGGGTTATATTGCTCTTTACGGTGGGATGCTTTTGATGGTTTTGATTTTCTGGCGTGGAAATGGAACTGAGAAAGCCCAATGCTCTGCCTCGGAAAGGATAAGAGGAGAAGATGAAAACGAATAAAATCAATGCGTTTGAATTTAGAACAATTCTAAAATGGATGACAATGGGGGAGAGCAATTTGTTTGGAAAATCTTTAATCCTAGGGTAAATGGCACAAATGATTCTTGTGCTTTGGCACAATGTAAAATGTAATGTTTCAAATTTTTTCAATTTGGTCATTAAATTTTGACCAAGTGTGCAATGTAATCCCTTAACCTTTTTTTTTGCTCAATGTGGCCATGAGCTTTTGATATACGTTCAATTTAGTCCTTTAATTGTATGGAGATGTTTAATGTTGTTTCTAAATTTGAATTAATGGAAGGGTAAGAGTGAAATTTGATACAATCTATGGACTAAATTGAATTATGTACCAAAAGTCTAGTGATCATATTGAATAAATTAAAAGTTTAGAGACAACATTGCATATTGGGCTAAAATTCAGGGGCTTCATTAAACAAATTCACATTAAACTAAAGTTCAGGGACTAATTGTGTCAATATCCCTTTGTTTTAATTTGCTTGATACATCTTGTGTTCTTTAGTTTTCAATGTAATTTATTTGTTGATTTGATTATTAAGCACTTGTCTTCATTACTTGCACATCTACATGATCACCTTTTCATGTTAGTAGGTTAGGACAGTAAAATTGATGAAGATTACATACAAACCTTTTCATAAAATACATAAGGTATTGAAAGGGTGTTGAATTAGTTTAACGTAACCAAGTTTTAGCATCCAGAATCTCTAGTTCGTAGAAGTAAGATGGCCTCGCATATCTTACTCGGGTTTCCAATCAACATGCAATTGATTAGCACTAGCTCCAATGTTAATTAGATTAATTATTTGAATTGAAAAACTAAGTTGTAGTTGGTAGGTTTTGTGGGGACCGTGCTAGGTGTGGATGTTACCGTGCAACAAGAATTGTTTTGCACTCGCTTAGTAATCAATCCAACTTCTCATGGAGGAGTAAGCATGATCCAAGTTGGGCCGGACCAGTACTTAACCTAGGGACCAACTTGCACAATGTTAATCCCCAATTTTTGGGACTGAGGACCAGCCTAGTTGATTGAGGAATCAGACCAAAAACGGGCCGACTCTATGGGTCTAGTGTGGTTCTAAGGTCAACCCGAGACCAACCGATTATTTTTTTTTTCATTTTTTGTATTTCTTAAAAGGACAAATATACTATTGCAAATTACATATCCATCAATAATGTGACATTGGGCAACCAAATTATGAACACCATCACATACAAACATACTTATAAGATAAGATAACAACTTCACACTTACTAAAAGAAACAAACCATAAAAATGAACATGTGATGTGAGCTAGAAGAGGCTAGAGGCGAGTAGACAGAGGCAAGCGGCAAGGCCAATGAATAGAGGCAAGCAAGTGAGTGAGGTTGAGGTGAGTGAAGAGGATTTTTATTTTTTATTTAGGCAGGGCTTGGTTTCTTTATACTTTCTAACTTACATGGCAAACCAAATGATGAAACAGAGCAAGAGGTGCTGAGATTTAGAGTAGACAAAAGTATATAATATATAATATATAACATATATGGGTTTGGTCCAACTAGATCTACTCTAAACTTTGAGGACCGACGATCGACCTACACAGTATAGGGTCAGGGTCTCGGGACCAAGGATTGACCTAATCTCCTTGGGAACCGAACCTCTTGGGAACCGATCAGGACCACTTAGGTTGCGCTGATCCAAGGTCAGTCTAGGGTTGACCTTGGACCAATGCTCAATCCTTCTCTCGTGGTTTACCTTGGGAGGGTCGTGACATGTGGCTTTCAGTCCTCCACATTTCTTTTATCAAGTTTGTGTGGCTGATTTAGATGGTATACATTGCTTTCTATAAGTCATTCTAAATGGCCAGTACCGTGACTTTGCTACTATCGTTCCTACTTGATAGTACTATCGATTCTCTTCTCTTGCTTCCACTGCTTGGTTACCCTCCAAAAAAAAAAAAAAAATTCCAATTATTTCGAACTGTTTATTTTCGGAATCCAATATGCTAATTTCAGCCATTATAGGTTTTCAATGGGCTTGATTGAATTTCACATTCTTGTAGGCTTTGTCCGGAAATATATTTATGTTCAAAATCCCTAGCTTGAGTTCATTAACTCCAGTGCAATTATATGGGCCTATTACTATTAAATACTACAGTTAATATGCAAATACAAGTTAATAATATTTTTGTTTAGGGGGTCGGATTGATCTTTAATTTTTTTATGCAATCAACAACTAAATGGGCGGTTAAAATTTAAGTGCAAACAGACTTAGAGCAATTCTTTTTGGATTTTTCCCATTGCATGTTTTTGGACTTGTTTCCTCGATTAATGCGCGTGGTTTCTAGCATTGCTCGTACGGTCAAAATCAGAGAGAAACGTCGTCCAATGAAGAACTTTGATTTAAGAGCTTCCATGTGAAAAATCTGGGGAAGGTTAGATGAAGGACATTCGTGGAATGTTGATCTTATGGATTCAAAATCCTCTGGATTTTCTTAAGTTTCATTGAATAGATACATTCCTATCAATCGTGTTTTGGATAATACTAAAATGTGTGACATATTATTCTTTCTGTGAAGTCCACTTTGGCTATTCTTTTAGGGTCTGTTTGTTTTGCAAAAATGAATTACTCAAAAAATACTAATTTAAAAAATATCACTTGTATCGCTTATAAAGATAAACAAATGAAAGGCATTTTCATCGTTTGTAAGATTTTTTTTTTATTGATAAATTATTTCAAGTGATATGGACGATCATTTTTAGAAATATATTTGTTCGAATAATTTAATTTTCAAAAAACAAACGGAGCTTTAACTATGCATATTAGCATCCAATATGCAATATTTCAGGCTTATCTACAGTATAGACCATAGAGCCTGATCAATTCCATAGGCTGCTAGTCATATTTTTTTTTTTTGATCTGAAATACGATACTGGATTTACTTCTTGAAATGTTTAGGGAATACATCAAAAGCGTCAGAGCTTAAAAGGTCTAGTAGAGCAGGCGGGGGATTAGACAACCAATTATTGGGAAGATAATTTAAGCGACAAGCTTTGGCAAGCCAATCCGCGGACCTGTTTGCGTTTCTAGAGCAGTGGGCCAAGGAAATGTGGTGGAACTCCTTCAGTTTACTTTGGGCCCGGTCCATGAGAGGCTTTAGTTCCCAGTTTAACTCCTTCGAATCTAGCACCGCTTGCACGAGGGGAAGACAATCTGATTGTACTTGCAGAAACTGTTCTGTTCGAGAGGAGAGCAGATCTAGGGTTTGAAAGAGAGCTAGGGCTTCCGCTTGGGTGGCCGAGGAAGCATCAACGACTTGCGCGAAGCCATCTACGAGACAGCCTCGTGAGTCTCTGCATATGCACGCAATCGCTGCTCTGTTCTGTGCTGGGTTCGATTCATCTTCAGTCGCTGTTTCAGCTTCGTGCAGTTCAATAAAGGACGCATCCACGTTGATCTTTAGTGTTCCGAGAGGGGGAGGACTCCATCGAGCAGGTGCAGTATCATTTCTCTCTTCAATTTCTGTTGGATGATTTGAGTTTCTGAGATTTTCAAGCAGAGTTGTCGCCTGGAATAAAACTTGCTGCGGTGACAGGGGATGGTTACCGAAGATATGCTTGTTCCGGTTCTTCCATATACACCAGAGAAGAGCAACCACTTGGTCGAAAAACTTGGTGAGTGTCGGGTTATTCTTCTGCTGAGAGATTCATTCATCAAATCTTGTTAAACCGAATCTGCAAATTTTGATTTGTAGGGGTGCTGCACTCCAAACGTGAGCTGTCCATGGACAAAGTAAGAGTGTGTGTTCAGTGGTTTCTGCTTCCAAGTGGCAAATGGAACATAAAGGATCAGGTATTATCTTTCTCCTTTGAAGATTATCTCTTGTTGGTAGGGCATTGTGGCATGCTTGCCAAAGAAAAATTTTGATTTTGGGTAGGGTGTGGGTCTGTTTGATGTATTTCCAGAGCTTTGGATTGATTTGATGGGAAGAGGTTGCTGCTGTGTTGTGATAATTGTTTGGGTTGGCTCTGGCTGAAAAATAACCACTTTTGGTTGAATAAATACCAGATTGGGTATGCATCCAGACCAGTTTGTCTTGTGAATTTGGCAAACCAATAGGGGTAGCTAGTATTTCTCTCACAAGTCCTTCATCAAACAGCAATTCCACCTTCTTTGTATTCCACTTTCCTATCCCTTGTTCGATCAATTCTGCCACTTGAACAGGTTCGTTTTCTGTTGCTGGACCGCCTATAGGGCCTCGCTTTAGCCATTTGTCCTATCTGATTGAGAGGTTTTTTCCATTCCCAACTTGATGCATTATATGTGGCTTGATAGAATCTCGTCCCCGAATTATACTTTGCCAACCCCATGACGGACGTGATCCTTTTTCAGCTTTCCAGAAATCTCCCTGTGGGTAATATAAGCCCCTCATTACTTTACTCAATAGAGATTGAGGATTCTGTGAGATTCGCCACGCTTGTTTCCCTAGCAAAGCTGTATTGAAAGTTATAATATCTTTGAAACCAAGACCCCCTTCATCCTTTCTAAGTTTCAGGAATTCCCATCGCTTCCAATGTATGCCTGCATGTGTGCTGTTCGTTTTCCACCAGAAATTTGCGATCCTCTTCTCAATAGCTTTGCAAATAGACACTGGGATTCTGAATATTGACATAGCATATTGAGGGATAGCTTGAACCACTGATTTGATTAGAATCTCCTTCCCTGCTTTCGATAACAAGCTCTCCTTCCAGCTTTCTAACTTTCTATTAACTCGCGCTAGGATCCACGCGAACATGTCTTTCTTTGAGGAGCCCCAATCTGAAGGAATTCCCAAGTATTTGCCAGTTTTCTCTATTTCGAGAACTCTCAATGCTGTAGCCATATTTCTTCTCAAAGTAGTAGGGCAGAATTTGCTGAAGTATATGCCTTATTTGTTAAGATTTATGGCCTGACCAGAAGCAAAGCAATATTCGTGTAGGATCATCGCCAGATTTTGACATTATAGGATTGTGCCATTAAGGAAAAAGATAGAGTCATCCGCAAATAACAAGTGAGAAAGGGTGGGGCTGTTATGGTTTAGTTTAATTCCTCTCAGTGTGCCATCATCTACTGCTTTTCGCATCATGGCTGATAGAGCATTAGCTACTAATATGAAAAGGTATGGAGATAATGGATCACCTTGGCGAAGTCCTCTAGTTGGCTTGAAAGAAGGAAGAGCCTCCCCATTAAAGTTAACACTGAATGTAACTGTAGAAACACACTGCATCACCCATTGCACCCACTGTTCACTGAAGCCCATTTTAGTTAAACATGCTCTTAGGAAGTCCCATTCAATCCGATCATACGCCTTCTGCATATCTAACTTTAACACTGCTTGAAACTTCTTTTTCCTCTCCCGAGTTCGTAATCTGTGGAGAACCTCCTATACAATCAATATATTGTCTTGTATTTGTCTTCCCCCCACGAAAGCACTCTGTTCTTCTGCGATGAGTTGAGGTAGGAGAGGTTTCAATCTGTTTGACAGCACCTTTGAGATGATTTTATAGGCAAAATTGCAAAGGCTAATAGGGCGGAACTGTTCTAGCTTTTCGGGGTTCGGGGTCTTAGGAATGAGGGTTATAAGTGTTTTGTTCAGATCAGGATGTAGGTAACCGGTGGCGAAAAAATTCTGTATTTCTGTGAATATGTCCTGCTCAATATCTGGCCAATGATTTCTGAAAAAAAGGCCATGCATTCCATCTGGTCCAGGGGCTTTATTGGCTCCTAACTGCTGCATTGCTATTTTGATTTCCGCCATACTAACAGATTCAATGAGGCTTTGATTCATTCGACATCCACCAAAACTGGAATTTGCTTTGTAAGAGGGGTTGAAAGTTTCGAGGCCCCACCGACTCGTATAGTTTTTGAAAATATGTACTTGGTCATTTCTTTTAACCGCTACTCCTCACGCACCCAGACATTTTCTGCATTTTTCAGCATTGATATATGGTTTCTGATTCTCCTCTGGATAGTTGTGGCATGGAAGAACTTAGTATTTTTGTCCCCCCAGTTCAACCAATTGATTCTAGACCGCATTCCCCAATACATTTCTTCTTGTCTCCACAACTGATCAATTTCTTTGATTATTTCTTTTGCTGCCTTGCTCTCATTGAAATTGCATGTACTGTTCATTAACTGCTGTAGCTCGCGATTCAGCCACGTGATCTTCTTTCTAGCATTAGTGAATTTGTTCGGCTCCATTTTAATAACTCTTGTGACACTATCTGCAGTTTCTCCGCCACGCAAAGCTGTTGGAGAGCCGGTTCAGTCCAAGTATCCCTTACTAATGTCGCACAATCCTCCTCCTCCTCCGCCCGCAAAGCTTCGTATCTAAAGCTCTTATCTTTTCTTTTCC
Source organism: Eucalyptus paniculata subsp. matutina (assembly GCA_017140255.1). NCBI lineage: Eukaryota > Viridiplantae > Streptophyta > Magnoliopsida > Myrtales > Myrtaceae > Eucalyptus > Eucalyptus paniculata. The sequence goes on from CM029437.1 coordinate 58,501,123, forward strand.
TCGGAGGGCTGGTCGTAAGAATAATTGGGGAGTGGTCGAACCAATGGCAGGTAAGGCAATGCATTCAGCTTTGGGATAGTTAATTCGCCATTCGAACTGCATAATACTCGTCTAAACGCTTCTTGACCAGATTTTCGCCCTCTCTGTTATTGGTCCAGGTAAAGGCGCACCCCTTACACTCCAAATCCAGCAGAGAACATTTATATAAGAAATCTCTGAATGCTGTAAGTCGATATGTTTTTGCTCTTTTCTTCCCTATTTTCTCCCAATGATATAGTATCTCATTGAAATCGCCCATACACAACCAAGGGAAATGATAATTTAGACTTTGCTGATAAATTTTCTCCCATAACATATTTCTCTCCTGAAAGTCATTTGGAGCATATGTAAACGTGATAAACATACGCTGGTTGTTTGCTTGTAGTTGGCATTGCGTGAAAATGACATTTTCTGTGTAAGAGTCAATAGACAGAGTTACCTGGTCATCCCAAAAGATTGCTAAACCCCCTGCTATGCCTTGTGGATTCACTAAGAAAGAGTGTTGAAAATTAAGCCTTCTCCGTAGCCTTAGCACCTTTTGCTCCTGATTTTTCGTCTCCATAATGAAGACAATATTGGGCCTTTCCTGAGTCACTAGGACTCGCAGAGCCTGAATTGTCAAGGGATTGCCCAGCCCTTGACAATTCCAGCTTATAATCTTCATGGAGGAGTTGGTGGCTTATTAGAGCTAGCCACCAAAGCCCACTAGTCATACTTGTTTGCCACACGGATAGGGGTTTCCACTAGCTGAGTGGTATCAACCACTGCTATCTTGGATGTTTGAGCACCATACGGACATAATCGTTTTCCTTTTTTTGATGAGGAAAGTTTGGCATTTTTGTTTCGCTCTTTATTTGGACCTTTCCCTGCAAAGCTGTCAACCATTTCTGCTTCAATTTCCTTTCTCTGCTCCTCATATAGCACCAAGACAGATTCCTCGTCAAGGCAGCTGCTTCCTCTTTTTTGAGGACTCTTTTCTTCCAGGATCACTAGTGCTTGAGAATGAGGATGATGGTTGCATTCTTGGGAGCATGTATTCCCTGCATTATCCACTAGTCCGAATTGTGGAGTTTGCTGCAAATATTGATCCTGTTGTTGCTGTTCTGTTGTAGGGACCGGTGGAATGGGGGTTTCGGGCACACTATCCTCTTCCTCGTGTTGATATTCTTGTTTACCATAGAAGATTTTCCCGTATGGACTAAGTTCCCGCGCTTCCGCTCGTAGCCAATGTCCATAACGGCCTGGTAAGTTCTTTGCTAGCCCTGTTTCTTCATATGGTATCGCTTAGCAAAATGTCGCATAATGGCCAATTCTCCCACATGTATAGCAATAATGTGGGAGCCTTTCATACTTGAATTCTACCCACAAACTTTTGTTGTCAAGATTTACAAGCACTCCAGTTTTCAGTGGAACTTCCAAATTCAGCTTAATTCTGGCCCTACCCATCTTATGATTGCTGCTCCCTTTCGCTTCTAATTGCACTTCCACCACCTCTCCGATTTTTGATGCAATGCCCATAACTGCCTCATATGTAACTCTCCCATAGGGGAGGCCAACTAGATTTACCCAGAATTCACAGAAATTGAAGTCATAACATATATCAGGGGTATCGGGATCGCACTGTTTTAGAACCAATAAGTTGTTTGAGAAAGACCATGGCCCTGTGTCTAATATTCGCTGTTTTTCAGCCTCCGATTGGAAGGAAAAGGAGTAGTATCCAGGCTGTATTACATCACAGGTAAAGCTTTCGTTCCTCCAAACCTTTTTCATGGTGGTGATAAAAGCATTAAAGTTGACGCTAGACTTTTGAAAGAACTTTCCATATAAAGTTTTACGACTTGCTAACAGGTTTTCTGCAGGAATTTCACCTGGGATATCCACCACATCTTCCTCAGACCATAAATCGCCCAGACTTCTGCAGAGGGCAGCCAACCTTTTCTCTTCGGCATTCTAGTTTTCCATTCTCCTGGAAGTAGCAGCACTACGGGAAATAGGTTTTTCCTGTCTACATCAAGATCTAAATATGGATGAAGGGAGCTCTGAATTCTACGGAGAGACCAAAAGGGGTGATGTGATAAATGGACAAGACAAAAATGGGTGATGATAATGGAGTGGATACTGTGGTGAGTGAAAGGATGGAAAACGGGGAAGGGAGGCGATGGTGAGACTCTGGTTTTTAGGGTTTAGTGTATGCGAGTGAAAGAGGGATGGAATTAGGGTTTTCCAACTCCAATGTTGTCTGTTTCATCGGTGCTGGAGTGGAAAGATGGCATATGGAGGATGATGCAGAGGGATTTCGAAGCTTCGAAAAGGAAACCTACCCATAAGGGAGGAGGATGCTACGCAAGCGGTAGAGAGAGAGCTCCATTGTCGCCTCACCCAAGTTCACCTAGTCATATTGAAGTGGTTGGTTTTGTTCCGGCATTGACAATTACTAATCATGATATTATGCTCTAATGTACTTTTTTCAAGGGGATATATGTTTTCCATGCAACAAATTGGATATACTATTACAGAGGATTGGAAAATATGACTCAGATTGTTGTAGCTATCGCAATTTTCCAATTAAATCAGTCCTCATAGCTTGCTGAAATCAGTCCTCATAGCTTGCTGAAACTAACTTCAACTCTATCAACTGGTGTAGGGTGGGGTAGATAGACAAACTCTATGTTCGGATTGACCAATTCCCACCTGAAAATTCGATTGCCATATGTTGTAAATTTTATGGTTCAATGAATTGGAATTTCTCCAAAAGTCAGTGAACAAAAGCTTCACTTGTTTTCTTACTTGTATCCTACTGACAAATGATGTAATGAAATCGTGAATTGCATCCTTGTAAGCATGTTTCCGGCACAAATTCTCGATTCCCCGCCGAACACTTGGTATGTGCCTAACTTTACAGATTCCTGAAGAATTGACCAAGTATTACATAGGCTTGCCCAAAAGAGAACGAAGTAGGAACAAGGAAAATGAAAGCTTTGTCCATGAACATAATTGATATCAAGACTTACATTCCACCTATCTGGATTAAAACACATGGGGTCATCAAAGTTTTCAAGATTCGTGTGGAGATATCGGAGCCACCGAATCACTCTCTATCCCTTTGGTATTTGCTTTGAACTGGACTCAGCGGTCAGCACCACTCCTATATATTGCAAGACACAACAGTCCTTGTAGGTACAATGTGTCTAAGAGTAATGCACTAGTAGCAGAGAAAATCTGTGTTGGATTAAAAATGGCGTTGAAAAGGTAGTCTTGTGTTGGAAATTGGTGATCCATTTCCAATAAAATCTAGAAGCTACTAACTTAACGGAGAAGAAATGAGTCAGCAACATTGCACGTGCATGCAAGAAAAGATGAAGAGTCCAAGTTGAACTTGAAGACTCTGTGAAGAAGCCAATCATCAAAGAAAATCCTAGAATAAGCTAGAGAAATCTACATGCATGAAAAACACGTGAAGAAGCCTCAAGCTGATCAAGAAAATGAAGAGGCACACATTAAAATAATATTATAGCTGTTGGAGTTTTCAAGAGAAGAGCATGAAGCAAGCTTCAACTTGCTAACTTGAACGTAAAGGAAAGCCTACAATTGTTGACTCTTAACCATGAAGGAAGAAGGAACGAGAAGATTGGAAGAAAGAAGAAAAGAAAAAGCAAAGTCCAACTTGACTTAGCCGCAACCAGCGTGGAGATGAAGCAAGCTGAAATTTTATATTATTTTATTGTACTCGAAGTCGGTAGAGGAAGGCGGTGAACTCAGGCCTATAAATAGACTTGTAATTGATCATTTGTGTGTGTGAGAGGATAACCCTCCACCTTGTGTGTAGGGGTGACTCCTCCACCGTACCTTCATCAATTAATAAAACTATTTTTATCCGTATTCATGTTCTTTATTCTTGAACTATCCTACCTTGTACACTTTTACCATCTTCTACAAAATATATCATACACTTGCACATATCATTAACCAAAAACTATAATTAATACAAAAACCAGGCTTCCGCGCACGCTCACATTCAAAATATTTTTAACATGGTATTAGAGCTAGATTCGCCCAGCTTCATAACTGAGCCAGGCGTAAAGGATCATGAAGCCAGAGCTAGGCACATCGGATGGTTTTGGGCGTTTATCCTCACCATCCTCAACTAAAAAGGCTAGAGCCCGAGCGAGAGCCAAGAGCCAGAGCCGGAGCCAGAGCCAGAATCAAAGGCCAAAGCCCGAGCGAGAGCCAAGAGAGCCAGAGCTGGAGTCAGAGCTAGAACCAAAGTCAGAGCTAGAGCCAAAGCCTACAAGAGCCAGAGCCTGAGCCCGAGCTAACAACTACAACTAAGAACATTTTGATGGCCCAAGACATATGGGACATCGTTGAAAAAAAAGACATGCACATTCCAAGGTAGGTGCAAGTGGTTCAATAAGAGAATGCAAGAGATTGTGGAACGAAAACGACATAAAAGACATGGAATAAACTACAAGGAGAATTTCAAGGTATGTTTGAGGAATTCTGATACAATGTCAGGATTATCTCGAAAATGGATGAAGAGAGAGTGTTGGAAATTGGTGATCCATTTTCAATAAAATCTAGAAGTTACTTACTTAACGGAGAAAAAATGAGTCAGCAACATTGCACGTGCATGCAAGAAAAGATGAAGAGTCCAAGTTGAACTTGAAGACTCTGTGAAGAAGCCAAGCATCAAAGAAAATCCTAGAATAAGCTAGAGAATCTACGTGCATGGAAAACATGTGAAGAAGCCTCAAGCTGATCAAGAAAACGAAGGGGCACACATCAAAATAATATTATAGCTGCTGGAGTTTTCAAGAGAAGAGCATGAAGCAAGCTTCAACTTGCTAACTTGAACATAAAGGAAAGCCTACAATTGTTGACTCTTAACCATGAAGGAAGAAGGAACGAGAAGATTGGAAGAAAGAAGAAAAGAAAAAGCAAAGTCCAACTTGACTTAGCCGCAACCAGCATGGAGATGAAGAAGTAAGCTGAAATTTTATATTATTTTATTGTACTCAAAGTCGGTAGAGGAAGACGGTGAACTTAGGCCTATAAATAGGCTTGTAATTGATCATTTGTGTGTGTGGATAACCCTCCACCTTGTGTGTAGGGGTGACTCCTCCACCGTACCTTCATCGATTAATGAAATTATTTTTCTCCATATTCATGTTCTTTATTCTTGAATTATCCTATTTTGTACACTTCCACCATCCTCTATAAAATATGCCATACATTTTTACACATCACTAACTAAAAACTATAACTAATACCAAAATCAGGCTTCCGCACGCACAAATCCACATCTTGATATAACACCAAATTGAACATCTATCCCATGGTAGAGCTGTGGACCATAACGCATAACCTAATATTATCTATCTACAAGATTCAGGATAATATCAAACCTTTGTAGTCGATGTCCTTTACGGCTAATCTGAATATGAAAGATGCAACATTGGCCATTCTTATTGTCTCCTCCACCACCTATGTCACTAAATTGTCAGCTTCAAAAATTTGCGATCAAATGGTCACTCAAATTCTGAAACCCTCCTTTGATTTTACCTGGTTAGCATATTTCATGTTTGAGAAGTCTTTGGTCATGTTGAACTCACCGTTCTTGTTCTGGCTAATGGACATTTTCTCTTCCTGCCATTCAAGTCAAGATTCACAAGTTGCAACGAAACAGTGGACCAGGTTTTGATAACTGAGCTTGACAAAGTTGGACGATGTCAATATCTGGAGTTTATTTAGAACATTGGGAGACTTTGCAAGATAGTAAATAGCACACATCGATGCAAGTGAAGTGGACTCATAGCCGCCGTTCACAAGGGTAATGACGTTATCTAGCACTTCTTGGTCAGATAGTTTTTTGCCTTCCTCATCTTTGATTTGTCGTATCCCGTCCGTAAGGTTGGTAACGGTTTCTTCACTTCGGCTTTTCCTCTTCTCTATCTCGACCCTAAAAATTGCCTCGACCTTCTTCCAGCACTGCGATATCGGATTGGGTAATATTTCAGATCGTTTGGGGTTTTAGATGGATAGGTTGGCCAAAAACTGGGACAATTTAACTCGGCATTTGCTTTCTTAATGTTACAATCATTTTGCACCGTAGAATCGCATTTAACCTGTTGAACAAGGACATAACTTCAAACTTGTTCACAGAGTAGGATTTGTTGAGCAAGTTAATCAGAACTCAATTTGTCATCATTCGCCAACTTACAAGATTGGAAAAAAGATTAAATATTCCAATTCGATTGAAGCTGCAGAGCGCGGTGATATGTAGTTCCAGGGAGATTGAGCCACCGAGCTCTCATCCCTTTAACCATATTATGGAGTAACCGCTTAATCTCATGTAGTTGCGGCCCAAGCTCAAAGCTCACAAACAATTTCCTGATGTTTTCAAAGGTCACCTACGAGCAAGCAAGATATACAAAATTTAACAACCACAACTAAAACCTTGAGATGATCTAAGGGAAAAATTTAATCATGTGATGTTGAGCCTATGCGATGGACTATACCTTCTTAGTTTCATGGTAAGCGATGATTTTGCCTTTTTGGGCCCACAAATCAAGAGCGGCAACTAAACGAGGTTGTACCACAGCAGCTATTCAGCGAAGAGCATAAGGTCGGTTAACGGAATTCGAGACAAAGCTCCTGAGCCTGGCATGTGCCTTTCCGTCAACCACTATTAGAGATTTGGCGCCCATAATATCAACATTCGGCCATAAATGGATGAATGTGTCATCGTCTCGGAAGACAAAATTGTTCACAGATGGGAGGCATGCTATAATGGAAGGCGATCTGAAGAGGCGAGTCTTGTATAGTCCTACTCCATCACCATACCCGAAAAATGTACAGAGACATTAGTAGAAACTGGAGACAACATTACTCTATCTCTTGATTTCATTTTTCATATTGTTCTAAACACAATGCTGCATAAGTTCATATAACCATTTTTTAGCCTGAAATTCAATTGCGAATGGTAGTCGTACTTTCGTCTTTTAGAGTTTATGAACTTGTTCGGGCGGCGAAGAATCTTGAAGTACCAAAAAAAGTTGAAGAGTTCTTCGAAGAAGGGAAATCCCATTGTGTCTTGGCGACAACTTCACACTTGCAATGGAACATCTTCGCTCGACCGGCAATGCATACAAAATCTCATTCCAGCACCACAACAACCAACCTATCCCAGAGTCGAACTTAGCCACACTTCCATAGGTGCACTCTCCCTTAATCAAAATCGTACTTATTTTCAGTTTGTCGAAAACTTGTGCACTCTACTTGATTTACACCAAACATATGTAACTTGTTGCAGAAATTTTCCAAATTAATTTTGAAGATTGACAAAACTTATGTGAAGTGAAAAATTAGATTATGATGATAAGCATTTTTCAGAAGGAAAGCATTTTAGCCCTTGATTAGGGTTGTTGTTGTATTTTGGAAGTAGTTTAGGGTGAGATTAAGGTTAAATGGTACTTTGTTGATGTGATAAGTGGGTTTTATGTGATAAGTGATCATTGGGTTCCGATAGGTTATCTTGATAGGTTATTGAGCTTTAGGTGATAAGTTATCAAGTTTGAAGTGATAGGTTATCGAGCTTTAGAAGATAAGCTATCAAGTTATGGACGATAGATTATCATGTTTAGGGCGATAGGTTATCGACCTTTTACCGATAGGTTATCGTGTCTTGGTTTGATAAGTTATCATTACATGATAAGTGGTTACATGATAAGTTATTAAGTGAAGTGTGATATGCTATTATAATATGTGATATGTGACTATTATATGCAATAATAAAGTGATAAATTATATTGTAATGATATGTGAAATGATGTTGTGATGAGACATATTATTAAAAATAAGTTATGCTTTTGTGATATGTTGTTATAACATGCCATGATAGGGTGATAGACTATTATATGTTACATATGCTATATGAGTTATATGTGTTACATGTCATATGTGTTTTATGTATTAGATGTGCATTATGTGTTGTATGTGTATGATGTGTATTATGTGTTGTATGTGTATGATGTGTCATGTGAGTTATACGTGTTAAGTATGTTATTTATATAAGTCTTGGATAGATTATAATGGGACAAAGTACACCCCAAATGCCAAAACTTGGCATGGAGGGACACTTAAGTGCTAAAATCGAAATAGATCACTTAAGTGCCAAAATCGGAGCAAAATGGATCACTTAAGTGCCAATCCGACCAAAATCCGGCAAAAATGCTGACGTGTGATTTTCCAGCAAAACAAGTGCAAAACGACGTTATTTTGCACGCTGACGTGGCTAAACAATACGAAAATAACACCGTTTTGGTGTTGATGTGGTAAAAAAATTAATATAAAATTAATAAAATTAAATTTAAAAATAAATTTATTCAAAAAAATTGAAAATAAAATAAAAATATTAAAAAAGAAGGGCAGGCGATTGAGGGCTAAGCCCTTGCCGCCGCCGCTGGAAGGGTCGGCGGTGGAGGGGGAAGGGTCGTCGAGGGTTGCCGGGCCTTGGCCAGGGTCCGAGTGACCTTGGCCGATTGGCGTTGAGGGCCCCCAAGCCCTTGCCCAGCTTCGGCGAGGGTCAGCGGCCCTCGCTCGGCTGAGCCAAGGGCTGCTATGTGCTGGGGGACCTGTTGAGCCTCATGGACTCCAATAAGTGCTTGTAGTTGGCGATCCAGGAGCATTCGGCGGAGACAGAGTTCGATAGGAGGAGGGAGCTGTTGGATCTGCCCAGATTCGAGAGGGACCGTCTTCCCTGCAGCTTGAAGCTTCTGCCGAGCTCCATCATTGTCAAATCTGAGAGAGAGAGAGAGAGAGAGAGAGAGAGAGAGGGAGATGGGTTTAAGACCCCCCAAAGGGCAGCAGCCCTTGGCCCGGCCAAGCGAGGGCTCGTGGGCCCTTGTCATTGATCGGCCGAGGTCGCTGGCCCTTAACTAGGGCTCGGTGACCTCGGCTGACCCTCCTCCCTCCGCCGCTTGCCCCCCCTCCCCCTTTTTATTTTATTTTTAGTTTTTTTTTTTTAAATTTTTTATTTTATTTTTAAATATTTTAAATAAATTTAATTTTATTAATTTTTATATTAATTTTTTTACCACGTCAGCATCATTTTGCACTTCCTTCGTCGGAAAATTGCTACGTTAGTATTTTGGCTGGATTTTGGCTAGAGTGGCACTTAAGTGATCAATTTTGCTTCGATTTTGGCACTTAAGTGTCACTTTCCAAACTTTTGGCATTTAAGTGTCCCTCCGTGCCAAGTTTTGGCACTTGAGGTATACTTTGTCCGATTATAATGACATTGTATTATATGTGTTCATTGGAAATAATTATTACACATATACACGTATGTTATGCTCATTGTCTATGGTCGATGCGTGAGAACACTCCGAGTCTCCGAGACAAGATATACAATGGTTCTTGGATGTACAAGGAAGTACGTTGGGTCAAGTCTCTCTCTTGAGATCCGTGATATTGAAATGTATCATTCTCGAACCAAGTCCAATACTAGATTGGTGATCATATCATGACGAGCCGGTCCTTTCTTAGTCTCGGTGCAATACTGAGACGTATCTTCCAGAGCTAAGTCTGGTACTAGGTTAGTGATCATGTCACGGTGGATTAGTCCTTTCTTGGTCTCGGTGCAATATTGGAGCGTATTGTTTTCGATCCGAATTGGACTTAGGCCGATGCTCAACGTAACAAATCAAGCCATGGATTCTTGTTTTGTGCTCGACATATCTTATTGATGTACCTTTGATAGATGATGAGACACACTATGCTTGGCACGCCATTGATGCATTTATACTTGACCAATGAGAAAGATAATAATAGTCATGAGTGATGATGTGCTCGTGTGATCATATAAAGACCCTAATGTGTTTTACATTGGATGTGAACTCGTCTTGATGCGTTTTACAGGCACGATACCCAATTAAGTTTGGATGTCCCCAAGTCAATGGAATGCCGTTCGTGAATGGATTTTGGAATGAAATTCCTTACAAGAATGCCCCCAAGTCAACATGATCCTATGCTTGATGGGGCAAGACGATGCCCGGTTATGCCGAATGACTACGGATCTTCGAGTTAGCCTTGGGTTTTGAGTTGCCGTAGTAATTTGAAAGCATGGTCTCAAGAGTTGCATGGTGGTATGGGATGCCATGTGATTCTCGATAAACGCCACATGTGTAAAGTGCATGAATGCTAAGTGCATATGATGAGAATGATGCCATAGTCTGCACATGTGTAGCATGGATATATATGAGTTGCATGAGGAAAGTGCATGAATTAACTGTCATTTCAATTGCTTATGTGGCACATGCATGCTTTGATCGACTCTGTTTATGAATTGAGAGGCATGAGAATATCCTGTAGGTTGATGTTTGAGTCAGAAAGGCATGGATAAGTTTGTGGATTTGTACGCCTTTGATTAGGCCTCGAGAGATTTGAGTTGTTGCATGGTGCTTGGAATTATTGTTATTCATACCTGAATGATTAAATTGTGAACATCGTATGCTTAATGGAATCATGCACTCATGTAGTGATTGTTTATACTATAATTGGACACGTGACAAAGTGTTGCATATTAAATGGCCTAATTCCTGTTAATAGATACTGCAAAGGAAAGTCTTTGCTATTGATCTGCCATCGATAGATAACCTGCACGTTTAGGGCGTTTTCGAGGTGAATGGCTTCCCTATGTGAGGTCCAAGTAGTTCACTTGTTGAGTTTATCTCACTCCTCATTGTTTAACTTTTTTCAGGCCTTAATCATGGCTATCCGAGACCAAGCCAAAGTACCTTGAGATGGATGTGTACTAGATGCATTAGGGACACCACTTTTGAGGTTACCTTGTAGCATAGAAGTGCTAGGCCAATCTCGAATCCTCTTTGGAAGCGCATGTATGGCTAAATTGTTGGGGTGTAATTAGAGTTAACTTGTACTGGCTAATGTATGTGTTTATGAAAGTGTTTGTTGATGCGTTCCTAACTATTCCTGTTTGTTGGTTGGGTGAATTGTTTCTACTTCTGCTTGTGTATATAATCGATAATATGAATGGGTCGATGACGCCTCGTAGGACGTTGCAATTAAATGATATAAGTGAAAGGCAATAGCGTGGGTTGTCGCAAGCCTGAAGCGGGTCAGGGCATGACAAACATCCATTTCAATGGCCATCACCTTGCAGTAATAATGCTTTAGTCAACAAAATAAGCCAACAATCCAACTTCATTGTCGGAAATTCAATTCCATTAGGAGAACCAATCAACAAGCTTCAAACAAACCGTCCAATATGTAAACAATCGAGGATGAGTATCCCCATATAGTTGTGGAGAAACCTAGTCAAGGCAAAATATATTATATCTTTCATCTCAATACATTATCTATATTTACCAATAAATTAAAGTAGCTGCTAGCCTGCAATAATCATGTTAATATGATCCACAGGACTAGTTTCAATCCACATGTTGTGTGAACTGGCTTGGTCATTAGCCATGGTTAAACTGTACACATTAGTTAACCCATACCTTCCATATTTGATATTTTTTGCCACGTCGTCTCTCAAAGAAACTACCTGCATCAAGTTGTAGATGGGTTAAGATAAGTTAAATAAATTTTTCCTTGCTTACGACTCAGTTTAGTACTGTGCAAGGGTAATTATGTTTCAAAATCACAAATGCAATTTGGAACGAGAATCTAGTTTTTGAAGGGTGATAGTACAATTTTTTTTTTCAATTGTACGTTTATTTTTGTTTGACGGGATGGGCATTGCAAAAAGATAACATAGTTTGGATATTTTCTTTTTACTGCTTGTGAAAAAGGTCATTTTGTATGATTTTTTTACATATTGTTGAACTTGTTTTATATTAGGGCTTTGCTAGCATAATAGCCCTTAGCAAATTAATGCAAGAGTGACGATAGTTTGACTAAACACAGGGGAAAAAATGATAAATTATTGCCTGAATTTTGTGGTTTTTCAAAAGTGGATGATCAAGTGCTGGTTGCTTATCAATTTCAACACAATCAATGGTGCCTCCTTCCTTGGTCTTCATTAAAATACCATATATGATGGTCATTTCTCAAACAAACACAGTTCTAAACAAGTAGATAGCAGAATGCAATATAAAATTTAAAAGGACAAAATCACTGAGAATTTTTTAAAGATTAATTACCACAAATGTCTTCATGGGTGACTTGGTCATCATATGAACTTGTCTTTCCAAATTTCTATCATCATCTAGAGAGATGCTTGCCATCTCATACGTTGAAACACTTAAGAAAACAAGCAATGACAATGCAAGTTTCATTCTGACTTGCATAATGAATTTTGAAGTTTCGAAATGATGTTGCAGAGTCTATAGGTCATGTCTATTTATAAACAACAAAGTTTTAAGTTTTTTTTTTTTTCCCTTTTTGTGGTTGCTCTTTGTACCTTGGTGAAACCCCACACACCCGACAATGGGGTTCAACGCAAGAGATTATTTCATTAGAAAAGAGAAACTTGACCAATCGCAAGCATGCATTTTCATTAGAAATAAAATGGTTTCATTAGAAGAAAAGAAGCTCGACAAATGGCAAGCATGCATTCTCATTATTAAAAAGAGCAGATATGGATTATTTCACGGACAATTTGTAGTCTCCCAAATCAAATGAGAACTACATATGTTTAATATGAAAGAATAAATTGATGATGTATTTGATTCTATAAATTGGTCATGGCAAGTCATAACGTGTATGCAATGAAGGGAGCATAAGATAAGCTTGACAAATGGCAAGCGTGCATTTCTAGTAGAACTAAAATGGCAAGCATGCATTAATTCACGGACATTTTGTAGCCTCCTAAGTCATATATTATTTTAACCAAACCATGAGAACCACACCTTTGAAATTTGAAAGGATAGATCGTTACCATATTTCATTCAACCCCCTTAAATTAATTCTCTGTTCCATGATTTTTGTGACAAAAATAAAATCGATATAATCATTTGTACTCTTCCTTCACGGTTTTATCATTACCCAAAACTGAATGAAATTTTGATAAAGTGTATCTAAAATTCTTTTTCTTTTTCAAATCTCATGCCTACATTCAATCACATTATTTTAAGCATTCATAAGTATCATCCATAATATGATTCGACTTCATGAAAAATACATTCAAAGCATAGGCAAGGGAACTTGTTTCATAATAAAGTGGGCTATAACTCATGGCCATTAATTAGGAGTAATTTTCTTACACTATATGTTCGCCCGGCAAAAAGCGAACTCTCCTGAGCAGAATGAAAAGAAGCAATAACTTGTGGGAGGTCAATTTATAGGCGTTTTCGGTATTATCGCGATGGGATATTTTTCTGTCGTCTTTTGGAGATAGAACAGGCTCTCTTAATGGAGATGGAAATGATGCTATTACTGGAGAATAACGGATTAAATGTAGTCACAGCAAATTAGATGAAAATCATTAAAAATTATTTAGCCGGTTTTCTTGGAAAATTTGGAATGATAATATCCATTAATGGAATGACATGAGATTACTTGTATGAAAAAAATGGAATAATAAAAGTGATTAACATGAACAACAATAGCACATTGCAATCAAGAGATGAACAATACCACATGGAAATTAAGGGGAAGATCAATGGCACACACGATGGAAATGACATGCCTTTGCTAGATGGCTCTCCTCAATTCATGCTCCGCCTTAATCCTTGCAGACAAATTACTTACGGTACTTAATAAATTCAATGTAACTTTTAGTGCAATGCATGTGAACATACATGTGATGGACATGCAGGATGTGCAATGCATGTGCAACAGATGTGCAACGGATGTGCAATGCATGTGCAACGGATGTGCAACTCATCTGTTAACTATCATCAGGCTTCCCGAATGCCGTCCTACGTCCAAGTTACTCCAGTAGAACACTCTGAAATAGAACAAACCCAACAGAAGGGAGATATAAATAAAATGAACAGTCAAAGACATCCAAGCACAAGCAAAAAACACATCAACATGTAGATTTCTGAATGTGGTGCAAGTATAAACTGAAAGCAATAAATAAAATTCCCCTTTCAGTTCAAAAGACGTATCCTTATTTGTTGCTCAAAACAATAAACAATGTACCTAAAATCATGGCCCCATGTTGAGATGCAATGTGCCTGATTCTTAGTTTGAGTTGTTTGGGTAGAGGAGAGAAATTCGGCAGAAACTCCCTTCTCCTTAAATGCACTCGCTTGGTTTTTCTAACCAAGAGAATGCAGATCTGAGGATCACGCCGTCAAGTGGAGAGAGAAAGGCTGTCGTCGGGAGGGAGCAACGGCCGTCGGAGGAAGCACTAGACGGCGCAGTTCAGTGCGTTGAGTAGAGTGCGCCGAGAGTGTCGAGCGTCGTCGTCGTCGTCTAGTACTAAGAGTGGAAATTTAATTAAGAAAGCAAATGAAGCCTGATAAGATTTGAATTTGAGATTTTATAGAACTACAAGTTATTAAATAAAAGTGTAGTTTATTATTTAAATATTATAACATAACTTAAAACCAAGCCTTTAAGTCTTAGTTTGTGAGTACAATGAACAAATGAAAAATATTTTTACGGGCATGTGTGTGTTTCGTAGATTTAGGTGTTTAAGGCATTGGCTGAAGGGAGAAGAGGCAGGGAAAACAGAGATTTTCATTGACAATCTTCCGGGCGGACCTGACAACATCAATCTTGCCCCCGACGGATCTTTTTGGATTGCCCTATTGCAGGTATATCCGCAAGCTTTTCTCGAAATGATAACTAAAGATCTAAACCCAGAGAGATTAGTGCTTTCAGGGAGATAATAATGCCCCTGATTTTTGGCAAAACTACGTGCATGCCACTGCGAGGGGTTCAGCTTCTTTCGGACCTTGTGTTTTCGTACGCTCTGTCACTGCCCATTGCAAATTTGGTGCAGGTGACATCTGAAGGGTGGGAATTCGTGCACACCTCCAAGGCAGCCAAGCACTTGATAGCAACGTACCCAAGTATGATCAAGAAAGTGAATGGAGCGTACAGAAAAGCAAGTGTTTTGCATGTGGGAGCTGATGGCAAAATAATCAAGAAGCTTGACGATCCTGACGGGAAAGTCAACTCCTTTGTTACCTCAGCATTCGAGTTTGAGGGACATCTTTACCTGGGAAGTCTCAACGCCAACTTCATTGGAAAATTGCCCCTCATCTGATGATCTTGCCTAATGTAACGTTCACTTCAATTGGCATCTCATGCAATACCAGTTCGCCAATCTCGGTAGAGGCGAGTATTTCACATAGGAGGCAGCTGAGCTTACATGTATCATGGCATCATTTGCTTCACGGTTCTGAATTAAAGAACTTCGATGCTTCCAAGAGGCAGATGCAAGAAATTGTTGAATAGACTGTATTTATCTGATGGTTAAGCATTTAGCAAACTATTTTTAGAAAAAACCAAAAGACCTAAGGCGCAACTATGAAACTCAAATGGAACCGCAGACAAAATGAGGTTTCCTCGCATAATGACAGTTTCGGCAATCAAACCGTACGTATAATTCATAAAACAGAATTGCCATGTAGTTGATAGCAAATGCTTCTAAGCTTAAGAAGGAGGCAATTGATATGAGCAAAATTCGAGAACAGAGATCCTACTGCAACCTCATTCTTTTCTCCATATTCTTCTCCGCTGTCTCCGGCAATTTATCAACTGCTCTATCCTTTGCCTTCCTGCTTTTCATAAACTCAGAGAAGGAAGGAATTGCTGGCAGATTTGCAGCAGTAGTAGTAGAACTTTGCACCGAGGAAACACGAGAAGAACTGATGACACTAGGAACTTCTTCATTTATGGCCTCCATTATTACCTGGTTGACTGAAGATGAAGCTGAGCCTGAAGGTTCTTGTTTAGGTGGCATATTCTCTGAAGGCGAGTCATCACTGATCCTGAGCCGATTTGTCAGATCTGTAGAATTGGTTGTTGAGAGCCACCTTACAGTGTTTGCCACTTGGGAAAGATAAAATGACTTCCTGCTCTTTCCATATTTTTTGTAGCAGTCGTTCTCAAGGGAAGAAGCCGACTCTTCAATTTCTTTCCTGCAAATAAAGTTTGATGAGAAAAGACTTCATTAATCCATTTCTACGGCTTGGGTGTTTCTTGGACATTTTTATATGACACATCAGACTGAAGATTCAACCAGACAAAGCTCTTTTTCGCAACCTTAAACTAGCAGTGAAATATACTGAGAAAAACGAAGTGGTGGTGAAATAATTGCGACAAGAATCAGAAATGAGTAATATTACATTAAAGAGCCAAGACGTTGCTGAGCCAGCCTCAAGGCTTTGAACAATCTTTGCTTGCTAGTTTCTCTCAGCTCTTCCGATACTTCATTCTTGTCCACTTTATTCATCTGCAAGAAGTCATCGTAGTATTTTAGTAACCAACCACAAGTTCAACTTCTTTCATAATAGAGGACAAAGCTGCAACAGTGACCCATCTGTTTCCCATCTCATCTGATGCGTAGTTTTTGGTTTGTCAACAGCAGAAAGAGGAACAGCATTGTTCACGAGTCACTATTACAACAGATAACGGTTAAATCCCCATGAACATGAAAAGACAGATACCACGGCCTACCTTTCTATCTAAGCCTTGCTTCTGGTTGTAGTTTTCCTCAGCATGCGCCCAGAAATCAATTCTGTCATTTACTCTTGATTTGAATTTTGAGATAGTTGAGCTCTTCCTATGAATCAAATGGAAGGCACATGCGATCTTTCTATCAATCCTCTTCCGGCCGGCCAATTCTGTTTTGGGCATTACTTTTTTGGGCATTACTTGTCGTTCCGCCTTAATCCTTGTAGACAAATTACTTACGGTGCTTAATAAATTCAATGTAACTTTTAGTGCAATGCATGTGAACATACATGTGATGGACATGCAGGATGTGCAATGCATGTGCAAAGATGTGGAATGCATGTGCAATGTATGTGCAACGGATGTGCAATGCATGTGCAACGTATGTGCAATGGATGTGGAACTCATCTGTTAACTATCATCAAGTTTCTTGAAGGCTGTTCTACGTCCAAGTTACTCTAGTAGAACACACTGAAATAGAACAAAACCAACAGAGGGGAGATATAAATAAAATGAACAGTCAAAGACATCCAAGCACAAGCAAAAAACACATCAACATGTCGATTTCTGAATGTGGTGCAAGTATAAACTGAAAGCAACAAATAAAATTCCTCTTTTAGTTCAAAAGATGTATCCATATTTGTTGCTCAAAACAAATAAACAAGGTACCTAAAATCATGGCCCCATGTTGGGATGCAATGTGCTTGAAATACCACGAAGAAGATGAGAAATCCATTTTTAGGGATTGAGATTCTTTCATTGGAACACAAGACACCACAACTTTCCTCGTGAATATTCTACATAAAACTCACACCTCATCAATGGCAATCAAATTAAGCAACCCTCTAGAGTGAATTTTCATCAGCTTTGACATAAACCATGCTGCGGCAATCAATTCTGGAGTCACATACAGCAGCCTCAAGGAAGGTTTCCCAGACTCAAGGTCTTCATATATCTGAAAGCAAAACGTAAAAGTTAAGGGGCCTTGCTAATTGATTTTTTTTAAAATAATGTGCATCTTAAACTAATTAATGTTATGACTCTCGAGTTCCACAAATCCTCAAGCATGATCTTATCTCTCATTACCAATGCAAGACTCCAGATTCACCTTATTCTTAGTTTGAGTTGTTTGGGTAGAGGAGAGAAATTCGGCAGAAACTCCCTTCTCCTTCAATGCACTCACTTGGTTTTCCTAACCAAGAGAATGCAAATCTAAGGATCGCGTTGTCGAGTGGAGAGAGAAAGGCCGCCGTCGGTTGTCGGGAGGGAGCGACGGCCGTCGGAGGAAGCGCTAGATGGTGCGGTTTAGTGTGTTGGGTAGAGTGCGCCGAGAGCGTCGAGCATTGTCATCGTCGGAAGAGAGAAGGTCAGGAGGAGAGAGAAGACACAAGAGAGAGAGAACACGCTCTGGTCTGGTCTCGTCTGGGAGAAAAGTGAAGAGGGACGACGTGGACCTGCCGTTGGACAAGTGTCAAAGCATTCGTTCATAGCACAAATGACGTGTCCTTCGAGGCTACGCAATATTTTCTCGAAGCAAAGCCTCCCTTTTCGTGTTGGCCTATTATTTATACTACTTTTATATGAAAACGTAGACTTCTATCATACCAAAGAGTGATGTATGATATATTATTTATACTACTTTTTTATGAAAACGCAGACTTCTGTCGTACCGAAGAGTGATGGATGATATATTAGTGCACCAATTCTCATCACACATTAATGTATTATGCATTAATGGTATAGATTAAAGCAAACGGAAGGTACATGCGATCTTTCTATCAATCCTCTCCTGGCCGGCCAATTCTGTTTTGGCATTACTTTTTTAGCATTACTTGTTGTTCCGTGGTTTCTCTCTCCAGTCTCCAATGTTAAAATCAAGCTTCTCCATTTTTCTTGTTCTTGAAAATCTCATCACTTCATCTTCTCTCATTCTCATGAAAAAATAAAAAAAATCCACGTCGACATCTTTTGTTAGCCAAGCTAAGTAGAGTTAATAAAATGACTCAATTTTATTAATTTGATAAATTTTATGACTTGATTGGATATTTTACAATTGTGAGGATCAAGTGGCAGCCCTCGATTAGGACTAGGCGGAGGGTTAGCGAGCCTTACTTGCTGGACCCCATAACCCTTGCCAACCATTCCCCCATCATCACTAGTTGGCAACGCCCTTGCTACTTGCTACTTGCTTCTTCTTCTTTTTTAATTTTAGTTTATTTTTATTTAATTTAAATAAGATGTGTATAAAAAAATCATATTTAGATCAAAATAACGTCGTTTTAATCACATTATCACCACATAGGAGAAAGAAATATTAAATAAAAAACAATGTCAATATTAAATAAAAGGATCCAATTACGTTAATTTGACAAGTTTTGGAGTTTAATTGTACATTTTATAATAGCAAGGGTCGAGTGGCAACCCTTGCTTGGATTGGGCGAGGGTTAGCGACCCTCACTTGCAGAATTTGGCAACCCCTACCAACCATTCCCCCATCATTGCTAAATAGCAACGCTCTTGTTTCTTGTTTCTTCTTCTTCTTCTTCTTTTTTAATATATATATATAATTTTAACTTTTTTATTTAATTTAATAAAATTTGTATAAAAAAATCATATTTAGATTTTCAAAAAAATACCATTTTAATCTTATGTTTTGCATCTCCACATAAAAGGAGAAAATATTAAATAAAAAACCATTTATCTTCGTAAATCAAGTTAAGAAATTTTAGAACTTGATTATATATTATGTAAATTTTAAAATTTAGTTATACTTTCATCATAAATTTTAAGATTTAAGACTTTAATAAGTTTTAGGATGGCACATATCCCTCATTTTAATTTAGCTTGCTCTCCGGACTAATCGCAAGAGCGACGGCGACCCACCAACGCCGGTCCGTCTCCGGGATTATCAAGCAAAACCTTCGCCAGTCTTAGCCGCGGGAAGCGAAACCGGAGGACGAGGCAAGTGCCACCGTTTCGTTTTGCCTCGATTTGTGCTATTGTTTCCTGGAAAGTTGGAATTTTTTGGGCATCGGTTTGCTTGATCAAGTGGAAAACTTGCAGATGAAGAAGTCGCCGTTGCCATTGCAAAGCGCGAGCATCGGCGAGGGCAGGAATAAGAAATGGGGCAGAGAGGCTCTGGTGAAGCTCCTGCGATGGCATTTTGGGCATGCCCAGTTCAGAGGCAAGCAGCTAGAGGCCATTGAAGCTGTTCTGTCAGGTCAAATTCATGACAACATGCATAACCCTTGATTCTTTTCTGATAATCAGTGAATGTGCTTCTGCTTCCTTGATAAAACCATTGCAAACCGACGAATGCAGATGGTTTTTTTTTTTTTTTAAAATTTTTTTTTGTAAGAAAGAATAATGGGAAAATGGTGTCAATTGGGGTTTTCCTGATGCTTTATATGCTCCGTGTTGGTGAGTGAAGGAAGAGATTGTTTCTGCCTGATGCCAACTGGAGGAGGGAAGTCAATGTGTTACCAGATACCTGCACTGGCCAAAACAGGGATTGTGCTTGTTGTGTGTCCTTTAATAGGTGAATGCCCTCTTGCCCTTGTAACAAATTAAGTTCCTAAATGGTTCTTTTCATCTGCATGAGAATTTGGTTGAGTTTTTATTGGCACAGGATGATCAGACTGATATGTGTTAAATTGGTGATCTTCAATTTGTTCACAGCTTTGATGGTAAGCATGAGAGGTAGCTTATCACTAATAGTTACTACTGTGATCTTTGTAAATTCTCAAGTGTATGCTACCAAATTTTCTTTGGTTAGGAAAACCAAGTGAGTGCATTGAAGGAGAAGGGAGTTTCTGCCGAATTTCTCTCCTCTACCCAAACAACTCAAACTAAGAATAAGGTGAATCTGGAGTCTTGCATTGATAATGAGAGATATGATCATGCTTGAGGATTTGTGGAGCTCGAGAGTTGCAACATTAATCCGTTTAAGATGCACATTATGTTAAAAAAGCAATTAGCAAGGCCCCTTAACTTTTACATTTTGCTTTCAGATATATGAAGACCTTGAGTCTGGGAAACCTTCCTTGAGGCTGCTGTATGTGACTCCAGAATTGATTGCCACAGCAGGGTTTATGTCAAAGCTGATGAAAATTCACTCTAGAGGGTTGCTTAATTTGATTGCCATTGATGAGGTGTGAGTTTTGTGTAGAATATTCACGAGGACAGTTGTGGTGTCTTGTGTTCCAATGAAAGAATCTTGATCCCTAAAAATGGATTTCTCTTCTTCTTCATGGTATTTCAGGCACATTGCATCTCAACATGGGGCCATGATTTCAGGTACCTTGTTTATTTGTTTCGAGCAACAAATATGGATGTGTCTTTTGAACTGAAAGGGGAATTTTATTTATTGCTTTCAGTTTATACTTGCACCACATTCGGAAATCGACATGTAGATATTTTTTTTTTGCTTCTGCTTGGATGTCTTTGACTGTTCATTTTATTTATATCTCTCCTCTGTTGGTTTTGTTCTATTTCAGAGTGTTCTACTGTGTATTTCTAGGACATTATTATCAATTTAACTCATGCCTGTTGATGTTACTGTTCTTAATGGGTGCGGTGTCCATAGTGATGCCACTAGGGAGACATCTTAGTCTATCAACCAGATGGTCTTGCTCTTTTGACAAAATAGGTCAAGCAGCAGAGATTCTGTAAGAATCTTAACTGAAAAATCTTTTATTGGAGGCATAAAAGCAAATTTCTTTCTTATTGATTTTAGTTATTGTTTATTAATAGTTCTAGTGAATAAGTAAATAAGCGAATAAACTTGCATAACAAGCTTTGGGATATTGCACAAACTTAATGCATCATATGAGAAGTAAAATTTCTATAGTGTTAAAATAGGCTTAGTATCCTAAATAGCTTTATGAATTACCTCCTTAAATGATATCTTGAAGCATTTATGGACTCTTTAGTGATATATTTGAACATGTAATTGGAATTTATGCTGCAGTGATCATGAGGCTGTCCAAATGCAGACACCTGTTGTCAATTTTAGCTTTCTTTAAACTTGATATATATACATAAGCATGGACAACCACTTCACACACATTGAGACATGTTTATTTGCAGTTGTCGAGGCATATTACATGAGTGTGAGCAAGTGCTTGAATGTCTGTCTCTTAACTTTGTGAACTTTAATGGTTGGATCACCCACACACGTTTACCTTTTTCTCATCAAAGTTTCAAACTAGAAACAGTTTTTCATCCTTTTTTTGTGTTTGATCTGGTTCAAACAGGCCGAGCTACCGGAAGCTTTCCTCTTTGAGGAATCGCCTGCCTGGCATACCAATACTGGCATTGACAGCAACTGCTGTTCCTAAGTAAGTGGTCTTGACTGAATTATGGAAGAAATGACCTTACTTACTACAGGGAGAGATCTGGATTTCTTATATAAGATAACTGATGTGACTAGTCTATAGATCTCCATGTTTTGGCCTCATAATTTTTGAAGGGCTTTGTTTATGGATGTGTCTTGGTTTCCTAGGTGGCATGGCTTGTCACTTGTTCAAACCATATCTCATTTATAGAAGTGGAATAACCAAAGCAAAATCAATCAACCTGATTAAGACATGCATCATATGGGAGCTTTGATTTTTGTGAATGAATGTAATTAGATAGCATGCATACTTTTCCCTTGACAAATATTGTCAAAATTGCATGTGCTCAAGCTTGCATTATTTGAGAAGCAGGTACTTTTTGGCAATTATGCGGCAAGTGAAACCCAATCTGATTGAACAAAAATGGGTGCATTGATTGGTGTTGACGTTCCAATGTTCTGCTAGTGGTTCAGGATGATTTGAAAAAGAAATACTGTTTTGTTGACTGCTAGTGTAAATAATTTACACATTCATCGTGGGATGAGTGATGTGCGATTGGAGTTAGTTTTTTTTATTGAAATTTTCCATATATCAACCATGATAACCATCCAGTAGGATGTACAAACTATCTTTTACTCTGGAAGTACACCTAATAAATATCCTGTAAACAATTTCTGAATTGTTCAAATCTTTAGTTGTGGTCATGTTTGGAAAGATCCAAGACCTTTTTTGGCTGGAAAGTCATTGTTGAACTTCTCAAAGACTTGCACCTCTTGTTGAACTTCTTAAAGAATTGTACCTTTTGTTGAACTTCTTGACTGTTGTACCTCTCTGGTTTTGGATACATCGACAATCTGTTCTTTTATCTAAATGACTCCAGCCAATTCTGATTACCAGATGTTTTGGCTGTTGATTTTTCATTAACTGTTAATTATTTTCCATTTTCTTTTGTAGTAGAAGCCTGTCAGAGGGCGTGATGTTGGCATTTTTATAGCATCAGATGTAGTGGCTATTCCATTATGTTTTTTCACATTTTATTTTTTACCAGAATCTACCAATTCCTTTTTTTTTTCAGGGTGCAAAATGATGTCATGCAATCCTTAGGGATGCAAAACCCTCTGGTTCTAACATCATCTTTCAACCGTCCAAATATATATTATGAAGGTTGGCTCTTCAAGTTTCATATGTTATGCCTCTAGTTCATCTCATGTAACTGAAGAGAGGTAGAGACATAAATTGTTATTTAAAGGATCTTTTGGACTTCAATTTGCATGGAATTAAAATTATTTAGTCTGCTATCAGATGAAGGTTATTGGAATCAGAGAAAGCTTGTGAGGGAAAATTTCTTTCAGCATTGGCTGGCAATAACCATTTTCTCTAGGATAATCTCTGGCTCAGCTAGCTGATGCAGAGAAAACACAAGAATATGAATGTATTTACTGTAGCGTAAGGAAATCATTCTTTGTTTCTTACAAATTGCTTGGCTGTTGATGCGAGGCCTGGTAAAAAAATTTATTCTCCGAAAGTGTAGATAATGTGGAGGCACTTCGGTAAAAAATAAATGGGATAATGTGGAGGCACATCCCATATGCACACGTTAGTCTCTAAATGTAATATACCTTTTCTGTTGGCATTCTAGGTTTGAGTTACATCTCCTAGGATAATTATGGTTAAGAGTAACTCTCAACAATCAAAAGCCACAAAGGAATCGTTCCTCCCTGTTTCTCTCTGTGTGTCCTCAGTCTCAGCTTCAATGAGTTATCACTTTACCATGATTCCTGTGATTTCTGAAGTCTAGGAGAAAGTCCTGATCAAAGATCTGTTAAGGTTCTCTAGGTTGCTAAAGAAAAAGGCCACTTTAATGGGCTGCTTATAAAATACTTAAGAACACTCGTTTTTCCTTTTTCTTGTAATATCTTTTTCTGGGGGCCAACGTTTCTTGTGCAAATTTGCTGTTTGGCTTTTGCAAGAATATTAAGTGAAAAGATCTGGTTCCAACAGAAGTTTTAATTTGGAGAGTTGGCGTTGAGTATTATTATCAGCAAATCCTGATAGCTCAGGACCAACATTTTGTAATAAATGAAAAGGCATCAGGATTCCGGATCCTTTTTTATAATCAACATAATAAAGGTTAATTTTGCAATTATTATTGTCATTTTGCTACAGACTACTCTACTAAAGTTCATTTGCAGTACTTTTGCATCTGAACAAGTCTCTCCTGGCGCAGTCCGGTACAAAGATATTCTGGATGATGCATACGCCGACTTATTGAAGAAACTCAAAACTTCTGGTGCTGTTTGCTCGATTATTTACTGCCTGGAACGCACAATGTGTGATAACCTGTCTGCTTACCTGTCAGAAAACGGAATATCATGTGCTGGTAATTATACTTTCTTTCATAAGTCTGTACAGGATTGTCAGGTGGCCATTGATATCTATCCTGTTTTTACTTCTCAGCTTACCACGCGGGGCAGAATGACAAGCTGCGGAGTTCCATCTTAGATGATTGGCTTTCTTCTAAGATACAAGTTGTTGTGGCCACAGTGGCTTTTGGGTAAGAGAACCCTTGATAGCCTCAACTATTCAAATTTTTTAATTTTTTGCTCATTCAACATGACCATTTTTTTGCAATGGATGAATTTTGTTGGGGGAAGGTACTTAACTACTTTTCCTATTTTACAATGTTTTCGTTCTTGAGATGCTTTCTTGCTTCTCCTTGATTTACAATCTTCAATCAATCAGGAATATGATGTAACTATTTGTTTTGGTTGTGTTGTTCCACTTGGGAGCTGTTCTGCTGCATGCACAGTTACTCTGCTTCTGATGTTTCTTCAGGATGGTAAGATAACGCAAGGCAATGCACTCAAATTAACTTGAGTTTCATCACCCTGCATGACTGTTCAGCTGATGCCTATCTATCGTTGAATGTGGTCTATACTCGCAGGGTATTGACAGAAAGGATGTGAGGATTGTTTGCCACTTTAACATTCCAAAATCAATGGAAGCATTTTATCAAGAATCAGGTAGAGCCGGCCGCGATCAATTGCCCTCTACGAGTATATTGTATTATGGGATTGATGATCGCAAGAGAATGGTCAGGTCTCTGGCTTCTTGATTCTGATTGCTATTTGTCTCAATGAAATTTCTTGATGAGCTCACACATACTTTCAGGAATTTATTCTAAGCAAGGCTAAGGATAAGAAGCCACAAAGCTCCAGTTCACAGGATGGGTTGCTCAAAAAGTTACAAGCTGACTTCAATCAGGTGATCCATAGCTTTTCTATTGTTGTCGTATATGTACCTTGTCCAGGTATATACTGATTTTAGGTACTGATTGGTGCGCAGATGGTTGAATATTGTGAAGGATCTGGGTGTCGGCGCAGAAAGATTCTTGAGAGTTTTGGTGAACAGGTTGTGGTAACTTTTTGTGCTTCATAATGTAACTGGTGCTAATGTGTTTTCAGAGCTTGCTAAATTTTGAATTGAATCATAAGTTGTGTCAATGCATAATCTTAGGTACCTGCATCCCTCTGTAAAAACTCGTGCGATGCATGCAAACTTCCAAACCAGGTTGCCAGGCAGTTGGAGGAGCTTACAACTACTTGTGTTTCTCGTCAGAGAAACCAGTTCTCCAGAATCCTGATGCACAGGTTTTGTTTTGTGCTATTCGTTATGTTTGAAGCTCCTCAGTAATTTAGCTTGCAGCCAACCTTTTCAGTTTTATGTTGCTAGAAGTGACATTATTCATAATTAAATGCTAATTCTCATGCATTTTCTAATCGATCAGCGCGGTAGATATGAGTGATGAAGGACAGTATTCTGAATTTTGGAATCGTGATGATGAAGCGAGTTGTTCAGAGGAAGACATTTCTGACTCTGATGGTAATATGTGCATGGCAATATTTACCTGACTCCTATCCAATTATGTTTGAAGAAATAGTCAGTGTCAATCTTTTCCAGCCGATGTACCTATTCTGGCTGATGTTGTCGCATTCTCTGATGTGTGAAGATTCTAATGCAGATGGCATTGATGTTAGGAAGAGCTCAACTATCTCAAAATTCAAATCAGGAGTAAATGACAGAATTGATTTCTGGGCGCATGCTGAGAAAAACTACAACCAGAAGCAAGGCTTAGATAGAAAGGTAGGCCGTGGTATCTGTCTTTTCATGTTCATGGGGATTTAGCCGTTATCTGTTGTAATAGTGACTCGTGAACAATGCTGTTCCTCTTTCTGCTGTTGACAAACCAAAAACTACGCATCAGATGAGATGGGAAACAGATGGGTCACTGTTGCAACTTTGTCCTCTATTATGAAAGAAGTTGAACTTGTGGTTGGTTACTAAAATACTACAATGACTTCTTGCAGATGAATAAAGTGGACAATAATGAAGTATCGGAAGAGCTGAGAGAAACTAGCAAGCAAAGATTGTTCAAAGCCTTGAGGCTGGCTCAGCAACGTCTTGGCTCTTTAATGTAATATTACTCATTTCTGATTCTTGTCACAATTATTTCACCACCACTTCGTTTTTCTCAGTATATTTCACTGCTAGTTTAAGGTTGCGAAAAAGAGCTTTGTCTGGTTGAATCTTCAGTCTGATGTGTCATATAAAAATGTCTAAGAAACACCCAAGCCGTAGAAATGGAATAATGAAGTCTTTTCTCATCAAACTTTATTTGCAGGAATGAAATTGAAGAGTCGGCTTCTTCCCTTGAGAATGACTGCTACAAAAAATATGGAAAGAGCAGGAAGTCATTTTATCTTTCCCAAGTGGCAAACACTGTAAGGTGGCTCTCAACAACCAATTCTACAGATCTGACAAATCGGCTCAGAATCAGTGATGACTCGCCTTCAGAGAATATGCCACCTAAACAAGAACCTTCAGGCTCAGCTTCATCTTCAGTCAACCAGGTAATAATGGAGGCCATAAATGAAGAAGTTCCTAGCGTCATTAGTTCTTCTTGTGTTTCCTCGGTGCAAAGTTCTACTACCCCTGCTGCAAGTCTGCCAGCAATTCCTTCCTTCTCTGAGTTTATGAAAAGCAGGAAGGCAAAGGATAGAGCAGTTGATAAATTGCCAGAGACAGCGGAGAAGAATATGGAGAAAAGAATGAGGTTGCAGTAGGATCTCTGTTCTCGAATTTTGCTCATATCAATTGCCTCCTTCTTGAGCTTAGAAGCATTTGCTATCAACTATATGGCAATTCTGTTTATTGAATTATACGTACGGTTTGATTGCCAAAACTGTCATTATGTGAGGAAACCTCATTTTGTCTGCGGTTCCATTTGAGTTTCATAGTTGCGCCTTAGGTCTTTTGGTTTTTTCGAAAAATAGTTTGCTAAATGCTTAACCATCAGATAGATTCAGTCTATTCAACAATTTCTTCCATCTCTTGGAAGCATCGAAGTTCTTTAATTCAGAACCGTGAAGCAAATGATGCCATGATACATGTAAGCTCAGCTGCCTCCTATGTGAAATACTCGCCTCTACCGAGATTGGTGAACTGGTATTGCATGAGATGCCAATTGAAGTGAACGTTACATTAGGCAAGATCATCAGATGAGGGGCAATTTTCCAATGAAGTTGGCGTTGAGACTTCCCAGGTAAAGATGTCCCTCAAACTCGAATGCTGAGGTAACAAAGGAGTTGATTTTCCCGTCAGGATCGTCAAGCTTCTTGATTATTTTGCCATCAGCTCCCACATGCAAAACACTTGCTTTTCTGTACGCTCCATTCACTTTCTTGATCATACTTGGGTACGTTGCTATCAAGTGCTTGGCTGCCTTGGAGGTGTGCACGAATTCCCACCCCTCAGATGTCACCTGCACCAAATTTGCAATGAGCAGTGACAGAGCGTACGAAAAAACAAGGTCCGAAAGAAGCTGAACCCCTCGCAGTGGCATGCACGTAGTTTTGCCCAAAATCAGGGGCATTATTGGCTTTAGATCTTTAGTTATCATTTTGAGAAAAGCTTGTGGATATACCTGCAATAAGGCGATCCAAAAAGATCCGTCGGGGGCAAGATTGATGTTGTCAGGTCCGCCCGGAAGATTGTCAATGAAAATCTCTGTTTTCCCTGCCTCTTCTCCCTTCAGCCAATGCCTTAAACACCTAAATCTACGAAACACACACATGTCCATAAGCAGAATTGCACCACATTTTTTCCTGTCTTTCCGCTAAACTACCCTAAGATGCTTTATTTTTCAAGAGAAATCTCAATGTATGAACTCTATAAATTGTGAATTGAGGGATATACTCACTTCCAAGTTTCACAGACAATGAGAAAATCTTCATCCCTAGAGAGAGCAACACCATTGGCGAAGCACAAGTCATCAAGAACAATCGAAGTTTGTGACGATGAAGGGTTGAATTTGAGAAGCTGGCCATGAGGTTTCGCCTCGAGGACATCCAAGTACCAATTGTGGAGGGAGAACTTGGTGCTGGCTACGCTGAAATATAGACTCCCGTCTAATGCTTCAATGACGTCGTCTGCGAATCTATATGTGGCAATCATAGTAAAAACATTAAATTTTGACGGTTTTTTGTGATAAATTTGCTCCTTGTGCTTATGTCAATTTGTGTGCATCCACCATAAGCCTCCAACCTCAGCCTATTTCCGGCCAGACTCGATGGTATTCGGTGTCATGCTTGATCCACCAGATGAATATAATTGCATTTGATCTACCAAGGTCGTCTAAACCTATCAATCATTATGGCAATTAATTTTTTAACCCAAAATGCGGTCTGAGTTTGGTCCGGGATCAGGTCTAATTGCTAGTGTTTCCTGAATTTGCTCCATCTAGCATATTATGCAGTATATATAGAGATAGCAACATCAAATGTACGTAATATTGTAGGAATTAGTCTACTAAATAATCTGACAAACTCTAATTTAGCATATAAGAGAGTTACTTATGACCTATTAAACCTTCTTGGTATCTTCAACATTGTTGTTGGAGGAATACAAGGCAAGACGATCTATTTTCACATATCCCCAATAATCTGTTCTTTTCTTTTTCTAATTTGAATAACAATGTAATGCTATCCTAATTGCGAACTCAGCCATTTGTCTTTTCCATGACAAAGACAACTCATTTTAACAAGTAAATTCCATAAAATTTTGTCAAAATTTTGTCATAAGAATACCCGCTAATAAATTTAAATAGAGCTCAACTCTTTTTTGTCCTTATAAATTTTCCAAATTCTTATAATCGAAAGTACTCGAATGTCTAAATTAATTATGAGTTCAAGTAGGAGGGCTCATCAGATAAGGATGTGCAGCCTTGTACGTCCCTTCACAGACTACGGTCCCTTGTCCACTTCCCTTTGTGAGGAGGAGGTCGAGAAAATCTCAGAGCCACGCAAATTGATAGACAAAAGAACAGCTTACATGACTGCAACATCTCTGTTGTTGTCCGGTTACTTACAAACAAACACCCATCATACGTCGTTGTCAATGACAAAGTGAGGAAGAAAAGGGGAGACACCCTAAAACTTCAGCCACACATGGCACATCAATCCAATGAAAAGCTGCAACCTTTCTTCTATGTTATCTTCGCAACATGTTATAATATTTAAATAATAAATTACACATTCATTTAAATAATTTAAAATTTTAAACATTAATTATAATTATATAAAATCTCAAATTCAAATCTTATCAATTTTCATTTACTTTCTTAATTAAATTTTCACTCTTAGTATTAGATGAAGTACCGGATTAAGTGTGAAAGGAAATGTTATAGTATATATATGATAAATTATTCAATTTAACAGTTTAGGTTTTTAGAATAATTTACTGTGAGTGAGAATGTTATAATAGTCGAATGATAAATCACGCACTCATTTAATAATTTAAACTTTTAGAATAGTTAATTGTAGTTCTATAAAATCTCATAAGTTGTCACGTTTAGTATTTCGCTCATTGTATGCTCCTGGGGCCACTCGAGAGAATAGATGTGCGTGTTTTCAGGAATTATTGGTGTGAGTGGAAAGAGTGTCCGAGGAATAGGTTGAAAGTGAAAAGAACTACTGGCGAACACAATGATTAAGAACATTACCTTAATTCAGATCCATTAACATGCGATAACAGGACCTTCGGATGACCATCTTCATCGACCCAGATCAAGCCCTAGCCAAATCACAATCATCAAGAGCTTACCCATAAACGCTTCACAATTCATTTCATAAACCAAGATCATCATCTCTTTTATCTTATCATGCACACCTTTTCATCATCACACACAATGATACCACCTCTCCTGGTCGCTGTAATCCCCAGAAGAGTCTGACTGTTCAACATGGTCCAATTTTCCCAGGACCCGTCTCGATGCAACCTCTTGATCCAACCATCTCTAGTCGCAGTGTGGAGCACGCCTTTTTCGTCTACCAATACGTCCTCTGGGTCTTTCACTACACCCTCTCCAACTTTATCCACAGCCTGCATGAACCAGAAAGCTTTTCACATGAATGAAGAACCGAGAAATGAAAGAAATGATAGTTGGAACCTTCTGTATGACGAAGCTTTTCAATTACCTGCAAGTGGGTGTTTGTGGGAAGAGAAGGTAAAGACGATGGTTGCGGTAAATGGAGCAAGTCGGGAGATATCGGCGAAAAGATGAAGATTTGAAGCACTACGGCGAGGACGCAAGCCAAGACGAAGCCGGAGAATGGTGGCAAAAAGCGGGCCAAGAAGCCGAATAGAGCCATCGTGATAGAGGGAAAGAGTGACAAGGATGAAATCTAGAAGAAGAAATGTTTTTGACGGGAATATAAGTCTACTTATTGTGAGAGAACCGTAAGAGAAGACGGGTCTGAGTTTTCGGCGGAGATGAAGAAAATTGTTCAATTATTACTCGAATTTGAATCGTATACGAAACTTGATCCGGTTGAACGATGTAGATAGGTTAGGACATAAATCCAAAAATTTTAATTGGATTAGAATTCCTTTTGGAGGCATGGTGATTTGTTTCTATTAGAAGTGGAAAAGAATAGTATCTAGATTTGTTTCATCTTTGGTCCCTATCCAGCCATTTGCGAGAACAAGCCTTGCCACTGTTGATGAGGTTGGCCTTGCCCAGCCATGGCAAGGGGAGCTATCCATCGTTGGGAAAGGCCTCGCCAGATTTGGCGAGGCTTGACCGCACCCTCAGTAGTGGCTAGTGAGGGGAGCCTCATCATTGACCAGTGAGCCTCACCAACTCTTGTCTCTAACCGGCCCCAATGGCGATTAATTAAAAAAAGGAGGATAAAAAAAAAGAAATAAATAATATTAAAAATTATTCATGTCATCATTGGTCGGATGATCAACGTCCACGTCAGTGTTGGCTAGCTAAATTGGTTGGTTAGATTAAATTGATACAAATATAGATAATTTATAACTAAATTGGCATAATTACAATAGATTTGAAACTTTTCTAATAATTTTCCCTCATTTTGTCTATGGTTTGTTTTCAGTTTCATAGTGGCACCTCAGGTCTTTCATACTTTTCAAATGATAGTTTGCTTAAAGGTTGACCATCGGGTAAATTCAGTCTACTCAACAATTTCTTGAAATTGTCATGGAATCTGCCTCTTGAAATCATCGAAGTTTCGCAGTTCAAAACCAGCGAAGCAAATGATGCGATAATACGTGGAAAAGCTCAACTGCCTCCCCATGTGAAATACTCCCGTCTACCGAGATCGCTGTAACACAATTAGAGTGAACGTTACATTAGGCATATTCATCAGATGAGGGGCAATTTTCCAATGAAGTTGGAGTTGAGACTTGATGACCCTCAAACTCAAATGCTGAGGTAACAAAGGAGATGACTTTCCCGTCAGGATCGTCGAGCTTCTTGATTATTTTGCCATCAGCTCCCACATGCAAAACACTTGCTTTTCTGTACACTCCACTCGCTTTCTTGATCATGTTGAGAAATCAAGTGGATGTGCAAGTAAAATAATCACTTTATTTTATATAAGCAATATTACAAACTCTTTACACACACCACTCTCTTACACCTCTCACACCTCACATGAACACAATTTCTTGCACACACCCACTCACTCTTTCTCACTCTACACTTCACGCCACCTACTGCCACCCACTCACACACTCATGTACACACCCCACACTTTACGTACACACACTCCTCACACTTCTTACACTCCTCACACAAGGGGCAAGAACCCCTATTTATAGGGTGTAAAGTCGGCACACATCCACTGACTTCCCACACCAAATTTGTCTTTTTCCTTAGTATTTTATTGCAACTTGGGTCAACAATTGCGGCTGAGAATTGTCTGGAGAGAGGGAGAGAAATCTGGAGGAGTAACGAGAGAGATCTAGAGTAATAGAAAGAGAGAGAGAGAGAGAGAGAGAGTAATCTGGAAAAATCCAGAGAGAGAGAGACGGTGCCCTTCTCAACACTCCCCCTCACCGATTATTCTCTCTTAATTTAGATATGGTAACCGTGCCGATATTGTTTTTGGATTCTTTAATTGTCTCCCTCCATTCAACATATTGCGAAGCTTCCTCATATGTGGATGGCTCTATGGCTCCATCTTCTGTTGCTTCTCCTGCTGTGTCTTTCCACAGAGTTTTGTGATCCTTGAACTTTTGCAATACCAATTCATTATGCCCTTTAGTCTCCTTTTCCTTCTTCTCACTCAATTTGGTCTTTGTATTCAGCATATCTCCTCTAAGAATTTTGAGATTGAAACTCATCCGGTCAAGCCTCTCATTTGTGACTTTCATTTCGTGCTTCAACCGATTCAATCCCATCCGAAGCACTTTAGTGGAGATATCTTGATCCTTTTTCTTATAAAATTTATTCTCCTCAATCTTATTCCACCTATCTTTGCACCATGGGATGTAAGGTGTAGATGGCCTCCTTTCCTCAAAGAAACCTTTCTTCTTCTCCTTCATGTGTTTGATATCTCTCTCAGCATAACCAATTGGGAACATCATAGTGGGGTTGAGATCTTGAAGCTTTTGCGGCTTCTTGAACTCACATCGGAACTTCTCTAGCTCCCTTTCTTTTGCCTTGAGCTCTCGATCCTTTTGCCTTATCATCTCATCCCTTTTCTTCAACATATTCTCCATCTTTGCATTCTTAACTTTTAGCTTCTTTATCATCTCCTGCATCTCTTGCAGTTTCTTTTCACGACTGCTTGTTGGTGTTGTTAGTTGCTTCTTCAAATTCTCCCTTGGCTTGCTCTTATTCGGGGTCGTGATAGAACCTGTCGAATTATCCAACTCAACTATACAAGCTGTTGCAAGCTCTTCTCGTTCCTTCATTGCAACAGGCGTTTGAAAGTCCCATTCTTCTTCACTTTCAATCTCCTTTTTGCAAGAGGTGACGACATTTCCTTCTTCCTGCCTGTACCAACAGAATCGAGCAATATGTCCTACCTTGCCACAAACATAGCACCGTTTGCTACGCCTTTTGTTGCTCTTATCTTCGTCGTTGTCGTCGTCACGATCTTGATGAGCTCCCCCTGGCTGATAACCCTTATTTTCGGGTTGCCTCCACCAATCTCCATGATCTTTCCATGGTTTGCCATCTCTTGCACCTGCTCTATTTCTAGTCTGGCCCTTGAACCCTCTTTTATTACTGAAGAGGGCACTTTCATCCTCTTTAATTGAGCCCTTAGGGATTTGTTTATCTAAGGCCTCTTGATTGGCCAATATATTTTCCAACTCAGTTAGAGTTGGCTCATTTGCCCATCCACGAGTGGCCGTAACAATACCATTATACTCCGGCCTTAACCCGTGAATTATTATTCTTCTCATTCTTGTCTCAGAGATGGCATTCTGAGGATCTAATTTTGAAATTTCTTCGCAAATAGATTTAACTTTAGAAAAGTATTGACTTACCATCATACTCTGTTGCGAGATTGAGAGGAGCTTGTTCTCCAGGCATTGTAACTTGGCATCGTTTGTCCTTGCAAACAGCGTCGCCAAGTTATCTCACGCCTCCTTCGGGGTCGTTGCACTCTTTATGTGTTGCAGTAATTCATCTTCAACAGTCACGGCAAGAACGTAAAGAGCCTTACCTGACTTGACGTTCCACTTTCTTAAATCACAATCATTTATGGGTGGTGTGGTGTTGTTGCCGCCAACAATATCCCATAAATCCTGTCCAAGCAAATAATACCGCATGCGGGTACTCAAATTATTATAATTAAAGTCATTGAACTTCTCCATCCCGTTCACCGGACTCGACAAATCCACCATGGTGACTTGAGTATAATGCCCCGCACTATACCAAGTAAGCCTGGTCCCGGACCAACCGACTTCACAATCCCAGATTGCGCACTAGTAGAATTCCGACGTCCTTCACTTCTTCGCTCCTCGGCTCGACGATCCCTGACCGCCTTGCTCACTTACAATGGTCCCTGACCACTGTCTTCGCACGGCCTCTAATGACCTGCTCTGATATCACTTGTTGAGAAATCAAGTGGATGTGTAAGTAAAATAATTACTTTATTTTATATAAGCAATATTACAAACTCTTTACACACACCACTCTCTTACACCTCTCACACATCACATGAACACAATTTCTTGCACACACCCACTCACTCTTTCTCACTCTACACTTCACGCCACCTACTCCCACCCACTCACACACTCACGTACACACCTCACTTTATGTACACACACTCCTCACACTTCTTACACTCCTCACACAAGGGGCAAGAACCCCTATTTATAGGGTGTAAAGTCGGCACACGTCCACCGACTTCCCACACTAAATTTGTCTTTTTCCTTATTATTTTATTGCAACTTGGGTCAACAATTGCGGCTGAGAATTGTCTGGAGAGAGGGAGAGAAATCTGGAGGAGTAACGAGAGAGATCTAGAGTAATAGAGAGAGAGAGAGAGAGAGAGAGAGAGAGAGTAATCTGGAAAAATGCAGAGAGAGAGAGGCGGTGCCCTTCTCAACAGATCAAACTAGGGTACGTTGCTATCAAGTGCTTGGCTGCCTTGGAGGCGTGCACGAACTCCCACCCATCACATATCAACTGCATCAATTTGCAAAAGAGCAGTGATGGAGCTTCCGCAAAACATGGTCCGAAAGAAGTCGAAACCTTCGCGATGGCATGTATGCAATTTTTGCCCAAAATCAGGGGCACTATTGTCTCCTTAAGAGCACCAATCACTTTGGATTTAGATTTTCAGTTGTTATCTCGCGAAAATCTTGCAAATATACCTGCTGTAGGGCAATCCAGAAAGATTCTTCGGGGCCAAGATTGAAGTTGTCGGGTCCATCCGGAAGATTGTCGATGAAAATCTATATTTTCCTTGCCTCATCTCCCTTTAGCTGATGCTTCAAACACCTAAATTTGCGAAACAGACACATGCACATAAGCAGAATTGCATCACATTTTTTCCTGTCTTTCTGCTAAACTGTGTTAAGATGCTTTGTTTTCAAGAGAAATTCCAATGTATGAGCTCTATAAATTGCGCATCGGGGGATATACTCACCTCCAAGTTTCATAGATAATGAGAAAATCTCCGTTCCTGGAGAGAGCAACACTATTGGCGAAACACAAATCGTCAAGAGCAATCAAAATTTGTGATGATGAAGGGTCGAATTTGAGAAGCTGGGCCACGGGGTTCCGCCTCAAGGAGGTCCAATTACCAATTGTGGAGGTCGAAATTGGTGCTGGCTATGCTAAAATATAAACTCCCATTTGATGCTTCAATGACATCATCCGTGAATCTATATGTAGCAATAATAGTAAATACATTAATTTTGTATGGTTTTGTGAAAAACTCGCTCCTTATGTTTATGTCAATTTGTGTGCTTTGAGATAACATGCTGCCCTTAGGTAGACATGTTCATGACAAAACGAGTCTCATGGGCTCAAGTCCACCGTGAGCCTCCAACCTTAGCCTATTTCTGGCCAAACTTGATGGTATCCGGTACCATGAATGTAAGATCTACCAAGGTTTTCTAACCTATCAATTACTATGGCAAATAATTTTTTTTACCTGAGGTGCGTTTTGTGTTTGGTCGATCAAGTCTAATTGCTAGTTTTTCATGATTCCGCACCATCTAGCATATTATGCAGGATTTATAGATATAGCAACATCACATATACGTAATATTCTGGGAATTAGTCTACTAAATAATCTGACAAACTCTAATTTAGCATATAATTTACTTATGAGCTACTAAACTTTCTTGGTATCTTCATTATTGTTGCGAGGACAAGACAATCTATTCTCACAAATCCCCGGCATTCTTTTCTTTTTTTTTTTTTAAATTTGAGAACAATGTAATGCCGTCCTAATAGCAAACTCAGCCATTTTTGTCTTTTCCATGACATGATAACTCATTTCAACAAGTAAAATTCCATGAATTTTTTCCTTTCTAGGAATACGAAGACAAGACAATCTATTCTCACAAATCCCCGACACTCTTTTCTTTCTTTTTTTTTTCTTAATTTGAGAACAATGTAATGCCGTCCTAATTGCAAACTCAGCCATTTTTATCTTTTCCATGACATAATAACTCATTTTAACAAGTAAAATCCCATGAATATTTTTTCCTTTGTAGGAATACGAGGACAAGACAATCTATTCTAACAAATCCCCGACACTCTTTTCTTCCTTTTTCTTTTTTTTTTCTTTAATTTGAGAACAATGTAATGCTGTCCTAAGTGCAAACTCAGCCATTTTTGTCTTTTCCATGACACGATAACTCATTTTAATAAGGTAAAATCCCATGATTTTTTTTTCCTTTGTAGGAATATGAGGACAAGACAATCTATTCTCACAAATCCCCAACACTCTTTTTTTTTTCTTAATTTGAGAACAATGTAATGCCGTCCTAATTGCAAACTCAGCCATTTTTGTCTTTTCCATGACAGGATAACTCATTTTAACAAGTAAAATCCCATGAATTTTTTCCTAAGAATATAATATATTATTATATAACATGTTCGCCAAAATTTAAATAGAGCTCAACTCATTTTTGTCCTTACTAACTTTCCAAATTCTTATAATCGAAAGTACTTGAATGTCTTGAATAATTATAAGTCCAAGTAAAAGGAGTTCATTAGATAATGATGCACAGCCTCGTGCATTCCTTCGCGCATGTGGTCCCTTGTTCCTTCTCTTTGTGAGGATGAGGTCGAGAAAAATCTCAGAACCATGCAAATCGATCGAGAAAAGAACAACAAACATGACTGCAACATCTTTGTTGTTATCTGGATACTTACAAGTGTAGTGACCTACCCATTCGGGCCTTTAATCCCTAGAAATAGATTTAGAGATACTTATTCAAGTGATAGTCCCCAAGGCACATCATAGAAAGAAGGCTCAAAAGCATCATCTTTAATGTTCGTCCAAGAGGTCCATCAATTGAGAACGCGGATTCTCCCAAATCTGTACCTCACATGACAGTGGTTCCTTTTCAGTTTTTAGACAACTTAAAAACATTATGTAGAAGTCACCACTAGCCTATTTGTTGAGGGTCAGCTAGAAACCCAATCAAGGGTTGGGAGACCTCCCTTGATTTTCACGGAACCGTAGATTTCATGGGTTTGGGGACTTGGGTTACACTAAGGATGTCTATTAGTGCTCTTTCGATGCCTATGAGTTGGGGTGGTTAAGGGTGTGTTTGGCAACTTGCTAAATAGTAACAATTTTTTGTTCTTTTCTTCCAAGAATATATTTGGAATAAATTCATTTAGTAAAACTTTTATTCCTGAAAATAAATTTCTATTTTTTTGTTTATAAAATAAATTTGGAACAGAATCGAGAACTAAAAAAAATTAAACCTTTGTTCCTAGGAACAATTTCAGAATCAAGCTAGCCCATTTTTTTGGGTCCTTTTTTCTTGTTCTTTTTCCCTCTCTTCTCTTCTTCAACCGTTGTTGTTGTCATCATCGTCGCCACCACCCACCGCCACCGGTTGCTGGCGACCAATCCAGTGAGGTCGCTTGAGGCTCACCCAACCACCAGCGAGGCTCGACCTCGCTAGATTTGGCATGGTCGAGCCTCATCGGTGGCTAGGTGGGCCTCCCCTGGCCATTGGTGAGCCTTGCCTAACTGAGCGAGGATCAGCCAACGAGGTGTGGCCTCGGCGAGAGCCAATGATGCTTTGGTGAGGTCACTAGCCCTTATTTGGCTAGTTGCCAGTCATCACAAGGCCAGCAATTGGCAACCCTTGAAGAAGAAGAGGAGTAAGGAAAGAAAAGAAAAAAAAGAAAAGAAGGAAAAAAGAAGAAGAAAAGAGTAATAAAATTATTTAAAAATTAAAAAAAAATAATTTGAAGTAGAAATTTTGAGGATGATGCTAAACGTAATTTTATTCCGGAATTAAATTTTAGATAATTACAAAATGGCTTAAAATACTTAGAAATTATTTCTAGGAATAAAATAAAAAAGAATTATTTTTTATCAGAAATTGTTCTCCGGAACAGAAGTGTTATCAAATGCCCTAAATAGTCTTTTTACATTTTTGTATAACTTGAATCTTAATGCTAAATGATCATACATGGATGGTTCATTCGTGCCATTTCTAAAGTAGCTAATTGAAACATAAAAGAAAACACATAAGTAAATGAAATTGCAATATGAAGAAATAAACACCCAATAAAGTACATAGACAATTATTCTAGGTGTGAGGAAAAAGTAAACCCACAACTCATCTTGTATTTATACAGTTGAATTGAAAATCTGAGACATATGTGGGGGAAATGAATAAGTACAAATGCATAAGGTCAGATTGGACATCGATCATTCCACCGTCTTCAAGCCTGTTTAACCACCTCCTCCAAGAATCGCCTTTGGACTATTCTAGCTATAAACTAATGCTGAACTAGCATTAAAAAATGCAACCAAATGCAATCATATCAGCAACTCAAGTTCAAGCAACTCAAAACAATTCATGACAAAAAGCACAGCCTTTGGGTTAGTCTTTGAGGTTCAGACATATTGAGCCATCCTATATCTACTAATTGATTGATTTTAGCTGTTGATACTTGGCCATCCCTTATGTTCATAAGCGGTGGTCAAGGTAGAATCACTCCTAAATTTAGGTCTAAGTGTAGCCCTTTCTTTTACCCCACGAATATGCACTTAGGCCATGAGACTTTGGTTCTCGAGCAATCATCCCAAGAAAGCGAACCAAAGAGGGTCATTTATTCATTCAAAGCAATTACAATCATCCAAGTATGTAAACAACATAGCCAATCAAATAAATGCAAACAAAGCATTTCAAATGGTTGAACTTTAAAAATTTGCAACTAAGGACACAAATTTTGAATAATTGCAAACAAGTCCTCAAAAAGAGATTTTCACGTTTTGAATGATAAAAAACAAGGACATCAACTTTGTTGAAATTTTGAAATAAATTTGATGTTCTTGAGAAAAAAAAAAATTCAGAACTTGAATTTGAATAAGACGGTACAGTGATCGGGTTTTTGAACAATCAAACATGTGTCAATTCTGCCAAAATTGACATCAAAAAGAAAACTGAGA
The DNA here is from genome assembly GCA_017140255.1 of Eucalyptus paniculata subsp. matutina. Lineage (NCBI taxonomy): Eukaryota > Viridiplantae > Streptophyta > Magnoliopsida > Myrtales > Myrtaceae > Eucalyptus > Eucalyptus paniculata. Next base: position 58,540,577 of record CM029437.1, read on the forward strand.
ATCGTAGAACAATCAAAGGACTGACGCACATCAATCACGAACAAACACCAATCAAATTGGAACAGCCACTTTGCAGACAAGAAATTGTGCAATGCAAGGCTAGTCATGTCTACTTAATGACTTGTGTTTTTTGTGAAAATTTTACAACATATATAACTTGAAGACATCTATAATTTTCGTGAAGACCTTAAATTAAGATTCTGAATGTATGATTTTATAACAATCAAAGAACCGATGCACATCAATCAGTAAAAACATGTTTTACAAACACAACAATGACGGTTCACATGTTATAAACCAATGTGTTATGAACAACTTTCATTAAGAAGTCAATTTGTGATTCTCATCATGTGATTTTACAAAAAATAAAAAATAAAAATGCATAACTAATGTAGATCAGTCAAATGAACGATTATCCAGATTGTGACGTGGACGATTTATAGGATATCGACCTAACCAAATAATTTTCAAATTTCATGAAAATTTTATATGCTATATAGATCCAAGTGTCCCGATCAACTTTTGTGAAGACACCGACTCGAAAATCATAGCACAAAAATCATGAAAAATGAACAAGCATCGTAGGTCCGTGAAAACTGAACATCCAACATAACATTATCAGTTCCAAAATCAGATTCTGATCTTGCAGCAAGCATGTGACAGGGCAAATTGTGGGCAAATCGAGCATATAATATATCTATGGAAAGCTCATGAAGTCTACTTCGAATCATATGAAGACAAACCTAAAAAGGGTCATCTAGTAGCTCATTTCAAGATGTTTATCATATTAGTCAAAACAGATCTACGAATTTCCAGAACAAGTAACTATGCAACACCAAGCTATCAATCGATCATCAATCATCTCAAATCATTACAACTCATCATAGCTCATCAAAATCATTGATCTAAACATGTAATAGCAACCTAGGGTTTGAATCAAAGCCCCAATCATCTATGGTAATCTCGCCTCATCATATTCAAGTTTAGGATGTCTACCTTCGTTGTCTTTGAACTTGTGCTCAAATGACCTATTCCAGCCATCGAATAACACCTCGAAATGGTTCAATGTAGCTCAACAATGATTTAGATCAAATGATAAAATCTCAAGTTAGAATCAAACTCAATCAAGCGAAGAAATGATTACAGAAGGAGGATCAAGTAAAGTTTAGGAAGATTGACGTTGATCAGTAGAGCTTCGAATGAACACCACGCCACTACAAGCTCGGCAACTCATTGAAGAACACTGTCGCAAGGCTAAGGCCACCGGATGAGATCATTAGACCATTGAAACGGGTGATCAAAGTCGCTAGAAGAACACTGGCATGAGACACAGCCTCTCGGCCTGAGGGGAATAGATTGCCGATCACAGCCCTCCGGTGAGGGATGGCGCCGGTGAAGCTTGCGACTGAAGAGGGGAGGCTTCAAAGGTTGTTGACGTGTTAGTGGATTACTAGAGAGGGCGTCGGAGTGTGGTGGTCAGCAGCCAAGGAGGCTACGAGAGAGTGAGACACAGCCTCTAAGGTTGTTCAAAGGTTGTTGACGTGTTAGTGGATTACTAGAGAGGGCGTGACGTGTTAGTGGATTACTAGAGAGGGCGTCGGAGTGTGGTGGTCAGCAGCCAAGGAGGCTACGAGAGAGAGAGAGAGAGAGGATCTGAAAAATGAGTCACCCTATGAAATTTGGAGGGAAAATGCTTATATGGTCATGCTAAGATTGAATCTCAACCATTGATTTGATCAATGATTGGAATTCAATCTTTTAAGATAAGATCAAAGAGACTTAGAGACCAAGCAAGTTTGTGATTGGTTGATATTTCAATCACATCAATTGATGATGTGGCACATCCAACAATCTAGATGATTTCTCAAATGAACGGCCAATATTGTATCTCTTTTTTAATTAAAAAAAATGGAGCCAAGGGCATTTTAGTCACTTCACCCCAAAGGGCAATTTTGTAATTTCAATGTAGCAAGGGCATGGAAGGGTCCGCCACGGGCTTGGCCACTTCTGCTAGCTGTTGGAAAGTAGCCGAATAGGCCATTTCCTCACCGGAGACTGGTCGAATTGGTTTAAGTCGATTTTGACTAGTTTGGTCGGTCGTTGGCCAAAAATTATGCAATTAGGTACTCTAGGGGTCTAATTGTAAATAAGTTCTGTCCAATTGAAAGAGAAATTGGCTAAATTGAAGTGAAATGGTCCAAATTCGTCCAAATTAAACCAATCAAACACTTTTAACATCTTGATTGATTAAATTGGTCCAATCATCTCACAAACATAAAAAATCTTTCATGGATTTAATGGGTACATGAATTCGGACTTTCCGAACAATTTGTGCAATTTCCGCAATTCCCACTCTCAATTACCAAAATTGATTGAAATTGAATGCAATAAATATAACAAAATATCAATTAGTTCAATTAATTGCACTCAAGGTGGCCTAACACATTCAAATCGACATTAATATGATGATGTGAACTAGATGCCAACATGAAATTGAAGTTCAATATTCAAATTAAACTCCAATTTATGAAATTAAACCTTATTCTAAAATGGGTCAAATTGAATTGGCTTGATCGGAACATATTGACCCTATTTCGCAACCTTTGGATATGCCAAATTTGCCAAAATGAGAGGTTCCTATGTGAATTTGCCAAAATTAAAATCAGATTTAAATTGACATTAAGAAAATAAGTTGATTAAAAGTGAAATCTCTCAAACTATGTAGAACTCATCGGGACCCCTAATTAGGGCTAAAAATAGACATAATAACCCTGACATATCGAATCACAAAATTGGTTGCACAAGTAAACTTAAAATGACATCTAGATCAAATGTTGTAAAAGAAGCTAAGCCAAAATATGACAAGAAAAGAAGTAATTCTATTTTTATACGATTTTGGACCTAAATCCAAAAAATTCCGAAAAAAAAAAAAAAAGATTCTTAATTGATTTTTCAGAAATTTTTGTAGCCAAAGTGAAATTGAAGCTAAAATAAAGTATTTTGTGAATTTTCATATTTTAAAATTTTTCAAAATCACTAAAAGGTCAATTTATTGTCAAAACTTCAATTTTTTTCGAAATTGTTTTTTGACCAAAATAAAATTAAGACTATTTGGAACTATTTGTGCAAAAAAAAAAAACAAATTTTAACTCGGAGTTGACTTTTCGGTTAAAGGGTTAACCAAAAAAGTCAACTCAAAAGTCAACTTTTGATTTTTTGAATTTTAAATGAAAATGACTAGGAAATTACCCTCAAATAAAGGGCCAATAGAAAAGAAATGAAAATGACACTTTTTGTCTGAGAAAATGGTTTTGTTGTAATTGAAAATAACATTTTACCTTGAATGCTTACCCTCAACCTTGGTATTGCTTGCTCATCAACATACTCCCTCTTCTCTTCTCTCATGGAATGGAATGAAGGAAATTGACTAAAGGAAATTAAAGAAAGTAGAGAGATAGTCTCATCATGTAAAAATGGGTTTCAACTCATTAGAGAAATGAAAGACTCACCATGTAAGAATGGTTTCAACTTTGAGGGGGAAAGGAAGTTTTACCATGTAAAAATGAATTTCGACTACATGGGGGAAAAATGTTTCACTATGTAAAAATGGAATTCCACCAAGAAAGAGGCCTCATCATGTAAAAACAAGTTTCAGCTAGAAGAAATGTCTTATCGTGTAAAAAATAAGAAGTTTTGACTGGAAAGGAAATCTCACCATGTAAAAATAGATTTTGATTCTATTGGAGAATACAAGTCTTACCATGTAAAAATGGACTTCGACTCAAAAGATGTGGTTAAGAATGACAAAAAAACCTTTGAAAAAATCATTCCTCTGGGGAAGATCATAAATATATATATTTATAACAAAGTTCCAAGAATGCATACATCAAATCTCATTGGAATTTTGATTTTGAACTAAGACATGAAGACTCCAAATGCCATTCAAGAACTTTTGGTAAATGATATCAATTATCAAGTTCCTTAAGGATGGAAACTTTGATAAAATGATTTTCTTGGAACTACAATGAGTTTGTTAAAGATGCTAAGTTGAAGTACCCTAATTAGATTGGTCTTTCATGATGACTCTCACAAAGGTTTTTGTTCCCATCCATTAATATGGGAAATTTGTTTTTACTCAATGAGGAATATTTCACATAACATATGTCAAAGGCCTTTGGAAACATTCACAATGAATACGATTTGATCAATCAAAAAGGTCTTTAAAAGGAGTGTAATGTAGATTTTATCATGAGTTTACACAAAGGATTGTTGTTTTGAGGCCAAGATGAGGGTATTCATCAATATCTTTGTTGGATTTACAAGTCAAGAACCTTGAAGATAAAATAAGATAAGATTGCTTCTACTCCTTCAAGTGGTAGTTTCTTACTGAAGTTCCTATTTTCACTCGAACCATCCAATCGGAAAAGACTTCGGAATGGGTTGTAATTTCGGTTCGAATGAGGCTTACAAAGGCTTGAAATGTTTCAAATAAAAGGGTTTTTTAAGAGTGAATGATTGATTATCTTGGCATTATTACTATTACATAATCTCGCCATAATTTGATTCTTAAAAATTTAGCCTATCAAGACATAGTACTTCGTTATCTTTTCTAATGATATCAACATTTTTAATATATATTTTGCAAAGCATTTCTTTTGCTTTTGATGAATAATTTTTTTTCATGAGCATTGACCTTGCTTTTGATAAAAAAAAAAAAAAAAACTTGTCTTATTTTTACCACGCACAATGTTTTTCCATACTCCCTAAATTCATATTCTTTTGATTATCTAGGGCTCTCTGGAATTTTTTTTATTTTTTATAAGTTACCAACATTTTTTACATTTCGTTGGTAAATCACATACATTGCCCTAGTGTGGAGAGATAATCACCACTCAGGCTTTAGAAATGATTGCATAAGGCTCAAATTAACTAAACAATAGGTAATTGTGTTTGGTTAGCAAAATGAATGTTCTTCCTCATTTCAGGATGTTATGAGCTTTCATAAGAATTCACTTGAAGGTATCACAATAAAATTAATGCAAGTGAAGGCAATAAAATCTTTCTTGATCTTTTGCTCCATAGTTGTCAACTATCTCTTGTTTTGCCTCAATGTGGGGTTGTTCTTGATAAGAATATTTTGAAAATTTTTCCCTATTTGGCTCAAAGTAGCTTGTAAAGGATAACCAATATTAAAAATTGAGAAAGAAATGCCTTTATCATTTCAATCAATGTATCCAATGCAAATGTATCCTATGTCTAAGACATGATTCATTTTCACTCAACTTTCAACATGGATATAAGGAAGTGTTTGGGCAAAGCTTGCCTTTCGTCATCTTAGGTGCTCCCACTTGGCACATTTAATATTACTTTAGTTGTTCGCAAATTGTTTGATTAAATTTCCTCCATAGGGAATCTTGATGCAAGATGCATAAACTAAAACATGAAAAATGTTAGCCAAATTCTTTTGAAAATAACAATTTTTTGACTCCTTTGGGGAGATGAATCGATGATTTTGATTTGAAAACCTTTTGAAAACTTCTCAAGATAAAAATTCACTCTTTTGATGAAGAGTTCATCTTTGGAGTTCTTGAACAGAAATGGCATTTATAAGCATCACAATTATCGGTTGATCTCTTTTACTTGTATCCTTTTGAAGTATTTCCCTTGAAGGTCAATATTGTCTTTCTCGGAAATTCTCCAATACTTGCAAAATGAACACATGCAAATATACAATGTATGCATGATATGCATGATGCAAATGACCTAAAAAGGCTCAAATTCATTCCAAGAACAGCTCAAAGGCCTTTCACTTTATTCATGGAACGTATTTCTTGGCAGCATCAATATTTACAAGTTTTGGCAACTCACAACCATATATTTCTATGAGAATCAGAGCTCCCCCGGGTAGCACCTTCTTGACAACATACGGTCCCTCATAGTTTGAAGTGAATTTCCAGTGATGATTTGGAATAATGGGTAAAACCTTTCTTAGCACAAGATCATCAACCTCAAAATGTCTTGGTCAAATCTTGCAGTTGAACGATTTAGCAACACGCTTTTTGCAACTTTGTCCATTACATGAGGTTATCAACCTTTTTTTTATCAATCATGTTCAACTATTCATTCTTTGTTGAAGCCACTTGGCTTCAAAGAGTTTCACTTGAAAAAGTACCATAAGTGAAGGTATTTCCACTTTCATAGGCAAGATAGCTTCCATCTCATATACAAGTGAGAATGGTCTTGCCCCAATTGAAGTGCGGATAGAAGTATGGTATGCCATTAATGCATATGGCAACCAATCATGCCAACCACAATAGTTTTCTACCATCTTGGATAAGATTGTCTTGATAGTCTTGTTGGTCTCTTCCACAACTCCGTTCATTTGTGGGTGACAAGGAAAAGAATTCAATTGATGAATATGGAACTCATTGAATAATTTGTCTACTACTTTGTTATTCAAGTTTGATCCATTGTCAGTGATGATTGCATCAAGAACTTCGTATCAAGCAATAATGTCATGATGAATGAATTTAACCACATTTTTTTGTAGTAACATGGGCATATGAATTGGCTTCGATTCATTTGATGAAATAGTCAATGGCCACCAAAATGAAACAATGTCCATTTGATGCTTTTGGATTAATTGATCTAATGATATCAATGCCTCACATGAAGAAAGGCCATGATTCAAACATTTGATGCAATTCATTTAGAGGAGCATTAATCTTGTCTCTATAAACTTGACATCGGTGGCAACAATGCACGTATTAAATACAATCAGCTTTCATAGTTAACCGGTATTAACCTAGCATCATAATCTTTCTAGCCAAGAGGTGTCCATTCATGTGGGGACAACATTCTTCTTTGTGTATTCCTTTTATCAATTAATTGGCTTCTTTGGTGTCAACGCATTTTAACAAGACCGAATCAAAATATCTTTTGTAGAGAGCATCTCCACTAATAAAGAGCTTCGATGCTAACTTTGTTAGGTATTTTCTATTGGTCACTTGCCTTCCTTAGGGAAATTTACCCTTTTAAAGATAAGTCATGATATCATAATATCATGGTTGCCAATTGATTTCTTCTTCAATCATCATGCAATAAGCATGCTGCTCCAAAATATCGATCTTCAAAGGGTTGATGTCCAATCCATCAATCACTTGTAACATCGATGATAAAGTTGCCAAGGCATACACGAACTGATTTTAAGATCTTGATAGATATTTGAAGGAGATTTCTCCGAGCTCTTTCACCAGGGAATCAACTTTGCGTCGCATGTTTGCTATTCACCTTCAGTTTGAAGAATGATGAGCATAGAATCACCAAAAACTTGTAATCTCTTGACTTTCACATCAATGGCTAACTTTCACATCAATGGCTAGTTGCAAGCCAAGAATACAAGCTTCATATTTAGAAATATTGTTATTGCATAGAAATATCAACTCACTACTAGGGATGATGTTAACCTATTGAGGAGATTAAGATAGTCCCAGTGCTAGAACTAGAAAAGTTAATGGCGCCATTAAAATACATGACCCATTTCTCACGTGATATGAGTTAAATTATTTCATCAACTTCATCGAAGTCATCAAAATTTATGGAATTCTCAGCTACATGTCAGTTATGACTTGGTCTTTGATGGACTTTTGAGCCATGCTTTGTATGTTAAATTCAGAGAACAATATTTGTCACTTGGCTAGTCTTCCAACCAAAATAGGCTTCTCCAAGAGATATTTGATTGGGTTATTCTCAATCACCAATAAAATCCGATGGTGAAGAGTGTATTGACGCAATATGTGTAATACCCATACTAAAGCTACACAAGTCTTCTCAACTTCGAGATAATGCATCTTAGAAGTGGAGAACTTCTTGCTAAGGTAGTATATTGCGCGTTCTTTTCCATCACTTATTCCTTTTTAGGCTAGCATGGCTCCAAACAACTCATCATGGACGGTAAAATGAAGAATTGATGGTACTCCAAAAATTGGTGGTACCAAAACTGAGGAATGCAAGAGATATCGCTTCAATTCTTCAAATGACTTTTGGCATTCATCATCCCATTCAACTTTAGCATTCTTTTTCAAAAGCTTGAAAAGTGGTTTTGTCATTTCAGATAATTGGGAGATGAATCTTGCAACATAATTTAGTCTTCCTAATAAACTCTGAACTTCTTTGATAGTGGACGGAGGTTTTAGGTCACAAAAGTCATTAACCTTTGATAGATCAATTTCCATGCCTCAGTTACTAACCATGAATCCTAGCAGTTTTCAGACTTTGCCTTAAATATGCATTTCGTAGGTTAAGCCTTAGCTCGAATTTTCTTAGTCGATTGAACAACTTCTTTAATACTTCAATGTGATCTTCACCTTGTCTTGATTTAGCAATCATCGACATATACTTCAATTTCTTTGTGCATCATGTCGTGGAGCAAAGTGACAATTGCCCTTCGATAAATTCTCTCAATATTCTTTAAGCCAAAGGACATTACCTTATAATAGAAAGTCCCCCTTGAGGTGATGAAAGATGTCTTGTTTTTATCTTCCTCTTTCATTTTGATTTGGTAAAAATCTATCTATAAAGGAGAATAACTTGAACCCCGCCATGCTATTAACTAGTACATCAATATGCACCAATGGGAAATCATCTTTGACTTGCTTTGTTCAAGTTACGATAATCCACGCATACTTGAGCTCCTCCGTCCTTCTTTATAACCAGCACAATGTCTTTAATCCAATCGAAGTAATATTCAACGAAGTCTACCTTTAGCAATTTCATGACTTCTGCAATTTTCTTGAATAATTTTGGCTTCGTCTTCCTAAAATTTTGCTTTTTAGGTGGAATGCTCAGATTAATTGGCAAAGCGTGTTCCACAATATCTGATTCCAAACCCGGCATGTCAGTATAAGACTAGGCAAATATGTCTTGATACTTCTTCAAGAGTTCAACTATCCTTACAGCTTCGGATTTAAAAAGACTAGCTTTGATCTTCTTTTCTTTGGGATTTCCAGAATTACTCAAATTTACAGTAATTGTATGTTTTGCGATAATAGGGTTACATTTTTTTTTTTTTTGTAACAAATCCACTCTTCCTCAATAGCTCTTGAATCATTTTCATCATCTGACTTAGAGGAATCGGTTTTGAATAAAGTTTCATGAAACAAATTCGAGCCATGTGTCATCCCTGAGATGCAATGAACAAGATAAGTACACCAACAACAAATGCAATGCATGTCATGTTGATGAAAAATCTTTTTGAATCTCTCGCCTCTGCGAGTCCCTCTCTACCACCATGGTAGTGTTCTCTTCTCAACCCTCAGACCTTCATGCGAATGATTCTCTACCGTCATGGTAGTGCTTCCTTTCCCAAACCCTAAGCCCTTTTTGCTTCTGTAACCTTCTTTTCCTTCCTTTTTCTGCTCCGTAGTTTTAATAAAAAAAAAAAAAAAAAACTCCTCAATGTTGCTGGGTAGTAGTCGGAAATGCGAATCAAACAGTGGAGTGTGCCGATCTAGCCATCATTCTCCTGCTTTGGTGTGGATCTAGCAGTTCAGCCTTCGGATTATCTCTGGGTTTCTTCGGATATGGGGATATTGGGTAAGTATTCTGTTCCGGTGGATTTCTTCAGTCGATGGCTTCGGTTATTGTGGAGAATAAGTGGTTGATTGTGATGAGTCTTCATGCTGGTTGATCGAGTTTTTGCATTTGAGGAAGATGAGTATTCTCGAGCTTCTGTGCTGGTCGATTGATTAAGCGTATTTGAGGAAGAAGGGTATTTTCGATCATCAGGGTTGGTGGATCGGACAAGTAAAGATTATTAGTATTCATGGAGAGAAAAGAAGATAATGAATTGCGAGTGGCAGCACTATGTAAAAGACTGGGTTACCTTTGGTCTGAGGAAGATGTTGTCGAAGTATCCCCTGAAATTTCTCAGTCAAAAAAGGAGGAATGTTCACGCACTCTCTTTGGCAAGCTCTTCTCCAAACCTAATGTCAATTTCCCAGCATTTGTAACCACTATGAAAAAAGCGTGGAAAGCTGATACTATTATCTGTGCACAAAAAGAACCGGGGCTCTTTACTTTTATGTTTTAAACGGAGGAGGAAAAAGTGAGAATTATGAAGGCTTCACCTTGGTCGTATTCGAGTAATTTGCTTGTATTAAGACAGTGTGAGCCAAAAATCCCTGAGCATTGTTATGAGTTTACCAAAGCTGCCTTTTAGGTGCATATCGGAGGCGTTCCCCCTGGTTGGAGAGTAGAGAAAGTCTTCAAAGATCTGGGAAGTAGAATTGGTCAAGTTTTGGAAGTTAGCCTTGATACTACAGGAAATCAACAGAGAGGAGGAAGAGTCAGAGTAGAAGTTGATCTGAACGCACCTTTGAAATCGGGGGCAATACTGGATATTGGATCCAAATGGATGTGGGTGGAATTCAAGTATGAGCATCTTCCCCGTTTCTGTTACTCCTGTGGGAGAATAGGACACTATGCTTCCGATTGTACTGAAATTCCTTATGAACAGTCACCTTGGGGAAATAACAAAATCGGATCATATGGGCCCTGGCTGAAATCAGAAGCAAGTGAACTTGTAGCAAAAGAGGACTTGACAGCTCTCTTGGCAAAGAGATAGCTCCAGTTCATGAAGGGTCTTTCCACGAAGTCACAGACCATGGCAAACTGGTTCACTGTTCTGAGAACCATAAACAAGTCCTATCAAAAGTAGGAAAAAGCAGCAAGAAGAATATGAAAGTTCAGAAGGCGAAAAAACAGAAGTGTATTACTGAGAAAATCCCCCTCATGATTGATGATACTGAATTTCTAGATACTCCTGTGAAATTGGCTGCAGAAGGACAAGGATGGGCTCTGGTGGCTGGCCCTAATAAGCCACCTGTGACGCCATGAAAATCGTTAGTTGGAATTGTCAGGGGCTGGGCAACCCCCTGACAATTCAAGAGCTAAAAGCCTTAACGGCTAAATAAAGGCCCAGTGTTCTATTTCTTATGGAGACTAAAAACAAAAAGGCTATGGTGGAAAAAGTTTGCAAAAAATTACTCTTCCAGAAAATTCTCCTAGTTAATCCTTCAGGTATAGCAGGGGGTTTAGCTCTTTTGTGGCAGGAGGAAGTGTTATTGAAGGTAAAAACTAGTTCAAAGCACTATATTGATGTAGATTGTATGGATCCAGTTAGCAAGCAACATATGCAAATTACTTTTATCCACACATCTACCAATTTTGGAGAAAGTCTGACCTTGTGGCAAACTTTGGGACACATTAAACTGAATAGCTCCTGGCCGTGGATATGCATGGGTGATTTTAATGAAATTATGTATGTGTGGGAAAAAGTTGGGAAAAAAGAAGCAGATAATAGTCGAATTGCAGCATTCAGAAATATGATAAATGACCTCTCCCTAATGGATATGGAGAGTCATGGGTGTGCATATACATGGGCCAACAATAGAGATGGGGAAGATCTTGTGAAGAAACGTTTAGACAGAGCACTATGCACCTTAGAGTGGAGAATTACCTTTTCTGAAGCTGAAGTACAAGCCCTTCCAGCCATTGGATCGGATCATAGTCCTCTTATTCTCTGACTCTATCCTGGGAAGACAAAGACAAAGAGGTCTTTCAAAATGGAGGTGTTCTGGACAGAGCATGAAGAGTATTATGAACTTATGCAACAAACATGGAAACCTCACTCTATCTCACCATGCACCTTTTCAGAAAAATTAAAGGAGACATCAAAAGTATTGGGAAAGTGGAGTAAAGAAAAGTTTGCCAATGCAAGGCTACAGATAAAAGAGCTGAATATGGCTCTTACAAAGCTTACTAATCGGTATGACCAGCACACTAGTAGAAAGGAAAAATAGAGCATTATCCAGCAGATAGAAAAATTACACAGACAAGAGGAACAATTTTGGGGTATGAGGTCCCGGATTAAATGGATGCAATAGGGAGACAAGAATACCAGATTTTTTCATGCATCAACTATACAACGGAGGCAGAGAAATAGAATAACAATGCTGCAATTTGAAGATGCAAACTGGTGTAGAGATCCTATCCTAATCTGCAACCATATTCTATCTTTTTATAAAGAGCTATATACTTCAGAGGGCCCAAGGCAATACCAACCTATTCTTATCCAATGTCCCTCACCTATAACACAACACATGAATGATGATCTAGTGGCCGTACCTTCGCTTGAGGAGATCCAAGAAGTTGTTTTTCAGATGGGAGCACTCAAAGCACCTGGCCTAAATGGCTTCAATGGTATGTTTTATCAAAAATCATGGGATAATGTAAAAACTGACCTGCTTCAGTTAGTTCTGAATTTTTTCCAGACAGGGCTTCTTGATCCCATACTTAACCAGACATATCTCTCCTTAATCCCTAAAGGGAAGAACCCTGAAACCATCAGTCAATACAGACCTATCAGCCTATGCAACTTCAGTTACAAAGTAATTTCAAAACTACTAGCAAATAGACTAAAGAAGTGGTTACCCTCTATTATTGAACCAGAGCAGTGTGCATTTGTCCAAGGTAGACAGATACAGGACAATATCTTCATTGTGCAGGAAGTATTACACCAACTGCGCATCACAAAAAAGAGGAACAAACATTAGGCCATCCTTAAACTAGACATGCAGAAAGCATATGATCGAATTGAATGAGATTTTTTGAGGGATTGTATGCAGCATATGGGATTTTGTGGGAAGTGGATCACACTTATCATGCAATGTGTGTCTACAATTTCTTTCAGCGTGAAGATTAATGGAGAACTTACCAATTTCTTCCATCCCTCAAGGGGACTCAGACAAGGCGACCCTCTATCACCTTATTTATTTATTTTGGTCTCTAATGTTCTCACTTGGCTGATGCATAAAGCTATTACTAATGGCAGCCTCAAAGGAATTCAATTGAACAAGTTTTGTCCTAGACTATCACATTTATTGTTTGCGGATGATGTTATTTTTTTTTTATGGATGGTACTATCATGGAATGTCAAAACCTGGCATTGATACTGAAACAGTATTGCTATGCTTCAGGACAAGCTATAAACTTAAACAAATCGGGGGTGTATTTTAGTGCCAATTGTCCCTCTACATTGAAAAGAAATATGGCCACAGAATTAAGGGTTCCGGTATTTGAAAAAACAGGGAAGTATTTACGCATTCCCACAAATTGGGGACAATCAAAAAAAGAACTTTTTGCATGGATATTAGCTTGGGTCAATACAAAGCTTGAAGGGTGGAAAGAAAATTTACTTACCAAGGCAGGGAAGGAGGTGCTGATTAAAAGCGTTGTATAGTCCATACCTATGCATGCTATGTCCATCTTTAAGCTACCAGTATCTATCTACAGATCAATTGAACAGTGAATTGCATCATTCTGGTGGAAAAAAGATGATAAGAAGAGGGGAATTCATTGGAAAAACTGGGAGGTAATGAAAACTCGTAAAGATGAAGGAGGAATGGGTTTCAAAGATTTGATTACCTTTAATTATGCCATGTTAGGCAAGCAAGTTTGGAGGCTATCAAATTCTCCCTCTGCATTGTGTAGTAGAGTGCTGAAAGGACTCTATTTTCCCAATGGGGAGCTCTGGACAGCGAACACTGGACAACGTCCCTCATGGGGATGGCGGAGTTTGATTATTGGCAGAGATACAATTAAAGAAAACATCAAATGGTCATATGGGGATTGTAAATCTATTCGTATTCGACAAGATAAATGGTTGATGCAAGAGGTACGAGGTGGACAAAGCAATACAATAGAACCCCTGATGGTTTCTGAACTCATACAGGAAAATTCCAGAGAGTGGAATGTACAAAAGATTCAACAGTTGTTTAATGAAGGTACTGTCAATGAGATCCTGGCTATCCCACTGAACCCACTACCGCATCCAGATTATCTAGTTTGGACAGGTAACAATACTGGGAAATATACTGTTAAAAGTGGCTACAACAGAGCAATTGTAGTCAATACACAGCAAAACATAAATAAGGCCTCTTGCTTGTTTCAACCGCCACGTACCTTATGGACAAGAATCTGGAGCCTTGATGTGTTACCGAAAATCAAGACTTTCCTCTGGGCACTCTGTCAAAATGCCATCCCCACGAGGGAAAATCTACATAGAAGAAAAATTATCACAGATCCACTCTGTCCAATTTGCTGTACGAAGGTAGAATCAACTGAACATCTCTTCTTTTTGTGTAAATGGACCAAACGCATATGGGCAGATTCAACTTGTAGGGGTCTAAGTCCAACAAACGAGATTACCCGAGCAGATAAGTGGATAATGGAAGCTTTTCGAACAACTAAAGACATACCTGACTGGGAATATACAGGATTGATCCTCTGGCACATATGGAAGGCAAGGAACGGCTGGATCTTTCGAGCAAAAGCATCGAATTCGGCTGATACACTGAGATGTGCGCAAGATCAGCACTCAATTTGTACTCAAGGACAGAAGAGAAAGAATCGACCAAACCCTAATCGCGTCTTACCTCTGCAATGGAAACCTCTGGATAGATCAGACTTGAAGTTGAATGTTGATGCATCTTGGATTCAAGGAGAGTTTCTTTGTTCTGTGGCTGGAGTTGTGAGGGATTCGTCGGGGCTGATGGTCGAGGGCTTCGCGAGCACTTCTAGGGTTTCTTCTTCGCGGGAGGTGGAACTCAACGCCCTTATCCACGGTCTCTTTTATATCAAAGAATTCCAAAGGCGGCACGTGAGGGACTTCCGAAGTCAACCGCTTCGCTGGATCTGCGAAAGTGATTGTAGTCCAGTAGTTGACCAGGTAATGGGCCGGGCCGATTCTCAGTGGAACTTAAAAGAAGCGGTCAGAAAATGCAAACAAGAGCTGGGCCAGTGTGTGAATGTCCAAGTGAACTGTTGTACACGCGAAGAAAACCATGCTGCGGACTGGATTGCACGATCTCACCGCGCGAACAAGCTCCCCTTCAACTGGTGGATTAACCCTCCATTGCCTCTTTGGAACATATTATGCTCAGACATTAGTCCGCTTTTATCTTGTAAGACTCCTTTTAGTAAGAATACCACGTCACTTCTTTTCGACCAAAAGAAAAAAAAAATGATTTTTTTCGAAGAGAATTCATAGGGAACTCATCCTTATATGCTTGAACATCCTTGTTCCACAAATCAATTTGGAAAACTAGGATGCTTGAGGAAGTCTAGGCCTCAAAGCATCATCATAAGACTAGTTTAGAGTACCTACACACATCCTTAATAAAACATGCATATGCTTTATTAAATTGAAAATGCCGTATTACAACGTAAATTACCCTAGACCGATAGCTCAAGATCGTAGTATTTACATGAATGATTGAACAAATTGTATTAATAAATTCAACAAATGAAATGAACGAATGGAAAATCCCTTGCAGGAAAGGATCATTGGAATACATTTACAACTAGAGTACTAAATAAAACTGTTGAAATATAATACATAAAAATGATATGGTCTTGCAATTTATGTCAACGCGAAATTACTAGAGAAATAAACGAGAAATAATAAGGATACCAAATATTTACGAGGTTTGGTTTGAGTATTAGTATGTACATCCACGAGGAGAGCCAGAAGCAAATAATCCACTATAATCAGATAATTAGAGTTTACAATCGTTCACGCACTCGAGTCTTTCACACACCTAGATTTATGTCCAAATCTAAAAATGTTTATAAATAAAAAAAATTATTTGAATGTAAACTCATGGCACAAAATCACTGCTCGTTCAAGCTAAAAGTAAAACACTCTACGTATGCTAAAAAATAAGAACTCCAGCATTTGACTTTTTGCTCCGTGTATGTACAGACTTCGTGCTCTTTCTTTCTTGATCACGTGGCTTCTACAATAGCTTCTCTGGACATGTAGCTTCCTAATATTTTTACTCATGTGGCGCTCGGCTAGAAAGGAACGCTGTTGGCACCACATCAACGGTTTTTTTTTTTTTTTTTTTTTTTGTAGTACTTATCCATTTTCTTTTTTACTTTTATACGTGTGGCCAAGGTCAAAATCTTTGACCTTGGGCCCCGCTTCCTCAGAAAAGGATTTGGCCTCTGTAGTGAAAGGGAAAGAAAACCTTTACTTTCTCACTCAATTTTCCTTTTTCCTCATAAACAAAATATGATAGAATTTGTAGTAGGTGAACCCAAATATTTTATCTTGTAGTGTCCAATGTTTCATCTCTAGTTGAAGACTTCCTGTACGCATTGGACTTAAATCCATCTATAAAAATCTTTCTCAACAAATTCGGCTAGCAAATCATTATCCGAATTTAAACTCGAGACATTAATTTAACAAAAATATCCCTTACATAGAAAGGTCGGCATAATTCGCTAGTGATGAGATGTGTTGAAGAGTGACCTGTTTGCTTGTGGTGGGGTGCATTTGAGAGGCACCATTTGAAGACGTGCGAGTGGTTGTCTTTTAAGATAAGCTAGAGCAAGGTGCATTTGAGAGTCATCCTATGAGGATGTGCGAGTGATTGTCTTTTAAAATAAGCTAGAGTAACTTCCTCGTTATGTAATCTAAAGATAAGAAAAAGAACTTACATTGAAATAATATTATTTGTCTCTCTCCATCAAAGAATAACACACACAAAAAGGCTCTCATTATCACTTTGAAAAGATAATTGGCATTAATACTATGGAATGTGAATACCTTCCTTGTGATTGTATTTAGACTATTATGAAGTTGTAGATTTGTCCATAACTTGTTGGTGATTCAACATACACTCATTGGTAATTTTTTTGTTGTGCATCAAGAGGTTAGTCAATTCCTCCCCAACTTTTATCCAACAACATAGATAGCCAAAAAAAAAAAAAAAATGATTTGTGTCTTCAATAGCTAAGTCAGAGAGAAACAAGAAGATGAGATCTGCATATTCATCTTGAGCAACCTATCCTTAGAGTGTAATCTGCTGTTTATTACCACCTAGCAATGGAATAGTGCCAAGGAGTGCAAGAACTGAACTGTATCAACTTACAATAGGGCACTTTATTCTATTCAACTTTCAAAACAATCCAAGCACTGCCAATAGTAAATTTCCTAGATGGAGTTAACTTCCAGGTGACACTGTCTCGGGGTAGAGAGCTTCTTAGAAACACGACCAGTTTGAATCTGCACAAGAACCTCTGATCGAAGAGGCTAAAACCAGTCCAAAACATTAATAACATCAGAAACCTTGGCCTGGAGATGCAGGAAGAGTCATACACAACCCTGCTATCAGATTCACTGAGAAGGATGTCAATCTTCATGCTAGAAAAAAACAGTCTCTCGATCATTAATAATATGCTTGATATATGGCCTCACTGCACTTCTAAGCTTCAAGATTTTCCTCCAAATAAAAGATACTTTTACTGAAATAGACAAAGTCTGAAAGGAATGATTCGTGAGATATTTTTGTAAAAAATGATGGTTTGTATTATTTGAAATAATTATTCAATAAAAAAAGGTTTTCATTATTAATGACAATTTATTTCAAAACTTTTTTATGGATAATGAAAATATTTTTTGTTCATTTATTTTTGTAAACGGTATAATCTATCTTTTTTGCTTATTTTTGTTTTTTTTTTTTAACCAAAAATGCAAGACTAATTCATCAATGTAAATTCATGTGTCAACAGTCTCTTTTTTTTTTTTTTTTTTTTTCACTATGTGGTAATGTTGTCAATATATCTTTAATTTAAGAAATTATCTTAGAAAATTTCCTTCTCACGCAGACGTCAAGCCAGCCTCTCTACATGATCTGCTTAGTTCTTCTCTCTATCCATCTTTTGCACGCCAATTAAAACAAAGCAAAGGGGAAGCCAAAACAAGCACAAAGAAGATGAACTGCCTTTGCGGGGGCCACAATCTTGTGACGATGCTCGTCTTCTTCACCAACGACTTCACCGTTCTTGTGATAATAGCAAATTTACCAGCGCCATGTACGGCGATGGCAGTTGAGGAGGATCCAATGTCTGAGCTCTCGACGAGGAGGACGAGATGGTGGAGATGGGCGGGTTACAGAGAGTAGAAGCTCTCCAGTCCTTATTGCCGGCTTTGTTCTTTGTGAGGCTTGCTTGCATGGTGACGCTCAGCTTCTTGCCCGGACAAAGCGAGGTCTTTCCAGGCACCAAAGTTGCCGTGGCTTATCAAAGCGAGATCTTTTCGGCTCAATCCTGCTCTATTTTCATTGGAATTGTTAGAATTTACTGCGTGTTCGAACGCTGATGATTTAATGCTGTTGATGTCGTGCGGACGCAGCTTCTCGGACAAGTGCTTTACTATGTGTTGATCGAAGAGTATTGCGACATCACTCAGATCTGTTTAGTGGCTTAACATTGCTCATATCGGCCTCATGCTATTGTAGCTGAAAAGGCACTCGGGTTTGTTTAATACCAAAGGTACATCAAGACTTATAAAAATCGAACCATGACTAATTCATTAATAAAAGCCATGACACATATAAGAGACTTTCACTAGTATCTCTCGCAGTCCAACCACGTACAAATAAAAATACCATGACGAAAATATTAATGAATATTCAGGCGTCAATATAGTAATATTATTCTTCTTTTCAATACATTTCCTATTTGGACTTCGAGGTCCCCTTTCTTGACTTGCAGAGGTATTGGATTTTTAAGGAATTTGTAAATGACAAAAAGTAGGACCAAAATCCCCAAATTATATAAAAGCAATCTCTAGTAATTATTACTACCGATGATTAAAACGCCAGTGTGGAGCTCGGAACCATTGCGTCTCTCCAGCCGCAGCCCGCCCACTAACGGTTCCAAGGTCCAAACCGTGGTGCTCACTGTCGGTGGTAATAATTACTACAAATTGCTTTTATTTAATTTGGGGATTTTGTCTTTTCTTACCCAATCGCAAATTTCGTACATTATTTAAATAATGTGATTGAATGCAGGCATAAACGTCAACAAAGAAAAAAGAATCTTAGATCCATTTTACCAAAATTTCATTCAGTTTTGGCTGATGATAATACCGCAAAGGAAGAGTGAAAACGATTATATCATCTTTTTTTTTTCGTTGCAAAAATCATGGAATAAAGAATCGATTGAAGGGGTTGAATGAAATATGGTAACGATTTGTTCTTTCAAATTGAAGAGATGTAGTTTTCATGGTTTGGTTGAAATATTATATGACTTAAGAGGCTACCAAATGTCCACGAATTAATGCATGTTTGCCATTTTAGTTCTACTGAAAATGCATGCTTGCCATTTGTCGAGCTTCTCTTATGCTTGCTTCTGGCATATATTTTATGACTTGCCATGCGAATTTATAGAATCAAATACGTCATCAATTTATTATTTTATAGAAAAGATATGTAGTTCTCATTTGACTTGAGAGACTACGAATTGTCCGTGAAATAATGCATGTCGCTTTTTTTAACTAATGAAAATGCATGCTTGCCATTTGTCAAGCTTCTTTTTTCTAATGAAATAATCTCTTGCTTTGAACCCGCATTGTTAGGTGTGCGGGATTTCTTTTTTTTTTTTGGTCAGAAACGGAGATATTCATATTCAAGGCGGACGAAAATTACAACCTGTAGATAGGGCGTCAATACATAGCAAAGTCGATAACGGTGCAGGAGGAAAGTTGGGCCAAGAAGGTGAAAGAGATTTACGTGCTTGGGCCTTAGCGGCCCAATCAGCTGCCGCATTAGCTTCTCTTCGGCAGTGCTGAATTCGCAAGCGAGGAAAGGAGCGACGCAGCACAGAAGCATCTGCAACGAAAGCTCGAATCTCCCATGGTGATGAACAGCGATCATTGAGGGTTTCCACAAGGGTCAGACAATCAGATTCGATGGTTAGGTGATCTTCTTCCTTACCTTGTTCTAGCAAATAAGTAAGAGTGGAAATTAGGGCTTGAGCTTCGCATTGCAGGGCTGAGGACGCACGAACAGAACTGCTGCATCCACCAATCAAAATACCAGTAGAATCTCTGAGGACACATGCGATCGCACCAAAGTGGGTATCGGAGGTAAAAGCCCCATCAATATTCGCCTTAAAACTGCCTTGGTCTGGTGGAGTCCAAAGCCGATTAGGGTTGAGTAGAGCAGAGTCCGAAATGGCCGATTGCTGCAGTGAGTTCCGGTATAGCATTGCGTCTGCGAGGGCTGCATCTACAAGTTGATCAGGATCTGTTCGCTGCTGCCGAAAAATAAAATGATTGCACGCTTTCCATATCTGCCAGAGGATAGAAGCAACGATCGCTTTGGAAGGTAAACCCACTTGACTTTCAAAAACTTCTTCAAGCCATGCATCCATTTGATTTCTATTGTAGGTTGAATGAGGAATTTGTACTCTTTGGTGGGACCAAATCTTTGATGTCCATGGGCAAAACAACAGAATGTGTTCGGTAGTTTCAGGGGTGTGCATAGAACAGAGTTGACAGAGAGGGTCTGGTAAAATGTGTCTTCGAAAGAGATTAAATTTGGTAGGGAGAGCATTATGACACAATGACCAGATAAAAACTTTAATCCGAGGAGGGGTATTGAGGTGCCAGATGGATCGCCAGAGATGGGCTGATGGCTTATAAGAGGATGAGGGAAGGTTGGGGTTCGTAGGGTAGGCTGATTGTCTAAGGAAGTTATAGGCCGATTTAACTGAATACTGACCTGAGTTTGTTCCTGTCCAGATAAGATGGTCAGCTGAAGGAGCACGACTTAATGGGATAGTGAGTATCTCCTCAACAATATGCCTGTCAAAATGCTGATGAAGAAGAGAGGAATTCCAAACCTGAGCAGGAGGGGTTATGAAACCAGCAACCAGTTGAGATTCTGATCGAGGTGCTGGTCCACCTATTATGCCAGAGGTAAGCCATTTATCTTCTCGAATATTTATATGCTGTCCATCTCCCACAGACCACTGAAGCTTAGGAAGAATTGTATCTCGACCTAAAAGTAAACTTTTCCATCCCCAAGAGGAGTTGGTTGTATTTCGTGCATGCCAAAAACTGGTAGAGGGATGATATAGGCCTTTAAAAATTTTAGCCCAAAGTGAGGTAGGGTTTTGAAATAGTCTCCAAGCTTGTCTCCCTAAAAGGGCTTTATTAAAGGTTAAGAGATCACGAAAGTCGAGACCACCTGCCATCTTTCTCTGTTTTAGAATATCCCATGCTCGCCAATGAATGCCAGTTGTTGTACTGCTTGTTTGCCACCAGAATTTAGCGATTCTCTGCTCAATGGATTTACAGATAGAAACTGGAAGTTTAAAAATAGACATTGCATATTGCGGGAGAGCCTGCACTACCATTTTTAGCAAGATTTCCTTTCCTCCTTTAGAGAGATAGTGCTCTTTCCAGCCATCAAGTTTAGCACAAACCCGATCCAAAATCCATGCAAACATATCCCTCTTAGATGTACCCCAGTCAGATGGAATACCTAAATACTTGCCAATCTTAGATATAACAGGAACTCGTAACTCTGCAGCAAGGTTCTGTTGTAAATTCAGAGGACAGTGCTTACCACAAAATAAACCTGATTTGTTTCTGTTGATAGCTTGGCCAGTCGATAGACAATACTGATGTAAAACATTGGCTAGGTTCTGACTTTCTAGAGTAGTTCCAGTCAAGAAAAAGATTGCATCATCCGCGAAAAATAAATGGGAAAGAGTAGGGCAGTACCGATTCAGTTTAATTCCTTTGAGAGTGCCTGATTGGACAGCTTGGTGCATGAGAGTGGATAAAAGATTTGCGACAAGGATAAATAAATATGGAGATAGTGGATCTCCTTGTCTAAGACCCCTTGTAGGATGAAAGGAATCTAACAATTCACCGTTAAATTTGACACTGAATGTGGTGGTGGTGACGCATTGCATTACCCACCTAACCCATTGAACATGGAAGCCTAGTTTTTTAAGATAGTCCTCTAAAAAATCCCACTCAATCCGATCATAAGCTTTCTGCATGTCGAGCTTTAAAATCGCTTGAAAATGTTTCTTTCGTTTGCTGTGATTTAAATGATGCAAAACCTCTTGCACAACCATAATATTGTCTTGAATCTGTCTCTCCGTGACGTAAGCACTTTGCGATGAGATTAGTTCTGGAAGAAACTACTTTAAACGGTTGGCCAACACTTTAGAAATGATTTTGTATGCAAAATTGCATAGACTAATAGGGCGATACTGTTCTAACATTTCCGGATGAGGCACCTTAGGGATAAGAGAAATTAGAGTCCTGTTGACAGTAGAGGGCATCACTCCTGAATTGAAAAAATTGCTAACTGATGTATAGATGTCTTCATGAATAATATCCCAGTGATGATGAAAGAATAACCCATTAAAACCATCAGGGCCAGGGGCTTTGTTGGCTCCAAGCTGGAAAACAGCTTGTTTAACTTCCGCTCTAGTAACAACTGCTGTTAAAATTGCATTCATATCTGCTGTGATGACCTGATGGCATTGAGTAAGAACAGGATGATAATCTCGAAAGCCAGTTGAGCTATAAAGATGTACAAAATAGGATTGCGTGATACTCTTAAGCTGAGTAGAATCACGAATCCAGCCAAGGTGGTCATCCTTTAACATGCTGATTCGATTTCGTTGGCGACGTTGGATTGTAGTTGCATGAAAAAACTTAGTATTTTTGTCACCCTCCCGTAGCCATTGGATTCGAGAACGCATTGCCCAATATGTTTCTTCCCTCTGCCATATTTTGTGAATTTCATCTTGTAGACTAGATACAAATGCTTTGTCATAGGTAGGACCTGTTTGATTAATGTTTGCTGTTGTAACAGGTAGACTTGTTGCTGGTTGTTGCTGTGAGTCTGAAGGGATTTACTCCACTTGGTAAGAGCAAATGAAGTACGTTGTAGCTTGTTGGTTAATGATTGAGGTCGCATTGCTGATGAAGTCCATACATTGTTGATGATAGATTTACAGTCTTTCTCTTGCAGCCAGAAAGCTTCAAAACAGAAAGTTTTCTTCCTTTTAAAAGAGTTCGGTTCAGTGAGTAAGAGCAGAGGACTATGATCAGAGGCTAAAGGAGGGAAAGCAAAGACTTCTGCCCCCGGGTAAGATAACCTCCACTCAATGGTGCATAAGGCCCTATCTAGCCTTTCTTTAATGGCTTCAGCACCGTCTCTTTTGTTTACCCATGTATAAAAGCAGCCTTTACTTTCAATGTCCATAAACTGACAATCATTCACAAACTCTCGAAAGGAATTTAATCTATATGACTCAATGATTCTTTTGCCCTGCTTTTCCCAGTGATAAAGGATATCATTATAATCACCAATACACACCCATGGAAAGGAACTTGAAGTTCGAATCTGTCTGATATCTGCCCAGACTTGCTGTCTATGATGGAATATGGAAGGCGCATAAAGACAAGTAAGTCTCATAGTTTTAGCAGTCTGATTCTTGGTACAAATAGTGTCAATAAAATGACAAGTAGAATGCTCAACAGTTAATGTCACCTCCTGGTCATTCCAAAAGATAACCAAACCTCCAGCCACACCCATAGGATTGACGATAAAAGAGCTTGAAAACTTTAGCCTTTTCTTGATACGCTGAATCATCATGTCTTGATTTTTCGTTTCCATCAAAAAAACGATATTAGGCCTTTCACTGGCCACAAGGGCCTGTAATGCTTGAATTGTCAGGGGATTGCCTAGCCCCTGACAATTCCAACTGATGATCCTCATTTGTCCTGTGGTGGCTTTTTTAGGCAAGCCACCTCAGCCCATGTTCCAACCCCTTCAGTGGAAAGAATAGGGGTATCCAGAAGAGTTGATTCATCAAGAACTACATTGACATTAGAAGAAATCCCATAAGGATTGTATCTTTTGGTTTTTTTTCAGCGGACTAGATTTGGAGACTGATCGTGGAGTCTTAATTTTCTTGCAAATAGAGGAATCCTCTGCAACATTATGAGGTAACATTGGCTGGTTGAACATAGTGGATTTCTGTTTTAGGTCGACTGGAGGATAAGGCTGCAGAATAGTTGATGAATGTTCTGCTCTGTTTTCCACTATTGCCGAAGGCTGCTGAGGAAACGAAGGAGCTGGAAGGAGTAATGGAGCTATCTGCTGTTGAGTTTCTGGTACTATTTCTTCGACATTTTCTTGATTAAAATTTTGGTCATAAAATGCAAACCAGAATGGACTATGTTGATTGACCTCTGCCCTCAACCATTTGCCATAAGATAAGCTGTCAGATTCTTCAAGTTTGGCTGCATCATATGGAATATCATTGCAGTACATGGCATAATGGCCAAGAAGACCACATGAATAACAATAATGTGATAAACGTTCATATCTGAAGTCGAGCCATATATGTTTCCCGTCCACCTTGATGAGTTTACCAGATTGCAGAGGTTCTTGTAAATTGAGTTCAACCTTAACCCGTACTGATTTAGCTGAAGAACTATCAGTACCTTCAATTCTCACTTCCTGGACCTTGTCGATTTGTCGGGCAGCTCTAGTAATCATATTTTCTGTGTAGCGTTCTAGAGGAAGACCGAAAATTTGAACCCAAAACACACAAGTTGTAAAGTCATAGCAGTGTAAAGGGGTATTGGGCAACCAAGGTTTGAGAATAATTAGGTGATGGCCAAACAGCCAATGGCCGTTGTCTAAGACGCGCTGCTTTTCACCTTCAGTATTGAATTTGAAAATATAGAATCCATCTTCACGTGTAGAGATTTGAACATAGTCGTTGCGCCAGACTCTTCTTAAAGTACTCTGAAAAGCAGGAAAGTTGATAGTAGGGTTGGACAGAATTTTACCAATTAATGTAAGTTTACATTCTTGCAGTTTCTCCGGCGGTACGTCATCTTCCCAAATGTCAACGCCATGGTCAGGCCAAAGTCGGCCAAGTCGATGGCAAAGAGCAGCAACCCGAGCATCATCTTGGTGAGTAGAGTCGGCCATGGAAATTACTGGTGACGATGAGTTGCGACTACATGCAAACACTGAATAAGAAAGCACTGGCTACGGTGATGGTAAAAAGGTGAATTAGGGCTAAATTGCGCTATGGATGGTGAGATGGGAAGCAGATAGTCCATGCATGCAAGGAGGATAAAGCGGAATGGGAATATAGAGCATGAAAAATAGATATGGCTAGAGAAATTCATGGTGAAAGGATCGCAATTGCATGGAGAAGATGAAGAAATTGACGGATGGAAGAAAGGTCACTAATGCGAAGCAGAACATGGATGTTGTAGCTGAGAATGGAGAAGAGAGAGTCGCGATGGGATGAAATGGAAGATAGCGCAGAGGAAATCGCCATTACCAGACAGAGATAGAGAATCAGGGAAGGTAGGGTTTAAAGAAAACATAACAGACTACCATGGCGGTAGAAATAGACTCGACAAAACTTTATTGTTTATAAATAGACATATCCTAAACACCATGCAACATCATTCGAAACTTCAAAATTCATCATACAAGTGAGAATGAAACTTGCATTATTGTTGCTTATTTTCTTTAGTATTTCGGTTTGTGAGATGGCGAGCATCTATGAAGATGATGATCGAGATTTGGAAAGACAAGTTCAGATTATGACCAAGTCACCCATGAAGACATTTGTGGTAGTTAATCGTTCAAAATTCATTGATTTTCTCCTTTCAGATTTCATACTACATTCCGCAATCTATCTTGTTAAGAAGCGGTGTTTGTTTGGCAAATGACTGATTATATGTGGTATTTTAATGAAGACCAAGGAAGGAGACAC
Source organism: Eucalyptus paniculata subsp. matutina (assembly GCA_017140255.1). NCBI lineage: Eukaryota > Viridiplantae > Streptophyta > Magnoliopsida > Myrtales > Myrtaceae > Eucalyptus > Eucalyptus paniculata. The sequence continues at coordinate 58,566,266 of CM029437.1, forward strand.
CATCGATTGTGTTGAAATTGACAAGCAACCGGCACTTGATCATCCACGGTTGAAAAACCACCAAATATAGGCAATAATTTATCCCTTTATCCTAGTATGGAAGAAAACTGTGTTTAGTCCAACTATCATCACTCTTGCATTGACTTGCTTTGCTTGATAATATTATGACCACCATTTTTGCAGACAGAGCCGAGTATGAGCTTCAATCGCTTTCGTACTCCTTCAAAGGTTAAATTTGTTCAGCTCGGATGGAGAGAATCTTGCCCTGTCGGAACAGTACCAATTCCTCGAGTGAGAAAGGAAGACTTGATAAGGGCAAAATCAGTAGCCAAGATGCCATCCTCTAAGAGTCAGAATGCTCTTTCTCAACATGGCTGCTCTAGTGTACACGTACACATACAACACCCCCCCCTCTCTCACGTACATTAAGGTTTATGATATTTTTGTTAAAAGCCTGTAGATAACCCATGAAAAGATTGACGTTCACAGGTTGTATTTAGTGAATGACCTATATTTTTCTCATAGCTACCTATGTTACAAAAATTTCTTGACATAACATAAAACAAGTCCAGAAATATGGGAAAAAAATATACAAATTGATCTTTCCATTAGCACTACAAAGAAAAGATCTGAACGGTCACTTTTCTGCATTGTCCGTCCCCTCAAACAAAAATAAGCATATAATTGAAAAAAAAAAAAGGTTATACTATTACCCTTCAAAATTTAAATTTTTGATCCAAGTTGCATTTGTGATTTTGAAGCATAATTGCCCCTGCACGGTAGTAGAACGAGTCATAAGCAAACAAAAATTCATTTGGCTTTTTTTTTTTTCAACCCATCTATAACTTAATGCAGGTAGTTTCTTTGAGAGATGACATGACAGAAAAGATCAAATATGGAGGTTTTGCGAGATGTAATGTCTACAATTTAACCATAGCTCATGACCAAGCCAGCTCACACAACATGTGGATTGAAACTGGTCCTATGAATCATATTAGTATGATTGTTGCAGGCTGGCAGGTACTTCAATAGATAGGCAAATATAAAGAATGTATTGAGATAGAAAGATATAACACCTTTTACTTTGACTAGGTTTCTCCACAACTATATGGTGACTCTCGCCCTCGGTTGTTTACATATTGGACGGTTAGTTTGAAACTTGTTGAGTGATTCTCCCATTGGATCTGGAATTTTCAAGAATAAAGTTGGATTGTTGGCTTATTTTGTTGACTAAAGCATCCTTCTTATAGGGTAATGGCCACCATAATGGATGTTACAACATGCTATGTCCAGGTTTTGTCCAGGTACATAGGGCAGTAACTCCCGGCTCTCCAATCCCCGGTGTTTCCAAATATGGCGGACCTCAATATGAGTTTAATATCCAAATCCATCAGGTAAGCTTGATTTTGGGCAATTAAGACGATGAATTCTCTTCTTAATGAAACCAATTCAAACCTATTGTGCTATCTTCTTCCCAATTTAATCGAATATGGTGAGAACAAGATTAACTATGTTCAACTTCGGTGAGTAATTTTTAACTGCCCACATGTTGGGTGATTAACACTAGTCGTGATACATAATAAATATTTAACTAATTACGAGTTCCAATCTATCTTTCTCTCAAAATTGATCGGGGCAGCTAAAATTATGTGGATATGTCCATTTACTTTTGAGACATAATAAACGTTCATCAAATATAAACTATTAGATCTAATTTTGCTTCGGCAATCAATTGTGGGATAGCTTTGTGTTGGGACGTATCCAGAACGACGGTAGTTTTCGGGGGTACATATGCTAGGAAAAACGCGCGCGCGCGTACAAAAACGCTTTTTCATTATTCGATAAGAGATCGGGAAAGGAATAACTTTTAAAAAAAATAACAATAATAAACACACAATTAGAAACATAGCAATAGATTTCTTAAATCAAGCTCTATAGGAAAAAATTGTAAATAAGCTTCTGTTTCTTTCAAAGGGTATCCAAAGTTGTATATTACTATCATCATCATCATCATCATCATCGCTAAGTTGAAACAGGAGATGCCAACATATTTCCTTTTTGTCTAGTCAGACTATAAAGTTAAGTTAGAAATGATCATCATGCGATTGCTCTGTCTTTTTAGATGTCGATCTGTAAGATAATCGATAGAAGATGAGAATCTATCATTTTTAGCAAAACGACTACATAATGCGAAATCATCCTCTACAATTAAAGTGATAATCATATACTACAATTAGAGGAGTTAGTTTGCCTAAAAGTTCTTGAAATGTGATCTGAGCAATCTAGTCGGTCCATGTAGTTGTAAGTTTTATTGATGGATATTATTGATCAAGTCTATGGTCATCAAGATAGCCTTTTACATTACTGAATAATTGATTTCATGAAATTGCGATGATTTGTAAGTATTGGTCATTCACTTCTTTAAATTTTACTAGTCATCTTTATAATACATAAGCAATATATATATCAAAATTTTGAACGAGTTATGAAAACAGTTACAAAAATAATGGAACCGGTGAAATTCTTTCGCATTCCATTTCCGGATATTAAGCTACTTGTATGAAAATTATAGTTCATCTGCAACTTAGTTATTCTAAAATTATGTAATGTTTCCATAAATATATAATTAGTACAACTCAAACTATAAAACAGCTGTAAAAAACCTTTCTCGCCTTCCCTATTGAAGCCATGTTCTTAATAAAAAAGAGACCAGTGTATGATAAGCCATAATAATCGTCACAACGTTCATTCTGCAGTAATATTTGGTTCAGTTAAAGGTTGATCGAAAAGATAATTTGTATGTTTAACTGGGACTTTTATATATCTAAAGAAATATAAGGCTAGTCTTAAAGTAAAACAGGGTGATGCGTTCTTCGATATTGAAGCTAATGTATGCTTGTAAGAGAGAATTCAGAAATACTCGAGCAGCGAGATTTGCCAATCGAACATTGTACGCTTTATCTTTCGAACTTTTTAGAAGTAATGAAATTAATCTCAAATTATGTGTAAGAACTTATGGACATTTGTTGCCTGTATGCAGGATCCAAGTAAAAAGATGTGGTGGTTCACTGTTGGTGAGCCAGCCGTTATAATTGGTTATTGGCCGAGTGAGCTATTCTTATATTTACACAATGGTTCGCTACATACGGCTTGGGGAGGAGTGGGTCTAGCTGGGAGAGACGGAGTTTGTCCTCCGATGGGAAGTGGTCATAAGCCTGATGGCAATTTTTGGCACGCCACGTACTTCCGACAGGTTCACTGGATAGATGCAACCGGCGCTCTTCAACTTCCTTCGACAAAAACAGTCGAGTGGGTGGATAAATCCAATGTCTATGGTTTGAAGAATCATGGCAATGTTAGATATCATATGGGGTACGTGATTAGTTATGGTGGTCCGAGAGGATATTGCGAGGGAGGGAGGGGTAGATAGTAATAAGGAGCTATCTTGAGCAGCTCAATAAGTGAGGCTTTCAACTTTGTAAACTTTTCCTTTGAGTTAGTATTATCTTTATTATTTTTATTATCTTTTTCTCCCTTTCCTTGAGGCATAGGTTGCAATATCAGGAGGAGCGAAATCCATAGGCAAAGATAACAACACGGTGAACAAAAGTAAGATCCAAAGGTTAAGGTTGCAAAGTCAGTTTCTGTCTCGTCATTTCCTCGAGCAAACTGGAGAGTTCACTTGTTTTGAATTGGTTTTCCTCGTTGATGTTCAATTGTAACATGTGGAATTCTAATGTGAAAGCATATGAGTTCTATACGAGAAGACATATGCAATCGGATCGCTTTAATATCTAAACCTTTAATGATCAATGCGAAGTCAAGTATTTTGTCAAAAAAAAAAAAAAAGCGAAAATCAATAATATGCTTTTTCTAATAAAAGCAAAATGTAGTAATATGTTGAGTGGCCGAAAATGTAAACTTGATTCGATAACATCATATACCATCCGTTTAATCGTGTCATACGAGTAGCTCATTAAGGTTGGTAAATTATTTACGTATTAACATGGGGGAAGAAGTCTACTCCCATGCTAACTCTCAACTTTTACTGTTCTTTAATTGTGAGAAAAAGTTTGATTTTTTTTTTTCATGTACTATTTTCCATTTCTATGTATTGAACTCGATGGAGATTTTGCTATATTTGGGGAGAGTTTAGGCATCATACTACTATAATAATAGTAATGGTTCTCGTAGAATAATAACCGTGGTTTGGCTCTCGATCGTTGTCGATTTGCTACGCCAATGGATGAGCTGGAGAAAACATACTCAGTATGGTTGTCGGATTAGGAACTAGACATAGGATAAATAGGAGGAGGATATATATGTGAGTCTCCAGTTATTCCTGGATACATGAAGGACGGATTATCTGTGCCGTCTAATAAGAATTAGCTGACTACTCGGAAGAGTACCAAATACTTCATTTTTAGCCAAAAAAGAAGGAGCACTCAAACTCGAAGATTTGCATCGAAGCTAGAAGCATGGCCCTAGGGAGATATGCTTTCGAAAGAGATTTTCAACGAAACGAAAAAAGAAACAATTAGTGTAAGGACCCTGGTCTCGCTACTGTATATATATTGTCCACTTTGGACATTAAGTCCTCACGGTTCGATTTTGTTCTTCTTGCGATAGCTCATAGCCAATATATTGTCCTCTATGGGTACATACGCCTCATCAAAGTCGTGCAGCCTCCCTGAAGGTTTTGTTTCCTCATGGTCACCCGCATCGGTAGGGGTGAGCATCAGTCCAGGGTCAACCTTGGACCAACCCTAGACCGGTCCAACCCTGCCGAACCTGGTCTGGTTCTCAGGGAGACTGGGTCAGTCTTTAGTCCTAGAATTCCTGGACCAACACTGTGTGTGTCGATCCTTGAAATTGAGAGTTCCAGGTTGGTCCAACCCGTATCAATCTTGACTATATATATATTCTAATTTTTTTTTATATAAAGAAAACCTTAAAATAAACGGCATTAACAATATTAAATAGCTTTTTAGTGAGAAGTTCAAGTAATTTTACATTATTTTTTAATAACTTAGGTTTTTAATGTCTTTTACGGTATCAATAGTCATAATTTCTGAAAAAGGAAAGTGTTTTTGTGAGGAGTCCTCACGGCATCCAAAAAGGCACCTTATGGCATCCTCATCTAATATCCGTTCTCTTCTGTCTTATTTGTTTTCTTAGTCTTCAATTTGCTAAAATCGAAAAAAAAAAAAAAAAAAAAAAAAAAACTTCTCTACTCGCCACTCGACACTCGCCTCACTCGTTTTGGGTCCCTCATCCCGCTTGCCGCTTGATGCTTGCTTTGCTTGTTACTCCCTGCTCAACATTCAATGCTCATTCTGTTTGATGCTCACTCCACTTGACCCTCACCGCTTACCTTTCTTAGTTGACTTTACTCATCATCAAACCCATTAGATCGGTACGGTCCTTGGTTGTCATTTCAAGGAGTACAAAAAATGAAATAAAAAATTATTGGTTAATCTTGGGTTGACCTTGAAATTAGACCGAACCCATTGGGTCAGTCTGGTCCTCAATTGTTTTTTTAAGGAGTACAAAAAATGAAATAAAAAATTATCAGTTGGTCCCAGGTTGATCCTAGAACCAGATTGAACCCATTAGATCGGTCCAGTCCTTGATCCCAAGCTCAATAGGGTCAATCCTCGATCCAAAAAATTGAGTATCAGTACTGTGCGAGTTGGTCCTAGGGTTAGAGGGTGGACCGACCCAACCCGGACCATACTCACCCCTAGGTAAATGAACCTAAGCCTTATAAGCTAGCGTAGACCTTCCTCCTTATGCAATGTGGGACGAAAGATGCGCCGCCTCCCTGCGCACATTTAGGGACCGAGGCGTGGACACACCGCCATCCTGGCTACCCATGCACCGCCGCTTGGGCCGTCACATTAAGTGCGATAAAAAAAAAAAGGCACGTTAGTAGCTAGAAACAAGTAGAATTAAATGAATTTAGAATGAGGGATAAGTGCAATCCTAAAGCCTATCTCTAAAGTCCAATCAATGCTAAAACTTTCAAAACATTTAACCAAATCCTAAAACTTATTAAAAAATAAATGATGCAATTAAGTCCCTCTATTAGCCAAATTGGAAAGAGTTAATGGAATGCCTTGATTATATCAACTCAACAAGTGATACGGCTTGGTTGTGTTTTTAAAAGTTTGGCGACTAGATTGCGTTATTGCAACAAATTTTAAAACTTTGAATGCACTTATTTTTTAAAGGAAAAATGAAAATTTAAAGTTTTTCATTTAAAACTTCAAGTCACCCAAAGACAAATACTTGACATGTAACTCCAACACATGTCAGGAATTCAAATAACAACAAGATGAGGATTGGAGCCCTAGGATGTTTCATCGTGGCCTTAAATGTTTCAAATGAACTAAAAGAAAATTACTCAAAAAAATCATAAACCTATTGTAATTGTGTCAATTCAATCCTAAATCTTTATTTATTTATTTTTGGGCAAATTCAATCCTGAATCGTTTTTAATTATGTCAATTTAGTCTATCCAGCAAATTAAAACTGAATTTTTACAATTTATAACATAAATGATATAATTACAATAGGTTTATGATTTTTTTGAGGTAAAAGAACACCCTAAGTACCAAAACTTGACACAATGAGACGCTTAAGTACCAAAAGTTAGAAAAGTAATACTTAAGCACCATTTTTTTTTTTAAATGAGACACTTGAGTGCCACATTCAGTGAATCCCACCAGAAATCTTACATTGCAATTTTTTATTAATTTTTTTTCGCTTATGTAGCTCGCCGACAAGCTGACTTACTAAATAAACACAAAAACGACATCGTTTGGGCACAATTCGAATCTTAATATAAAAATTAATTAAAGTAAATTTTTTAAAAAGGAATAAGAAGAAGAAGAAGGAAGGAAGGAAGGAAGGAAGGAAGGAAGGAGGAAGATGAACAGTAGGCAGCAGTTGAGGGCTTGTCATCGCCGAGAAGGAGGGGGGAAGGTCAGCTGGGATTAGCGTCTGACCCTCATTGGTTCATCTAGGTAAGTAAGATCCTTATGTCTCCTCTAGGGTGGTAGTCAAGGCTAGTTAGGTCCTCACATGTTAAGCCATGGATAGGATGTTGGATCTTTTGTATGGTTTGCTCATGTTTATGGTTGAGTTGTTCACGCTTGGAATGAGGCCGATGTTCGTTCAGATTCATTTTATCGTAGACAAAGTCGCCCAAGCCATAAAGCCTTGGTTTTGGCATAAAGAGGATGCTGAGTCCAAGTCTCGCTTGGTGCGGGGATCGTCCAAGGCCATAAGATCTTAAATTGACATTGAGGTGTGTTGATCTTATGTCTTGTTCGATACGGGGATCGCTCAAATCCACGAGGTCTTGGTAAGGCACCAAGCATGTTGATTTCCATAGTTTAAATGGACGTGGGGACTCTGTGCTTGGCATTGAATCAAACCGTGAGCCGAGAATCATTCTTGATACATGTGCGTTCACATCTGGTCGGAGCCGAGATTCGTCAAGCTTGGGATCATCACTTAAGCGAGGTGTACCTAAGCCTCAAGGTCTTGGATCAATATTGAGGCGTACCGTTTCCAAGCCTTGTCTGAGCGAGGATCGGCACTAAATGATTGATTCAGGTTACAGACCAAAGATCATTCTCGACATGTTTGCTAGTGAGATATAAGAAACTCATGACATATATGAATGAATGAGCATGCCTTCAAGCCATGAATGTGTTGATTAAGAGAAAAGATAAGAACTGATTGGTGTGATGCACTTATGCGTGTGCACTTAAAGAGGAAAAAGCATCTGTCGTCACATAGCGTTGGTAGCGATGCCTTGTTCATTGAACTAGATGCCCTGGTTGAGTTAGGAAGCCCCTAAAAGTATGGGATGCCTGGCTTGATGGCTGGATGCCTTGGTTGAGCCAGGAAGCCCCTGAAAGTATGGGAAGCCCCTGAGAATATGGGATGCCTGGCCTGAGGCTGGATGCCCAGCCTATGACTGGAAGCTCTTGAAAGTATGGGAAGAACCATTTATACGGTTAATGAACTTATTGAATATGCTACTATGTGATGTTGATAAGCTTGTTTGGTGAAATAGCTTAATTGATTTGCCATCGACATTGTTTGCAAGTGCTGTACTTGCAAACCTTGATGACGAGATGCTTTCCTAGTAGAGAATTATGAATTTTACTTACTGAGTTTCCTCAAAACTCATCCCTCATCTCTTAGCCTTGTAGGCATGGAAGTTTCTCATCAATTTTGGAAGTTGTAGTCACACTAGAGGAGATAGGATTTCTCCTGACCTATGCGGAAAACTTGTACTGTGATGTAAAAAGAAAAGAGAGCCCGTAAAAAAGGGCTTGTAAAAGTATTGTTATAATATAAGTCAATGTGTTCAGTATGATGTATGTCCCAGTCTTCCAACTGTTGTTTATCTAGGGAGTTGTTTCTTCACATTTCTGCATGTACATGATAACAAAATAAAAAGAATCGGGATAATGACAAGCCTGGGACGTCGCAAAAATAACCCACACATGATAACAAAATAAAAAGAATCGGGATAATGATAAGCCTAGGACGTCGCAAAAATAACCCTTGCTGCTTGTGACCCTAGGGATGGAGTTGGGGTCGTGACATTAAATGCGCTAAGATGGTTGTAGCTCCATTCAAATTGAGATATAGTCTCACCCAATTCCTGTCTCTAGATAAATGTCTGCATCTAATCTTCAATTGACATCAAACAACGGTAACGAGGTGGCTCTACACATGAATTTGATAGCCGGCTTCTGATTTTTTGATAAAATCGGTGTTTTCTTCTCAACAATATGCTAATACGCATATCATTATTAGTATGTGCTATCGCAATCTGCTATTATTAAATTAGTTATTGGAGAATACAGACCTTTTGCATAATGCCGCGGAAATTAGGCATGCAATAATTGTCCTCTCCGTGCAGCATGTGTCTTGGACCATTGGATGGCGCATTATGGGCTTTGAACATATAGGCCCTATCAATTTTTCAATGCTTGAACATATTCAATCTAAACAAGTGACAACCCCATTCATATGTTTACGAACGAAGAGGAAACCCTACCAATGTTGACACATCTTCATTATTCATTCTAATATTAGAATTTTAGTTCATTCACTCTAAATATTTTGCATTCCACGCAGGTAAAAAGTCTAAGACCTCACTAAATCCATCCTCTGCTGCTAGGGTTTTCGACCCTCAAAAAACTTGGATGAACGTTTACCTTTTCTCTAAACAACAGAAATGATTGACCAAGTTTTTTGGCCCCAATTACATACTGGATTTCAATTTTTTTCGGGAAGTATTTATCCATCAAGCAAGCCCACCAATTATTGGATGCACCATTAGGCGAAAAGTAAAAAAAAAAAAAAAAAAACACTTTACAATGTGAAAAATTTGCATTCATATTTTTCCCTGAAATTTATATATATTCATCTTTGCTATTGAGTCTTTACTTTATGTATATGCTTGTTTATTTCTTCCACGAGGCAACACGTAAAGAGTAAACAGTCATCATTGTGGGCTACAATGTCCACCATATTATCACAACTCATTCTCTCTCTCTCTCTCTCTCTCTCTCTTTTTAAGACTCTTCTAAGGAAAAAAAATATAAAAAATAAAAGAAGTTACCGATGATGCAATACTATAAAACAATATAATTGGTCAAAGTCATATTATTATAATATAGCTAGTTCATAATATCCAATCACTAATAACAAATACTTTTAGATGAATAAGTGATAATCTTTACTTAGAAGTTAAGAAAAAAAAAGTATGTCAATATGAGATAAAAGGTTTGACAAAAATGAATAGAAAGGAAAAATGTATCCCTAAATAGTTATCCAATTGTGAATAGCCCAGTAATTGAGAAATTGTAAATGTGTCATTGAAGTATAAAAGTAATATAAAATGTAAAAAATAAAAAATAATTTAAGGAGTGATCTAAAGATGAATTAGGTGAGGGGTGTCGTGACCTGACCTCAGGAGGCAATGAGCAAAAAGGTCATGTTTAGGGGTACTTTACTATGGGAGTTCCCTCATGGTTCATACTCCAAAAAACGTTGTCACCTCGTCTCTCGGGACAGACCATCATGAGTTTGCTCATTCATAGTCATAAGCTCTCCCGAGCTCATAGCATGTGTGATAGTAGAAAGTGTTGTGATTTGTACCCACATGGCGACACATCTCGTAAGAGAAGATCGGGTATAGATATCGAATTTTGGAGTATCTTTACCATAGTAGCCCTTCCAATAGTAGTTACTTCTCATGGATGGCATCGCTTCATTTATTAGGAACTTTCCACCGTGGATATGCTAAACTATGGTGAGTTCGTTGAGACCCATACCCCTCATGACGAGTTTATTTATTATCTAATTGTTTAGACCCACCTAAAAAAAGGAGTTGGCACTAGTCTTGTTTTTGGGGGTCGGCTAAAAAATCCAATCGAGGGTCAAGAATGGTTTTTCAATTTCTACGCAAATAGAGACTCTAGATTCGGAGACTTGGATTATCCTAATATTTTTATTGGTGCCCTTTCGGTATCTAACGATTTGTTGTGTTTCTTAAGGTGTCAAAGCATGTCTTTTTTTACTTTTTAAGGTCAATGAAATTAACTAAGTGATCATGCGTGGATGGTTACTTTCATGGAATTCTATTTTCTATGAAAAGGAAAAGAAAGCATATAATTGAAATTTAAAAACAAAGCAATAAGTAAGCATCCAAGTGAATAGTCTAGAGAAAGCGGTAAATCTAACATGCAACCTAAACAACAATCGAAAAAACAAAAATAAACCAAGATAATAAACCCGCAACTCGTTGGATGTTTATACAATAACGAGATAACCTGAAACATATATCGGGGACAAAGGGTACAAAACTATGGTTGGATAGGACATTGACCTTCCATCGTCTACATGCCTTGAGAGACCTCCACCTCTAAGGACCTATTCTAGTTCTAATCTAAAACTATGACTAGGTACATACAAAAGGAAAGAAACAATCGTTCATGGCAAAAACGATCACAAACACAAGATAATGAAAAACAATCAAGTAATTGAAATTATATACAAAAGTGAATAACTTAGGTCTCAGGTTGGTCTTTGCAATTCATGCATTGATCCCTCTAAACACCTATCCCAATTCATTTTTATGGCTTACAGCCATTGGTTACCATCGATGGTCATGAAGACATGCAAATCAATCACAAACAAATCAAAACGTAATGCATGTTTAATGGTTTATAAGACCACCTAGATAATGCACAAAAAGTGTGAAACTCACATGCGACATAAGGTTGCATGCAACAAAGGTTTGGGTAATACATTTAACCCTAAATTAGAGTGTAAAGAAGTTGCACAAGTCATTAACATTGAAAGATGACCTATTGATAAGAATAACATGCATGGCAAATTTCAGTTACAATTGGCTAAATTGATGCATGATTTTCATGTATTAAACGAGATTCAAATTTGACGTGCCATACATCGATGCAAAGCCGTTAACACGGGCTTCAAATGCTAAGAAGACATCAGGGCATGATTTGGCCCTTAGAAGGCCCAAACAAATGGGTTTTAATAGGCTTGTGATAAGTCCATAATTCAACATGACCATCATAGAACATGATAAAATTTTTATGAGCTAATGATGTGCAAAAATCTTAGGAAAAATCCTATGTGTAGAATGCAACATGACAAGCATTTTTCATAAGACATCTAAACGTAATTTGGTTCACACGTTCCTACACCAAAATGGCAAATATAGAATCATGTAATGAAACACATGAATCACAGTAGCATCCAAACACTTTTGCGCATGTGATTAACATGGTAAACGATGCTCAATTTGTGCGAATCATACCTTGTTAAAGTACTCACAACACGTGTTACAAATCTCGTGAACGATGCAAATTCAAATGAACTCATCTAAAACCCTAATTCCAAGCAAAAATAGGTTGGACCTAGTAGAGAACATACTGACTTAAGGATGGTTTTTGATGATTTTACCCAACCAAATCAATTAAAAAAAATATGAAAAAAAAGTTATGATGTAATTAAGACAATTTTGCGCACTTATGAAGAGAGTGTTTCTAAAATCCAAACACAAAAATCATACCAATATAGAAAAATAGAAATTAGTAGCAAGTCAGAACAGTAAATCAACATCAAAATCATTGCAAAATTGAAAAATTTGAGAAGCATTTTTTAGTGAACAAATGACATCAGCTCGGGGCGTGCAACCTATCAAAACGAAGATTTCAAGTCTAGTTCAAATGTCTAGAGGAGCTTGAGGTCATAAAACATCATCTACCACCTCATTTTAGCTAAAACAGAAAGTCACATCACATGAACATGAAATTCCAAATCAAGGCAAATCAAGCTCATTCAAGTATAAGTTCATCATCAATGATCAACTCATTACAAATCACCATTTAACATTCTAAACTTCAGATCTTAGCATAAATCGTAATCTTAGGGTTAAATCCTAGCCTCAATTGGCTAATCCTATCTCACTTCATCGGATTCGAGATTAGAGGATTATCTTTTTGCGATTTTCGTCAAACTCAAGCACAATTGGACGAAAGCTGAACCGCCGGATCATGATTGAAACATTAAGGACATTAGACTAACACTAAGGATTGTCGAATGGTTGGAATGGGAGCCAATCGGATCGGATTGGCACTGGTTCACACAGATGAAGAAAACCGATCCGATTTGGACCAATTTAGAGCACCAACGAAAGATCCGGTCACTGGAAGGCTTTCGATGACTGCTCGATCAAACCTCGACCATTGGACGGTCAATGATATACCAAGGAAGGGATCGCCGATGATTGGGACTTCCACGGACCACCTCAAACCGCTAATTCAAGCTGGATGACTGGTTGGAATCAACATCGACGAGGATGCCGATATTCTGTAGTCAAGGAAAAAACCGCTAGACGGGGGATTCTAGGCGGCGATCGGAATTGACATTGCTTCAATGGGGATAGGATGACAAAGACGTGCGGACCCCTCAAGTACCATAACTTTGCACAAAGGGACACCTAAGTGTCATAACTTACAAAATGTACACTTAAGTGTCAAAATCGGAGTAAAATGGATCACTTGAATGCCAATCTGGCCAAAGTCCGGCCAAAATGCCGACGTGGCATTTTTTTCGGCGAACCGAGCCCAAAACGACGTCGTTTTGCACGCTGGCATGGCTAAATAATGAAAAAATGGCGTCGTTTTGGGCTGACGTGGTAAAAAAATAATAATTAAATTAAATTTAAAAATAAATTTAGTTAAAATATTAAAAAATAATTGTTTAAAAATTAAATTTAGTTAAAATATTAAAAAATAATTGTTTAAAAATTAAATTTAGTTAAAATATTCAAAATTAAAAATTAAATATAAAAAAAAAAAGGAAAGGTGGGGAGGTGGTCAAGGATCGGTCCTCGGTTGCCGCCACCACCGGGAAGGACCGGCGACGATGGGGGGAGGGTTGGCGGCTCTCGCCCGGCCGGGCCAAGGGCCGCTGACCCTCGCCAGATCTGGGTAAGGGCCGCGAGCCCTTGCCACTAGGGGTTGCAACCCTCGCCGCCAGTCGGCTCGGGTCGCCGGCCCCTGGCCAGGGCCCGACAGCCCCGACCAACCCTCCCCCTGCCGTCGCTGGCCCTTCCCGGCGGCGGCTGAGGGCTGATCGCTTAGCCGCCTTCCCCCATTTTCTTTTTAAAATTTAAAATTATTATTTTTTAATATTTTAACTAAATTTATTTTTAAATTTAATTTAATTAATTTTTTTATTATTTTTTTACCACGTCAGCTCAAAACGACGCTGTTTTTGCATTATTTAGCCACGTCAGCATGCAAAACGGCGTCGTTTAGGGTGTGCTTCGCTGGAAAAATGCCACGTCGGCATTTTGGCCAGACTTTGGCCAGAGTGGCACTCAAGTGAACTGTTTTTCTTTGAATGTGGCACTTAAGTGTACCTTTCATAAGTTATGGCACTTAAGTATCCCTCTGTACAAAGTTATGGCACTTGAAGCGTTCTTTTGCCGGATGACAAAGGAGGTTGCCGATGAGGGTGGAGCGCTATTGGAAAGGCCTAGATCAGCGGCGACTGACTTGATGGAAGAAGGAGGTGGCCGTGGGTAGAGAGGGAGAGAGGAGGTTTGGGTGGGAAAAGTGAGCTGGAGAATTTTTGCAATTTATTAGATCTGAAATTTCCAAAATGAGCCATCCTAAAGTTTTTGAAGGGAAAACCTTATATACCTTGATTAAATGCAAAATCTCAATCATCGGTTTGATCTGATGGTTGAAATTTGATCTAATGACCAAATTAACCTTATCAAGGGCTAATCATACCTTAAATGAGTCTTATGATCTATCGGATGGTCTTGATTAGCCAAAAATGGGAACTAAAACGGGAATCACATAGGGCCTAATTAGGAGAGAAATCGTAAATACACGAAATCCAAGGGTAATTTTGTAGAATTTGGAAAATGTAAGGGTGTGAGCACGAAAAATGCATGACAAGGATTCAACAAGTGGTCATCGGTGATCCAGAAGCGGCTAGTAAGGGGCCGAACCGGCTTGCCTTGCCAGCGGTCGGTCGGACCAGTCACGCTGGTTTATGCCGATTCGACTGGCTCTTGACCGCTTATGATCTAATAATTTATGGAATTTGGTCCCTGAAGGACCAAATTGAAGCAAAAATTTATCAAATTTGAGGAGAAACGATCCAATTCTAATTGAATTAGGCCAATTAAACCACGTAAATACAATTTATTAGCTTTCTATTAACCTAATTGCTTGATTATTGTGAAAATAATGGACCTAGATCATGGGTACAAATAATTGAACATTATAAGCCAAAACAGACAATTTTGCAATTTCTTGCTCGAAACCACAATACTAATTGAAATACAATTGATATTGGGATTCACCTACTGATCTAACCGCCCATACTTAGGATAACCTATTACAACCAAATTGAGCTTGAATTGAGGTGACGACTCTTACACCAAAAATGAATCGAGGTCTAATATCGAAATTGGACTTTGAATTTCAAAATCAAACTTTAGTTTTGAATGGGTCAATTTGAATTTCTTCAATTAAAGCTCATTAACTCGATTTTCCTATATTCAAAGGAGTGAAATTCTTTAAATTGGGAAGTTCTCGAGTGAATTTCTCAAATGGGACCTAGGATTTGGACTTATCTTGAGAAAATAAGTGGAATAAAAGCGTCCATATACAAATCATGAAGGATTGATTTGTATCTCCTAATTAGGGCTTAAAATGGTAATACGCCTTTCGACATGACCGTTCTTGAAATTGAGTGAACGAGTGGATGAGAAATAGTCCTTAGACCCAATGTCGTAAAAGGAACTAGACCTAATAATCACTAAAATGCAAGTAATTTTATGTTTGGGCGATTTCCAACCTAAAACCGAAAAAGTTGGAAAATAAGGTTCTTAATCGATTTTTGCAAAATTTTTGGCACTAAAGTCAAATTGACACTAAAATGAAGTGTTTTGTGATTTTTTTTTAAAATTTTTTTTAGTCAAAGGTTTAACCAAAAGTAAATCATTTAGTTGACTCTTCCTAAAAAGTTGATTTTCAATCGAATTTTTGAAATTTTCAAAAATTAACCTGGCTAAAGTGAAATTAAAACTATTTGACATCTTTTTTGCACAAAAAGCTAACTTTCAATTCGGGGTTGATTTTTTACCGAAGATTGACCAAAAAGTCAATTGCTTGACTTTTTGAGGTTTTTTTTTTTTTTTTTTTTTTCTGGAAATGATTAGAAAATCAATTAAAAATGACTGAACAAAAAAAAAAAGAAATGAAAAAAGACTTTTTATTTTTGTCTTGAAATGGGTTCCGTGGCGATCGAAACCTTAATCCTAATTTTTACGTTTTTTGACGCGTCAACTAAAAATAAAGTCTAGATAATTTTTAGATGTGATGTGATATGGAGAAATTTTGAGAACCGAGGGAGATATATTTTGGGATTTTCTTTTCCTTTTGAGAGAAAAAAGTCAGGTTGTGCTTTGAAAATAATAATGCAACTAGTGGTGCTTTTGTGATTGATTCGTGGATATTCCCATCAGGAGTCTAGGACCTTGGGGGTACTGCTAGTTACTTTTTTTTTTTTTTTTTCTCTTATTAACAGAGAAGCAAGTCAAGTCAAGAAGCAGCTGCATTGGATGGTTCCTCGCACCTTCCACGAAATGCTGCTGAAATTACACTTGCAATGATAGCCCTTTGGCTTTCCTTTTCTATGTCTCGTATTAATAGAAAAGGCAAGTCTAAGTTATCATATTATCATTTAGTTAGTTCATAATATCCAATCACTAATCACAAACAACTTTAACAAGTATAGGTCGTCAGCTTTGTTTTATATTTTCCTTTTATTAATAGGAAAGTAAGTCAAGTCAGGCGGGTTAGATCTCAAATTTCAATGGAAGCTTCACCTGCTCCTGCTAGAAGTTTCACATCTATGAATTTCATTGTTAACATATTATTGCAGGATGCCAATTACAATGTTTGGATTATTTAAGGTTTGTGCAGAAACAGTGGCCTTAACATATATTCCCAGATATGAACACGTGGCTCCATCCACTAGGAGGGAGAGGATAAGAGGAAAAAGAATAATCAAATATAGTCATTTTGTTTACTTAATGAGATAGATTTAGTATAATACCTCAACTAAATCAATTATTGATTGTGCAGATACAATCATCATAATTGCCCAACTGAGGACAAACAAGCCTTCTCATCATATACCGTAGATTCTTCATACTTGTTGATATGGTACATATGCTAATCTACTTGTATCTCCATTCAAATTTGCAATATAGAGTCTTACCCAATTATCCTTTCTGGTAAATTGTTTGTATCGAATCTTCAATTGACCTTAAACGACATGTAACAATGTGACTCTAGGCATAAATTTGGTGGTCAGCCTCTGATTTTCTCATAAAAATAGGTCTCCTCTTCAAAATCATATGCCAATATGCATACGATGACCATTAGGAGCTAACATGGGCTAGTTAAGGGACCTTCGTGATATTAAGTAGAATTAGACATCGACCCTGCACATCCATCCTGCAAAGAGAGAGAGAGAGAGAGAGAGAGAGAGAGAGAGAAGTGGTTATCACAATTTGCTTTTTGATTAAATTAATTGGTGAGGAATACGCTTACCGACTCGGAGCATCGGAATTGATGTTGGTTTTTGTTTCTATTTTTTTATTAATAAAAAAAGCAAGTCAAGTCAAAAAGCACACCACTTTCGCATGATGGTGCGGAAATTGCGCGTGCAATAATTACTCTTCCTACGTAGTGCGCGTCTTGGACCGTTGGATGCCAACTCAACATTATGCGCCTTTTTGGAGGAATCTCTTTTGACAGAGAGAAAAAAGGAGTAGATTTTGGATTGAAAATAATAATCTGTCCTCATCCGAATATCTTTAAAAAATGTCTTACCGACATTTGTTTCATATTATGTTTTTGAGATTGATTTGTGTCTATTAGCACCGGGAAACATGGGAATCTTGCTGGTTAGTTTTCTTTTCTTTTATTAATAGACAAAAGAGCAAGTCAAGTCAAGAAGCACTTGCATTGGATGGTTCCACGCACGTTCCGCAAAATGCTGTGGAAATTAAGCACAATGATTGCCCTTTGGTTTTCTTTTCTGTATCTTTATTGACAGTGTAGGCAAGTCAAGTTAAGGTCATGTTTGCTGTGAACCAGAACACCTTCCGAACAGTTCTACGTTGCTCGGAATTGTTCAAGCACGCACAGTAGAGCGTTGTGTATCCAACGTCGAAGGCTGAGAATTGGTGGAGATCATAGAGGTGGGCGAACATATATATTTCCCCTACACAACATAAATGACTAATAAATTTCTTTTTCCCATCCCAATTACATCGGTATTATGAAGTATTGTAATCTTTGTGTGTGATAAAATATATCTCACAGTTGTAACACATGAAACTGTTATAACTTTGAAGGTACTATGACCATGAAATATTCGTTAAAATGCATTATAAAATTTGCAATTCACGTTTTCATCATTGTGGATTTTGCATAAATAGTCACTGATAATCATATTATATCTTAGGATGAAGAAGAAACCCTAGCAAGGTAGATAGATTTTGATTGTTTGGAAGGTTGGTTCATTCACTCTAAATAATTTGCCTTCCAAGCCAGCAAAAGTTTAGGTCCTCACTAATTTCGTCCTTTGCAGCTACACTTCTTGATCCTTGAGAATATTTGAGCATATATATATATATATATATATTCTTTGGATGACATAAACAATTTATAAAATTTCCTTTGCACCAGTTACATCCTAGGTTCCAATCTTTTTTTTTTTTTTTCATGGAAGGTTTTATCCATTGATCACACGCACTAATTAGTAAAAGCACAATTAGGAGAGAAAAATGAACTTTATAATGTGAAAGAAATTGCATTTCATGTTCTTCCCTAAACTTTATTTGCTTTATCTTTGCTATTTTTATCTTTATTATATGCATATAGTTGCATGTTTCTTCCACAATGAAACACATAACCGATAAACTGTCATACTTGTGAACTATAATATCCATATTTTATCACGGTTTTTTTTAGTTCCATTTGTAATTTGAGGTAGTACATTAAAGATGCTAACAAAATAGATTCTACATAGGAAAAAAAATGAAAACAATTGGTTATGATGCAATATTCTATAGCAAAATAATTGTTATAGGTCATGATATTGTAGTATAGTTATTTCATAATATCCAATCACTAATGATAAATAACTATAACGAGCATGAGTCTTTCTTCTTCATTTATTTCATTAATATGAGGAGGAAAATATATTTATTGGATCAAGAATTAAGAGAGAGAACAGCTCTTACATTGCTAACAAAGTAATGGCTAAAAAGTTGTACAATACCTTAAGATTGCTTCATTTGCAGTACCTTCCTTATTAAAGAAATAAACAGGTACTAATGGCTAAGATATTGAGTATAACACGCAAATATTAACCTTGTTTAAGTGATTATGACGGCAAAGACAGTGACAAATAATACCCTATCCAATAAATAATTGATTGATAACAAAAATAATTTGATGAGTGAGATAAAAGCGATCTGGGTGAGGGGGTGATGACTTGATAATTTTTAGGCATATTGCAGTATGGAGAAACTTAGTTTGAGAATTATTTTGGGATTTGCTATATCTAGAGGAATCTCTTTTGAAAAAAAAAGGGAAAAGTATTAGAAAAGTCCTAAACTTATTACATTAGCATTGTGCCAATTTAGTCATAAACATTTTAGTGGTGCCGATCCAATTCTAAACCTTTTAATGGTGCCAATTCAGTTCTAAAATTTTTGAACTAATATCAATATAATCATAATCTTTTGACTTGATGCCAATTCAGTCATTTTGACTAATTTTGATTGGATTTTGTTGACATAGATGTAGGTTGGTTTACATGGCATTGACGGCACCGACATAGATAATTTTTAATAATATTTAATAAATTTTCAATTTTTATTATTTTTTCTGATTTTTTTTTTCTTTCCTTTCTTCTTCCTTTAGGCAATGGTCGGTCATCGGCCATGGCTGGGCAAGTTGGCCTTGCCTAGCCAAGGCGAGGCCGAGCCCTGGCAAGGGTCAGCCTCACTAGATCTGGCACCAAGGCAAGGGTCGGCCTCAACTAGGCCACATCTTTCGAGATTGGGTCACCTAGCCATGGCTTGTGGCCGGCCATCACCTATGGCTAGTTAAGGAAGAAGAAGGAAGGAGAGAAAGGAAGGAAAGGAAAAAGAAAAAGAAAATCTAGCCAAAATTAGCCAGAGCGACTAAATTGGTACTAAGTCAAAAGATTTAGTATTAAATTGACATTAGTTTAAAAGATTTAGGACTAAATTGATATCATTAAAAAGTTTATGATTGAATTGACATCAAGTCAACATATTTAGAATTGAATTAGTACCATTAAAATATTTTAAGACTAAATTGATACAAATAACATAGGTTTAAGACTTTTATGATATTTTTTTTCGAAAGAAAAAAGTCAAATTGTGCATTGAAAATAATAAACCAAGGAGTGATGTTTTTGGGATTGACTTGCGTATATAAGCACTAGAAGCGTGGGAGTATTGCTAGCTAGTCTTCTTTTCCATTTCTTTTTCTAATGGAAAAAAGTAGAGTCAAGTCAAGAAGCACCTGGATAGGGTGGTTCCATGCACCTTCCACAAAATGCTGTGGAAATTACGCATGCAACGATTGCCCTTTGGTTTTCTTTTTTATTTCTCTTATTAATAGAAAAGGCAAGCCAAGTCAAAGTCCTGCTCTCTTTGAATCAGAACACCTGGATGCTGGGTAGGTTCTACGCACCTTCCGCACAATTAATTAAGCGTGTAATGGGGAAGGCTAAGAATCAGTGGAGATCCCAACAATGGGCGAACGTTCATCTTTCCTCTGGACAGCATGAGGAGGGATTTATCCATCGTGCACGCCCATTAATTACTAAAAGCATCATTAGAAAAAAGAAATACACTTTACGATTTGAAAAAAATTGCATTTCATATTTATCCCTACAACTTAATTTGCTTTATCTTTGCTATTTAATCTTTATTTTATGTATAGATTTGTTTATTTCTTCCCTATCGAAAAGATGTAATCAGCTATTATTACCTTTATTAGCTACGGTGGTACATTAAACATCTTATCAAAATGTTCTACTTACACAACCCAAAAAAAAAAAAAAATATTGTTACTATGCAATATTATACACAATATAATTGGTCTAAGTCATGAGAAACAACTTCAACAAGTATCGGTCATTAGTTTATTTTTTTCTATATTTCCATTAATATGAGTAGGAAAATGTATTTATAAGATCATGAATAATAAGAAAGAGAACAGCTCTTACATTGCCAACAAAGCAAAATGGCTAAAAAGTCGTGCAATACCTTAAAATTACTTCATTTGCGGTACCTCTATCAGAGGTATATACACATACTAATGACTAAGATATTAAGTGTAAAACACAAATATAACCTTGTTGTGATTATGACAACAAAGACAGTGACAAATATACTCTATTCACCGATAGAAAATGACAAAACCCAATTTGCGCTCGAGTGTTGTCGGAATATAATTGCTAGTATATCCATGTGAGTTCCTCTATGGGAATATATATATATATATTTTGGTCTTAAAAGCGGAAGTTATTTTACTAGCGTAAAGAGCAGCAACTGTTCGACATAATGTCCGAGCAAAGTAAATCAAGAAGCTGAAGAGGAGGAGATACAATACGGTGGTAGTAAAGAGGCCCCATGGGCTTTTGCGGTCCAGTCAGCTACAGAGTTGGCTCGTCGTCTGCAGTGTCGAACCTGCAGATTAGGGAAAAGCTGAAGCAGCGCCGTGCATTCCATCAACAAGGCTCTGTGCTCCCACAATCCCAGGGTAGGATTGAGAAGGGCATCCACCAGAATCAAGCAGTCAGATTCTAGCACCATATTATCCGTGAAATTCCTCGTCTGCTGCAGAAATTTTAGAGTGAGATTGAGTGCGAGCGCCTCGGTTTGCAGAGCTGAGGAGGCCATAACAGATTTGGAGAAGCCGTTGATGAGGAGGCCGGAGGAATCCCTGCACACGCACGCTACCGATCCTGCGTTGAAGCCTGATGGGTAAGCACCATCGATGTTGATCTTTATCACTCCCTGATCCGGTGGGTTCCATTGCTGATCCGAGTCTGTTTGTTGCTTGCCCTGTTTCGGCTTCGTCTCATATCTGTTCTGACCGGATCTGGCGTTTGCGAGGGTATCGGAAAAAAATAGTTTCCTCGCCCCGATTTTATAATCAAGTCGGTGCTGGATCTCGAATTTCAATGAAAGGCCCTTGCATAGGTTCTCCTCACCTTCCGCGTAATGCCGAGTCCTTTCCGTGCAGCATGCATCGCAGTGGTTCGATTAGCATGAAGGGTCTTGGACCGTTGGATGGCAATAACTCAGCATTGTTTAAGCAGGCACAGTAGAAAGGGTTGAGTGTTAGTAATCTGACGTTGAAGGTTAACAACGGGGGGAGATCACGGCAGTGGATGGATTGTTTTGTTTGAGCACTCCTCAGGTAATCCATGACTCCTTGCTTTTCTCTTCTCTTCTCGGTTTCCTGCTAGATAACTCCATTTACTTCTGATGAGTTCCGAACTCTGCAATTCGCAGAACTGGACTGGTGAAATCTGGTTCTCCTCGATCGCTCTCCTTTTTTAGAACAGAATAAGGATCTTTTTGGTCAATCGCTGCATGATGTACATCCAATCAAGAAAAAGGAAATGGGTCTCTCCCTTCTCTTCCTTTCTTCTCTTTTCCCCTCATTTCCCTCTCAACTTAAATTGCCAAACAAATTGGAAAAGAAAAAAACCAAATCATTCAGAAGATCCGAATTCCAGGGCATCTTCCTCATCAACGACTCCACCTGGAGGAGATTATGAAGTGTTCTTGAGTTTTAGAGGAAAAGACACTCGCAAAAGCTTTACCGATTATCTCTATACGAGCCTTGTCGATGTAGGAATTCACGTGTTTAGAGATGACAATGAGCTCCGTGTTGGTGAGGAGATCGGTCCAGAGCTTCTCCGTAATATTACGCAGTCTAAGATCTCAATCCCAATTATCTCAGACGACTACGCTTCCAGCAAATGGTGCCTTCGCGAGCTGGCTCATATGTTGAAATGCAAGAGAAACGAAGGGCAAATCGTGTTACCTATATTTTACAAAGTGGATCCCTCGCAAGTGCGGCATCTCATAGGGAGATGGGAAGATGCCATCAATGCACATAAAAAGAATTTGGACAAAATGATTGTGCAAGAATGGGAAGAAGCGCTCAAAGAAGTCGGTTCTTTGAAAGGATGGGAATCGGAGAAAGTTGAAAACGGGTACATGTTTCTCCACCAAGACATCGTTTAACTTCTTTTAACCAGATCTATCTTATATATACATATATATTTATAGATTTTGCCATCCTATATTAAGATTTATTGTTATTTGACAGGCATGAAGGAGCATTGATTAAAATTGTTGTGAGAAAAGTTATGAGTAAGTTAAGAATAACTTTTCAAGTAATTGATCCTGAACAGTTCGTTGGAATTGATGATCGGGTGGAAGAGATTATGAGCTTGATAGATCCTAAATTTAATGATACAAGGATTATTGGAATTTATGGAATGGGCGGCATCGGTAAGACAACTCTTGCAAGGGTCCTGTACCACAAACTCTCTAGTCATTTTGACCATCTTAGCTTTGTGGCAAATGTTCGAGAAACATCTCTACGCAAGGGTATTGAACACCTACAAAAGCAGCTCATTAAGGATATATTGAGAGATCTGTATGATGTGTCTAATGTCTACGAGGGAATTGATTTCATTAAATCTCGATTTACAAGTCAAAAAGTGCTTCTTCTTCTCGATGATATGGATGATGATACTCATTTGAATGCTTTGGCCGGAGATAGTAGTTGGTTTAAAGCTGGAAGTATAGTCATCATAACAACTAGAAACAAGGCTATTCTTGACAAGGCTAGGGCAAGCTCCATGCATCAACTCAATAAGTTGCCTTCGGATCAATCATTGATTTTATTTAGTAGACATGCATTTCGAAAGGATTTTCCTTCAAGTGATTATGAGCATATCTCTCGTGCTATCGTTTCTACTACTGGGGGGCTTCCCTTAGCTCTTGAAGTTATTGGTTCATTATTACGTGAAAAGACAATGAAAGTATGGGAAGAAACATTAAAGAAATTACGAAGTGTGCCTGCTCAGAAAGTGCAAGAGACATTGAAGATAAGCTATGAAGCATTAGATGATGGAGAGAAACAGATATTTTTGGATATTGCATGTTTTTTCACTGGAGAATCTCGAGAAAGTCCAATTTATATGTGGGATGCTTGTGGCTTTTTCCCAGGGACTGGGATTGAAGTATTGAGTGATATGTCGCTAATTAAAATTGATGAAAATGGCACGTTTATGATGCATGATCAGCTGAGAGATCTTGGAAGGGAGATTGTTCGTTTAGAGAATCCAATGGAGCCTCAACAGCGTAGTAGATTATGGATTGAAGAGGAAGCCAAACTTGTGCTTGATGGCAATAAGGTAAGAGTGTTCTGTACTTGTTTTAAGTGGTTGAATGTGAGTCCATCTTCCCTTTCTTGTTTGAGATAATTATTGCTAGTCCTGAATCCCCAAAAGTTGTTGCTTCCACCAACAAAAGAGCTCTACCAATAAATTGTTGTTCTTGCCTAATCCTAGGAATAATTGATGAGTAATTTCTTGGTTAATATATATACATATATATTACCCGGTAGTATGGTGACGAGGATACTCTCTCTTTGGTAACTTCAATGCAACAAAAAACTACTAAAACACAATGTTTGACTGAGCACTTCTAGGGAAAAAATTAATATCTGTAAATCGTTGGGTTCATGCTTTTCCCACATTTTCGTTGGAAGCTTGATTTGTTGCGAGGTCTTTTCTTTTTCTTTTTTTCTTTTACTGATTATTGACTTATTATTGGTTGTTTGCTATGATAAATGAGACCATTCATTGGTGACGACTTGCTATCCGGTTCTTGGATTTTTTAAGTTGAGTTAAATATAGATTCAGTCCCTCTAGTATTACTATTTGTACGATTTAGTCCCCTTTCCATTTTTTTTCCTCAACATCATCCTCTATGTTTCACGGTCTGTGCAATTGAGCCCTTTGTCATCAATCATTAGTTAACATCGTCAATTTGCTAATGTGACTTTCATACTTATTTATGATAAATGCGCAACTTTGTAATATAATCCTTTAAACAAATATTGTTTTGGTTTTATAATCTTTTACTATGAATTTGCTAATATTTTTAATTTGTTTTGTGACGATGGAAAATTTTTCTATAAATCCCTTAATAATATTTATTTGTCAGATACAGGCTATCATATTAATATAATTATTTGTACATTGTTCAACTCTGAGGGAGCATCTTTTTTCGCAAATATATAGTTAGTATTTATATCATCCATCAAATATGGCTTACATTGTTACATAATTCTTTTATCAATTATTTTTGTCCAGTATTGATTACCTCTTATAATCGATTTTTCTACATCGTTCTACTCTTAGTGAGCATTTTATTTACCACATATTTAGTACATTTCTATTATTCATCTGTAAAATATGAGCTATTGGTTATATAATTTTTTTTCATTGATTTTTCAATATCATTTATTCATAAAATACGACGGAATATTTTCTTTGAGTATCCATAGAACTTTCCATCACTTATTGCACATTTCGTTATATTTATTATATAAATATATGTAGTCACGTAACCTCTAAACATACTATTTTTCCTTCTACGATGGACTACTTTTTTATATTCATTTTTTGTAACGCATGCTAAATTTTTTGGTGATGATGGATATTTCTTAGTCACAATTGGTACCCGTCCACCTTTCGATCATAATAGTTGTTATTATTGCAATATACGCAGTCATATAATAGATTCCTCTAGATGTATGCTTTTTTTCCCTTCTATGATAGGTAATATTATTATAATAATTCTTTTGTAAAGCATTTCATATATATATTTTTTGTGATGATGGATATCTTTTTTTAATGACTCTTTAAGATTATTTATTTATCATGTATAAGCTCATTGAACAGTATAAAAGATAGATCCAAAATTTGTTTCCATCGCTTTAATATGTATATATAACTAAAACTTAAATGGCAATGTTCTGTGGCAAAATCTGTGGATTAGAATATGATATTAGCAGGAAAAATTTGAAATTTTACAATAGATGGGACTAACAGAGCAATAATTATCTTACTTTTGACACTCCAAGTAGATAGCATACTCTAGTCTCGGATCTCGATCTTCTACATTCTTCTCAAATTCGACAAATCTACAACAACTAGAGTGGTAGTTGACGACTGACAATATCGGCCCTTATGGGAACAATAAGGGAGTGAGGTTGTAATGTAATAACTATTATGTTGAAATGTAATAAAACTGTAATAGCTATATGCGGATTGGTTTAAGTAATATAATAATTATTATCTGTTTGGTCTCATGAAGGACATACTAAGGGGAAAATAGCATCATAATTACCAAAAGTTAACAATATCTATTACATAATCAATAGTATGATTGGCATAATAATTATATAATAATTGATAGTTAATTAATGTAATTAATTATAAATAATTTCTAAATTAATAATAATAATTTAAGATAACATAATCACTCTTTCTTCGACTATTTACCTATTATTTAATAATTTTATTTATTAATCAAATAAGATGTCATTAAAGTCAAGATAAGTATAACTTATGCTATCTTGACACGGATACTTCAAATAAATACGATTATAATTAATATATATCATAGTTATACTTTAAAATCTAAAATTGATAGAGCGAGCGGAAGGAAAAGACTTGAATTTTGGAAATAGTTATTACTGCAAGTATATATTGTAATAAACTATAATAGCCATAACTATAATCAAACATTCTCTAATAATCTGAATGTGTTCTAATAATACATTGCTACATGATATATATGTAACTAAAGCTTAGTATATATGTGTACAAATAAATGGTATATATTATGTGGTAGGATCTTTAGTTGAAAATAAGACGTTAAAAGAAAAAAAGTTGAAATTTTTCAATAAACAAGACTAATAGAGCCCTAAATATTTTACTTAGATTTTTAACACTCAAAATACTTTAAGCTTCTGTTGCTCACTCTAATCGCAATATCTCGATCTTCTTTATTAGTCTCAAATTTGACCAACTTTTATATTTTGAGGGGGTCAACAACCTTCACTGACAACCTAAACTGCCACATTAAAGAAATTTAGACTTTTATATTCTTTGGAACTCCATCAAATATAAATGGAATGCTTTGTCACTCTTAATCCATATCTCTCTTGCTCTTCCCATTTCATGTCTCCCGATTGATTTGAAAAATGAATTAGATACATGTCAAATGGTTGATGAAATAATTGGTGATTGGGCAAAATTCTCGTAACAGACTCTTGCAACTTACCATCTCACATTCTTCTTCCGATCCATGCATATATATTTTTTTCTTCTTTTTCTTTTCTCTTTTTTTTTTTTTCCTTTTTTTGAAGCTCCTCCACAAAAGGTAGTCTAAATTTACATTCTACATAATCCTCGAAAACATGAGCTATTACCTTACAGTAGACTTTTGCTGCTATTACAATCTACGACACTTGAAAAATAGAGAATTTAAACATTCTTTTCTTGCATTATAAAGAAGTTATCGCCAAAGAAAAAAAAAGAAGCAAAAAATGTTGCATTGAAGTATGTGTTATTAAGAAATAAAAATAAAGAAGTGGAAAGACAAATGGAAGTAACTAAGGACTATTAATAGATAGTAAAATAATGTATCGAAGGGCACGCACTTTGGAAGTTCATTCAATTAGTATACTATTAATAATTAGTATATTGTGCTAATTAGTGTATTCTAAGTGATAATGAGTTATCAAGATAACGTAATCACTATTTCATCGACTATTTACCTATTTTTTAATATTTTACATATCAATGATATAATAAGTGATCAAGATAACAAATATTCATGATTGTGACAATTTCATGGAAGAATAGTTATTACGATATCTTTGTATAAATAGACATACCTGAAAATTAATTCCCAAGTCACAATTTCCGTGAAAAGTGCATACAAAAATTTTTAGAGGTGAAATTGTTGATTTAACATTACATTATAATTCTATAAGAATATATATTGGCAATGATATTTTTTAACAATACCCTTATAATTTTATTTGAGAGCTATATATTTTTAACAAAACATATATCCTCAATACCATAGTTATAAAAATTTTAATGTTGAAGTATTATCAAAACTAAAAATTTTAACATGATACTTATTAAACCTGGAAGTTATATTTCAATGATACATACATGACCTTTTTTTATATAGAGAATCATCGAAGTTTACATTTAAGTGATAAAATAACTTTTCAGTTACAACTTTTTTATAAATTAATAAAAGAATGATAATAAGTAATAAAACTAAAAATTTCACAACCATATGCTTGCATAGAAGTAATATTAACATAATATAATTATTCTTCATGTCCAATCCGTCTCTTAGCAAGATCTTATTAATCTATGGGCAAATTTGATCATAAAATTAAACATATGTAGTAATAAATAGAGAAGTGAAAATCATTTATATAACATTTGATCTGTTTTCTTCCACATAAAATGAAAAACTCTCATTAAAGAGTACTTCTTGGGATGGAATTCTTGTTTTCATTTTTGCTATTGAGAATTGTAAAAAAGGTATAAAAGTTAAGAGGGGGATTTTACAATTAGGATTCTTTAGTATTGATGCATGTTTTGATGGTAAATTTGATAGATGCATTTGAAGTTTGAACCGTAAAAGATATGTTGTTTCATATATAAAGGATATGAGTTAGGGTTTTGTTATTTCCCATATAAAGGGCATGAGATTTTGGAGTAGTGTGTGCATAAAGAGAGGCCCTCTATATTAATTTTGAAAGGATGCAACTTTTGGGAACTTCAAAAGTGCAAATTGTGAAGGGCATAATTGGAAGAGGAAAAGTTTGGGAAGACCTCTAGAGCTTCACATTTTCACATAGATTATCACAACCTATCATGTCATGAAGTCGAAAGTGAGAAGCTTAAATCATAACAATATGACAACAAATTTGAAATCAATACATCTTTTCTCATATACAGTTGGTTTCAAGCCAGTACTCAAAACTATGATTTACAATGTTGCCTTTGCAGGGTACTAGTAAGATTCAAGCCCTTCGTCTTCCCTTCAAAGGTTGGAGAGAAATTTACACAGCTGAAACATTTAAAGAATTGACCAACTTGAGGTTTCTTCAACTAAAATGTGTGAATCTGACCGGGGATTTTCAGAACTTGCTTCCTCAATTAAGATGGCTTGAATGGACAAATTGTCACTTAGATTTGGAATTGACCAACTTTCACTTGAAGAAATTAGTCGTGCTCAATCTGTCATGGAGTACTACTTCGGAGGATTGGGGAGGATGGAGCCCACAAAAGGTAAAATGTTGAGAAGGCATATCACTTATAAATAATCACATGTTGTCAATGGGCCCAATTGCACCAAGTTCTTCTTTATTTCTTATGAAAATTCTTTCTCATATGGATTTTCCTCTAAGCATAAAAGGAATTAGTAGGCACTTAAGTATGTCAGGAGCTTCTGCCCCTTTTAATTTTAACAACTATTCATGCTTGACATTAGAGCTGTTAATAAAAACTTTTTAATTGCATGAATTAATATCTATCAAAAATATAATTACAATAGTGTGCCCATGTTGTTTTTAATCTAAAAGGTATACATTTTCTAGTTAATTTCTCTGCTATCTTTTTAGCAATTCTTGTTATATGTTTATGTTGATCTTCTTTCATGGAGAAACAAAAACCCTCACAATGACTTGTTTTTTACATGCATACTAAAATTCTAAATTCATTGTTACTTTTAGAGTAAGGGAAATAATTTGTGTATTGCTTTGATTTGTTGCGCACAATATATATTTATTATTAGTGTTGATTGTTGAAGTCACCGTAAAACACACTTATAAAGTAGTAATGTCATATGAGTAATAAAATTATCCTTTAAATGGCATTGAAATATTTTTAATAGAACACTTTTTTTTTTATATGTCTTGTACATATAGCATTTTTTTTTTATAATTAAAGTTATCATTTCTCTTTAATTTCTTACTATCGAAAAAAAACATGGCACCAAATGAATGCACCTTGTTTCTTCCATTTGACTTTGTCATATGTAATTTGATAATAAAATTTGTGCATCTCTGATCAATAAATAGTAGCATAGTCATAACTTTGAAAAACTAAATATGATATTTTCTAGGAAATTTTATTTGCAAAAAATTGGAATTAGCACTCATATAACCCCTAACATTTCTCTTTGCCATGATATGCTTAAAACCATATATATGCCGGCTTAGTGAATACACTATCGAAAAGAAACATTTAAAACTAAATAAGGTAGCTATTAAGGAGCAAGGAGCATGGTTATTTTTTTTGTCCATTCTAAAAGTGGTGACCTCTCTTTTCTTTCAGATGGCAATGGAGCTTAAAGTTCTCAACCTTTCGCATTGTGAATCGTTAGCTCACATACCCAACTCAATAGGCGATTTAGCATCTTTGTCTCACCTTAATCTAAGGAGATGCGTAAAGCTTGCTCAACTTCCAAACTCCATAGGCTCCCTCATGTCTCTACAACAATTGTTATTGTCGGGATGCTGCTCATTGAGACAAATCCCATACTCGATTGGAAAGTTGACATCATTAATTGAGCTGGATTTGCAATCTACGGCCATTGAAGAATTACCCGAATCCATTGGATCTTTGAAGAAGCTCAAGAATCTCGATGCCTCTTTTTGTGCATCGTTAGCCCGCATACCCAACTCAATAGGTGATTTAGTATCTTTGTCTCACCTTAATCTAACGGGGTGCGAAAAGCTTGCTCAACTTCCAAACTCCATAGGCTCCCTCATGTTTCTACAACAATTGTTATTGTCGGAATGCTGCTCATTGAGACAAATCCCAGACTCGATCGGAAAGTTGACATCATTAACTGAGCTAAATATGCAATCTACGGCCATTGAAGAATTACCCGAATTCATTGGATCTTTGAAGAAGCTCAAGAATCTCGATATCTATTATTGTAAATCATTAGCCCACATACCCAACTCAATAGGCGATTTAGCATCTTTGTCTCACCTTGACCTATCGAAATGCAAAAAACTTGCTCAACTTCCAAATTCCATAGGCTCCCTCATGTCTCTACAACAGTTGTTATTGATGGAATGCGACTCATTGAGACAAATTCCAGACTCAATCGGAAAGTTGACATCATTAACTGAGCTAGATTTGCAATCTACGACCATGGAAGAATTACCCGAATTCATTGGATCTTTGAAGGAGCTCAAGACTCTCGATGCCTCTTATTGTGCATCATTAGCCTGCATACCCAACTCAATAGGCAATTTAGCCTCTTTGTCTCACCTTAATTTAAGAGGGTGCGAAAAACTTGCTCAACTTCCAAACTCCATAGGCTCCCTCATGTCTCTACAACAATTGTTATTGATGGAATGCAACTCATTGAGACAAATTCCAGATTCAATCGGAAAGTTGACATCATTAATTGAGCTGGATTTGCAATCTACGGCCATTGAAGAATTACCCGAATCCATTGGATCTTTGAAGGAGCTTGAGACTCTCGATGCCTCTTATTGTGCATCATTAGCCTGCATACCCAACTCAATAGGCAATTTAGCCTCTTTGTCTCACCTTAATTTAACAGGGTGCGAAAAACTTACTCAACTTCCAAACTCCATAGGCTCTCTCATGTCTCTACAACAATTGTTATTGATGGAATGCGACTCATTGAGACAAATTCCAGACTTAATCGGAAAGTTGACGTCATTAATTGAGCTGGATTTGCAATCTACGGCTATTGAAGAATTACCCGAATCCATTGGATCTTTGAAGGAGCTCAAGACTCTCGATGCCTCTTATTGTGCATTGTTAGCCTGCATACCCAACTCAATAGGCGATTTAGCCTCTTTGTCTCACCTTAATCTAACAAGGTGCAAAAAGCTTGCTCAACTTCCAAACTCCATAGGCTCCCTCTTGTCTCTACCGCAATTGTTAATATCGAAATGCCACTCATTGAGACATATCCCAGACTCGATCGGAAAGTTGACGTCATTAATTGAGCTGGATTTGCAATTTACGGCTATTGAAGAATTACCCGAATCCATTGGATCTTTGAAGGAGCTCAAGACTCTCGATGCCTCTTATTGTGCATCGTTAGCCTACATACCCAACTCAATAGGCGATTTAGCCTCTTTGTCTCACCTTAATCTAACAAGGTGCAAAAAGCTTGCTCAACTTCCAAACTCCATAGGCTCCCTCTTGTCTCTACCGCAATTGTTAATATCGAAATGCCACTCATTGAGACATATCCCAGACTCGATCGGAAAGTTGACATCATTAACTGAGCTGGATTTGCAATTTACGGCCATTGAAAAATTACCCGAATCCATTGGATCTTTGAAGGAGCTCAAGACTCTCGATGCCTCTTATTGTGCATCGTTAGCCTGCATACCCAACTCAATAGGCGATTTAGCATCTTTGTCTCACCTTAATCTAACGGGGTGCAAAGAGCTTGCTCAACTTCCAAACTCCATAGGCTCCCTCATGTCTCTACAACAGTTGTTATTGTCGGGATGCTACTCATTGAGACAAATCCCAAACTCAATCGGAAAGTTGACATCATTAACTGAGCTAGATTTGCAATATACGGCCATTGAAGAATTACCCGAATCCATTGGATCTTTGAAGAAGCTCAAGAATCTCGATGCCTCTTTTTGTGCATTGTTAGCCCGCATACCCAACTCAATAGGTGGTTTAGCATCTTTGTCTGACCTTGACCTAAGGGAATGCAATAAACTTGCTCAACTTCCAAACTCCATAGGCTCCCTCATGTCTCTACAACAATTGTTATTGTCGAGATGCTATTCATTGAAACAAATCCCAGACTCAATCGGAAAGTTGACATCATTTATTGAGCTAAATTTGCAATTTACGGCCATTCAAGAATTACCTGAATCCATTGGATCTTTGAAGAAGCTCAAGAATCTCGATATCTCTTATTGTAAATCATTAGCCCGCATACCCAACTCAATAGGTGATTTAACATCTTTGTCTCACCTTGACCTATCGAAATGCAAAAAACTTGCTCAACTTCCAAACTCCATAGGCTCCCTCATGTCTCTACAACAATTGTTATTGTTGGAATGCAACTCATTGAGACAAATTCCAGACTCAATCGGAAAGTTGACATCATTAACTGAGCTGGATTTGCAATCTACGGCCATTAAAGAATTACCCGAATCCATTGGATCTTTGAAGGAGCTCAAGACTCTCGATGCCTCTTATTGTGCATCGTTAGCCTACATACCCAACTCAATAGGCGATTTAGCCTCTTTGTCTCACTTTAATCTAACGGGGTGCGAAAAGCTTGCTCAACTTCCAAACTCCATAGGCTCCCTCATGTCTCTACAACAATTGTTATTGATGGAATGCAACTCATTGAGACAAATTCCAGATTCAATCGGAAAGTTGACATCATTAATTGAGCTGGATTTGCAATCTACGGCCATTGAAGAATTACCCGAATCCATTGGATCTTTGAAGGAGCTTGAGACTCTCGATGCCTCTTATTGTGCATCATTAGCCTGCATACCCAACTCAATAGGCAATTTAGCCTCTTTGTCTCACCTTAATTTAACGGGGATGCCGAAAACTTACTCAACTTCCAAACTCCATAGGCTCTCTCATGTCTCTACAACAATTGTTATTGATGGAATGCGACTCATTGAGACAAATTCCAGACTTAATCGGAAAGTTGACGTCATTAATTGAGCTGGATTTGCAATCTACGGCTATTGAAGAATTACCCGAATCCATTGGATCTTTGAAGGAGCTCAAGACTCTCGATGCCTCTTATTGTGCATTGTTAGCCTGCATACCCAACTCAATAGGTGATTTAACATCTTTGTCTCACCTTGACCTATCGAAATGCAAAAAACTTGCTCAACTTCGAAACTCCATAGGCTTTCTCATGTCTCTACTGCAGTTGTTAATATCGGAATGCCACTTGTTGAGACATATCCTAGACTCGACCGGAAAGTTGACATCAATGACTAAGTTGCATTTGAAATCTACGGCTGTTGAAGAATTACCTAAAAGCATTTTGAATATGCAAAACTTGGGGATGTTGGACATTAGTGGAACTCCCATAATAGAATTGCTTGATGACTGGGGAATATTGGCAGAACTCCAAGAGTTGATAGCTTCTGGATGGAATAATATGGAAGAGCCACCTAATAATAATGGACAACTGGTTTTGCCAAACAATCATGATTTATACAAGTTTCAAAAATTATCAGAATTGTGCTCTCGTGTACTAGCTCTAGGTGTCGCCTGCCACATCCCACAATCACTAAATCTTTCCCAACTAAGCTTTTTCAAGAAACTCACTCTTTCCGATTGGCTTGAATGCCTCCCAACCCTTTCTATACATGTTGTAAAAAAGCTGTGAAATTTGATTTTGTTTTTTTCCAAAAGTTTGAGCTAGTCGTTGGTCATTCTATTCACTTTTTATCTTATGATACAGTTCTCTTAAAGCATCTCAAGATTCCTCCTGCCAACAACTCAACCATGGACTACCAAACAACAGTTTTTTAAGATGTTTTGAAGAGATCAAGACCTTTTGGAATCTCAGATGAAGTAATCATTTCATCTTGCTTTTTCTTTATTGTTTAGTTATTAAAGTATGGTTCCATCTACAAAGAGAAGTATATTGCCAAGTGATCAATTATCTATTATGAACGCTTTTCTCAACATTAGTTACTAGATCACTCAGACTTGTTACGTGTACTTGCTATTTTAAGTCTTTTGTTCATGGAAATATGGATTTTTAGTTTTCCTAAATTATAAAGTGAAGTTGGAATATATCTCCTGTTCTTATGTATTTCTCTTTCTTAATTATCTTTCAGACCTTTTGAAAAGGCTCTCACTTTGGTGCTATTGCGGCATATGATCATGCATTGAGAATCTTAAGGAGTGTTAGTTATCCTATATCGGTTATGGAAGGAGTAGGTGGTCAGTTTGTAAGTATGAGGGAAAGTCTCACTCTTAAAGCTAGCTTCTAAGGTGAGATAAACCTAAAACCACTGACAAGGAGAAACTTCTAGTTTTGAGGTTTCTGGATATCCTTAACCCTCATGATGTTAACCTAATGAAATAACTGAGGATTGGAAGGATAACAAGAAAGTCTGATGGAGAGAAAAAGGAGCGAAATGGCTAAAGGTTGTCAATTTGTGTCCGTTTGTCTTAATTGTGTTTGCGACTATGTCAATTCATCATGACTTCTATAAGACATGTCAAACCATTGAATTAGACGAAAACATGCAAATATCTCGTCAATAAACTAGTTAAACGTATGGTGCTATGTCATATTGGGCTGTGTTTGTGTTTTTCATGTTTGGTATTGTCATATAAACATTCTTTGTCAATACTGGAAGCATTAATGAGGAGCATGGACTAGGTAGGTGTTGATTACATCTTCTCCCATCATGCATGCATTGTGCTCACGTATGCTAGTAAAAGAGGGGCTCTCATATGAGTTTTGCATCTTTTGAATGCCATGGTTTTGAATTTTCTAAAGGACTCACCGATTTTGTAATCTTTATTTGTTGCTTATTGTGTTACTTAAATGATGTAATAATGGCATTTGTATGTGCATGTTTATTGGACGTCTTTCAATGACATACATTCTCTTGACCTCTACAGGACAGTGAGAACATGGCCGATGTGAAGCCCAGAATTGATGATGACTCAGCAGACAAATCACAAATTTGGAAATTGACAGAAATCAATGAACCATCACAATGCTATTCCATAAGGCTACCCGATATCTTAACAGCTACGAGGGTACAAATCATTGCCAACTTAGGATATTCTTATGCGGCATTTCTTTTCACATTAATCTGTCATGTTTATACTAGATAAGTGCAAATTTGAATATAGGTCACATTTAATGCACTCGCTTTATTAGTTTCATTTACTTATGGTCCAATTATTTATCTCGTAAACGTCAACACCTGGAGGCCTTTGTCATCTATTCATTTGGCCTTTTATTGTTAACTGATCGTTTCAACTATACACATAGGAAAGGATAAGATCAACATTGACAATTCTGTGATTATGGTGTGGCAATTGTGCTCGAGTTTCGTTGGCCATGGAGGTCATAAGTTTTATGATAACGATGAATAGTGAGACAGATGATGCCTGATTTAGAATGCAGTGGTATATTTGCATAAGGAGACTTTTTAGCCTTCGCTTGAAATCTAATGAGATGGATTCTTTTGTGGAATCTCATGCAGTTACGTGTGGTAGAAGGCACGGATACTTCACGAGATGAATTTGGCTTTATACATGGCAGGCAAAGTATATCATTGTGCACCACTTTCATGCTTGTTAAGAATGCTAAGCTTATAAATTGAGCTATTTTGAGCTTGTCAATTCCCAGAAACTTTGAGTAGAAATCTACCTGTTGAATCTAAATATACGAACTCTAGAGGCACAAGGATAGGTATTCCCAGAAAAAAGTAGCATGGGTGAAGGCACTGTATTTTTGCACAGAGACAGCATAGACTTCTATTAATTCTATAGATACACAGGTAGACAGTTTAAGTCAACGTTCTACGTTTCTTTTGATAATTGTTTCAACTGGGTTTTGGTGTCATGTGTATCATATGCTCTGTTCATAGCGCTACCGCGTCTCTTTGCATGAATTTCTGCATCTATCATTTTGTGCCCGGTTCTTTGGGCTCTTTCTTTTGCATTTTCTATTAACTTTGGGTATTACATTTAACTGTCACCACTGAAGCTGATAAAATGAAGCAGGTATCGAGATTAATCTATTTAAACTCAGGTCGTGCCATTCTGGCATTATCATCGAATGGTGTACACAAACATTGGAAATGGCAAGGAAGTGATGAAAACTTACAAGGCAGGGTAAGGAATCTTCTTTTTTTCCTTGAAATTGGCAAATTATTTTATTGTTTAGCGCACGGTTAACTACATTGATTCTTCTTTTCGCAGGCTACGATTAGTGTAGTATCACGGTTATGGCGACCTCCTGATCGGAATTGGATGTCCAATGACACAAGCGATGCAAATCCTGAAGATGTAGTTCCGTGCTTTGCACTGTCAAAGAACGAGTCTTATTTAATATCAGCATCAGGGGGGAAGATATATTTGTTCAATATGATCACTTGTGAGGTGAATTTTTTCCCAAAGGCATGTTTATATATTCTTGTCAGTTTCTGGTAGCACTATCCATAAGGCACGAGATGATGAACTACTCTTTTGTGATGAATATGCCTGTGCTATTTCCCACTCTGAAGAAGGGAGATGCCATTGAGGCAATTTACCCCTTGGTACATATGTCCCACTTTTACTTATAAAGGTGTTAATACTGTCCTGCCTGCTGATATCCAGACGATGACAACATTTATGCACCCACCACCAGCAGCAACATTTCGAGCGTTCCATCCTCAAGACAATAACATCATTGCAATAGGAATGGAGGACTGCTCTATTCAAATTTACAATGTTCGAGTTGATGGGGTGAGACCTGTTTTCATAGTCATTGAAAGATAACCTTGTTATTATATGCGAATAAGTTATGGGTATTGATTGTTTCACTTTCTCAGGTCAAGACAACACTAAAAGGACATCAGAAAAGAATTACAGGCCTTGCCTTCTCTAATGTCTCGAATGTTCTCGTGTCTTCTGGTGCTGACTCTCAGGTACGAGACTACTGCTGCATTTTACTTTCCATGTAGACATGCCTAAGAGAGAGCAATGTAGTTTAAATTGCCCAAAAAGGGGTTAACGTTCACTCTGGACGTATTGATGCTTATGCCCTCATCATGCGTCAGGTCATGAAGGCATCATTAACCAGCAGAATAAATCCTTCCAGAAAACTTTTATCTTTTGTGGTGGCAAATTAATCCCATCCCATTTAGTGAGAAAGAAAAAGCTATGACGTCTTGTTGTTGCTTATGACTGATGATTGGTGTGATTCTGATATAAAAGCACGATATGGAATTTTTATTCCTTCAAATGTGCATCAATGTTGATATCTCCTTTTATAATTATCTATTATTGCTGCAGTTATGTGTTTGGAGCACTGATGGATGGGAGAAGCAAGCTAGTAAGGTTCTGCAGATGCCATCTGGTCGAGGCGCAAGTCCTCTTGCTGATACTCGTGTTCAATTTCACCTGGATCAGACACATCTGCTGGTGGTTCACAAGACACAGATTGCCATATATGAAGCTCCTAAACTAAAATGCCTTAAGCAGGTATTGAAGGTTCTTTTATTGTGCACAAACCGAAGTCTTATCTCATCCAGTTGTATAAAAGTTTGCTAAATACTAGGTATTATGAATTGTTTTCTTGCCAAATGTTACTCGTTTTGATTCTTTGTTCACCTCAACTAGTGGGTTACTCGGGAAGCTAGCAGTCCAATCACACATGCTACATATTCATGTGATGGCCAATCAATATATGTGAGCTTTGAAGACGGAAGCATCGGCGTTCTTACTACTTCAACCCTCATATTTAGATGTCGAATAAATCCTGCTGCTTATATTCCTCCAAACCCTAGGTAAGTTAGTTATTGCTGCACATTCAACCTTGTTCTTTTATGAAAATGGCAAGTCTCATTTGCAAAGTTCCAATAGTCTAGCAATTTATTCATTCCTCACTGATGGATATGGCAGCTTGAGAGTCTACCCGTTAGTCATTGCAGCACATCCATTCGAGCCTAACCAGTTTGCACTAGGGCTTACTGATGGCCGTGTCTATGTGCTCGAGCCATCGGAATCCGAAGGCAAGTGGGGTATTTCTCCTGTTGAAAATGGTGCTGGGCCAAGCACGACTTCTGGTGCAACTGCTTCAGAGCAACCCCAAAGGTAGTGCAGGCCATGTCTCCCCATGTGGAACTTTGAGCATTCAAATGCTGAGCTGGCTTTCCTTCTCCGACTTCATTCAAGTTTTGAGGTATGCTGCAGAGGGTAGATTTTACAACCTCAGGGTACTTCCTTTGGACGTAGTTCAGTATAATCTTGTCTTAAAGTGGTACAATTAGGATCCTAATCGGCTTATGCTCAAGCCTCGCGGCGATAATTTGTTTTATTATATTCATTAGGCTGATTGAAAGTGAAAAAAGAACATGAGATTAGGTTGTCGCTTAGAAGGCGTTGTATATTCGAGATGGAGGCAGGTATCTGATTTTAGTTAGCAGGCTAAAGGACCAGAGGAGTAGGGTTTAGTTTTTAGGTTTTTTCTTTTCTTGTTCCTTCTACGTTTTGCTGAAAGTACTTCTCTTATTTATTTTATTTATTCTTTTCAGTTTGCGTAAAGAGCACTTATCGGCAGTTCACCTTGCTTGTTCTTTCCCCGCAAAAGCATAACTTCATCTTCCTCCTGCGCTCCTACTACGATGTCGGTTTCAGTGCAACATCACTCAAAGACCTTGGATGACAATATAAACTTCCCCACGGTCAATCTCGATGTTTTGCTTATTAAACTACGACTTTTCAGAATTAAGTTCGATCTTATTGAGGATGATGCAGTGTAAAGCTGTGGTTACGGACAAAGTGACTGGTCCTGTTGGGATTATTCTCGGACAGGTCTGCTAGGGACCAAAGTTGGTTAGACCTCGAGCTTTTATAGTGTGTTTAACAGCATGAACACTAGCAAGTAGGATCATGAGATGAACCTTTTTTTTTTTTATGTCATATGTATTCCGATCACCCTTACCTATGTCGCGACCTCTTTTTTGGCGCCCTGTTGTGCGCAGCGATAGCATAGGCTAATGGCTTGCTAAGTCTATTAGGCTGAGTCTGGGCTCTCCTAAGCCCACCAATTCACGACTTATCGTCCAAGTTTTTTAACATGCAAGTTAATTATAAATAAGAGTCGCCACTAATTAATTTGAGGTGGGTTGATTAAACCAAGCGAAATATTGAGAAAAATATTTCACTCTTGCACAACCAAAGAAACTAGGATTGAGGATTTAATTATACTAGTTAATCACTAATATTCTTTCGGTACCTAATCTTATTTAAACCCTAAGACTTTTAGGATTTTTGATGATTTTTCTATGCATTTGTGGAGAAAAACATATTTTTGGTCTTTTTTCTATTTTTTGAACATAAAATGCATTTTCAGATTTTTTGATCCTTTTTTGAAAATATAAATTATTTTTGACTTTTTCTGATTGTTTGGGAAAACATGAAGTATTTTGGATTTTCTGATTTTTGAAAAATAAATTATTTTTTTTTTTTTTTTTATTTTTTATTTTTGATTATCAAAATATTATTTTTGATTATAATAATATAATATAAATGACCTGGGTCGGACTCCTGGGTTAGGGCCGACACGGTCGACAACCCCTAACCCGGTTGGGTCTGAAATGCGGGCCCGGCCCGCAACCCTTTTTCTTTTTTTGGTAATCCAAACTCACAAACAAAACAGGCCCACCTATTCCTAGGCCCGTGCGAGATCAGCCCACGTGCGACCAGGCCCAGTGGACTCGAACCAGCGAAAGCCTAGCTCGAATAGCGATCCCAAGCCTGACCCAGTTTGAGGACCAAACCCTACCCGATTGGAGATTTTCGCCCGACTCGGCTTGCAATTGTCTACCCAACTCTCGCCTCTCCTCCTCCCCACTTCTTTGTGGCGCCGATGAGGGGTGGCTGAGGCGGACGGCGCTGGTCACCCTGGCGCGCACCTAGATTTGCAGTAGCTCGCGTCGATGAACACGACCTAGGTTTGCAAAGTCAGTTTCTGTCTCGTCATTTCCTCGAGCAAACTGGAGAGTTCATTTGTTTTGAATTGGTTTTCCTCGTTGACGTTCAATTGTAACATGTGGAATTCTAGTCTAAAAGCATATGAGTTCTATACGAGAAGACATATGCAATCGGATCGCTTTAATAACTAAACGTTTAATGATCAATGCGAAGTCAAGTATTTTGTCAAAAAAAGAAGTGAAAATCAGTAATATGCCTTTTCTAATAAAAGCAAAATGTAGTAATATGTTGAGTGGTCAAAAATGCAAACTTGATTCGATAACATCATACACCATCTGTTTAATCATGTCATACGAGTAGCTCATTAAGGTTGGTAAATTATCTACGTATTGACATGGGGGAAGAAGTCTACTCCCATGCTAACTCTCAACTTTTACTGTCCTTTAATTGTGAGAAAAAGTTTGTTTGTTTTTTTTTTTTAGCATGTACTATTTTCCATTTCTATGTATTGAACTCGATGGAGATTTTGCTATACTTGGGGAGAGTTTAGGCATCATACTTATATAATAATAGTAATGGTTCTCGTAGAATAATAACCGTGGTTTGGCTCTCGATCGTTGTCGATTTGCTACGCCAATGGATGAGCTGGAGAAAACATACTCAGTATGGTGCCCATTGTCGGATTAGGAACTAGACATAGGAGAAATAGGAGGAGGATATGTATGTGAGTTTCCAGTAATTCCTGGATACATGAAGGACGGACTATCTGTGCCGTCTAATAAGAATTAGCTGACTACTCGGAAGAGTACCAAATACTTCATTTTTAGCCAAAAAAGAAGGAGTGCTCAAACTCGAAGATTTGCATCGAAGCTAGAAGCATGGCCCTAGGGAGATATGCTTTTGAAAGAGATTTTCAATGAAAAGAAAAAAGAAACAATTAGTGTAAGGACCCCGATCCCACTATTGTACATAAATGGTCCACTTTGGACACTAAATCCTCACGGTTCGATTTTGTTCTTTTCGTGATAGCTCATAGCCAATATATTGTCCTCTATGGGTACATACACCTCATCAGAGTCGCGTAGCCTCCTCAAGGTTTTGTTTCCTATGGGTCACCCACACTGGTAGGGGTGAGCATCAGTCCAAGGTTAACCCTGGACCAACT
Source organism: Eucalyptus paniculata subsp. matutina (assembly GCA_017140255.1). NCBI lineage: Eukaryota > Viridiplantae > Streptophyta > Magnoliopsida > Myrtales > Myrtaceae > Eucalyptus > Eucalyptus paniculata. Next base: position 58,607,943 of record CM029437.1, read on the forward strand.
CTGGATTGGTCCAACCCTACTAGTCGTGGTCCAATTCTTAGGGAGACTGGGTTAGTCTTTGGTCATAGAATTCCTGAACTAGCACTGTGCGGGTCGATCCTTGGTCCTGAAAGTTCTAAGTCGGTCCAATCCGGACCAACCTTGACTAACCTATATATATATATGTCTAATATATTATTTATAATTTGTTTATATAGAGAAAACCTTAAAATAAACGGCATTAACAACATTAAACAGTTTTTAGTGAGGAGTTCAAGTAATTTTACATTGTTCTTTAATAACTTAGGTTTTTAATGTCTTTTATGGCATTGATAGTCATAATTTACGAAAGAAGAAAATGGTTTTGTGAGGAGTCCTCACGGCGTCCAAAAAGGCACCTTATGGCATCATTCTCTAATATTCGTTATCTTTTGTCTTATTTGTTCTCTTAGTCTTTAATTTGCTAAAATAAAATAAAATAAATAACTTCTCCGCTTGCCACTCGACACTCGCCTCGATTGTTTTGGGTCACTCATGTTGCTCGCTGCTCGATGCTCGCTTTGTTTGTTACTACCTACTCGACATTCAATGCTCATTCTGTTTGACGCTTACCCCACTTGACTCTCACCACTTGCCTTTCTTAGCTGACTTTGCTCATTATCGAACCCATTGGACCAGTACGGTCCTCGGTTGCCATTTCAAGGAGTATAAAAAATGAAATAAAAAATTATTGGTTAGTCTTAGGTTGACCTTGAAATCGGACCGAACTCATTAGATCAGTCCGATCCTCAATCACTTTTTTAAGGAGTACAAAAAATGAAATAAAAAATTATCAGTTGGTCTTAGGTTGACCCTAGAACGGGATTGAACCCATTGGATTGGTCCAGTCCTTGGTCTCAAGCTCAATAGGGTCGGTCTTTGGTCCAAAAATTGAGGACGAGCACTGTATGAGTTGGTCCTAGGGTTAAGGGGTGGACCGACCCAACTCGGACCATAGTCACCCCTAGGTAAATGAATCTAAGCCTTATAAGCTAGCCCAAACCTCCCTCCTTATGCAATGTGGGATGAAAAACGCACCCCCTCCCTACGCACATTCATGGACCAAGGCGCGGACACACCACCATCCCTTTTCCCCTTGCACCACCGCTTGGGCCGTTACATTAAGTGCGATAAAAAAAAAAAAAACACGTTACTAGCTAGAAACAAATAGAATTACATGAATTTAGAATGAAGGATAAGTGCAATCCTAAAGCACGTCTCCAAAGTCCAATCAATGCTAAAACTTTCAAAACATTTAACCAAATCCTAAAACTTATTTTAAAAAAATGATGCAATTAAGTCCCTCTATTAGCCAAATCGGAAAGAGTTAATGAAATGCCTTGATTATATCTACTCAACAAGTGATACGGCTTGGTTGTGTTTTTAAAAGTTTAGCGACTAGATTGCGTTATTGCAACAAATTTTAAAACTTCTAATGCACTTATTTTTTAAAGGGAAAATGAAAATGAAAATTTTTTCATTGAAAACTTCAAGTTACCCAAAGACAAATACTTGACGTGTAACTCCAACACATGTCGGGAATTCAAATAACAACAAGATGAGGATTGGAGCCCTAGGATGTTTCATCGTGGCCTTAAATGTTTCAAAAGAACTAAAAGAAAATTACTCAAAAAAAATCATAAATCTATTACAATTGTATCAATTCAATCCTAAATCTTTATTTATTTATTTTTTTTGGGCAAATTCAATCCTGAATTGTTTGTAATTATGTCAATTTATTCCACCCAGCAGATTAAGACTGAATTTTTTACAATTTATAACATAAATGATATAATTACAATAGGTTTATGATTTTTTTTGAGGTAAAAGAACACCCTAAGTACCAAAACTTGACACAATGAGACACTTAAGTACCAAAAATTAGGAAAGTAACACTCAAGCACCAATTTTTTTTTTTTAATGAGACACTTGAGTGCCACATTCGGCGAATCTCGCCGAAAATCCGACATTGCAATTTTTTATTAATTTTGTTCACTTACATAGCTTGCCGGAAAGCTAACTCATTAAATAAACACAAAAATGACGTCGTTTGAGCACAATTTGAATCTTAATATAAAAATTAATTAAATTAAATTTAAAACCAAATTAAATTTTTTTAAAAGGGATAAAAGAAGAAGAAGGAAGGAAGGAAGGAAAGAGGAAGATGAATAGCAGGTAGGACTGAGGGCTTATCATCGCTGAGAAGGTGGGGGGAGGGTCGGCCGGGATCACCACCTAACCCTCATTGGTTCATCTAGGTAAGTAAGATCCCTATGTCTCCTCTAGGGTGGTAGTCAAGGCTATTTAGGTGCTTACCCGTTAAGCCGTGGATAGGATGTTGGACCTTTTGTATGGTTTGCTCATGTTTATGCTTGAGTTGTTCACACTTGGAATGAGGCCGATGTTCGTTCAGATTCATTTTATCGCAAGACAAACTCGCCCAAGCCATAAAACCTTGGTTTTGGCATAAATAGGATGCCGAGTCTAGGTCTCGCTTGGTGCGGGGATCGTCCAAGGCCACAAGGTCTTAAATCAACATTGAGGCGTGTCGATCTTATATCTTGTTCAATACAAGGATCGCCCAAATCCACGAGGTCTTGGTAAGGCACCAAGCATGTTGATTTCCATAGTTTAAATGGACGCAGGGACTTTGTGCTTGGCGTTGAATCAAACCGCGAGCGAGCGTCATTCTTGATACATGTGCGTTCACATCGGGTCGGAACCGAGGTTTGTCAATCTTGGGATCGTCACTTAAGCCTCAAGGTTTTGGATCGATATTGAGGCATACCGTTTCCAAGCCTTGTCCAATGCGGGGATCGGCACTAAGTGATTGATTCAAGTTACAGACCAAAGATCATTCCCGACATGTTTGCTAGTGAGGTATAAGAAACTCATGACATATATGAATGAATGAGCATGCCTTCGGGCCATGAATGTGTTGATTAAGAGAAAAGATAAAAACCATTTGGTGTGATGCACTTATGCGTGTGCACTTAAAGAGGAAAAAGCGCCCGTCGTCACATAGCATTGTCGGCGATATCTCATTCATTGAACTGGATGCCTTGGTTGAGCTAGGAAGCTCCTAAAAGTATGGGATGCCTGGCTTGATGGCCGGATGTCTTGGTTGAGCCAAGAAGCCCTTGAAAGTATGGGAAGCCCCTGAGAATATGGGATGCCTAGCCTAAGGCCGGATGCCCAGCCTGCGGCTGGAAGCTCTCGAAAGTATAGGAAGAACCATTTATATAGTTAATGAACTTATTGAATATGCTACTATGTGATGTTGATAAGCTTGTTTGGTGAAATAGCTTAATTGATTTGTTATCGACATTGTTTGCGAGTGCTGTACTTGCTAAGCTTTGATGACGAGATGCTTTCCTTGTAGAGAACTCTTACTGAGTTTCCTCAAAACTCATCCCTCATCTCTTAGTCTTGTAGGCATGGAAGTCTCTCGTCAATTTTGGGAGTTACAGTCACGCTAGAGGAGATAGGATTTCTCTTGACCTATGTGGAAAATTTGTACTGTGATGTAAAAAGAAAAGAGAGCCCATAAAAAAAGGGCTTGTAAAAGTATTGTTATAATATAAGTCAATATGTTCAGTATGATGTATGTCCCAGTCTTCCAATTGTTGTTTATTCAGAGAGTTGTTTGTTCACATTTCTGCATGTACATGATAACAAAATAAAAAGAATCGGGATGACGACAAGCTTGGAGCGTCGCAAAAAAAACCTTTGCTGCTTGTGACCCTAGGAATGGAGTTGGGGTCGTGACATTACATGTGCTAATATGCTTGTAGCTCCATTCAAATTTGGATATAGTCTCACCCAATTCCTGTCTCTAGAAAAATGTCTGCATCTAATCATCAATCGACATCAAACAACGGTAACGAGGTGGCTCTACACATGGATTTGATAGCCGGCTTCTAATTTTCTGATAAAATCGGTGTTTTCTTCTCAACAATATGCTAATACGCATATCGTTATTAGTATGTGCTATCGCAATCTGCTATTATTAAATTAGTTATTGGAGAATACGGACCTTTCGCATAATGCCGCCGAAATTAGGCATGCAATAATTGTCCTCTCCGTGTAGCATGTGTCTTGGACCACTGGATGGCGCATTATGGGCTTTGAACATATAGGCCCTATCGATTTTTCAATTCTTGAACATATTCAATCTAAACAAATGACAACCCAATTCATATGTTTACGAATGAAGAGGAAACCCTACCAATGTTGACACATCTTCATTATTCATTCTAATATTAGAATTTTAGTTCATTCACTCTAAATATTTTGCATTCCACGCAGGTAAAAAGTCTAAGACCTCACTAAATCCATCCTTTGCTGCTAGAGTTTTCGACCCTCGAAAAACTTGGATGAACGTTTACCTTTTCTCTAAACAACAAAAATGATTGACAAAGTTTTTTGGCACCAATTACATACTGGATTTCAATTTTTTTCAGGGAAGTATTTATCCATCAAGCAAGCCCACCAATTATTGGATGCGCCATTAGGCAAAAAGTAAAAAAAAAAAAAAAACACTTTACAACGTGAAAAAATTGCATTCATATTCTTCCCTGAAATTTATATATATATTCGCAATCGAATCTTTACTTTATGTATATGCTTGTTTATTTCTTCCACGAGGCAACACGTAAAGAGTAAACAGTCATCATTGTGGGCTACAATGTCCACCATATTATCACAATCTCTCTCTTTGTCTCTTTGTCTCTCTCTTTTTAAGACTCTACTAAGGAAAAAAAATAAAAATAAAAGAAGTTACCAATGATGCAATACTATAAAACAATATAATTGGTCAAAGTCATATTATTATAATATAGCTGTTTCATAATATCCAATCACTAATGACAAATACTTTTAGATGAATAAATCAAAATCTTTATTTAGATGTTAAGAAAAAAAGTATGTCAACATGAGATAAAAGGTTCGACAAAAATGAAATAGAAAGGAAAAATGTATCCCTAAATAGTTATCCAATCGTGAATAGCCCAGTAGCTGAGAAATTGCAAATGTGTCATTGAAGTATAAAAGTAATATAAAATGTAAAAACTAAAAAATAATTTGAGGAGTGATCTAAAAATGAATTAGGTGAGGGGTGTCGTGACCTTACCTCAGGCAGCAATGAGCGGAAAGGTCGGGTTTAGGGGTACTTGATCATAAGAGTTCCCTCACGGTTCATACTCCAAAAACGTTATCACCTCGTCTCTTGGGACAAACCATTGTGAGTTCGCTCATTCATAGTCATAAGCTCTCCCAAGCTCATAGCATGGGTGATAGTAGAAAGTGTCGTGATTCGTACCCACATGGCGACACATCTCGTAAGAGAAAATCGGGTATGGATATCGAATTTTGGAGTATCTTTACCATAGTAGCCCTTCCAATAGTACTTACTTCCCATGGATGGCATCACTTCATTTATTAGGAACTTTCCACAGTGGATATGCTAAACTATGGTGAGTTCGTCGAGGCCCATACCCCTCATGATGAGTTTATTTATTATCTAGTTGTTTAGACCCACCTAAAAAAAGGAGTTGGCACTAATCTCGTTTTTGGGGGTCGGCTAAAATCTCCAATCGAGGGTTAGGAATGGTTTTTCGATTTCTACACAAATAGAGACTCTAGATTCAGAGACTTGGATTACGCTAATATTTTTATTAGCGCCCTTTCGGTATCTAATGATTTGTTGTGTTTCTTAAGGTGTCAATGCATGTCTTTTTTACTTTTTAAGGTCAATGAAATTAACTAAGTGATCATGCGTGGCAATTCTATTTTCTATGAAAAGGAAAATAAAGCATATAATTGAAATTTAAAAACAAAGCAATAAGCAAACATCCAAGTGAACAGTCTAGAGAAAGCGGTAAATCTAACATACAACCTAAACGACAAATGAAAAAGCAAAATAAACCAAGATAATAAACCTGCAACTCATTGGATGTTTATACAATAACGAGATAACCTTAAATGTATATTGGGGACAAAGGGTACAAAACTATGGTTGGATAGGACATCGACCTTCCATCGTCTACATGCCTTGAGAGACCTCCACCTCCAAGGACCTATTCTAATCCTAATCTAAAACTATGACTAGGTACATACAAAAGGAAAGAAACAATTGTTCATGGCAAAAACAATCACAAACACAAGATAATGAATAACAATCAAGTAATTGAAATTATATACAAAAATGAATAATTGAGGTCTCAGGTTGGTCTTTGCAATTCATGCATCAATCCCTCTAAACACCTATCCCAATTCATTTTCATGTCTTACAGCCATTGGTTATCATCGATGCTCATGAAGACATGCAAATCAATCATGAACAAATCAAAATGTAATGCATGTTTAATGGTTTATAAGATCACCTAGACAATGCACAAAAAGTGTGAAACTCACATGCGACATAAGGTTGCATGCAACAGAGGTTTGGGTAATACATTTAACCCTAAATTAGAGTGTAAAGAAGTTGCACAAGTCATTAACATTGAAAGATGACCTATTTGATAAGAATAACATGCGTGGCAAATTTTAGTTACCATTGGCTAAATTGATGCATGATTTTCACGTATTAAACGAGATTCAAATTTAAATGTGCCATACATCAATGTGAAGCCTTTAACACGGGCTTCAAATGCCAAGAAGACATTAGGGCATGATTTGGCCCTTAGAAGGCCCAAACAAATGGGTTTTGATAGGCTCGTGATAAGCCCATAATTCAACATGACCATCATAGAACATGATAAATTTTTTATGAGCTAATGACGTGCAAAAATCTTAGGAAAAATCCTATGTGTAGAATGCAACATGACAAGCATTTTTCATGAGACATCTAAACATAATTTGGTTCACACGATCCTACACGAAAATGGCAAATATAGAACCATTTAATGAAACACATGAATCACAGTAGCATCCAAACACTTTTGCGCATGCGATTAACATGGTAAACGATGCTCAATTTGTGCGAATCATACCTTGTTAGAGTACTCACAACATGTGTTACAAATCTCATGAAGGATGCAAATTCAAATGAACTCATCTAAAACCCTAATTCCAAGCAAAAATAGGTCTGACCTAGTAGAGGATAGACTGACCTAAGGATGGTTTTTGATGATTTTACCCAACCAAATCAATTTAAAAAATATGAAAAAAAAAAAAAAAGGTATGATGTAATTAAGACAGTTTTCCGCAAATCTTATGATGAGAGTGTTTCTAAAATCCAAACACAAAAATCATACAAATATAGCAAAACAGAAATTAGCAGCAAGTCAAAACAGTAAATCAACATCAAAATCATTGCAAAATTGAAAAATTTGAGAAGCACTTTTTAGTGAATAAATGACGTCTACTTGGGGCGTGCGACCTATCAAAATGAATATTTCAAGTCTAGTTCACATGTCTAGAAGAGCTTGGGGCCATAAAACATCATCTACCACCTCATTTTAGCCAAAACATAAAGTCACATCACATGAATATGAAATTGCAAATCAAGGCAAATCAAGCTCATTCAAGTATAAGTCTATTATCAATGATCATCAACTCATTACAAATCACCATTTAACATTCTATCTAAGCATAAATGGTAATCTTAGGGTTAAATCCTAGCCCCGATCGGCTAATCCGATCTCACTTCATCGGATTCGGGGATAAGTACACTATCAATGTCAAAACTTGTGTACGGCGCTCACTTTGATGCCAAAAGTTTCCGCGGATCACTTAAATGCCAAATCGGAGAAAAAATGATTACTTTGGTGCCATCGGCAAGAGATTTTCGCAATATTAATTACGTGGCTTTTTTACTTAAAAAAAAATTGCAATGGCTTTAAAACGATGTTGTCTCCTCAAGAAACGACGTCGTTTTGCCGTTAGACGTGAACACCCTCACAAAAATGACGCTATATAGCTCATATGGGGATTGAAATTAGGGTTTCCGCCGCTCGGCTACCATTGTTCACCCGCCGTCGCTCGGCCATCGTTGCTCAGCTACCATTGTAGTTGCTCGACCTGGTGAACGAGGAGAGACTAGATTGTTGTTCAAGCAATAAGATGTAGGAAAAATTGGAGGTGAGGGCGGAGGAGGAGGAGGGGGAAGAAGATGGGTCGAAGGTGCCGTTGGTGTGCTAGTGTGCTGCTGGTGCCATACTGGTGCCGCTACTGGTGCTGTGCTGGTGCCGCCATTGGTGTTGGTCTTCGAGGAAGAAGAAGACGAAGACGAGCCTTCTCTCTCTCTCAATTTGGAGATTTAGGGTTTCTATGTTGGGGGAAAGATACCAATTGGCGTTATTTTGGTGTTTGGATGCTGACTCAATTTTTCGACGAGCCACGTCGGCTTCAAAAATTAATAAAAAAGTGCTACATCGGATTTCTGGCCAATTTCATCGGTGTTGGCACTGAAATAATTGTTTTTCAAAATTTTTGGCACTAAAGTGATCTGACGAAAACTTTTGACACTAAAGTGAGCGATGTACACAACTTTTGACACTGATAGTGTACTTATCCCTCGGATTCGAGATTAGAGGATTGCCTTTTTGTGACTTTCGTCGAACTCAAGCGCAATTGGACGAAAGCTGAAACGCCGGATCGTGATTGAAACATCGAGGACATTAGACTAACACTAAGGATTGTCGAATGGCTGGAATGGGAGCCAATCAGATCGGATTGGCACTGGTTCACACAGATGAAGAAAACCGATCCGATTTGGACCAGTTTGGAGCACCGATGAAAGATGCGGTCACTGGAAGGCTTCTAATGACTGCTCAATCAAACCTCGACCATTGGACGGTTGATGATATACCAAGGAAGGGATCGCTGATGATTGGGACTTCCATGGACCACCTTAAACCGCTAATTCAAGCTGGATGACCGGTTGGAATCAACATCAACAAGGATGCCGATATTCTGTAATCGAGGAAAAAACCTCTAGACGAGGGATTCTAGGCGGCGATTGGAATTGACATTGCTTCAATGGGGATAGGATGACAAAGGAGGTTGCCGATGAGGGTGGAGCACTATTGGAAAGGCCTAGATCAGCGGCGACCGACTCGATGGAAGAAGGAGGTGGCCATGGGTAGAGAGGGAGAGAGAGGAGGTTTGGGTCGGAAAAGTGAGCTGGAGAATTTTTGCAATTTCTTAGATCTGAAATTTCCAAAATGAGCCCTCCTAAAAGTTTTTGAAGGGAAACCTTATATACCTTGATTAAATGCCAAATCTCAATCATCGGTTTGATCTAATGGTTGAAATTTGATCTAATGACCAAATTAACCTTATCAAGGGCTAATCATACCTTTAATGAGTCTTATGATCTATCGAATGGTCTTGATTAGCCAAAAATGGGAACTAAAACGGGAATCACATAGGGCATAATTAGGAGAGAAATCGTAAATACACAAAATCCAAGGGTAATTTTGCAAAATTTGGAAAATGTAAGGGCGTGAGCATGAAAAATGCATGATAAGGATTCAACAAGTGGTCGTCGGCGATCCAGAATCGGCTGGTAAGGGGCCGAACTAGCTTGCCTCGCTAGCGGTCGGTCGGACCAGTTGGGCCGGTTTACGCTGATTCGACTAGCTCTTGACCACTTATGATCTAATAATTTATGGAATTTGGTCCCTCAAGGACCAAATTGAAGAAAAATTTATCAAATTTGAGGAGAAATGATCCAATTCTAATTGAATTAGGCCAATTAAAACACGTAAATACAATTTATTAGCTTTCTATTAACCTAATTGCTTGATTATTGTGAAAATAATGGACCTAGATCATGGGTACAAATAATTGAACATTATAGGCCAAAACAAACAATTTTGCAATTTCTTGCTCGAAACCACGATACTAATTGAAATACAATTAATATTGCGATTCACCTACTAATCTAACTGCCCATACTTAGGATAACCTATTACAACCAAATTGAGCTTGAATTGAGGTGACGACTCTTACACCAAAAATGAATCGAGGTCTATTATCGAAATTGGACTTTGAATTTCAAAATTAAACTTTAGTTTTGAATGGGTCAATTTGAATTTCTTCAATTAAAGCTCATTAACTCGATTTTCCTATATTCAAAAGAGTGAAATTCCTTAAATTGGGAAGTTCTTGAGTGAATTTCTCAAATGGAACCTAGGATTTGGACTTATCTTGAGAAAATAAGTGGAATAACAGCATCTATATGCAAATCATGAAGGATCGATTCGGATCTCCTAATTAGGGCTTACAAATGGTAATTCGCCTTTCGACATGACTGTTCTTGAAATTGAGTGAACGAGTGGATGAGAAATAGTCCTTAGACCTAATGTTGTAAAAGGAACTAGACCTAATAATCACTAAAATGAAAGTAATTTTATTTTTGGTCGATTTCAAACCTAAAATCGAAAAAGCTGGAAAATAAGGTTCTTAATCAATTCTTGCAAAATTTTCGACACTAAAGTCAAATTGACACTAAAATGAAGTGTTTTGTGATTTTTTTAAAAAAAATTTTCTAGTCAAAGATTTAACCTTAAGTCAATCATTTAGGGCTTGCATGGTAACACTCCAAAAAGTGTTTCCTAACACATCTGACGGAAAGTGTTAGGGAACAAAAAAAAATGTAAACGCGTTTGGTTGCGTTTACGTTTTTTTTATTTTTTTGTTTCCGGAACGAAATAGAAACGCAAAAAAAAACAAAAAAAGTTGTTTCTCCCGAAAAACACTTCCGGAAGAACAAAAGAACAAAAACTCTTCTCTCTCTCTTCTTCTCTTCTTCTTTTCTTCTTTTTTTTTTTCTTTTTTCTTTGGCCGGTCGCCGGCCTCGGCCATGGCCGGCGACCGGCCGTCGAGGTTCGGCCTCGCCCAGATCCGGCGAGGCCGAGCCTCGCCTTGGCTGGGCGAGCTCGGGCTCGCCGGATCTGGGCGAGCTCGAGCTCGCCCAGCCATGGCGAGGCTCGTTCTCGCCAGATTTGGGCGAGCCCGAGCTCGCCCAGCCAAGGTGAGGCTCGGCCTCGCCCGCGCCGCGACGCCGAGCCTCGCCTTGGCCGGGCGAGCTCGGGCTCGCCCGTCCGGCGAGCTCGGGCTCGCCCGGATCCGGCGAGCCCGAGCCTCGCCATGGCCGGGCGAGCTCGAGCTCGCCCGGCTCCGGCGAGCCCGAGCCTCGCCGGGGGCCGGCGACGCTCGGCCTCGCCGGATCTGGGCGAGCCCGAGCTCGCCCAGCCAAGGCGAGGCCGAGCCTCGCCCAACCACGGCCAGGCTCGGCCTCGCCGTGGCCGGCGAGCCTCGCCGTGGCCGGGCGAGGCCGGCCCCGTCGGCCGGTCCTACGGAGGCGGTGACCGACCGAAAAAAAAAAAAATAAAAAGAAAAGAGAAAATAAAAAATAAAAAAAAATGTTTAAAAAATTAAAAGAAACAAAAAAATAATAAAATTTACCAAACGTATTTACGTTCATTTTTTATTCCCGACCAAACGTTAGCAAACGTGTTCTTTTGTTCAAAAATTGTTCCCAACAAACACTTTTTTTTGTTTCTGTTCCCAGGAACAAAAAAGAACAGAAACAAATCCATGCGCACCCTTAGTTAACTCTTCCTAAAAAGTTGATTTTCAGTCGAATTTTTGAAATTTTCAAAAATTAACTTGGCTAAAGTGAAATTAAGACTATTTGACATCTTTTTTACGCAAAAAGCTAACTTTTAATTTTGGAAATGATTAGAAAATCAATTAAAATGACGAACAAAAAAAAAGAAATGAAAAATAACTTTTTATTTTTGTCGTGAAATGGGTTCCATGGTGATCGAAACCTTAATCTTGATTTTACATTTTATGACGCGTCGACTAAAAATAAAGTCTAGATAATTTTTAGATGTGATGTGATATGGAGAAATTTTGAGAATCGAGGGAGATATATTTTGGGATTTTCTTTTCCTTTTGAGAGAAAAAAGTCAGGTTGTGCTTTGAAAATAATAATGCAACTAGTGATGCTTTTGTGATTGATTCTTGGATATTCCCATCAGGAGTCTAGGACCTTGGGCGTATTGCTAGTTACTTTTCTTTTCTTTTTCTCTTATTAACGGAGGAGCAAGTCAAGTCAAGACGCGGCTGCATTGGATGGTTCCTCGCACCTTCCGCGAAATGCCGCTGAAATTACGCTTGCAATGATAGCCCTTTGGTTTTCTTTTTCTATGTCTTGTATTAATAGAAAAGCAAGTCTAAGTCATCATATTATCATTTAGTTAGTTCATAATATCCAATCACTAATTGCAAACAACTTTAACAAGTATAGGTTGTCAGCTTTGTTTTATATATATATATTTTGGTAGGAAAGTAACCCCATCGCCCGTTCATCACCTTATTTCAATCATAGCTTCAGGTAAACCCTGGAGTGATGCTAGCGGAGGACCCACTACCCCGACATCACGCTTAAGAAGCCGATGCTTCCACTGGGTTTTGACCCTTGCACCTTTCCCCCAAGGTTCAAGGTTTTATCCAACTTCGCCACCAAGGCCGGTGGTAGCTTTGTTTTATATTTTCTTTTATTAATAGGAAAGTAAGTCAAGTCAGGCAGGTTAGATCTCAAATTTCAATCGAAGCTTACCTGCACTTGCTATAAGTTTCACATCTATGAATTTCATTATTAACATATTTTTGCAGGATGCCAATTACAATGTTTGGATTATTTAAGGTTTGTGCAGAAATAGTGGCCTTAACGTATATTCCCATATATGAACTCGCGGCTCCATCCACTAGGAGGAAGAGGATGTGAAGAGGAAAAAGAATGATCAAATATAGTCATTTCGTTTACGTAATGAGATGGATTTAGTATAATACCTCAAGTAAATCAATTATTGATTGTGCAATTACAATCATCATAATTGCCCAACTTGCCTAAGTAAGGACAAACAAGCCTTCCCATCATATACCATAGATTCTTCAGACTTGTTGATATGGTACATATGCTAATCTACTCATATCTCCATTCAAATTTGCAATATAAAGTCTTACCCAATTATACTTTATGGTAAATTGTTTGTATCGAATCTTCAATTGACCTTAAATGACATGTAACAATGTGACTCTAAGCATGAATTTGGTGATTGGCCTCTGATTTTCTCATAAAAATAGGTCTCCTCTTCAAAATCATATGCCAATATGCATACGATGATCGTTAGGAGCTAACATGGGTGAGTAAGGGACCTTCGTGATATTAAGTAGAATTAGACATCGACCCTGCACATCCATCCTGCAAAGAGAGAGAGAGAAGTGGTTATCACAATTTGCTTTTTGATTAAATTAATTGGTGGGGATTACGCTTACCGACTCAGAGCATCGGAATTGATGTTGGTTTTTGTTTCTATTTTTTTTATTAATAGAAAAAGCAAGTCAAGTCAAAAAGAACACCACTTTCGCATAATGGTGTGGAAATTGCGCGTGCAATAATTACTCTTCCTACGTTGCGCGCGTCTTGGACCGTTGGACGCCAACTCAACATCATGCGCCTTTTTGGAGGAATCTCTTTTGAAAGAGAGAAAAAAGGAGTAGATTTTGGATTGAAAATAATAAACTGTCCTCATCGAAATATCTTTAAAAAATGTCTTACCGACATTTGTGTCATATTATGTTTTTGAGATTGATTCGTGTCTATTAGCACCGGGAACATGGGAATCTTGCTGGTTAGTTTTCTTTTCTTTTATCAATAGACAAAAGAGCAAGTCAAGTCAAGAAGCACTTGCATTGGATGGTTCCACGCACGTTCCACAAAATGCTGGGGAAATTAAGCACGATGATTGCCCTTTGGTTTTCTTTTCTGTATCTTTATTGACAGTGCAGGCAAGTCAAGTCAAGGTCATGTTTGCTTTGAACCAGAACAACTTCCGAACAGTTCTACGTTGCTCGGAATTGTTCAAGCACGCACAGTAGAGTGTTGCATATTGAACGTCGAAGGCTGAGAATTGTTGGAGATCATAGAGGTGGGCGAACAGATATATATATTTCCCCTACACAACATAAATAACTAATAAATTTCTTTTTCCCATCCCAATTACATTGGTATTATGAAGTATTGTAATCTTTGTGTGTGATAAAATATATCTTACAATTGTAACGCATGAAACTGTTATAACTTTGAAGGTACTGTGACCATGAAATATTCGTTAAAATGCATTATAAAATTTGCAATTCACGTTTTCATCATTGTGGACTTTGCACAAATAGTCACTGATAATCATATTATATCTTAGGATGAAGAAGAAACCCTAGCAAGGTAGATAGATTTTGATTGTTTGGAAGGTTGGTTCATTCACTCTAAATATTTTGCCTTCCAAGCCAGCAAAAGTTTAGGTCCTCACTAATTTCATCCTTTGCAGCTACACTTCTTGATCCTTGAGAATATTTGAGCATATATATATATTTTCTCTGGATGACATAAACAATTTATAAAATTTCATTTGCACCAGTTACATCCTAAATTCCAATCTTTTTTTTTTTTCATGGAGGGTTTTATCCATTTATCACCCGCACTAATTAGTAAAAGCACAAGTAGGAGAGACAAATGAACTTTATAATGTGAAAGAAATTGCATTTCATGTTCTTCCCTAAACTTTATTTGCTTTCTCTTTGCTATTTTATCTTTATTATATGCATATAGTTGCTTGTTTCTTCCATAACGAAACACATAACCGATAAACTGTCATACTTGTGAACTATAATATCCATATTTTATCACGTATTTTTTTTTTTTAGTTCCATTTGTAATTTGAGGTAGTACATTAAAGATGCTAACAAAATAGATTCTACATAGGAAAAAAAATGAAAACAATTGGTTATGATGCAATATTCTATAGCAAAATAATTGTTATAGGTCATGATATTGTAGTATAGTTAGTTCATAATATCCAATCACTAATGATAAATAACTATAACGAGCATGAGTCTTTCTTCTTCATTTATTTCATTAATATGAGGAGGAAAATATATTTATTGGATCAAGAATTAAGAGGAAACAACTATATTTATTGGATCAAGAATTAAGAGAGAGGACAGCTCTTACATTGCTAACAAAGTAATGGCTAAAAAGTTGTACAATACCTTAAGATTGCTTCATTTGCAGTACCTTCCTTATTAAATAAATAAACATGTACTAATGGCTAAGATATTGAGTATAATACGCAAATATTAACCTTGTTTAAGTGATTATGACGACAAAGACAGTGACAAATAATACCCTATCCAATATATAATTGATTGATAACAAAAATAATTTGATGAGTGAGATAAAAGCGATTTGGGTGGGGGGTGATGACTTGATAATTTTTAGGCATATTGCAGTATGGAGAAACCTAGTTTGAGAATTATTTTGGGATTTGCTATATCCAGAGGAATCTCTTTTGAAAAAAAAAGAGGAAAAGTGTTAGAAAAGTCCTAAACTTATTACATTAGTATTGCGCCAATTTAGTCATAAACATTTTAGTGGTGCCGATCCAATCATAAACCTTTTAATGGTGCCAATTCAGTTCTAAACTTTTTGAACTAATATCAATATAATCATAATCTTTTGACTTGATGCCAATTCAATCATTCTGACTAATTTTGACTGGATTTTGTTGACGTAGATGTAGGTTGGTTTACATGGCACTGATAGTATTGACATGGACAATTTTTTAATAATATTTAATAATTTTTTTATTATTTTTTCTGCTTTTTTTTTTTTAATCTTTCCTTTCTTCTTCCTTTAGGCAATGGTTGGTCATCGGCCATGGTTGGGCAAGTTGGCCTTTCCTAGCCAGGGCAAGGTTGAGCCCTAGCAAGGGTCAGCCTCACTAGATTTGGCACCAAGGTGAGGGTCGGCCTCAACTAGGCCACATATCTCAAGGCTAGGTCACCTAGCCATGGCTTGTGGCTAGCCATTGCCTATGGCTAGTTAAGGAAGAAGAAGGAAGGAGAGAAAGGAAGGAAATGAAAAAGAAAAAAAATCTAGCCAAAATTAGCTAGAGCGACTGAATTGGTACTAAGTCAAAAGATTTAGTATTAAATTGACATTAGTTTAAAAGATTTAGGACTAAATTGATATCATTAAAAGGTTTGTGATTGAATTGGCATCAAGTCAAAATATTTAGAATTGAACTAGTACCATTAAAATATTTTAGGACTAAATTAATACAAATAACATAGATTTAAGACTTTTCTGATATTTTTTCCGAAAGAAAAAAGTCAAATTGTGCATTGAAAATAATAAACCAAGGAGTGATGTTTTTGGGATTGACTTGCGTATATTAGCACTAGAAGCGTGGGAGTATTGCTAGCTAGTCTTCTTTTCCATTTCTTTTTCTAATGGAAAAAAGTTAAGAGTCAAGTCAAGAAGCACCTGGATAGGGTGGTTCCATGCACCTTCCACAAAATGCTGTGGAAATTACGCATGCAACGATTGCCCTTTGGTTTTCTTTTCTATTTCTCTTATTAATAGAAAAGGCAAGCCAAGTCAAAGTCCTGCTCGCTTTGAATCAGAACACCAGGATGCTGGGTAGGTTCTACGCACCTTCCGCACAATTAATTAAGCGTGTAATGGGGAAGGCTAAGAATCAGTGGAGATCCCAACAATGGGCGAACGTTCATCTTTCCTCTGGACAGCATGAGGAGGGATTTATCCATCGTGCACGCCCATTAATTACTAAAATCATCATTAGAAAAAAGAAATACACTTTACGATTTGAAAAAAATTGCATTTCGTATTTATCCCTAAAATTTAATTTGCTTTATCTTTGCTATTTAATCTTTATTTTATGCATAGATTTGTTTATTTCTTCCCTATCGGAAAGATGTAAACAGCTATTATTACCTTTATCAGCTACGGTACATTAAACATCTTATCAAAATGTTCTACTTACACAACCCAAAAAAAAATAAAAAAAATGTTACTATGCAATATTATACAACATTATTGTTGGTCTAAGTCATGACAAACAACTTCAACAAGTATCGGTCATTAGTTTATTTTTTTTCTATATTTCCATTAATATGAGGAGGAAAATGTATTTATAAGATCATGAATAATTAGAAAGAGAACAGCTCTTACATTGCCAACAAAGCAAAATGGCTAAAAAGTCATGTAATACCTTAAAATTACTTCATTTTCCGTACCTCTATCAGAGGTATATACACATACTAATGACTAAGATATTAAGTGTAATACACAAATATAACCTTGTTGTGATTATGACGATAAAGACAATGACAAATATACTCTATTCAATAAATAACTGACCGATAGAAAATGACACAACCCAATTCGCACTTGAGTGCTGTTGGAATATAATTGCTAGTATATCCATGTGAGTTCTTCTATCCGAAAACATTAATTTTTTTTTTTGGTCTTAAAAACGGAAGTTATTTTACTAGCGTAAAGAGCAGCAACTGTTCGACATAATGTCCGAGCAAAGTAAATCAAGAAGCTGAAGAGGAGGAGATACAGGCCAATTCGGTGGTAGTAAGGAGGCCCCATGGGCTTTTGCGGCCCAGTCAGCCATAGGGTTGGCTCGTTGTCTGCAGTGTCAAACCTGCAGATTAGGGAAAGGCTGAAGCAGCGCCGTGCATTCCATCAACAAGGCTCTGTACTCCCACAATAGCAAGGTAGGATTGAGAAGGGCATCCACCAGAATCAAGCAGTCAGATTCTAGCACCATATTATCCGTGGAATTCCTCGTCCGCTGCAGAAATTTTAGAGTGAGATTGAGTGCGAGCGCCTCGGTTTGCAGAGCTGAGGAGGCCGTAACAGATTTGGAGAAGCCGTCGATGAGGAGGCCGGAGGAATCCCTGCACACGCACGCTACCGATCCTGCGTTGAAGCCTGATGGGTAAGCACCATCGATGTTGATCTTTATCACTCCCTGATCCGGTGGGTTCCATTGCTGATCCGAGTCTGTTTGTTGCTTGCCCTGTTTCGGCTTCGTCTCATATCTGTTCTGACCGGATCTGGCGTTTGCGAGGGTATCGGAAAAAAATAGTTTCCACGCCCCGATTTTATAATCAAGTCGGTGCTGGATCTCGAATTTCAATGAAAGGCCCTTGCGTAGGTTCTCCTCACCTTCCGCGTAATGCCGAGTCCTTTCCGTGCAGCATGCATCGCAGTGGTTCGATTAGCATGAAGGGTCTTGGACCGTTGGATGGCAATAACTCAGCATTGTTTAAGCAGGCACAGTAGAAAGCGTTGAGTGTTAGTAATCTGACGTTGAAGGCTAACAACGGGTGGAGATCACAGCAGTGGATGGATTGTTTTGTTTGAGCACTCCTCAGGTAATCCATGACTCCTTGCTTTTCCCTTCTCTTCTCGGTTTCCTGCTAGATAACTCCATTTACTTCTGATGAGTTCCGAACTCTGCAATACGCAGATCTGGACTGGTGAAATCTGGTTCTTCTCGATCACTCTCCTTTTTTAGAACAGAATAAGGATCTTTTTGGTCAATCGCTGCATGATGTACATCCAATCAAGAAAAAGGAAATGGGTCTCTCCCTTCTCTTCCTTTCTTCTCTTTTCCCCTCATTTCCCTCTCAACTTAAATTGCCAAACAAATTGTAAAAGAAAAAAACCAAATCATTCAGAAGATCCGAATTCCAGGGCATCTTCCTCATCAACGACTCCACCTGGAGGAGATTATGAAGTGTTCTTGAGTTTTAGAGGAAAAGACACTCGCAAAAGCTTTACTGATTATCTCTATACCAGCCTTGTCAATGTAGGAATTCACGTGTTTAGAGATGACAATGAGCTCCGTGTTGGTGAGGAGATCGGTCCGGAGCTTCTCCGTAATATTACGCAGTCTAAGATCTCAATCCCAATTATCTCGGACGACTATGCTTCCAGCAAATGGTGCCTTCGTGAGCTGGCTCATATGCTGAAATGCAAGAGAAACGAAGGGCAAATCGTGTTACCTATATTTTACAAAGTGGATCCCTCGCAAGTGCGGCATCTCATAGGGAGATGGGAAGATGCCATCAATGCACATAAAAAGAATTTGGACAAAATGATTGTGCAAGAATGGGAAGAAGCGCTCAAAGAAGTCGGTTCTTTGAAAGGATGGGAATCGGAGAAAGTTGAAAACGGGTACATGTTTCTCTACCAAGACATCGTTTAACTTCTTTTAACCAGATCTATCTTATATATACATATATATATTATAGATGTTGCCATCCTGTACTAAGATTTATTGTTATTTGACAGGCATGAAGGAGCATTGATTACAATTGTTGTCAGAAAAAGTTATGAGTAAGTTAAGAACAACTTTTCAAGTAACTGATCCTGAACAGTTCATTGGAATTGATGATCGGGTGGAAGAGATTATGAGCTTGATAGATCCTAAATTTAATGATACAAGGATTATTGGAATTTATGGAATGGGCGGCATCGGTAAGACAACTCTTGCAAGGGTCCTATACCACAATCTCTCTAGTCATTTTGACCATCTTAGCTTTGTGGCAAATGTTCGAGAAACATCTCTACGCAAGGGTATTGAACACCTACAAAAACAGCTCATTAAGGATATACTGAGAAATCCATATGATGTGTCTAATGTCTTTGAGGGAATTAATTTCATTAAATCTCGATTTACAAGTAAAAAAGTGCTTCTTCTTCTTGATGATATGGATGATAATGCTCATTTGAATGCTTTGGCCGGAGATAGTAGTTGGTTTAAAGCTGGAAGTATAGTCATCATAACAACTAGAAACAAGGCTATTCTTGACAAGGCTAGGGCAGGCTCCATGCATCAACTCAATAAGTTGCCTTTGGATCAATCATTGATTTTATTTAGTAGACATGCATTTCGAAAGGATTTTCCTTCAAGTGATTATGAGCATATCTCTCGTGCTATCGTTTCTACCACTGAGGGGCTTCCCTTAGCTCTTGAAGTTATTGGTTCATTATTACGTGAAAAGACAATGAAAGTATGGGAAGAAACATTAAAGAAATTACGAAGTGTGCCTGTTCAGAAAGTGCGAGAGACATTGAAGATAAGCTATGAAGCATTAGATGATGGAGAGAAACATATATTTTTGGATATTGCATGTTTTTTCATTGGAGAATCTCGAGAAAGTCCAATTTATATGTGGGATGCTTGTGGCTTTTTCCCAGGGACTGGGATTGAAGTATTGAGTGATATGTCGGTAATTAAAATTGATGAAGATGGCACGTTTATGATGCATGATCAGCTGAGAGATCTTGGAAGGGAGATTGTTCGTTTAGAGAATCCAATGGAGCCTCAACATCGTAGTAGATTATGGATTAAAGAGGAAGCCAAACATGTGCTTGATGACAATAAGGTAAGAGTGTTCTGTACTTGTTTTAAGTGGTTGAATGTGAGTCCATCTTCCCTTTCTTGTTTGAGATAAAAATTATTGCTAGTCCTGAATCCCCAAAAGTTGTTGCTTCCACCAACAAAAGAGCTCTACCAATAAATTGTAGTTCTTGCCTAATCCTAGGAATAATTGATGAGTAATTTCTTGGTTAATATATATACATATATATTACCGGTAGTATGGTGACGAGGATACTCTCTTTTTGGTAACTCCAATGCAACAAAAAACTACTATAACACAATGTTTGACTGACCACTTCTAGGGAAAAATTTAATATCTGTAAGTCGTTGGGTTGATGCTTTTCCCACATTTTCGTTGGAAGCTTGATTTGTTGCGAGGTCTTTTCTTTTTCTTTTTTTCTTTTACTGATTATTGACTTCTTATTGGTTGTTTGCTATGATAAATGAGACCATTCATTGGTGACGACTTGCTATCCGGTTCTTGGATTTTTTTAAGTTGAGTTAAATATAGATTCAGTCCCTTTAGTATTATTATTTGTATGATGAAGTCCCCTTTCCATTTTTTTTCCTCAATATCATCCTTTATGTTTCACGGTGTATGCAATTGAGCCCTTTGTCGTCAATCATTAGTTAACATCATCAATTTACTAATGTGGCTTTCATACTTATTTATGATAAATGTGCAACTCTGTAATATAATCCTTTAAACAAATATTATTTTGGTTATATAATCTTTTACTACGAATTTGCTAATATTTTTAATTTGTTTTGTGACGATGGAAAATTTTTTCTATAAATCCCTTGATAATTTTTATTTGTCAGATACAGGCTATCATATTACTATAATTATTTGTACATTGTTCAACTCTTAGGGAGCATCTTATTTCGCAAATATGTAGTTAGTATTTATATCATCCGTCAAATATGGCTTACATTTGTTACATAATTCTTTTATCAATTATTTTTGTCCAGTATTGACTACCTCTTATAATCGATTTTTCTACATCGTTCTACTCTTAGTGAGCATTTAATACCACATATTTAGTACATTTCTATTATTCATTTGTGAAATATGAGCTATTGGTTATATAATTTTTTCATTGATTTTTCAATATCATTTATTCATAAAATATGACGAAATAATTTCTTTGAGTATCCATAGAACTTTACATCACTTATTGCACATTTCGTTATACTTATTATATAAATATATGTGGTTACGTACCCTCTAAACATATACTATTTTTCCTTCTACGATGGACTTCTTTTTTATATTCATTTTTTGTAACGCATGTTAAATTTTTTAGTGATGATGGACATTTCTTAGTCACAATTGTCAATTGGTACCCGTCCACCTTTCAATCATAATAGTTGTTATTATTGCAATATACGCAGTCATATAATAGATTCCTCTAGATATATGCTTTTTTTCCCTTCTATGATAGGTAATATTATTATATTAATTCTTTTGTAAAGCATTAGATATATATATATATATATATATATATATGATGATGTGATGATGGATATCTTTTTTTAATGACTCTTTAAGATTATTTATTTATCATGTATAAGCTCATTGAACAGTATAAAAGATAGATCCAAAATTTGTTTTCATCGCTATAATATGTATATATAACTAAAACTTAAATGGCAATGTTCTGTGGCAAAATCCGTGGATTAGAATATGATATTAGCAGGAAAATTTTGAAATTTTACAATAGATGGGACTAACAGAAAAATAATTATCTTACTTTTGACACTCCAAGTAGATAGCATACTCTAGTCTCGGATCTCGATCTTCTACATTCTTCTCAAATTCGACAAATCTACAATAACTAGAGTAGTAGTTGACCACTTACAATATCGGCCCTTATGGGAACAATAAGGGAGTGAGACTGTAATGTAATAACTATTATGTTGAAATGTAATAGAACTGTAATAGCTATATGCCGATTGGTTAAGTAATATAATAATTATTATCATATTTGGTTTCATGAAGGACATACGTAAATAAGGGGAAAATAGCATCATAATTACCAAAAGTTAACAATATCTATTACATAATCAATAGTATGATTGGCATAATAATTATATAATAATTGATAGTTAATTAACGTAATTAATTATAAATAATTTCTAAATTAATAAATAATAATTTAAGATAACATAATCACCCTTTCTTCAACTATTTACCTATTATTTAATAATTTTATTTATTAATCAAATAAGATGTCATTAAAGTCAAGATAAGTATAACTTGTGCTATCTTGACATGATACTTTAAATAAATATGATTATAATTAATATATATCATAGTTATACTTTAAAATCTAACATTGATAGAGTGGGCGGAAGGAAAAGACATGAATTTTGGAAATAGTTATTACTGCAAGTATATATTGTAATAAACTATAATAGCCATAACTATAATCAAACATGCTCTAATAATCTGAATGTGTTGTAATAATACATTGCTACATGATATATATATATATATGTAACTAAAGCTTAGTATATATGTGTACAAATAAATGGTATATATTATGTGGTAGGATCTTTAGTTGAAAATAAGGCGTTAAAAGAAAAAAAGCTGAAATTTTTCAATAAACAAGACTAATAGAGCCCTAAATATTTTACTTAGATTTTTAACACTCAAAATACTTTAAGCTTCTGTTGCTCACTCTAATCGCAATATCTCAATCTTCTTTATTAGCCTCAAATTTGACCAATTTTTATAATTTTGAGGGGGGTCAACAACCTTCACTGACAACCTCAACTGCCACATTAAAGAAATTTAGACTTTTATATTCTTGGGAACTCCACCAAATATAAATGGGATGCTCTGTCACTCTTAATCCATATCTCTCTTGCTCTTCCCATTTCATGTCTCCTGATTGATTTGAAAAATGAATTGGATATGTGTCAAATGGTTGATGAAATAATTGGTGACTGGGCAAAATTCCCATAATAGACTCTTGCAACTCACCATCTCGCATTCTTCTTCCGATCCATGAGCATTTTTTTTTCTCTATTCTCTTTTCTCTTTTATTTATTTATTTATTTATTTATTTTTATTTATTTTGAAGCTCCTCCACAAAAGGTAGTCTAAATTGACATTCTACATAATCCTCGAAAACATAAGCTATTACCTTACAAGACTTTTGCTGCTATTACCTTACAGCAGACTTTTGCTGCTATTACAATCTACGACACTTGAAAAATAGAGAATTTAAACATTCTTTTCTTGCATTATAAAGAAGTTATCGCCAAAGAAAGAAAAAGCAAAAAATGTTGCATTGAAGTATGTGTTATTAAGAAATAAAGATAAAGAAGTGGAGAGACAAATGGAAGTAACTAAGGAATATTAATAGAGAGTAAAATAATGTATCGAAGGGCATGCACTTTGGAAGTTCATTCAATTAGTATACTATAAATAATTAGTATATTATGCTAATTAGTATATTCTAAGTAATGTTCAACATAATAAGTGATAATGAGTTATCAAGATAACATAATCACTATTTCATCGACTATTTACCAATTTTTTAATAATATTTTATATATCAATGATATAATAAGTGATCAAGACAACAAATATTCATGATCGTGACAATTTCATGGAAGAATAGTTATTACGATATCTTTGTATAAATAGACATACCTGAAAATTAATTCCCAAGTCACAATTTCCGTGAAAAGTGTATACAAAAATTT
This sequence comes from Eucalyptus paniculata subsp. matutina, assembly GCA_017140255.1. NCBI lineage: Eukaryota > Viridiplantae > Streptophyta > Magnoliopsida > Myrtales > Myrtaceae > Eucalyptus > Eucalyptus paniculata. The sequence continues at coordinate 58,631,960 of CM029437.1, forward strand.
TAGAGGTGAAATTGTAGATTTAACATTACATTATAATTCTATAAGAATATATATTGGCAATGATATTTTTTAACAATACCCTTATAATTTTATTTGAGAGCTATATATTTTCAACAAAACATATATTAACAAACATATATCCTCAATACCATAGTTATAAAAATTTTAATGTTGAGGTATTATCAAAACTAAAATTTTTAACATGATACTTATTAAACCTGGAAGTTATATTTCAACGATACACACATGACCTTTTTTTTATATAGAGAATCATTGAAGTTTACATTTAAGTGATAACATAACTTTTCAATTACAACATTTTTAGAAATTAATAAAAGAATGATAATAAGTAATAAAACTAAACAATTCCACAACCATATGCTTGCACAGAAGTAATATTAACAATATAATTATTCTTCATGTCCAATCTATCTCTTAGCAAGATCTTATTAATCTATGGGCAAAATTGATCATAAAATTAAACATATGTAGTAATAAACAGAGAAGTGAAAATCATTTATATAACATTTGGTCTGTTTTCTTCCACATAAAATGAAAAGCACTCATTAAAGAGTACTTCTTGGGATGGAATTCTTGTTTTCATTTTGCTATTGAGAAACGTAAAAAGGTACAAAAGAAAAAGATGGGGATTTTACAATTGGGATTCTTTAGTATTGATGCATGTTTTGATGGTAAATTTGATAGATGCATTTGAAGTTTGAACCGTAAGAGATATGTTGTTTCATATATAAAGGATATGAGTTAGGGTTTTGTTATTTCCCATATAAAGGGCATGAGATTTTGGATTAGTGTGTGCATAAAGAGAGGCCCTCTATATTAATTTTGAAAGGATGCGACTTTTGGGAACTTAAAAAGTGCAAATTGTGAAGGGCATAATTGGAAGAGGAAAAGTTTGGGAAGACCTCTAGAGCTTCACATTTTTACATAGATTATCACAACCTATCATGTCATGAAGTCGAAAGTGAGAAGCTTAAATTATAATAGTATGGCAACAAATTTGAAATCAATACATCTTTTTTCATATACAGTTGGTTTCAAGCCATTACTCAAAACTATGATTTACAATGTTGCCTTTGCAGGGTACTAGTAAGATTCAGGCCCTTCGCCTTCACTTGAATGGTTGGAGAGAAATTTACACAGAAATTTACACAGCTGAAACATTTAAAGAATTGACCAACTTGAGGTTTCTTCGACTAGAAGGTGTGAATCTCACCGGGGATTTTCAGAACTTGCTTCCTCAATTAAGATGGCTTAAATGGACGGATTATGACTTAGATTTGGAATTGACCAACTTTCACCCGAAGAAATTAGTCGTGCTCAATCTGTCACGGGGTATGACTTCGGAGGATTGGGGAGGATGGAACCCACAAAAGGTAAAATGTTGAGAATGCATATCACTTATAAATAATCACATGTCGTCAATGGGCCCAATTGCACCAAGTTCTTCTTTATTTCTTATGAAAATCCTTTCTCATATGGATTTTCCTCTAAGCATAAGAGGAATTTATAGGCACCTAAATATGTCAGAAGCTTTTGCCCCTTTTAATTTTAACAACTAGTCATGCTTGACATTAGAGCTGCTAATAAAAACTTTTTTAATTGCATGAATTAACATCTATCAAAATACAATTACAATACCGTGCCCATGTTATTTTTAATCTAAAAGGTATACATTTTCTAGTTAATTTCTCAGCTATCTTTTTAGCAATTCTTGTTATATGTTTATGTTGATCTTCTTTCATGGAGAAACAAAAACCCTCACAATTGACTTGTTTTTTACATACATACTAAAATTCTAAATTCATTGTTACTTTTAGAGTAATGGAAATAATTTGTGTATTGCTCTAACTTGTTGCACACAATATTTATTTATTATTATTGTTGATTGTTGAAGTCACCGTAAAACTCACTTATAAAGTAGTAATGTCATATGAGTAATAAAATTATCCTTTAAATGGCATTTAAATATTTTTAATAGAACACTTTTTTTTTTTTTTATGTCTTGTACATATAGCATTTATTTTTTTTTTCATCATTAAAGTTGTCATTTCTCTTTAATTTCTTACTATCGAAAGAAAACATGGCACCAAATGAATGCACCTCGTTTCTTCCATTTGACTGTCATATGTAATCCGATAATAAAATTTGCGCATCTTTGATCAATAAATAGTAGCATAGTCATGACTTTTGCAAAAGAATACACTACCGAAAAGAAACATTTAAAACTAAATAAGGTAGCTGTTAAGGAGTAAGGAGCATGGTTATTTTTTTTGTCCATTCTCAAAGTGGTGACCTCTCTTTCTTTCAGATGGCAATGGAGCTCAAAGTTCTCAACCTAACGGAATGCAATAAACTTGCTCAACTTCCAAACTCCATAGGCTCCCTCATGTCTCTACAGCAATTGTTATTGTCAGGATGCTGCTCGTTGAAACAAATCCCAAACTCAATCAGAAAGTTGATATCATTAACTGAGCTGCATTTGAAATCTTCGGCCATTGAAGAATTACCTGAATCCATTGGATCTTTGAAGAAGCTCAAGACTCTCGATGCCTCTTATTGTGCATCGTTAGCCCACATACCCAACTCAATAGGCGATTTAGTATCTTTGTCTCGCCTTGACCTAACGAAATGCCAAAAACTTGCTAAACTTCCAAACTCCATAGGCTCCCTCATATCTCTATTGCAATTGTTATTGTCAAGATGCTGCTCATTGAGACAAATCCCAGACTCAATCGGAAAGTTGACATCATTAACTGAGCTGCATTTGAAATCTTCGGCCATTGAAGAATTACCTGAATCCATTGGATCTTTGAAGAAGCTCAAGACTCTCGATGCCTCTTATTGTGCATCGTTAGCTCGTATACCCAACTCAATAGGCGATTTAGCATATTTGTCTAACCTTGACCTAAGGGGATGCCGAAAACTTGCTCAACTTCCAAACTTTACATGCTCCCTCATATCTCTACCACAATTGATATTGTCAGGATGCTGCTCATTGAGAGAAATCCCAAACTCAATCGGAAAGTTGACATCATTAATTGAGTTGCATTTGCAATCTTTGGCCATTGAAGAATTCCCTGAATCCATTGGATCTTTGAAGAAGCTCAAGACTCTCAATGCCTCTCATTGTGCATCGTTAGTTCGCATACCCAACTCAATAGGCGATTTGGCATCTCTGTCTTACCTTGACCTAACGGAATGCGAAAAACTTGCTCAACTTCCAGAATCCATAGGCTCCCTCATGTCTCTACAGCAATTGTTATTGTCAAGATGCTGCTCATTGAGACAAATCCCAGACTCAATCGGAAAGCTAACATCATTAAGTAAGCTGTATTTGCAATCTACAGCCATTGAAGAATTACCTGAATCCATTGGATCTTTAAAGAAGCTCAAGACTCTCGATGCCTCTTACTGTGCCTCATTAGCTCGCATATCCAACTCAATAGGCGATTTAGCATCTCTGTATCACCTTGACCTAAGGGGATGTCGAAAACTTGCTCAACTTCCAGACTCCATAGACTCCCTCACACCTCTACTGCAGTTGTTAATATTGGAATGCCACTCGTTGAGACATATCCTAGACTCGATATGAAAGTTGACATCAACGACTAAGCTGCATTTGAACTCTATGGCTATTGAAGAATTACCTAAAAGAATTTGGAATATGCAGAACTTGAGGATGTTGGACATTAGTGGAACTCCCATAATAGAATTGCTTGATGACCAGGGAATATTTGCAGAACTCCAAGGGTTGAGAGCTTCTGGATGGAAAAGTATGGAAGGGCTACCTAGTGATAATGGACAACTAGTTTTGCCAAACAATCTTGATTTATACAAGTTTAAAAAATTATCAGAATTGCGCTCTCGTGTACTAGCTCTAGGTATCGCCTGCCACATCCCACAATCGCTAAATCTTTCCCAACTAAACTTTTTCAAGAAACTCACTCTTTCCGATTGGCTTGAATGTCTCCCAACCCTTTCTATAACATGTTGTAAAAAAGCTGTGAAATTTGATTTTGTTTTTTCCAAAAGTTTGAGCTAGTCGTTGGTCATTCTATTTACTTTTTATCTTATGATACAGTTCTCTTAAAGCGTCTCAAGATTCCTCCTGCCAACAACTCAACCATGGACTACCAAACAACAGTTTCTGAAGATGTTTTGAAGAGATCAAGACCTTTTGGAATCTCGGATGAAGTAATTATTTCATCTTGTTTTTTCTTTATTGTTCTTTAGTTATTAAAGTACGGTTCCATCTATAAAGAGAAGTATATTGCCAAGTGATCAATTATCTATTATGAACGCTTTTCTCAACATTAGTCACTAGATCACTCAGACCTATTACGTGTACTTCTTGCTATTTTAAGTCTTGTACATGGAAATATGGATTTTCAGTTTTCTTGAATTATAAAGTGAAGCTGGAATATATCACCTGTTCTTATGTAGTTCTCTTTCTTAATTATCTTTCAGACCTTTTGAAAGTGCTCTCACTTTGGTGCTATTGCGGCATATGATCATGCATTAAGAATCTTAAGGAGTGTTAGTTATCCTATATTGGTTATGGAAGGAGTAGGTGGTCAGTTTATAAGTATGAGGGAAAGTCTCACTCTTTAAGATAGCTTCTAAGGTGAGATAAACCTAAAACCACTATTGAGGAGAAACTTCTAGTTTTGAGGTTTTTGGATACCCTAACTCTCATGATGTTAACCTAATGAAATAACTGAGGATTGGAAGGATAACAAGAAAGTCTGATGGAGAGAAAAAGGAGCGAAAGGGCTAAGGTTGTCAATTTGTGTCCGTTTGTCTTAATTGTGTTTGCGACTGTGTCAATCCATCATGACTTCTATTAGACATGTCCAACCATTGAATTAGACGAAAACATGCAAATATCTCGTCAATAAACTAGTTAAACGTATGGTGATATGTCATATTGGGCTGTGTTTGTGCTTTTCATGTTTGGTATTGTCATGTAAACATTCTTTGTCAATACTGGAAGCATTAATGAGGAGCCCGGACTGGGTAGGTGTTGATTACATCTTCTCCCATCATGCATGCATTGTGCTTACGTATGCTAGTAAAAGAGGGGCTCTCATATGAGTTTTGCATCTTTTGAATGCCATGGTTTTGAATTTTCTAAAGGACTCACCGATTTTGTAATCTTTATTTGTTGCTTATTGTGTTACTTGAATGTAATAATGGCATTTGTATGTGCATGTTTGTTGGACGTCTTTCGATGACATACATTCTCTTGACCTCTACAGGACAGTGAGAGCATGGTTGATGTGAAGCCCAGAATTGATGATGACTCAGCAGACAAATCACCAATTTGGAAATTGACAGAAATCAATGAACCATCACAATGCTATTCCATAAGGCTACCCGATATCTTAACAGCTACGAGGGTACAAATCATTGCCAACTTAAGATGTTCTTATGCGGCATTTCTTTTCACATTAATCTGTCATGTTTATACTAGATAAGTACAAATTTGAATATAGGTCACATTTAATGCACTCGCTTTATTAGTTTCATTCACTTGTGGTCCAATTATTTATCTCTTAAACGTCAACACTTGGAGGCCTTTGTCATCTCTTCATTTGGCCTTTTATTGTTAACTGATCGCTTCAACTATACACATAGGAAAGGATAAGATCAACATTGACAATTCTGTGATTATGGTGTGGCAATTGTGCTCGAGTTTCGTTGGCCATGGAGGTCATAAATTTTATGATAACGATGAATAGTGAGACAAATAATGCCTGATTTAGAATGCAATGGTATATTTGCATAAGGAGACTTTTTAGCGTTCGCTTGAAATCTAATGAGATGGATTCTTTTGTGGAATCTCATGCAGTTACGTGTGGTAGAAGGCACGGATTCTTCACGAGATGAATTTGGCTTTATACATGGCAGGCAAAGTATATCATTGTGCACCACTTTCATGCTTGTTAAGAATGCTAAGCTTATAAATTGAGCTATTTTGAGCTTGTCAATTCCCGGAAACTTTGAGTAGAAATCTACCTGTTGAATCTAAATATATGAACTCTAGAGGCACAAGGATAGGTATTCCCAGAAAAAAGTAGCATGGGTGAAGGCACTGTATTTTTGCAGAGACAGCATAGACTTCTATTAATTCTATAGATACACAGGTAGACAGTTTAAGTCAACGTTCTACGTTTCTTTTGATAATTGTTTCAACTGGGTTTTGGTGTCATGTGTATCATATGCTCTGTTCATAGCGTTACCGCGTCTCTTTGCATGAATTTCTGCATCTATCATTTCGTGCCCGGTTCTTTGGGCTCTTTCTTTTGCATTTTCTATTAACTTTGGGTATTACATTTAACTGTCACCACTGAAGCTGATAAAATGAAGCAGGTATCGAGATTAATCTATTTAAACTCAGGTCGTGCCATTCTGGCATTATCATCGAATGCTGTGCACAAACATTGGAAATGGCAAGGAAGTGATGAAAACTTACAAGGCAGGGTAAGGAATCTTCTTTTTTTCCTTGAAATTGGCAAATTATTTTATTGTTTAGCGCACGGTTAACTACATTGATTCTTCTTTTGGCAGGCTACGATTAGTGTAGTATCACGGTTATGGCGACCTCCTGATTGGAATTGGATGTCCAATGACACAAGCGATGCAAATCCTGAAGATGCAGTTCCGTGCTTTGCACTGTCAAAGAACGAGTCTTGTATAATATCAGCATCGGGGGGGAAGATATATTTGTTCAATATGATCACTTGTAAGGTGAATTTTTTTCCAAAGGCATGTTTATATATTCTTGTCAGTTTCTAGTAGCACTATCCACATGGCACGAGATGATGAACTACTCTTTTGTGCTGAATATGCCTGTGCTATTTCCCACTCTGAAGAAGGGAGATGCCATTGAGGCAATTTACCCCTTGGTGCATATGTCCCACTTTTACTTATAAAGTTGTTAATACTGTCCTGCCTGCTGATATCCAGACGATGACAACATTTATGCACCCACCAGCAGCAGCAACATTTCTAGCGTTCCATCCTCAAGACAATAACATCATTGCAATAGGAATGGAGGACTGCTCTATTCAAATTTACAATTTTCGAGTTGATGAGGTGAGACCTGTTTTCATAGTCATTGAAAGTTAACCTTGTTATTATATGCGAAAAAGTTATGGGTATTGATTGTTTCACTTTCTCAGGTCAAGACAACACTAAAAGGACATCAGAAAAGAATTACAGGCCTTGCCTTCTCTAATGTCTCGAATGTTCTCGTGTCTTCTGGTGCTGACTCTCAGGTACGAGACTACTGCTGCATTTTACTTTCCATGTAGACATGCCTAAGAGAGAGCAATGTAGTTTAAATTGCCCAAAAAGGGGTTAACGTTCACTCTGGATGTATTGATGCTTATGCCCTCATCATGCGTAAGGTCATGAAGGCATCATTAACCAGCAGAATAGATCCTTCCAGAAAACTTTATCTTTTGTGGTGGCAAATTAATCCCATCCCATTTAGTGAGAAAGAAAAAGCTATGACGTCTTGTTGTTGCTTATGACTGATGATTGGTGTGATTCTGATATAAAAGCACGGTATGGAATTTTTATTCCTTCAAATGTGCATCAATGTTGATATCTCCTTTAATAATTATCTATTATTGCTGCAGTTATGTGTTTGGAACACTGATGGATGGGAGAAGCAAGCTAGTAAGGTTCTGCAGATGCCATCTGGGCGAGGCGCAAGTCCTCTTGCTGATACTCGTGTTCAATTTCACCTGGATCAGACACATCTGCTGGTGGTTCACAAGACACAGATTGCCATATATGAAGCTCCTAAACTAAAATGCCTTAAGCAGGTATCGAAGGTTCTTTTATTGTGCACAAACCGAAGTCTTATCTCATCCAGTTGTATAAAAGTTTGCTAAATATTAGGTATTATGAATTGTTTTCTCAAATGTTAATTGTTTTGATTCTTTGTTCACCTCAACTAGTGGGTTACTTGGGAAGCTAGCAGTCTAATCACACATGCTACATATTCATGCGATGGCCAATCAATATATGTGAGCTTTGAAGACGGAAGCATCGGCGTTCTTACTACTTCAACCCTCATATTTAGATGTCGAATAAATCCTGCTGCTTATATTCCTCCAAACCCTAGGTAAGTTAGTTATTGCTGCACATTCAACCTTCTTTTATGAAAATGGCAAGTCTCATTTGCAAAGTTTCAATAGTCTAGCAATTTATTCATTCCTCACTGATGGATATGGCAGCTTGAGAGTCTACCCGTTAGTCATTACAGCACATCCATTCGAGCCTAACCAGTTTGCACTAGGGCTTACCGATGGCCGCGTCTATGTGCTCGAGCCATCGGAATCCGAAGGCAAGTGGGGTATTTCTCCTGTTGAAAATGGTTCTGGGCCAAGCACGACTTCTGGTGCAACTGCTTCAGAGCAACCCCCAAGGTAGTGCAGGCCATGTCTCCCCATGTGGAACTTTGAGCATTAAAATGCTGAGCTGGCTTTCCTTCTCCGCACTTCATTCAAGTTTTGAGGTATGCTGCAGAGGGTAGATTTTACAACCTTGTCTTAAAGTGGTACAATTAGGATCCTAATTGGCTTACGCTCAAGTCTCGCGGCGATAATTTGTTTTATTATATTCATGGCTGATTGAAAGTGAAAAAAGAAGTGTTGACACCCTAAATTTTGGCGATTCAGTCATTGATTTTTTACATAAAAATTAGGGATTAATTTTAATCCCTAAAAAATGCATCATAACAATTAATATGAAAAAATGGAAAAAAAAAAAAGGAAATTGATTTGATTGATTATGCATGAAAGTTTGAAATTTTAATGAGTATTCAGATTTTGATAAAAGCATAAATAATTAAAAATCATGTGAATAAAGGGTAAGGATTTTGATAAAATGGAAGGAACCATAGCAAAATCGAGTTAATTGCGAAATTAGGTTCGATTTGTCATAAATCAATCAACAAAGAGATGGAAACTCGGAAAATACCATAAAAAGCGGTTGTCTAAAAACACTATAAAAGGGACACAATTTTCGTGACAAAGGGGAATGAATTCGAAAAAATCGAGAGAAAAATTCGTGCAAAAGACAAAAGCAAGCATGAGAGAAAGGGAAGCAGGCGTGAGAGACAAAAAGAAGAAGCCTTCGTCATTTCAAACAAGGTCAGGGGGTAGAAGGTACAACAACGTACAGTGAGAGAACGTGAGGAAGAGAGAAAAGAAGAAGAAGAAGAAGATGAACTGTTCATCTTCTTCGTGAAAGTCCCTGCCGACGTCTGCTGCTGTCCGCCTCTTCCGCGCTGACCATCGCACCCGCACCACCGTCGCTCCACCGGTCTATTGCCTCGCCTTCTACCCGCGTCCCACGACCTAGCCACAATGCTGATGACCGTCGCTGCCGACTCCAGCCCCTTCGGCTACATGTTCCCCCGCGGAGCTACTGCTCCCTCGTCGGTCACTGCCGAACTGCTCGCAACGACGCTATTGCCCCTGCTCTGTCCGCGATCTGCACAGCCCAGCGCCTTGCCTACAACTTGTGAGATCTCGTCCCTCTGCTTGCGCCTTCGCTCGAGCGCCAGCGTCGCCCCCACTGGTCACTGTATCCTTGCGCTTTCTCGTCGGAACCCCCACAGGTAGATTTGAGCTCGCCTCCACCCGACGCTGCTTCCCCTGCCCCATTCGGATATACTAATCACCATCGGTCCGAGATTCGCCGCGCCAGCCCAGTCATTCGCGACCCCATTGTCGGCGCTGCTCCGATCTCACACTTAATGCCTGTGACCCACGATGACTTCGCAACCTCCTGCTCGCCTGTCACCGTGCCGGAGTGTTGCTCGATTCACCACACCTTTGTGCTGGAGCTCGACGCTGTCATCGCCCAACAGTCCGCGATGCCCCGATGCTAACCGAACTTTGCACCGCTGCTGACGTCACCGCCCAGCGATCTGCGATCTACCTCTGCCTCAATCGCTACTCCAAGCTCGAGCCCACCACCGTCCACCTTCCACTGCTCCTCGCCGGAATTCCGCAGATTGGTCAACGATCGCCGGCGCCGTCCACCGTCGTTTTCACCCTTTAGGTAGTTTAGCTTTTTATTTTTATTTTATCTCATTTTTTGGTTTTTTTTTTTAGTTTATCTATTTAAGTTGTCATATTTGATGTCAATAAATTTTGTAGGCATTATCCTTAGGGGTTTTCCCCAAAATTATTGTAATTACTAATTTGATCCGTAAGATGTTGGATAATTTTTTTAATTATATTAATTTTTGGGGTTTGATTGATAGTATTTTAATTGTTGAATTAATATAATTATTAATTTGATTTGTAAAACTTCAGATCAGATTTTTAATTATTTTGAACTTATTGGTCGTGATGTTTAGGGTTAAAGTAATCGTTAATTTGACCTGTGAGACTACAGTTATTTTATTTGATTATTTTAATCCTTTATTTGTTGTTTGATTAGTTTATATGAAACTTGTTTATCTTGGAAAAACACTAAAAAAATAAAAAAAATGAAAATCTTGCATGAGCATATAAATTTAGTAAATTAGACATGTAGGTTAGTAAATTAGAATTTTTTTAGGATTACATTTTTTAGGATTATATTTTTAGATAATTTTTTGAAATAGGCTAGGGTTGGACTTAAATAACCTTTTTTTTTATAAAAAAATAGGGTCCTAGATAAAGTGGGCATAATTTTATAATCTCATCCATTTAAAAAAATAAATGAAAAATAAAAAATAGTTTTCTAAGTTAGGATAGGGTTTAAGTCAAATTAATCCCTAAAATAAATTAGAAAATTATTTTTTAGATAGTTTAATTAGGGTCTTTATTAATTCCGAATTTCAAATAAAAAAAATTAGGTGCATGTTAATTAGTTTGCATAATAGGTTCATTTAATTAGAATTTTTTTTAGTAAAATTAGGTCATGAAGTTAAAAATGCATTTTTTTAAAAATAATTTTAATTTCAAGAAAACCCAAAAAAAATGTTTGCTTTGTATGATGAAATTTATTTATTTTATTCAATGTTTAATAATGATTGAGCATTTGTGTGGTTACCCCAATTGCATTATAGTAATTTAGGTTAAAATAAATTCAAGTCGCCGCAAAAATATTTTTGAAAATTAAAAAGAAATGGTACCGAAAGGACATTAGAGAAATCTAGTGTAATCGGTCCCCGTACTTTAGTCTCTGGTTCGTAGGAGTAGAATAATTCTCTCATTATTTTACTTAGGTGTCTAATCGACTTACCGTAAACCGATTAGTGGTGACTCTGATATAATAATCATTTACATGTTAAATATTTAAACCTTAAGTCGTGAATTGGTATGGACTTGGGAGAGCTCGAACTAAGTTTACAGACTTAGTAGTCCATTAGGCTAAACTCATGTGGTGCACCTGAAATTTAGGTTACAATAGCTTGGCGACTTTGTTGGGGACTTGTGTTAAAACACTTAGTTGACTTAGTCCAATTTTTCTTTTTTCTTTTTAAAAATGTTTTTGTTTGGCAACAAGGACACCAGATACGTCCCTAACAATTCTAAGGTGTTAAATGTTTTTGCAGATAGGAGGTATAAGTGGAGTAGTCTTTGCTAATTCTTATCTTGCAGGAAGGTGTGAGATGAATGATTTTTCTTGATTAGAAGTGTTGTTTGCATTTAAAATGTTGTGCATATTTTACTATTTTTAGCACTACACTATTGCACACACAACCTGCGATCAGACCTGGGCTGCAATAGGATTTTGAGGATGGTGTTGAGAATGATACTTCCTCCAAAGCGAGAGTGCTATATAGAGGTTGACCTTCTCTTCCCCAAAAGTTTTTCATGGTGTCGAATGTGTTTGTCTATATCCGCAAGACTGCATGATTATTGGGCATTCCATTCGACTGAGCCGGAATTAGGAGAACCTGACACGTTAATGCAAGACTGCAACGGTCGGATCATCCTCTTAGCTTCACTTTTTAAAGCCGTTTAGGGCGCGTTTGGTAACGATTACGTTCTGGGAGCGATTCGATCGAAATTGATTCTTTTTGATTACGTTCTTAACCGATTCTCGAGCAAAAGAACGCATTTGATCTTACAAAATTTCTGATTCTAGAATAGAAAAAGAACGAAATGCGTTTGAGAATCTAGCATAAAATTTCTATTCCAATTCTTTTTTTAATTCCTTTTTAGATAAATATAAATTTGATATTGAATTCTCATAAACCCCTCATTGATTAATTATATTTATACTAAGTAATAAAAATATTAACTAATCAATTTTTATTAAATAGTTAATAATAAACCATAGTATAAAATATACTAATATACCTAAAATATGTAATAAATATAAATACTAAATTTATAAAAAAATAAATATGTATTATATATATAGCAAATATATATTTTAGAATAAGAGGAAATTAAAATAAAATATAGAAATAAAAAAATAAATAAAAATAAAAACGAAATTTGTTGTTATTTTAATTTTTTTCTTATTAGAATTTCAATATTATTTATATTTAAATAAGATTTTTTTTTTTTTATCATGGTGATTTCTTATTTTCAATAAATATTTACATTTCTATGATTAAATATCTAATCCATTTTGAATTTAATATGGATGGATGTTAATTTTAATTTAACCAAGATTCTTCTTTCTCTCTCTCTCTCGCTTGCTCTATATATATATTCCCTTCTCCAAAACCGAACACCCAACGTTTAAAAGAATAAGTCTTCAAACCAACATGACACTTTGAAACAAAAGAAGACTTTAATGAGAAACTCATCACTACAACTTATCCATAAATGAATACCGAAGTAACTTAGTCAATTGTTCAACTTTGAAATATTGGCTTTGATAAGTCAATAATTAATAACAATATTACAAAAGTCGGAAACATTAAGTTATGGAATCTCTGGCATATTGTAATCCCTTGCCATTTGATTTGCGATACTTTTCCGAATTATGTTTATCTCCATTGTTTGCTCATTTGATGGATCATCCACAACCTCCTCTTCTCTAGCTCCAAATGGGTAATCCGGATCTCCATATCGGGAAAAGTTTTTGTCCATCCTGTCTTGGTCACGAATATAATTATGAAGAGCATAACATGCAATTACAATAAGTGCTAGCTTTTTAATTGTAAATGGAGGCATGCGTCTCAAAATGGTGAAGCGATTCTTTAATGCCCCAAATGACCTCTCAATGACATTTCTTAAAGAAGAATGTCGATAGTTGAATAATTCTTTTGCTGTCCTTGGCCGTCTTCCATTCCCCCTATAATCGTTTAGATGATACCGTTCTTTTTTGAATGGAGTTAAAAATCCCGGGAGTGCTGCATAGCCAGAATCTACCACGTAGTATTTGCCTATCATGTATATATAAATTAGTTATGATATGCAACGATGAAACAAAATTTCTTCTTATAAACAAATTAAATACTTGGTGGCGGTCGAGGAAATTGCAATTCAGGAGTCTCAAGTGCTGCCGAAAGCACTCGACAATCGTTGGCAGATCCTTTCCACCCAGAATATACGAAAGTAAATTTCATGTCAAACGAACAAATACATAAAACATTCTGAGTGGTAGTTCCTTTTTTGCCTCTAAATGGGATTTGCTAAGACGTGGGGACGATAGCATCTATATGGGTGCCATCAATAGCACCTACGCAATCCTGTGAATTTATTTCGGAAAAAAAATTCACGTGAATTTATGAAAAGAAAAAATTATCAACTACATATATTTGATGATGCAAAATTGATATGAAAACTATACCTTGAAATAGGGTTCATGCCTAGGATTCATAAGAATTTCCGGTGGAACGATATCAAAGGATGGTGGTTTGATAATCTCTTTTGCAAGTTTCAGAACTGCTTTCAACACTAAATTAAAATACCTGCTGATTGTTTGTCCTGAACGTTGAAATCTCTCACATAAATCTCTAGTATAGTTATTATGACCAACCAAAGATAAGAATATCCCAACTTGTTCATCTATCCTAACATACCGACTATATTTCAACCAACCTCTTATCCTCATCAAATCACATAGGTTCATAAAAACATGTCTCTCCATCCTGAAGGCTTCATATATTCTATCTGAATGTCCACAAATAATCTCTCTTATCCATTCCGGTCCTGATAGTCTGCTGTCCCTAATAGGTTCTCTCGTATGCATGGACATGTCCATCGCAACCATGCATGACCATGCTACCAATATATCAAGATTCTCGTCATCCAAGAATTGGTCAACTGATTCTATATGCTCATTAGACATACTATTTGATCCTTCTTCCATGGTACCTATATTATCAGACAAATACAATAACATTAATAAAGAGAGATGAAAATAATCCAATAACAATCAACAATGTAAGTTCTAAAGTAAAAGCAAATCAAATATAAAAATTTCAAACAATCCATCTTATCCATATAACCATAGGGTTTCCATAATTAAACACACAATTAAGTGCAACCACATGCAATCCACAAAACACATCTTAACATCCCCTAAAGAAGTTGAAGAAGCCCATGTCTCATTTCAGCTGGTGTTCTGACGAATGCCTCTCTCCATATGGCACTATTACATGCTCGCTCCACTACCTTGCTGTAAAGATCTTGGTCCAAGTTATTCATATTAATAAGGATATCAATCACAACTGCTATAGAGAAGGGGTCTACAGGTGGTGGTGTCACAGGTGGTGGTGTCACTTGTGAGCTAATAGATCCACTCTCAGATTGACTTGACCTAGATTTGAGCATGTCCTGTATAGCTTTGCACGTGTCTGCAATACTATATGAGCTACTATTCCTTCTCCTCTTGACATTTGGAGTCCTATCCAACCTGTGCTGGTTATGAATGGGAGGTGAAGTATGGTCGGATGTAAAAACGTCATCATCAATGGGGTGTTCACTTAAGTCTTCTGGATCACTGATTGCATTGCCACCACCATAACCTTCATCTGACACCGTCAAATCTTGGATATTTGCTGTGGCATGATCTCCAGTAGCATATGTATCACCAAATACAATGCACAGTTGGGGATATTGAGGAAATCCATCATTCTTGAATTTTGCCCACCCATTATTGACCTGCAATTTTCACAATAATAACAAATGTCAATAACATAATCAAATCTTCTAAAACTTACATCTATAGTAATATCAAATGATCGAAATTTAAAACATACCGTGATGTGAGAGTCCCAAACACTTGGATCATCGACAACAACTTTGTTACTCACATTATCCCAGCCAAAACCAGATTATGAAATGAGCTTCTTAAAACTGCCATACTGTCTTCTCAGTTTATTCACCTTATTCTTCAACTGCAGTAGGTTATATTGGTATCCTGATTGTTTAGTGAATTCTGCTTTTATGTTGTTCCACCCTGCTTTGTTAAAAGTAGAAGTTGTGTGATATCCCTTTTGTACCTCCTCTACCAACAAACTTACAAACAAGTTGGTTAAAGGCTCGGTCCATTTTGCATTGAACATCTCTTTCTGGGATGCCATTTAACCTTGATTGAGCATCATATAAGTTAATTGAGATGAGACTTAAAACTATCATGGAAAGTATAAACTTAGGAGTCAATATGTAATATAGAGAGCTAAACGCAAATGGAGAGCTGATATTAGACTCATTACTTACTTCAAGTGCTATGGTATCTCTTGGAGAAGTAGTAAGCGTGGCTTCAAAGTGGCTTCAAACTCTTGCAGCCTTTTTTGTAAAAGATCCCAATAGAAGAAAAGAATTTCAGGCGGGGCGGATAATCCAAATAACCATGTTAACTTCAGAAAAAAATGCAAACAAATAAGAACTTGGTGAGAAATTATCAGTACATTATGAACTAGTACAATTTTTCTCTCCTCCTCAGTTTCTTTTTCCTAGTTCAGCAACTCTATATGCCATTCACAGCATTGGCAAACAGAAAACCAAGCAGAAATCGCGAGCTCGGAGCTATATCATTCACATATTGGACCATAACAGCACTCTATCCACACCATAACAGCATTCTCTCAACATGGATATTAATGACTAATTGGATAAATTACACACACGAAAGAAAAAACATAAACATGCTGCGGTCAATTTGGTTGCCCAGAAAATCCTTTGGCATTTGCCATTTGATTGCCTATCAGAATTTTCTGAAAAACCAAACACGAATTGAAGGGGAGAAAAGCCTCGTTTTTCTGAGGGCCTATTCGCTCATCAAGGTCTGGGTTCCACACGAGCACTTGTCCACATAAGAAATCGTCGTTGACGGAAACACGAGATCTTCAACGTAATACAAGAACATTCCTAAGAAGCTGCACACACGGGTCTACTAATTTCCAAGACTATAGAACAGAACCCATCAAGAACAGAACATCAATAACAGAATCCATCAAGAACAAAACATCAAGACAGCCAAGGGAGTTCCACGAATCATCGCACATCAAGAACAGAACATCAACACAGCCAAGGGAGTTCCACGAGTCATCGCACATCAAGAACAGAACCCATCAAGAATCGAACATCAAGAACAGAACATCAACACAGCCAAGGGAGTTCCACGAATCATCGCACATCAAGAACAGAACATCAAGACAGCCAAGGGAGTTCCACGAATCGTCGCACATCAAGAACAGAACATCAACACAGCCAAGGGAGTTCCACGAATCGTCGCACATCAAGAACAGAACATCAAAACAGCCAAGGGAGTTCCACGAATCGTCGCACATCAAGAACAGAACATCAACACAGCCAAGGGAGTTCCACGAATCATCGCACATCAAGAACAGAACATCAAAACAGCCAAGGGAGTTCCACGAATCATCGCACAGGACCGAAGGGGTTCAAAGAAGATCATCCCAGATCGGTGTTGGCGCTCGCCGATTCGGGCCTGGGGGTCGGGGGGCGCTCGCGCCGATCTGGCCGTGGAGTCGCTCGCCGAGCGACCCCCAGGCCCGAATCGGCGAGCGACTCCATGGCGGATCGGCTCGAGCGCCCGCCGACTGGAGCTCGGTGGCGCTCCTGCCAACCGTTGCAGACGACGAACGACGGTGAGGAATATGCAAACCGTCACCTAGATCGGCCACGCTACCCGTGAGTGAAGGGAACTCACCTTCAACGAGCAGCTTCAACAATGAAGAAGCAGCAGTCGCCGTCGCCGTTGTTGTGGAGAGAATGAACCAGAGAAGAACGAACCGGAGAAGAACGAACCACCGGAGAAGAACGAACCACCAGAGAAGAACGAACCAGAGAAGAAGAACCAGAGACAGTGAAAGTGAGGGTTCGTTCGCACAGAGAGAAAGTGGAGCGGGATACGTTGAGCGGAGAGAGAGAGAGCCACTTTTGTGATTCTTTTTTTTGATTCAGAATCAAGAATCACCTTTTTTTTTTATTCTAAATCCTTGTCCAAAACTGATTCTGGGAACAAATTTGTTCCCGGGAACAAAAAAATTACCAAACGTGATTCTGGGCCGAAACTGATTCTAGGAACGAAGAATCAGAATCTGGCCCTGTTTGGATGGTTACCAAACAGGGCCTTAGAGTAGAAATTGAGCCTCACATCTCATATGCATGTCTATGTGATTGCCGTTGATTCTCCTTGGTGAAGTAAGTCTTCTATCCCAATACAATGCAATTTATTTTGTCGTACTTTTGAGTCAGTCCATGACAATCTAGGTCAATCATTGATTTAATTCCTTTGTTAATTAGAAATAAAATGAGGAAATTGCCATGCAATGAATCATTTTAAAAAAAGAAAACTTTGGAAAATTTGTTTTCAATTTATGTCTAGGAAATTTGGTCTTTGCTAGGGTGTCTATTTTTCTAACTCTCTTTTAGGAAATTCCCTTCTTATACGAACTTTTCATGAATAAGTGAAAAAAAAAAAGAAAAAAATAAAATCATTGTCATGGATTGGCTATCTATTTACACTTCATGCTTATTTTGTTCATTTCTTCGAATTAGGTGACAACAGAGCCGCCACGTTCATCCATTATTACACGATTAAGAGCTAGAATGGCCGATCAAGCTAAAATGCGTGATCGTATCTCCAATATGGAAGATCAACTCCAGCAGTTAGTCACCTTTATGTAGCTTTTGACAACTCAAATCCAATCCCTCCAAACGAATCCAACTCCTACACCTGCTCTCCCCGAGATAATAGTTTCGAAGCAGGCAAACAAGGCCCAAGTGAGTGATGACGACATGCCCGAGCTAGAAGATGATCCATTGTCAATCATTGTTAACAAGGCCAAGCTTAACAACGTCCCTAAGACGGAGCAAGATGAACGTTTCGCAAAGCTGGAAGAGAAAGTGAAGCAATTGCAAGAGTTGTAGAGTTCACTCCCGTTCGACTTGTCAGTTTATGAGAAGGTCAAGGTACCAAGCAAGTTCAAAATGCCAGAGTTCGAGAAATACGATGGTACTTCTTGCCCAAAGGCTCATTTGTAGATGTACCATGTACGCATGGTCCAACATGTCAAGAATGAGCCCCTCATGATCCAATCATTTCATGTGAGTTTGACCGGACTCGCACTGAACTGGTACGTGATGAAGAATGTCAATCTTCTCGACACTTGGAATGAAGTAAGTGACGCATTTCTCAAGCAGTATAAGTTCAATATAGATATTGCACCTTCCCGAGAAGATCTTGAGAGGATGGAGGAGAAGAGGAGTGAATCATTTAAGGAGTATGTCGTGAGATGGCGAAATCTGGCAGCTCAAATCACTCTTGAGCCTACTAATAAAGAATTGATGAAATTGTTCATTAAGACTCCTGTTTGAGTTCCGTAACCGGATGGCTAGCACATACGTCGAAGACTTCAACCAACTTGTTATCGTAGGAGAACAAATTGAGATGGGGATAAGAGAAGGGTGGTTTACAGAGCCATCTAACAAAAGGTTTTCTACTAAGAAGGAAAAGGACCTTGAAGCTGAGATTAATATGATATATTCTCAACCGAATCGTGGTCACACTTCAGTAATTAAGATTTCTACCGAGCAACAAGGTGGAGAACATCAGCTCCTTGGTCGATGGCGTAATGTTAGAAGACATTTCACACCTCTTCCTAGACCCCTATCCAAAGTTTTGCTTGTCCTCCAAAAGAAGGGATTACTCTCTTCAAAGCTGAAGCGACCAAATCCTGAGCATTATCCTACATATAATCCCTCCTAGAAGTGTGAGTATCACATGGAAGAGGTTGGTCACTCCACTGATGATTGCCATGTTTTAAAGCATAAGGTCCAAGACCTCTTGGATACAAAGGCGTTCTCTTTCATCAGTAATCAAAAAGACCCTCTGCCCAACCATGACGAAGGCACAAATGCTGTCACTGAGTGAAAAAGTTCTTATCTTCACACTCCTCTACGAAGGAGTCTTTTTTCTTAGGATTTCAAGTCTTTTAGAATTTCCCGCTTTTTGAGATTTCAATTATTGCTTTTGTTTCTAGGGTTTGCTTGTTTGCATTTTCCATTCCAATTATGTAATTCATTTGATTCTATTCAATGAAATTACAATTTTATTTCAATTTTGAGGACATGATGATGCACACCAAACCAGCCTGGTGACGATATCCAATAATGAAAAGAAAATATCATCCAAGGAGAAATCTGAGGACTGGGCTTCTTCATGCTTTCTCATCAAAAGAAAAAAATTTCTAAAAAAAAAGAAAATAAAAAAAAATCATTTTTCAAGCCATTTCCAAAAGCATGCATTAGGTTAGCCTTGTTTAATTTTCTGACTCATTTACTTAATGTTTTAGAGCATTACTTTCTTGGTTTGATGAGAAGCATCTGAAAAGGCGCACCAGGTTGCAATTGGCTCAACTGTCAATGACACATTTCTAAAGAGTCAATGTGACAAATTGGGAGTGTCACGACCCGAACCCTGGGCACATGCACATCCCTCAATGGTCGATTTTAAAATTCGCAACATCCCAGGAACTGTTGCCGACCCATTCATTATTTTGCACATGTGGAAACGTAAAACAATCTCCATACAACCAAAACAATGGGATAGAAACGTAGTATATTATTTTTAATAAGCCACACCTACAACATTACAGTATTTATACATATAGACCAGTTTAACACCCCAAAGTCTGATACAAAAGTGAAGCCATTTGATTTCCCACTAACTAAGCTTCTATCTATAAGACTGGGGTTTACTACTACAGTACCATACTTCTCAATATCTCGGGGGTGAGCTGTCACCCTACATCCAGTCTTGACGGAAAACCCGTCATTAGTTGGAAGGAGATAGCAAGAGTCCTATTCCTCCTTTACTGCGACCGACTGTACACGATCCGGCCTTCCTCCATTTAGGGACCTGAAAAATGTTAGCCCTCTAAGGGATGAGATCACATCTCAGCGAGTAAATCCCCTAAATCCAAAGTAAATCCAGAGTAGGAGAAGGGTACATCATGCATGCAATCTAAACACAATTCTTACCACTCAATTAATACTAGCAAGTTCTTGTATATTAGCATTAAATAAAATATTCCTAACAGTATCAAGTTCACACATCACAAGAATACTTTAACATGAGCATAAACAAGGGTGTGAATATCCATGTAAGTATACAGGCCACAGTCAATGCAATAGATAACAGTCTTCCGGCAAAACCGGGCATCTCATATGTCACCAATGATGTCAATGCTCAGATAACAGTCTTCCGGCATAACCGGGCATCGCCTCACACCGTTGAGCGCAGCAACGTCTACATCTAGACGGCATTCCAGTTAAGGAGCATCGATCCAGCCTCCACTGTGATCGGCATCCGTTGACGTGGGGCATTCCCGAAGGAGCATCGCCCGGCCTCAAAGGCTCGTGGCGGAATCTCATGTTGTGAATGCATATGATCGATGTCACATTTCAATAATCAATTCTATACAGCATCCACAGCATCAATTGAGCACTTTCATAGCAAGAATTCTTCAAAACAAGCATATTTTCTTATTCATCCAAATTGACAGAGAACTGCCCAATAACGCTCTCCCAATTTCGAAGTCAGAAAGTCATCCATATGATATCGAAAAATTCTCAAATTCGGACACATGCTAGAAAAAAATATAAAAAAACATTTTTCATGAAGACACCAAGATCTAGATCCCTCTGGATTCGGCCCAGAAATTGTTTCTATCCAGCACAAAAATCGGGTCCAGTTCCGGAGAGCCTAACTTATCGAAATCAGTTCGTTTTTGGGTCGAAATCTGGTCCGTTTGACTTGAAATTTAAGTATGTTAAACTAAAAGTTATAAAGAACAAATTTCATGAAGGAACCAATTGAAAATTCGATCTCTAAAGGTCATTAATAGTCCTCGAAATCATAACAGGTCGCGGGTTATAAAATTGTCCGACTTACTGTTTCGAAAATGACGTCATTAAAATTGTCATCTTTTTGATTGTTAAAAATTAAGATAAAAATATATGTTATTATTTAAGATGTTCAAAACGTTTCTTCAGAACAAACTTTCTTCAAAATCGCAACACACAGTTGTCTATGAAATTAGTAAAATACACACGTTCTGGAAACTGTTTCAGGAATCAGCTATTGTTCTAGTCCGAATCTTTTCCCATGACATTTGTCTTGCTCTCTAAACCCTATCTAAACTTTTCTATGGTCATCATAACATCCCTAACCAACATCTATCCATATATAACGCCATCTACATATTTAACTTGTACGAACTCCTAATAGAGGTACTCAACCCCTAGTCCAGATTTAGAAGACAACTCACCTAATCACCGCTAACGGCGGCTCTCGTTGGTGGTTGGGCAGCACACAGAGAACAGCCTTGGTCCTTTTGGTGATGGTGTTGAGCCGAAGCCGCAGAAGAATCTGCTGTGGTGCGATGGCAACAGCAACACACGGACTTATATGGAGTTTGGTCGGTTGTGCGGTTCTTGTGCGGGTGAGGGGGCTTTTTCCTCGTTCCAACTAAATGACTTATATTTAAAAACCATGGTGGTAGGCGGTTGACGTTTATGTGGGTCCAAGAATTTTTTTTGTAACATCACGTTCATGTCTTGGTTTGTTTTGTTTCTTAGTCTCCGGTTTGTCATTCAAGAGGGAGCAAAAATGGAAGTAGCACGTTCAAGGGAAAAGAAAACAATGGCTTGTACGTTGAAAAAGACAAGGAAGAAGAATAAACTAAGAGGAAGAAAGGGAAAGATGGAAGTTGCCGTGTGAAATACAGCAGACAAACTTACAGCAGAAGACTTCTATGCGTGAGAAAAAGGGTGGGGAAGGAGAGTGAAAGTTGCTGGGAAGTTTCATTGAAGTTTCCTTCAGCCTTTGGCCTAATTTTCCATGGAAACTTTGGCCACCCATCACCCTCATAGGCCCCACAAAGTTTCCAACCTTGTCTCTTCTAAATAGGATGAAAGAAAAGGTTGAAGTCCATGTGCACTGCTGAATCCGAATTTTGGGGTGGATTCTCGTAGCTTTTTCCCATGAAGATTGAGTCCTTTCCCTATCAAGTGGTCCCCCTATCTTTTCCAAGTCAATCTCCATTAAATACTATGGAAATTGAGGTGAAGTTGTAGGAGAGAGGGATTCCTACGAATTTCCTTTTTGAGGAGACCTCTCTTCTTTATTTAATTACCAATCTAACATTTAATTCAATAGGGTTAAGTCCCTTAGTAACAACTTATAATATCTCTTAAATTGTTTCACATTAAAGGTCTTAAAATCCTACTTAAAATGTGGCAATTCCCTTACTCTTTTAATTTGCTAATCTTGCACATTTCGTGAACAATTCCCATCATAAATAAATTTTGAGAAGACGCAACAATGTCCTTGGGATGAATTGTGACACGTGACAATTCTTAATTTCTATAATCGACATCATTTCCTCGGTTAATTTCAGTCAAAATGTGATTTTAGCGCAACTTAAACTATCGGTTAGTTTTTGTGAATTTTTGGTGCACTAACCTGTGGTCGATTATTCCCGAGCCACAATGTACATCTTCGACGCATTAATGACTCTCGATTGTCGTGAAAAATCTTGAGATTTCAATTCTGAGCACAGGGTACCAAACAACAGAAAAATCGGTTTAGTATTGATCGACGAGAATTATGTAATTAGTTGGAATCACCCAAGCCTAATTTTATTTCTATCGAATCGACCTATTTCCAATTTCTGATAGATTTTCGACTGTGCTGAAATGATCCTTGTAGACTAACACGGTCGAGCAGTCGATTCCTGGTCGAATTCTCAAGTCTGTTGCATCAAAATCCTTTAATAACTTTCCCGATTAGTTAAGTTATCTCATGAGTGATCAGCTCAGAGAATAGCGCTATAAGCACGTCGACGAAAAGCCCGAATTATTTAATTGAAAACAGAAGCGAAAAATCAAACTGTCACAGGGAGATGAAAGATTTTGGGGCAAAAGTGGATTTTCAGTCTTGAATGATAGGGACAATCCATAGACATCAACTGCTGAGGCAATCCCATTGTGAAGAAATCCTTGAATGAATGCTTAAAACCATTTTGCAGCGTGGAAAACTATTTGTTTTGAATATGATAATTTTCCATGCTTAAAGTTGTTGGGCTCTTTTAAAAAGGGATTTTGCATGGTGACTCTTATATGTTTTGTCCACCAATTCCACTAAGGAACATGAGGATGGACTAATTTAATGAATGATGTGGAATGGATTGAGCATACTAAATAAGACAAGTCAGGATGATGAATGGCGAACTCTATCCTATACATAGTCCCCTACTCATACACTTGTGAGATGAGTGTAGGAAGGTTCATATCTATAAGGTGAAGAGTTTTCTCGCAAAAGGTACGACAACCGAAATGATGAGGGGCAGTTTATTTCTCTACCCAAACACTACAGGTAATCCATTGCTCAACCCCTTTGAGCCTTATACACCTGTGAAAATTATTTTCAAATTAATCCTATCAAGAACCACCCCACATTGAGGCAACTGGGAGGTAAAATGGCATCATGAGACGAGGAAAATGGAAAGAAAATTTCTTGCTTTCACTTGCATTAATCTTCAAGTCATGCTGTTACATTGAATTTATGTGTTAATTTAAGTGTCTTAGGATGACGAAGAGCATTTCTTTCTCTATCCTACATACCTATACCTTTTGCATAGCCCACTTGAGCCTGCATTTTTCATTTCTTTAAACCCAGTTGGTGATCATCCCCCACACTAGGGCAAGGTAAAAGACAGATGAAGACTCTCAAAAGTTCGAGTGTCATTCAGAGTGTAATTCCTTAACGCATGCACTGTGCGCAAGAATTGAAATCAAAATAAAACTAAGGGGCATGAAAAAAGCAGTGTGCCTGGTAAAAGCAAGGCCAATACCCATATATGAAAAAAAGAGTCAAGATAAGGACTATCGGTTGTAAAAAGCTTGTATATGCAATGGAGCAATACTCAAAAAACTCAAATACTAAGTTTTTACAATCAATGGGGGCATTTCATGAAGACAATCCCCGATGATGAAAAAGAAAACCGGTGGCAATGCCAAGATGATCATCAACTCTCATCTTTTACACAACTTTGAGCTTAATGATCATTTCATTTCTTAACCCATGAACCCAGCCTACGTTACTTCCCTTGCAAAGTCTCTTCTGATTAGGGTGTCGTGACCTCTTTTTTTTAGCGCCCGTGATCGGGTACGAGCGCCTAAGGAGGCTAATGGCTCGGTTGAATTTAGTTATGCCCGGACTCTCCCAAGTCCACAAATTTTAATTTTAAAACGGAGTCACCACTAATCGGTTTGGGGTGGGTCGATTAGAAACCCAAGCGAAGTATCGAGAGAAATACTCGCTCCTGTGCAACCAGAGAAATTAGGATTGGGGACTTGATTACACAAGTTAATCACTAATGTCCTTTCAGTATCTAATCTTGTTTAAACTCTAAGGCTTTTTGGATTTTTGAGGGATTTTCCATGCATTTGTGGAGGAAAAACATTTTTTTGGGTCTTTTCTCATTTTTTGACGTAAAAAGAATATTTTTTTATTTTTTGGTATTTTTTAGAAAATATAAGTCTTTTTGGCATTTTTGGATTTTTGGCATTTTTGAAAAATAAAATATTATTTATTTTTTATTTTTTAAATATTATTTTATATTAAAAATAATATTATATTAAAAACGACCCGGGTCGGATTCTCGGGTTGGGGCCGACCTGGGTCATCGAACTGCGACCCGGATAGGCCCGCGTTGCGGGCCCGACTTGCATTTTTTGATTGTTTTTCTTTTTAAATGTAAAAGCCCAAACCCATTTTGACCTGATTTCATAAAAAAAATCCCAGCCCAACAGCTACTCGGCCCATGCGAACAAAAACAAACCAGGTGGAAACCCTACCCGGCTGCCGACCCGGGTTCGACTCGAGGGAAACCCTACCCAGACGCCGACCCGGGTTCCGGCCACTTGGGGTTCACGGGAACCCTACCCGAGCGACGACCCGGGTCTGACACGGGCTGGACCCGATGCGACGCTTCCTCTTTCTCATCCAATCGCGGTGCTGACGGAGGGGCTAGGACGGCGGATCGGCGTCAACGACGGCGGCGATATAGAGGACAGCAGCGGCCGGTCGTTCGTCGGATTGAAGAGCAAGACTCAACAATAGCAGCCGAGATCTATTTGGCTGGTCGGGACTGGGGATTAGGCTTCGCGGATAGGGGGCGGCGGCAGTGACGCGGTAGACAAGGATGGCAAGGGGTGGCAAGCGGAAACGACGACGGCCGAGCGGGGCTGATACCTGTCTATGGAAAGGGTCCGGCACGGCGGCGTGGAGAATGGTGACGGCAGGGAGTGGCGGTCGGGATGGTGCAGCGACAGTGGGCCCTCAACCTTCGCAGATCTGGAGTGGCGTTAGGCACGACTCGAGGTGGCGTTGGGGGTGCGACAGAGCTAAATTGACCCTATATTTGGGCCTTCACCGACCCCTGTTCTCTGCAACCCATTCGCTCAGCCCCTTACGCCCTTTAATTTCCCTCCTCTCCGCAGGTTCGCTTGCCGGCGGCCTCCCCCGATGTCTCTCGGTGGGAGGTCATTCAAACTCATGACCCGCTCTCTCTCTTGCTCGTTGGATCGCGGCCTGCTCATCCTCGGCCCCCCTCTGAAGTCTCTTAGTGGGAGGTTCGAAGCTTTGCAGCCCTCGATCTTTCTCTCTCTCTGTGTGTTTTCGTTGACGGAGGTGCTCCTCTATTTATAGGCGAGGAGGAGGCCGGTCGATGGAGGTTTGGCCGTCGGCCCTCGCAGGCCGACCGGCCCTGCGTGCGGCTGAACCGGCGTCAAGTCTTCCCCCTTCCACGGAGGCATGCTCGCCTTCAATGTTGCATCCTCTCAGCCATCGGCCTACGCTCCTCTCTCTATTGTAGGTTGTGCTTGAGCGCGTCTTCGTCGCCGAGCGTGACCTGCAGAAGCGGAAGAAGGAGGAAGGAAGAAGAAGAGGGGAGGAAGAAGACAAAGGAGAAAGAGGGGGCCGGGCCAGGGGAGAAGTAGGTTGGGCCATAAGGGCCCATGCGAGGGGGAGAGAAAAATGAGGGGGGCTAGGCACGAAGGCCCAACCCCGATGGGCTGTCAATTTTTGTTTTTTTTGTTATTTTTATATATTTTTTTTGTTTTTGTTATTTGTTTTGTTTATTATCCGAAAAAGGAAATATAAAAGAAATTAAGGCCTAATTAATAACCTAATCAAAATTTATGTGTCAACATGTGCCCCTCTTTGAAGTTGAGTTTGCGAGGTTGCATTCAAAGACAAACTTGATACCTAAATTTTATCTATACATATACAATAGATTAAGACCTAATGTCCTATGCAAAAAAATGAGCAATATAACATTATACATACTAAGACAGATAAGAAGATACCTGTAGTTACTTATCGGGAGTGAATGAGATAAGGTGTGAACCCCGAGTTTTGGCAAGTATCAAGGCATCATCTTACCTATTGCATGAGGAGATTGCTTCTCTAGGACCCGAACCATTCTTCGGTCACCTATTGAAGTAATAAGTGATTTTTCTAGGACCCGAACCTTTCTTCGGTGGCTTTGACGGGTAATTGCTTTTCCAGGACCCGAACCTTTCTTCGGTCGCCTGTTAGAGCAATAAGTTGGTTGTCTAGGACCCGAACCTTTCTTCGGTTGCCTGTTAGAGCAATAAGTTGGTTTGTCTAGGACTCGAACCTTTCTTCGGTCGCCTTGACGGGGAATTGCTTTTCCAGGATCCGAACCTTTCTTTGATCGCCTGTTAGAGCAATAAGTTGTTTGTCTAGGACCCGAACCTTTCTTCGGTCGCCTTGACAGGAGATGCGCCGACCTTTCTCAAGACATATGTTTGTTGGGGGTGCCTGACCTCAATCAAGGACACCGATTAGTACCCGACCTTTCTTGGGAGATGCGCCAATCTTTATCAGGGCATCGATTTGTTGGGTGTCTGACTTCTATCGAAGACACCAGTTGGTACCCGACCTTTCTCGGGAGATGCGCCGACCTTTCTCAGGGCATTGATTTGTAGGGTGTCTGACTTCTGTCGAAGACACCAGTTGGAACCCGATCTTTCTCGGGAGAATGCGCCGACCTTTCTCAGGGCATCGATTTTGGAAGATACCTGGACATTCACAGGCATATCAAAGAGTACCTGGATATTCACAAGTACTAACCTGAAGGATATTTGGGCCTTTGCAGGTATCAAAAGGGGTATTTAGCTGATCATAGGCATTGGAGGGGTACTTGGATGATCATAAGTACAAATTTTTGAATGATACTTGAATGTTCACAAGCAACGAAGGGGTACCTGATAATTTGAAATATCGAGGACATACCTTGGGTATTTGGGAAGGTCTCTCACCTTCTGGAAATTGGGAATACCGAGGACGTACCTGGGATATTCATGGAGGTCTCCCACCTCCTGGTAATGGGAATATTGAGGATGGGTCTCGCATATTCGTGAAGGTCTCTCACCTCCTGGTAGTTAGAATATCGAGGACGTACCTTGGATATTCATGAAGGTCTCTCACCTCCTAGTAATTGGGAATATTGAGGATGTGTCTTGCATATTCATGAAGGTCTCTCACCTCCTGTTAATTGGAATATCGAGGACGTACCTGGGATATTCGTGAAGGTCTCCCACCTCCTGGTAGTTGGAATATCGAGGACGTACCTTGGATATTCATGAAGGTCTCTCACCTCTTGGTAAAGGGAATATCGAGGACATTGCCCCGCATATTCGTGAAGGTCTCCCACCTCCTGGTAATGGGGAATATCGAGGACGTGCCCCGAATATTCATGAAGGTCTCTCACCTCCTGGTAAGGGGAATATCGAGGACATGTCCCGAATATTCATGAAGGTCTCCCACCTCCTGGCAACATAAACTTGAATGTAGCACGAGGCTTACCTGGATGGCTGCAGGCACTCAAAAGGGCTAGAACACCTGGGTAGCCACAGGTGTACAAAGTACTGGAATACTTGGATGAGCACAAGTATTTAATGATATGATCTGAGACCACTCAGGCTGGTCCAAGTGCTAGAAAGCATACCTGGACGGCGGGGGGTACTTGATGATATGGGGATACCTAGATAGCAGTGGGTATTCAATGATAAAGGGATACATGATCAGTCACAAGTATCAATACTCTGGGGACAACTCGAACAGCTCAGGTGTCAGGAAAAGGGAGTATCCAAACGGTGGCCGGTACTCAAAGACAATAGGGATACCTAGACAACAGTAGGTATTCAACGATAAAGAGATACTGGGCCAGTCACAAGTATCAATACTCTGGGGACAACTCGAATAGGTCGAGTGTCAATAAGAGGGAGTACCCGGCAAGTGGTGGGTGCTCAAAGACAATGGGATATTGAGACAATTGCAAGCACCCAAACTCAAGGGACGACTCGAATAAGTCGAGTGTCAAGAAGAGAGTACTTGGACAGTGGTAGGTACATTAAGACAAATGGGGACAGGGATATGCTTACCTAGCAATATCTCTTATTTTTTAGAGTATATCTGCTATTTGCACAATATGCACACATGATTATATATGCTGTAAATTCATGAGTTTAAATGGGATTCATGCATGATAATTTTGTCAGTTTTGCATCCTTTGATTTCCACTAGGGGAGATTTTGAAAGACAACCTTCATTTAGAATGTAGATGTCTTGAGCATGCCAGATGAGGGACTTTCAGTCTGAAAGGACTTTTCGCTTATTCTCATGGAAAAGGCTATCTTGACCATTGATGCAGGATTTATAAGGACCACACTATCTCACTGTCATCATGTCAGCAGGGGTCCGAGTATTCTCGCAAACAGTATGACTTTACCAATGTGAGAGGTCTTTGTCAAAACTGTGATGAAGCCTTGGTCAACGGCTCATCAGAGGGGACCATCAAGGTCGAAGCCGATGGACGAAAATGTTGCATGATCATCTCCGGGTTTACAAGTCAAGAACCCTGCGAAAAGAAATAGAGTAATCTTGTTCGTACTTCTTCGAGCGATGCTTATGCACATATGAAATCCTACGTTAATTGAACTGCCCCTAGTCTGAAGAGACTTTTACAATGGGGATGTAACGTAGACTTGGCTCACATGTAAGAGGGTGAGAATTGGTGACTGTCTTGGCATTTGTCACTAGTCTTTCTTGTCAAATGGAGGTTCTATGGACCACGACAACAACTTTTTCTTGGTTGTATTTTTGACTGGGGGGCATTGGCTTTGCTTTTACCAAGCATACTACTTTTTTTCATGCCCCCATTTTTTATTCCAGTTCTTCATTCATGGGCATTGACCTTGCTTTTACCAGGTACACTGCTTTTTTATACCCCTGTTTTTCATTCTTGTCGTTAGAGGAACTAGCCTAGGCAAGTTCAATCACAACACTGTTGTTAAACTCTTGAGTCTTCATCTTCAGCTAGCGCTCAGGCTATGGCAATAACTTCTGCTTTGTCTCGATGTGAAGGTAAAGTTACAGACTCACTTGGGTTGTACAATGAATACAAGTGCGTAGAGAAAGAATTGCTCTTCATCATTCTAGGGCACTTAAATTAACGCAAGTGTTCATATGCAATAAAGACACTCAAAGATTGATGCAAGTGCAAGCAAGAAAATTTCTATCTCTCTTCTCACCTTGTGATGTTGCTTTGCCTCCGATCTGCCCCAATGTGGGATGGTTCTTTACGGGGGTATGAGAGAAGCTTCACCAGTGTATGGGGCTCAATGGGGTGAGCGATGGAATGCCTCTCACTATTTTGGTTATCGTACCATTCGCAAGAGAACCCTTTACCCTGCAGTCATGGAATCTTTTGCACTCATCTCACAAGTGTATAGACGGGGGGAATTGTGTGTAGGATATGGCTTGCCTGTCATCATTCTGACGCGCCTCATCCAGCATGCTCAATCAATCTTATATTCTTCACTTAGCTGTCTATTCTAATAATCGTCAGTGGAATCAGTGACTTAGACAAACAAAATCATCATGCAGAATTCATCTGGAAATGACATGCAACATTTTGAATATGATGGAGTTTGAACTCTTCAAAACAAGTGAATGGTTTTGACTAAAAAAAGACCCTATTGACAACTTTAGGAGTTAACATAATGGTGTTTCCAAATATGTTAAATTTTGAACATCAAAAGGGTTATTCGCAAATGGGTGTCGATAGTTATCCATATTGATTAGGGATATGACACATGAATGATCAGCCAAGGATTGTGAATCTGATCGGGCATCTCTGCTTTTGCCCCTGCCGAAGAGAAGATGTACAAGTAGATCAATTAGTCTAGTGAGTTGAGGCCTGAAGATTTTCTGTCATTTGCTTTGGTGATTACTCAAGATGCCATTTCGCTTAGGAGAGCTTATCAGAGTTTGACATGTCTTTCCTTGATTTGTTATTTTTGTTTTTGACAGTCAGGTGATCCTACAAAAGATAGGAAAGAACGTGTCAGTCACGATTTTTCTCGGGAGTTTAAACAATTAGGAGTGATACAACATTACCCTTCACTAGTTTGCAGATGATTGGATGGACCTGAAGTGCGAGTGGGACACGAAGTCCTATGTCTTTTGCTTCGTTAGGTCACCTGCTCTCTCGTAATTTGCAGGCGCAAGAGAAACAATTTTTTTTTTATTATTTTTTCTACCAAGCAGCTAACTGTCGCGTCGGGGATTCGAACCCTCGACTTCGGACCATTTCGCTTATTCCCGGGTACCACTCGGCTAGAGGTTCCGACAGTGTCCGTAGGGCGTTGCCTTTTTTATTTAACTGAACCAGCTCCTGGACGACACGTCCTTTTATACCAAGTTAGGTAAATCAATATGGGTCACTTGATTTGCCCAAATTAACCATTCAGCTTGTTTCTTGAATCCTATGCTTACTGTCAATAGGAGAAAATATGTCAAAAGTGAATTTAAATAGTGGGAGTATTGGAAATGATACCAAATTACCCTTCCCCAAAGTTTATATTTGCTGACTCCTAGGGATCTCTGAATGTTGATGACAGCCTCTTCGTCTTGACACCATTTGACATCTCTTTCAATTGGCATTTCTCATTTATGGCCATGTATGATTGGTGGTTGTTGATTTATCTTTAATGCCTTCCTTCTGTGGAATTTTTCTTCTGTTTTTTTACTATAGCAGCATTGGGCAAAGTCATGTACCTCAAACTTCATTGGAACTTGAGATGGACAATCAAAATATCCAGTCTTCTGACGGCAATTACTTCTTGCAAGAGCATGCGTCTGGAACAAGAAGTCAGGTTTCTAGGTCCTAACGTCATCATCTTGAATAGGGGCTAGAGACCGCTTTAACTGTCTGGATTTCCTCCCTGTTGATAGTAGCCAATTCAAGAGAAGAGAAGAAATTCCTTTTATGCACTTCTTGGCTTGTTAAAGCTAGAAATCCCATTGATGAAACCACAACATCTAGTTGCTTAGGCACGTTGTCGAGAAAAGATATTGCTCCGGCTTGAGAAGGAGTTGGGCAGAAGTGAGATGGAGTGCACAGAGCTCCTGGAGACGGCTTGATTTCAACTGTATGCCTGTACCTATTACGTCCTATCTTTCGTTTCTTGTAGATAGGAGAGAGAGGATGTCATTTTCGACATTATGTTCAGGGAATAGGACTTACCCTTTTGAAATGGGATCTTTTTTGTTTGGCCCTGCTTTCTTGAAAGGACGTCTTTGAATTTGGCGAGTTCATATGATGTGCCAGCTTCAAATGCCCCTTATCACACTAAGTCAAGGGGATGGGGATGATATTCTAAGATACGAAGTGAGTGAGTCGAAAGACAAATATGATTAAATTTAACATCTTGTTTTGACGAAAGCTTTTGGTGATGAAACTTTTTTTTTTTTTTTTTAAAGTATATATCTTTGGGGGAAGAAAGCATGAGGAAGCCCAGCCCTCAGTATTCTTCTTGGAAGATATTTTCTTTTCATGGTTGGATAGCATCACCGGGCTGGTTTGGGATACCGCCTCATGCTCTCGAAATATTTTCAACTTTATTTAATAGGTGGATTTACATTTTGGAAGAGTGATTTCAAAAGTTAGTTCCTTGAGAAGAACTGATGTTTGAAAACAAAACAAGCCAGACTTTAAGAAATATGTACAGGCTCCCACGTAGGGGAATACGAAAGGAAATTAAAAAGTGTTCTACTCGAGCGAGCCTGCACCCATTTCCCCTTACGTTCCTTCATTGATGGTGTCCATGAAAAGGTCTCCAAACATGGTGGTCATGTCATTTGGCCCTTCTTTCTCTATTGCTAAGGATGGCACTTCATTGCCTGAATAAAACCCGACCTTCACCAGTTCTTGATGAATGTCAGTGGTATGTGCTTCAACATTTCTGCTCTGACTGTCTTCAGAACTGAATACTGCATTTACTTTGTTGGTGTGATTAGGGAGTGAATTGCTCTGGAATGAGAAAACTTTAGTGTCTAAGAAGTTCTGGATTCGACTCTTGAGGGCGAAGCACTCATCAGTCGAGTGCCCCACTTCTCCCATGTGATAGTCGCATTTTTTGGACGGGTCATAGCTGGAGAAGCTTTCGGCGTTTGGTCGCTTTGGCTCAGTCGAGAGGAGGTTCTTATTTCGGAGGATTGCCAAAACCTGTGATGGAGATCCGGGAAGTGAAGTGAATTGTCTCCTGTTGTTGTAGTGTTGGGGTGGTTGACGGCTGGTGGTCTGTTGCTGTCTTGCACTTGTCTGAATTGTTGGAGAATGATTGTAGGTCGCATTGACATCTACTAGGGGTTCTTTATCTTTCTTCATGCTGAACCTGCCCGTGGGTGCAGGTTCAGTGAACCAACCATCCTTTAACCCTATCTCGATTTGTTCCCCTACTGGAATGAGTTGATTAAATGATTTAGCGATTGTGGTTACCATTCGATTGCGGTACTCGTAAGGGAGGGTTTTGATAAACATTTTTCTCAGTTCGAAATCGGTTGGTTCAGGACTGATTTGGGCGGCCAGATTCCTCCATCTAATAGTATATTCTTTGAACGATTCATGCTTTTTCTTTTCGGTACACTCAAGATCCTCACGAGAAGGGGTAATGTCCATTATGAACTTATACTGTTTGAGGAATGCCTCACTCACTTCGCTCCATGTTTCGAGGAGGTTCATGTTCTTCGTGATGTACCACCTTAGGGCCGGGCCTACTAGACTTGATTGGAACAACTGGATCATTAATGGTGCATTATTAACGTATTGGGTCATTCGAACCAAGTACATTTGCAAATGAGCCATCGGGCAAGTCGTGCCATCATACTTCTCAAACTCGGGCATTTTGAATTTTTCCGGCATTTTGACGTTGGAATAAATGGTGAGATTCGTCAAAGTAGGATCTTGGAGGCCTTGCAGTTGTTTCGGTCTCTCCTCAAGCTTTTCGAGACGTTTGTCATGCTCAGTTTTAGACAAACTGTCTGGCTTAGCTTTCTCAATTGCGGTTGGGTGTGGATCATCCTCCAATTTGGGCACATTATCGTTGGCATCTCCACCTTGATCACCCCTAGTAGATGATTGTGGCAACAATACCTCGATTGAGGCCGGGGCGGGAGTGAGTTTGCCCTGGATGGAGTCTATCTGCTTTGAAAGTTGTTGAAGCACATTGAAGACTTGCTTCATTTCGCTTTCTACGACCGCAATACGGCTTGGTACATTTTCTTCAGCCATTCTTGCTCTTGCTTTTGAGCGAGTCTGGACTGGTGAACGTTGGCATTCCGTGATTACCTGGCCATGAATAAACAAGCATGTGTGAAGACAAGGCGTAGATAGGGAGTCAGTCCATGATGACGACCTAATCCTACTATCTTTGTTTATTCATGAAAAGGTAGAGGATTTCCTAAACATGGATTAAAAAATGGCACGTGACATGTTAACATGAGCTAAAAAGATATTCAATTTGAAAGGCGAAGAAAGCATGAGTTGCAACAACTTTTGAAAAATATTTCTATCCCCTTTTTTGAGGCAAATGAAAATTCTTGCGGAAAAGAATTTTGTAACATGCTTGAGAATAAAAACATCAACTAAAAGTAGCTTTTTGGCAATTTTTTTTTTTAACTTTAAAAAAACTTTATAACAATTACTTCCAAATTTAGATGACCGTGATTTTAAATCCTACACTAATCATGGACTACTCAATATATACAAGAAGATTTACGAAATAAAAACTTACTTCACATGAGAAAATTGATGGCAATCACATAGACAAGCGCATGATATGTGTGGCTCGATTTCTAACTGAGAAGGTTTGTTGAAATTAAAAGGATATCCGCCCATCGTAATCTCGCGTCAGCAGTATACCCTCTTAACCTCGGCTAAGAAATTCGGGGAAAAGAAAGGCAACCTCTACATCGCAGTCTCCTGTTTGAGGTCGTATTTTTCTTAATACCATCCTAGATATCCTATGGTGGCCCAGGTCCGGCGGCCAGGTTGTGTGTGCCATGTGTAGTGCTAAAACAGTAAAGTATGCACAATAGTTTATAATTACAAGATATTTTATTTTAAATAAAAAAGCTCTAAGCTATTAACCTACACAAAAGAAAAAATATCCAAGTTAGCAAAGCATTTAAACAAAGATAAAATGGCCTAAGTCCTCAAAGTCCCCAGCGGAGTAGCTAAGCTGTCGCGGCCTCTTTTTTTCAGCGCCCGTGATCAGGCACGAGCGCCTAAGGAGGCTAATGGCTCGGCTGAATTTAGTTATGCCCGGACTCTCCCAAGTCCACCAATTTACGACTTTAATAGTCTAAGTTTTTAACTTGTAAATTAATTTTAAAACGGAGTCGCCACTAATCGGTTTGAGGTGGGTCGATTAGAAACCCAAGCGAAGTATCGAGAGAAATACTCGCTCCTGCGCAACTAGAGAAATTAGGATCGGGGACTTGATTACACTAGTAAATCACTAATGCCCTTTTGGTACCTAATCTTGTTTAAACCCTAAGGCCTTTTGGATTTTTGAGGGATTTTCCATGCATTTGTGGAGGAAAAACATTTTTTTGGGTCTTTTTCTCATTTTTTTGACATAAAAAGCATTTTTTTTTAATTTTTTGGTATTTTTTTAGAAAATATAAGTCTTTTTGGCATTTTTTTGGATTTTTGGCATTTTTTGGAAAATAAAATATTATTTATTTATTTTTATTTTTTTAAATATTATTTTATATTAAAATAATATTATATTAAAAACAACGCGGGTCGGATTCTCGGGTTGGGGCCGACCCGAGTTATCGAACCGATCCGGAAGGGCCCGCGTTGTCGGCCCGACTCGCATTTTTTGATTGTTTTTCTTTTTAAATGTAAAAGCCCAAACCCATTTTGACCTGATTTCATAAAAAAAATCCCAGCCCAACAGCTACCCGGCCCATGCGAACAAAAACAAACTAGGTGGAAACCCTACCCGGCCGTCGACCCGAGTCCGACTCGAGGGAAACCCTACCCAGACACCGACTCGGGTTCCGGCCACTTGGGGTTCACGGGAACCCTACCCGAGCGATAACCTGGGTTTGACACGGCCTCGACCCGACGCGGCGCTTCCTCTTTCTCGTCCAATCGTGGCACTGACGGAGGGGCTAGGACAGCGGATCAGCGTCGACGAGGGTGGCGATATAGAGGACAGCAGCGGCTAGTCGTTCGTCGAACTGAAGAGCAAGACTCAACAATAGCAGCCGAGATCTATTTGGCTGGTCGGGACAGGGGATTAGGGCTTCGCGGATAGGGGGCGATAGCAGCGACGCGGTAGATAAGGACGATGAGGGGTGGCAAGCGGAAACGATGACGGCCGAGCGGGGCTGATACCTATCTATGGAGAGGGTCCGGCAAGGCGGCGTGGAGAATGTTGACGGCAGGGAGCAGCGATCGGGATGGTGGAGCGACAGTGGGCCCTCAACCTTCGCAGATCTGAAGCGGCGTCGGGGGTGCGACAGAGCTAAATCGACCCCAGATCTGGGCCTTCACCAACCCCTGTTCTTTGCAACCCACTCACTTAGCCTCTTACACCCTTTAATTTCCCTCCTCTTCGTAGGTTCGCTTGCCGGCGGCCTCCCCCGATGTCTCTCGGTGGGAGGTCGTTCAAGCTCACGACCCGCTCTCTCTCTCGCTCGTTGGATCTTGGCATGCTCGTCCTTGGCCCC
Source organism: Eucalyptus paniculata subsp. matutina (assembly GCA_017140255.1). Taxonomy (NCBI): domain Eukaryota; kingdom Viridiplantae; phylum Streptophyta; class Magnoliopsida; order Myrtales; family Myrtaceae; genus Eucalyptus; species Eucalyptus paniculata. The sequence continues at coordinate 58,668,554 of CM029437.1, forward strand.
CCTTTAAAGTCTCTTAGTGGGAGGTTCGAAGCTTTGCAGCCCTCGATCTTTCTCTCTTTCTCGCTCGTTGGATCTCGGCATGCTCGTCCTCGGCCCCCCTCTGAAGTCTCTTAGTGGGAGGAGGCCGGTCGACGGAGGTTTGGCCGTCGGCCCTCGCAGGCCGACCGGCCCTGGGTGCGGCTGAACCGGCGTCAAATCTTCCCCCTTCCATGGAGGCATGCTCGCCTTCAATGTTGCGTTCTCTCAGCCACCGGCCTACGCTCCTCTCTCTGTTGTAGGTTGTGCTCGAGCGCGTCTTCGTCTCCGTGCGTGACCTGCAGAGGCGGAAGAAGGAGGAAGGAAGAAGAAGATGGGAGGAAGAAGACAAATGAGAAAGAGGGGGCCGGGCCAGGGGAGAAGTAGGTTGGGCCATAAGGGCCCATGCGAGGGGGAGAGAAAAATGAGGGGGGCTAGGCACGAAGGTCCAACCCCAATGGGCTGTCAATTTTTGTTTTTTGTTTTTTTTTGGTGTTTTTATTTTATTATTTTTTTTGTTATTTGTTTTGTTTATTATTCGAAAAAGGAAATATAAAAGAAATTAAGGCCTAATTAATAACCTAATCAAAATTTGGGTGTCAACAGTGGGCACTTGAATTAACATAGGAATTCATATGTTTATAAGTATCGCTCGAAGAAGTGCGGATATGATTATTTCTTTCTCATTTGCAGAGTTCTTAACTTGTAAGCCCAGAGATGATTACAAGATTGTTCTTTCAATAGCTTTGACTCAAAGAGTCCCTTTGTTAAGCCATTGACCAAGCCCACATTATGGTCCTTGTTAAAGACCTCTCAGATTGGTAAGATCATACCGGTTGCAAGAATACTGTGGCATCCCAAATTTAATGACAAGCCGTAAGGTGCGTTGAAGTTCCTAATTAGGTGATAGAATTTCTTTTGGCTTATGCCTTAGCCAATTTGTCTTTTAATTTGATGATTTGTGTATTTAACTTTATAGATTAAAAATTGGCCATGAGATTTATAAATTTAAATCTTAATAAACAAAGTGTCCCAAGACTTTGGCCAAGATCGAAAAATTGAAATTTAGAAATATTTATAGAAAGGAATTCAAAAAAAAAAGAAGGGAAAAGAGGGTTATTTTTGGAATGGGCCTTGGACCCATTGGCCTAAGCCTAGTGGGCCGAATGGCCGGCCCAAATGGAAGCCAAGGGGAGGATTCGACCAGCCCAAGGGAGTGGCCGGATGGGCCTAAGCCCAAGCCCATTCAAATTCAAAAATAAAAATGACAAGTGGCAAATGGCAAGAGCATGCATTGGTGGGATTATAGGCAAAGCAATGATTGCTAATCATGGGATTAAGGGGATATAAAGGGATGAGGAGAGAGAGTGGCCGGTTACTTGCTTCAATTCGTCCAAAGAGAGAGGTGTGCGAGAGAGAGAGTTTGAGAGAAAGGGAGAGGAACCGAGAGGGAAGGAGGAGGAGCCGGAGGGGTGTGCCGTTCGTTCGCCGTCCGATCGCCGTGTCCCATCGCCGTTCGTCGTTGCTTGTTCACCTTTAAGGCAAGTGGAGTGCGTAACTTCTCTTGCATGTTTGTTTTGGTGGTTGCATGTTCGGTTTTAGGTGTGATTTGTGTGAAAAACCGAGGTAAGAGTTGGTTATTTGCAAACCGTGTGACTGTTCTTGTTCGGTTTGTTGGAGTCAGTAGCTTGTTCGAGTTTGCATGTGTATTTGGAGTTCGATTTTGGCTTCGGTGTCTTCATGAAAGTTGAAGCTAACGTCTTGTACTATGACATACTAAAAAATTCGTGGAAAACGATGGAGATTTGAGGGGTCAAAAGTTCTATTGTACGGAGACTTTAGATCTGCGAAATTTTCACTGACCTCTTGTTGATTTCTTGGTTGCATGTTGATTTCTGTTGGAGATCTCACTTTGTTTTCTTCTTGGAAGTTGTAGGAAACACATTAAACTACAACATACTCAAATTTTAAGCAAAAAGAACAAGTGTAGCTTGGTGAATCGGCTAGATCTTAAAAAAAAAAAATGGTTCTGGTGAAGTATCTCGAGACACCCGAGACTTCATGGACTAAAATGGTGACCATAATCTGGGTATTTGGCCTAGATATCTTCATGAAACTTGTAAAGGACACCTTGGTACATAACATACTCAAATTTAAGAGAAAACGAAAGAGAATTGATGGGTGAAAACTAAGAAATTCGGAGGAGTGTGTTCTGGACATCGCGGTAGTGGTTCCAGAAGCTTCGTAGGGTTGTAGAAATTAATATAAAAATAATTTGGCTTAGAGTTCTGCATGAAAAATGCACCAAAATGTGTTGGCTATCACCCTGTAAAATTTTATAATTTTTGAAGGCCATATGTGTATTTTAATCGAATTTATTCGAAAACTGTGCATTGGGTTTAAATCCGAGAATTTTAGGATGTTTTTGGAAGAAATTGTGAGATTAAGTAAAAATTTCAATTTGGCCATGAATTTTCCAAGTGATTGTCATCTTATGGGTTGATTTAGTAATTTCTTGAATTTTGATAATTTTGGAAATTATTGATATTAAATAAAGAAAAAAATAATAAAATAAAATAAAATAGATTTTTATTTGGCCATGGATTCAACTTCATTTGTGTGGCACTTGTGTGATGAGGTCTTTGTACATGTATTAAGTTGAAATGCATATGTGATTAAGCTTTGGCATGTGTATGACATGTGGATTGAAATGCAAGTGTGATTTGTTTGATGCCATGCCAATTGCCATGTTAAATTGAGATAAAAGGATAAATGTGGATGAGAAAGAGGTTGTGGTGGAGGATGTTGTCTGGTGGCCTGGTGGCGTAATTCCAGAGATTCCCTGGGAGTTTTAGGATGCCCGGAATGTGGGGGGCCGGAAGCCCTATCGGAGGTTTCTGCCCGAAGGGAATGCCTCGCGACACCAGGATTGGGGTGCGAGATGCCTGGCTAGAAGGGTAAAGGCCGGAAGCCCTGTCGGAGGTTTCTGCCCGAAGGGAATGCCTCATGATGCTAGTTGAGATGCGAGATGCCCGGAATGTGGGGGGCCGGAAGCCCGGTGGCCATGGGATGGTTGAGTTTGCCGGGAACCCTGTCGGAGGTTTCTGCCTTAAGGGTTGATGATGAGATTGATGATTTGAGAAATGATGGTGATATGGTGATCAAAATTGAAAGATAAAGATGATAATTAACTCATGACATGATGATGCATGATGATGATGGCATGTGATGTGATATGATGATCACCTATGATAATATATGCATGATGATGCATGATGGTGATGGCATGTGATGTGATATGATGATCACCTATGATAATATATGCATGATGATGCATGATGGTGATGGCATGTGATGTGATATGATGATCACCTATGATAATATATGCATGATGATGTATGATGGTGATGTGTGATGTGATATGATGATCATCCATGGTATGATATGCATGATGAAATGCATGATGATGATAATGATATATGATATGCCATGATGATGATGATATATTTATGATGTAATGATGCATGATACACATGATTACAAGGTAAGTGATGCTTGCAACGTGTGATGATATGCATGATGCATTGGAATGTTATTGGATTTCCCTATCTGCTTAGTGGTTGTACTCACCCCTTTTGGGGATAACATTTCAGATTAGCAAGTATGCCGCTACCTGCCGTCACGAGTGGTACGTTTTATGGTCTATCGTCTGATGTAGAGGTCGAGTGTGCGGAGATAGATTGTCTCTCTGTTCCCGGATTGACTTTCATCTGAGTGCGATGTCTAGTGATGTATGATATAGGCCTGGCTGGGGGCCCTATCATTCAGGAGTTCATTTCTGTGCACGTTCGTCGAGATGGTGCTATGCGAGGGATGTTGCCGCCGCCACCGCCTGATGCACCGGGTTGGGTGTGAGACTCACGCGCGATGAGTAGGAGCTAAATCTTTTGATGTAGATAATTGACACTTTTGACGGGGGGGTTGTGCGCTTGATGTAGAGGGTTGATAGTTTCTTTTTGAGATTTTAGGTAGGACATGGCAGAGTCCTCGCTTTTCTTATTTTGTAATCGACCCGAGAAAGGAGGAGTCCCATCCTAAAAGAATATGTAAATAAAGTGTCGATGTTCGTATATAAAATCCTGATGTTTAGCTGGTGTGTATTGGTATCATGGTTAGTAAGGGGAGAGATGGAGATGTTTAATTTGCTTCCGCTATGAGTCGCGCTGGGACCGCTTTTAAAAACAAAAAAATGCCTGTGATTAATGACGCTTGTTTTAAGTACAAGATAGAAAAGGAAATTAAGTGTAACACTGGCGCTGGTGATGACCTGCGAAGGGTTCGGGATGTCACAAATTTGCTCTCTTTGGTATCAGAGCAAATGGTTATAGGTGGAGTGATAAGGAGCCTCATTTGGAATTGAGGAAACATGATGACAATGCACACCATAGGATCTAAAACGAAATAATTGAATAACGGGTGATGAGAATTCACTCGTAGATCCCTAGTAGTTTATTTTGGATCGCCTTTAGGTGCCAGTAACATGTATATGTTACTTATGTAGTGATAGTAATTGCTTTGAGTGGAGGCAGTGAGTCTCAGATTATTCCTGAGGCAATGCTTGGAAATTGCAGGAAGGTCATGGTGCGAGCTGGAAGTGCTCATCCATTGAGGGCTGAAGCCTCTGCTACAAGGGCTGAACCCTGAATGGAAGATATCCTGCAGGCATTAGCCAATATTGGAAATCTGATGGAGAGGCAGGCGCAGGAACAGCCTGGAGCAGAACGCCATACTCAAGGACTAGTGGAGCAGTTTTTAAAGCTGAAGCCACTTAAGTTTAATGGAATGGGAATTCCTGAGGAGGCAGAGCAATGGATTGATGGAATGGAAAGAATTTTCCGGCTGTTGGACTGCACCGATGCTGAGAAAATAGTCTTAGCAGAGTATCAATTGGAGGGAAATGCGAAATTTTGGTGGAGAGCTTCGAAGGACATAATCTTTCCACCAGGTGTTGATGTGAGCTGGGAAGAGTTTGTTAGGGCTTTCAATAGGAAGCATTTCTCTGATTGTGCTAAGGATAGGAAGATTACTGAATTTGTTTAGCTAGAACAAAAAGGGTTGACTGTAGATCAGTATGAGGCTAGATTTTCTGAATTGTCTAGATATGCTCCTAGATTAATTGAGGATCAGGAAGAGAAGGCTAAGAGATTCTTGAAAGGGCTGAGGACTGACATTAGAAAGCAATTGGTGCCTTTGAACATAAGAGATTATAATGAGATTTATGAAAGGGCGCAGTTAGTGGAGCAGGAGCTGTTGAGGGAACGGTCGGAATTTAAGAAACCATTGAATTTTAGTGATGTGAAAAAGGGGAAGAGGCCTTATTCTGGTCAAGGTCAGACCTGGAATGTGAAGAAGAAGGGTAACTTTGGAAATTTTGGAGGGGCAAGGAGTGGTCTGAATATAGGGAAAGCACCCTATCAGCCTGGTAATTGTCAGAGGTGTAATGAGAGACATGGCCCAGGACCTTGTACTGGACAGCAGAAATGTTTTGGCTGTGGACAAGTAGGTCATCTTAGGAGGAATTACCCACAAGAGAGGTCGCAAGTGAGTGTTGGCTCAGTGCGACAGGGATATCAGAGTGCTGTTAAGTTGAATCCGCAAGGAAATCCTCAGAGACCACCTGCACAAGGAAGGGTGTATGCGATTACCCAGGAGGAAGCGGAAGCTTCCAAAAATGTTATTTTAGGTACGATTCTTATTAATGGTGAAAAGGCATATGCATTGTTTGACACGGGTGCAACGCATTCGTTTGTGTCTGAAAGATATAGATGTTTGAATAAGATAGAAGTTATGCCGCTTGAGACGCCTCTTTGTGTTTCCACGCCTCTAAAGGATATGGTATTGTCTACATTGGTGTGTGGAAATTGTAAGAAATCAATGGGAGGAAAAGACATGGAAATAGACTTGGTTGTAATGGCTATGTATGATTTTGACGTTATTATAGGAATGGACTGGCTTCGTAAGTATCGGGCTAGAATGGATTGTTATAGAAGAGTGATTCAATTTGTTTTACCTGATCAGTCTAGTTGTGAATTTCTAGGAGGTCAAACCCATCTTCCTGTAGCGCTTGTTTCGGCAGTAGAAGCTTGTAAGTTACTTGACGAAGGATGTCAAGGGTACCTAGCCATAGTTAGAGATTATGCAAGGGAGGAGCCTAATCTTGAGGAAGTTCGTGTAGTTAACGAATTTCAAGATGTATTTCCTGAGGAATTGCCTGGATTGCCGCCAGAGCGGGAGATTGAATTTGAAATTGAATTAATGCCTGGAATAGGACCAATATCAAAAACCCCGTATAGAATGGCCTTAGTTGAATTGAAGGAGTTGAAAGTGCAACTGCAAGAATTACTTGATAAGGGATTCATTAGACCAAGTGCTTCACCTTGGGGTGCACCGGTCTTGTTTGTGAAAAAGAAAGATGGATCGATGCGCTTGTGTATTGACTATAGGCAGTTGAATCAGGTGACCATTAAGAATAAGTATCCCTTGCCTAGAATTGATGATTTATTTGACCAACTCTAGGGGAGTTCAGTTTTCTCTAAGATTGATTTGAGGTCGGGATATCATTAGTTAAGAATTAAGAAGGAGGACATTCCTAAGACTGCGTTTAGAACTCGTTATGGGCACTATGAGTTCCTTGTTATGCCATTTGGATTGACTAACGCCCCTGCTGCATTTATGGATTTGATGAATAGGATATTTCAGCCTTATTTAGACCAGTTTATGATTGTCTTTATTGATGATATTTTGGTATATTCAAAAGGGCCTAAAGAGCATGAGCAGCATTTGAGAATAGTTTTGCAGACTCTGAGAGAGCATAAGTTGTATGCTAAGTTTAGTAAGTGTGAATTCTGGTTGGATCGGATAATATTTTTAGGACATGTGGTGTCAGGAAAAGGAATTGCAGTAGACCCGGCGAAAGTTGAAATGGTAGTAAATTGGCCGAGAGCGACGACACCTACTGAGATACGAAGTTTCTTAGGATTGGCTAGTTATTATAGGAGATTCATTGAAGGATTCTCAAGACTGGCAGGACCTTTAACTAAATTGACCCGAAAGAATGTGAAGTTTGAATGGAATGGAGAATGTGAAAGGAATTTTCAGGAGCTCAAAAGGAAATTGACTTCAGCTCCAATTCTGACTATGCCTACTGGACCTGTTGGTTTCACAGTGTATAGTGATGCATCTCACAAAGGACTAGGATGCGTGTTGATGCAGCATGGCAAGGTTGTAGCCTATGCATCCAGACAATTGAAACCTCATGAGCTGAATTACCCGACGCATGATTTAGAGCTAGCAGCTATAGTGTTTGCCTTGAAGATATGGAGACACTATTTGTATGGGGAAAAGTTTGAGATCTACACGGATCATAAGAGTTTGAAGTATCTGTTCTCACAAAAGGAGTTGAACATGAGACAAAGGAGGTGGATGGAGTTGTTGAAGGATTATGACTGTGAGATAAGATATCATCCAGGAAAAGCGAATAGAGTAGCAGATGCTCTTAGTCGAAAGTCGGCCGCATAAATAGCTAGTTTGAGGATGGCAGAATGGGAATTGTTGGAATCTGTGGCAAATTCTGAATTTAAATTGGAAGTGGATTGTCTTACTGGTATGCTTAGTGCATTAAGGATTGAGCCAGAGATTATCCAGAAAATTAAAATTCTGCAAGAATCTAACCCAGAGATTTTGAAAGTGAAGGATGCTGTATCTTTAGGGAAAATATCAGAATTTCAGATCTCTGATGATGGAATAGTGAGATGTCAAGGACGACTTTGTGTTCCCGACAATGAGGAATTAAGGAAGGAAATTCTGTCGGAGGCACATAAGAGTAATTATAGTATCCACCCAGGTAGTACAAAGATGTACAGAAATTTGCGTCAGCAATTTTGGTGGAATGGTATGAAGCCAGATACGGCTAAGTACGTTTCTCAATGTTTGACGTGTCAGCAAGTAAAAGCGGAGCATCGTAAACCCGCAGGACTCTTGAGACCATTAGATATTCCTGAATGGAAATGGGAACATGTAACGATGGACTTTGTGCAAGGATTGCCAAGGACATCAAGTAGTCATGATTCAATTTGGGTTATAGTGGATCGATTGACTAAATCGGCTCATTTCTTAGCGATTCGCATGGACTACCCAATGGATAAGTATGCGGACATGTATGTAAGTCAAGTGGTACGCTTACATGGTGTTCCAGTGACCATTACTTCAGATCGAGATTCGAGGTTCACTTCGAATTTTTGGAAAGGTCTTCAAGTCGCATTAGGATCTAAGCTTCAGTTTAGTACAGCTTTTCATCCCCAGACTGATGGACAAACAGAAAGAGTAATCCAGATACTGGAGGATATGTTAAGAGCTTGTGTAATTGATTTCAAAGGAAATTGGGATGAAAGATTGCATTTGGTAGAGTTCGCCTATAACAATAGTTTTCATAAGAGTATAGGCATGTCACCTTATGAAGCATTATATGGAAGGAGATGTAGGACTCTTGTCTGTTGGAGTGAAGTAGGTGAAAGGAAATTGACAGGACCTGAACTGGTACAAGTTACCACTGAAGCTGTCGATATTATCAGAGAAAGACTTAGAACAGCTCAGAGTACACAGAAAGGCTACGCAGATAGACGTAGGAGGCCTTTGGAATTTAGTGTAGGAGACCATGTATTCCTTAAGGTATCTCCAATGAAAGGAATATCTCGATTAGGGATGAAGGGTAAGTTAAGCCCTAGATTTGTTGGACCTTTTGAAATTCTGGAGAGGATAGGTGATGTGGCTTATCGTTTAGCGTTACCTCCTAAGTTAGGAAATCTGCACGATGTGTTTCATGTATCGATGTTGAGGAAGTACCAGCCGGATCCTGGTCATATACTCGATCATGAAGCCATCAAAATGGATGAGAAAGTAAGATATATTGAAGAGCCTGTGTAGATATTAGATCGAAAGCAGCAAATTCTTAGGACCAAAAAGATCCCATTAGTTAAGGTGTTATGGCGACATCATGATGTGGAGGAAGCCACATGGGAAAGTGAGGATCAGATGAAGGAAAAGTATCCCTATTTATTTCAAGAAGGCGCGAGTAGTGCTTGAATTTCGAGGACGAAATTCTCTAAGGAGGGGAGAGTTGTGGCATCCCAAATTTAATGACAAGCCGTAAGGTGCGTTGAAGTTCCTAATTAGGTGATAGAATTTCTTTTGGCTTATGCCTTAGCCAATTTGTCTTTTAATTTGATGATTTGTGTATTTAAATTTATAGATTAATAATTGGCCATGAGATTTATAAATTTAAATCTTAATAAAAAAAAGTGTCCCAAGACTTTGGCCAAGATCGAAAAATTGAAATTTAGAAATATTTATAGAAAGGAATTCAAAAAAAAAAAAAGAAGGGAAAAAGAGGGTTATTTTTGGAATGGGCCTTGGACCCATTGGCCTAAGCCTAGTGGGCCGAATGGCCGGCCCAAATGGAAGCCAAGGGGAGGATTCGACCAGCCCAAGGGAGTGGCCGGATGGGCCTAAGCCCAAGCCCATTCAAATTCAAAAATAAAAATGACAAGTGGCAAATGGCAAGAGCATGCATTGGTGGGATTATAGGCAAAGCAATGATTGCTAATCATGGGATTAAGGGGATATAAAGGGATGAGGAGAGAGAGTGGCCGGTTACTTGCTTCAATTCGTCCAAAGAGAGAGGTGTGCGAGAGAGAGAGTTTGAGAGAAAGGGAGAGGAACCGAGAGGGAAGGAGGAGGAGCCGGAGGGGTGTGCCGTTCGTTCGCCGTCCGATCGCCATGTCCCGTCGCCGTTCGTCGTTGCTTGTTCACCTTTAAGGCAAGTGGAGTCCGTAACTTCTCTTGCATGTTTGTTTTGGTGGTTGCATGTTCGGTTTTAGGTGTGATTCGTGTGAAAAACCGAGGTAAGAGTTGGTTATTTGCAAACAGTGTGACTGTTCTTGTTCGGTTTGTTGGAGTCAGTAGCTTGTTCGAGTTTGCATGTGTATTTGGAGTTCGATTTTGGCTTTGGTGTCTTCATGAAAGTTGAAGCTAACGTCTTGTACTATGACATACTAAAAAATTCGTAGAAAACGATGGAGATTTGAGGGGTCAAAATTTCTATTGTACGGAGACTTTAGATCTGCGAAATTTTCACTGACCTCTTGTTGATTTCTTGGTTGCATGTTGATTTCTGTTGGAGATCTCACTTTGTTTTCTTCTTGGAAGTTGTAGGAAACACATTAAACTACAACATACTCAAATTTGAAGCAAAAAGAACAAGTGTAGCTTGGTGAATCGGCTAGATCTTAAAAAAAAAAATGGTTCTGGTGAAGTATCTCGAGACACCCGAGACTTCATGGACTAAAATGGTGACCATAATCTGGTTATTTGGCCTAGATCTCTTCATGAAACTTGTAAATAAAAAAAAAACAAAAAGTCACTCAGTAATGTAGATAATCGACACTTTTGATGTAGATAATCGACACTTTTGATGGGGGGGTTGTGCGCTTGATGTAGAGAACAACAAAAAAAAAAAAAAAAAACAAAAAGTCACTCGCAATGTGCATGATCAAAATTCAGGTCTCAATTGTCTTTCAAGGTAACCTCTATGAGCTCACATTCAAATAGGGGTAGCTGTTAACACCTAAATTTTGGTGATCCAGTCATTGATTTTTTATATAAAAATTAGGGATTAATTTTAACCCCTAAAAAAATGCATCAAAACAAATAAAATAAAAAAAAGGAAAAAAAAAAAGGGAAATTGATTTGATTGATTATGCATGGAAGTTTGAAATTTTGATGAGTATTTAGATTTTGATAAATGTAGAAACAATTAAAAATCAGGTGAATAAAGGGTAAGGATTTTGATAAAATGAAAGGAATCATAGCAAAATAGAGTTGATTGCGAAATCAAGTTCGATTTGTAGCCATAAATCAATGCAACAAGAGATGGAAACTCGAAAATACCATAGAAAGTGATCGTTTGGAAACACTATAAAAGGGCGACAATTTTCGTGACAAAGGGGAGTGAATTCGAAAAAATTGAGAGAAAAATTCATGCAAAAGACAAAAGCAAGCGTGAGAGAAAAAGGGAAGCAGGTGTGAGAGACAAAAAGAAGAAGAAGCCTTCGTCCATTCAAACAAGGTCAGGGGGCAGAAGGTACAGCAATGTACAGTGAGAGGACGTGAGGAAGAGAGAAAAAAAAAAGAAAAACAAATAAGCAGATGAACTGTTCATCTTCTTCGTGAAAGTCCCTGCCGGCGTCTACTGTTGTCCACCTCTTCCACGTCGAGCACCGCGCCCACATCACCGTCGCTCCATTAAACTGCTACCTTGCCTTTCGCCCATGTCTCACGACCTAGCCACGACGCCAACGACCGTCGCTGCCGACTCCAGCGCCTTCGGCCGCTTTTTCCCCCGCGGAGCTATCGCTCCCTCGCCGGTCACTGCTGATCCGCCTGTGATGATGCTATTGCCCCTACTTTGTCCATGATATGCACAACCCAATGCCTCACTTGCAACCTACGAGATCTCGTCCTTCTGCCCGCGCCTTCGCTCGAGCGCCAACGCTGCCCCAACTGGTCACCGTATCCCTGCGCTTTCTCACTGAAACCCCCACCTGCAGATCTGAGCTCACCTCCACCCGGCGTTGCTTCCCCTCCCCTGTCTAGATCTACCAGTTGTCGCCGGTTCGAGATCCGCCACACCAGCCTAGTCGTCTGCGACCCCCTTGCTAGCATTGCTCCTATCTCACACTTCACGCCCGTGACCCGCGATGACTCCGCGAACTCCTGCTCGCTTGTCACCGTGCTGGAGTGCCGCTTGATTCGCCGCACCCCTGTGCCAGAGCTTGACACCATCGCTGCCCAGCAATCCGCGATGCCCCGACGCCAGCCGAGCCCCGCATCGCTGCCGATGTCGCCGCCCAACGATCCGCGATCTAGCTCTGCCTCCGTCACTGCTCTAAGCTCCAGCCCTTTGCCGTCCACCTGCCGTTACTCCCTGCCGGAATTCCAACGACTGGTCAATGACCGCCCGGCACCATCCACTATTGTTTTCCCCCTTTAGGTAGTTTAGCTTTTTCTTTTTTATTTTATTTATTTTATCTCATTTTTTGGTTCTTTTGTAGTTTATCTATTTAAGTTGTCATATTTGATGTCAATAAATTTTGTAGGCATTATCCTTAGGGGTTTTCCCCAAAATTATTGTAATTACTAATTTGATCCGTAAGATGTCGGATTATTATTTTTAATTATATTAATTTTTGGGGTTTGATTGATAGTATTTTAATTGTTGAATCAATATAATTATTAATTTAATTCGTAAAACTTCGAATCATATTTTTAATTATTTTGAACTTATTTGTCGTGATGTTTAGGGTTAGAGTAATTGTTAATTTGACCTGTGAGACAACATGTTATTTTTTCGATTATTTTAATCATTTATTTGTTGTTTGATTAGTTTATATGAAAGTTGTTTATCTTGGAAAAACACTAAAAAAATTAAAAAATTAAAAAAATCAAAATCATGCATGAGTATATAGATTTAGTAAATTAGAAATGTAGGTTAGTAAATTAGAATTTTTTTTAGGATTACATTTTTTAGGATTATATTTTTAGATAATTGTTTGAAATAGGTTAGGGTTGGACCTAAATAACCTTTTTTTTTTAATTAAAAAAAGGGTCTTAGATAAAGTGGGCATATTTTTATAATCACATCCATTTTTTAAAAAATAAATAAATGAAAAATGAAAAAAAATTCTAAGATAGGATAGGATTTAAGTCAAATTAATCCCTAAAATAAATTAGAAAATTATTTTTTCGATAGTTTAATATGGGTCTTTATTAATTCCGAATTTCAAATAAAAAATACAAAAAATATTAGGTGCATGTTAATTAGTTTGCATAATAGGTTCATTTAATTATAATTTTTTTTAGTAAAATTAGGCCTGAAGTTAAAAATGCATTTTTTAAAAGAATTTTAATTTCAAGAAAACCCAAAAAAATTGTTTGCTTTGTGTGATGCAATTTATTTATTTTATTCAATGTTTAATAATGATTGAGCATCTGTGTGATTACCCCCATTGCATGATAGTAATTTAGGTTAAAATAAATCCAAGCTGCTTGCAAAAACATTTTTGAAAATTAAAAAGAAATGGTTCCGAAATGGCATTAGAGAAATATATTGTGACTAAGTCCCCGTACCCTTAGTCTCTGGTTCGTAGGAATAGAATAATTCTCCCATTATTTTACTTAGGCATCTAATTGACCTACCGTAAACCGATTAGCGGTGACTCTTAGATAATAATCATTTACATGTTAAATATTTGAACCTTAAGTCGCGAATTGGTATGGGCTTAGGAGAGTCCGAGTTAAGTTTACAGACTTAGTAGTCCATTAGCCTAAACTTAGGTGGTGCATTTGAAATTTAGGTCGCGACAAAAAGAACATGATATTAGGTTGTCGCTTAGAAGGCATTGTATATTCGAGATGGAGGGAGGTATCTGATTTTAGTTAGCAGGCTAAAGGACTAGAGGAGTAGGGTTTAGTTTCTTAGGTTTTTTCTTTTCTTGTTCCTTCTACATTTTGCTGCAAGTACTTCTCTTATTTATTTTATTTATTCTTTTCAATTTGCGTAAAGAGCACTTATTGCTTGTTCTTTCCCCACAAAAGCATAACTTCATCTTCCTCTTGCGCTCCTACTACGATGGCGATTTCAGTGCAACATCACTCAAAGACCTTGGTTGACAATATAAACTTCCCCACGATCAATCTCGATATTTTCCTTATTAAACTACAACTTTTCAGAATTAAGTTCCATCTTATTGAGGATGACACAGTGTAAAGCTGTGGTTACGGACAAAGTGACCGGTACTGTTGGTATTATTCTCGGCGCCTTGTTGCGTGTGGTGCCAGCGGAGGCTAATGGTTTGCTAAGTCTATTAGGCTGAGCTTGGGCTCTCCCAAGCTCACCAATTCATGACTTATGATCCAAGTTTTTTAACATGCAAGTTAATTTTAAATAAGAGTCGCCACTAATCAATTTGAGGTGGGTTGATTAGGGCCTGCATGTTTTTGTTCCTTATTTCTGTTTCTGAACACTTGTTTTGTTTTTTTGTTCCCGAAACACAAAAAGAATAGAAATGAGAAACAAAAAAAAATTGTTTCTTGTTCCAGAAACGATTTTGAAGAAACGCTTTTTCCTCTCTCTTCTCTTTTCTTCTTCTTTTCTTCTTCTTTTTTTCTTCTTTTTTCTTTGGCCGGTCGCCGGCCTCAGCCATGGCCGGTGACCGGCCGTCGAGGGCCAGTGACGCCGTCGAGGCCGAGCCTCGCCGTGGTTGGGCGAGGCTCGGCCTCGCCGTGCGCGGCGAGGCCGCCGCCCCCCGCCGGCCAAGGCGAGGTTGCCCGGCCTCGTCGGCCGTCGCCGGAGGCCGGCGACCGGCCGAAAAAAGAAAAATAAAAATGAAAGGAAAAAATGAAAAATAAAATAAAAATATTAAAAAATTAAAAGAAACAAAAAAAAAGAATAAAATTTATCAAACGTGTTTCCGTTCAGTTTTTATTCCCTGAACAAGTTTACCAAACGCGTTTTTTTATTCAAAAATTGTTCCCGCAAATGAAACATTTTTTTCTATTTCTGTTCCTCGAACAGAAAAGAACGGAAACGTTTCCATGCAGCCCTTAGAAACCCAAGCGAAATACCGGGAGAAATATTTCACTCCTGCACAACCAAAGAAATTAGGATTAGGGACTTGATTACACTAGTTAATCACTAATACCCTTCCAAAACACCTAATCTTGTTTAAACCCTAAAGCTTTTTGGATTTTCAATGACTTTTCCATGCATTTGTGGAGAAAAAACATATTTTTGGTCTATTTTCTAAACATAAAATGCATTTTCAGATTTTTTTTTATCCTTTTTGAAAATATAAATTATTTTTGACTTTTTTTGATTTTTTGGGAAAATGTGAACTATTTTGGATTTTTCTTATTTTTGAAAAATAAATTATTTTTATTATTTTTATTATTGATTTTTTTATTAAAATATTATTTTTTATTATAATAATATAATATAAATGACTTGGGTCGACTCTTGGGTTAGGGCCGACATGGTTGGCAGCCCCCAACCTGGTTGGGTCTGAAATGCGGGCTCGGCCCACAACCCTTTTTCTTTTTTCTTTTTTTGGTAATCCAAACTCACAAACAAAATAGGCCCACCTATTCCTAAGCCCGTGCGATATCAGCCCACGTGCGACCAGGCCCAGTGGACTCGAACCAGCAAAAGCCTAGCTCGAATAGCGACCTAAGCCTGACCCAGTTCAAGGACCAAACCCTACCCGATTGAAGATTTTCACCCGACCCGACTTGTAATTGTCCACTTGACTCTCGCCTCTCCTCCTCCCCACTTCTTTGTGGTGTTGATGAGGGGTGGTTGAGACAGACGGTGCTAGTCACCCTGGCGTGCGCCTAGATTTGCAGTAGTTCGCGCCAACGAACACAATGGTGAGGTGGCAGCAAGCGGTTCGACGGGAGAGGGCCGAGATGTAGCCAGTGGTGGCGGATAGGGGGAAGCCGAGCTTGTCACGACGTGGCCACGATGACCAACACCAATCGACTTGATGGGTCCAGCGCAACACGGTTTTGGATGACACGTCACGGCGAGGGGGATGACCCCGTGATAAGGGCTCTAATTTGCGCCGGGCTCCAAGCACAAGGGCAATGGTGGATCTGTGTTGAGGGGCAACGGCAATATTGGTCCCTAATTTTCTTATGCAATTTAATCCTAAATACTTAGTCAAAATTTAGGTGTCAATAGCTACCCCTCTTTGAAGGTGAGCTTGTAGAGGTTGCATTCAAGGACGAACTAATACCTAAATTTTGTCCATGCATATGCAATAGATTATATTTTGATTAGGTGTCCTATGCAAAAAGAGCAATATAACATTATAAATATTAAGATAGATAAGAAGATACTTGTAATTATTTATCGGGAATGAGTGAGATGGGACGTAAACCCCAAGTTTGGCAAGTAGCAGGGCATCATCTTACCTAGTGATGTGAGGAAGTTGTTTTTCCACGACTTGAACCTTTCTCCGGTTACCTTGATGGGAAATTGCTTTTCCAGAACCCAAACCATTCTTCAGTCGCATGTTAGAGCAATGAGTTTTTGTCTAGGACCGAACCTTTCTTCGGTCACCTGGTAGAGTAATAAGTTGTTTGTGTAGGACCCGAAACTTTATTCGGTTGCTTGTTAAAGCAATAAGTTGTTTACCCGACCTTTCTCGGGGATGTGCCAACGTTTCTCGAGACATCTATTTGTTGGATGCCTGACCTTTCTGAAGGACACCAATTTGTTGGTTGCCCAACCTTTCTTGGGACATTTGTTTGTTGGGTGCCTAATCTTTATCAAGGACATCGGTTGATTACCCGACCTTTCTCGGGGGATGTGCCGACCTTTCTCAAGACATTTGTTTGTTGGGTGCCTGATCTTTATCAAGGACACCAGTTTATTACCCGGCCTTTCTCGAGGGATGAGCCAACCTTTCTCGAGCCATCCATTTGTTGGGTGCTTGATCTTTTTCAAGGACACCGGTTGATTACCCAACCTTTCTCAGGGATGCGCCGACCTTTCTCAAGGCATCTGTTTGTTGGGTGCTTGATCTTTCTCAAGGACACTGGTTGATTACCTAACCTTTCTCGAGGATGCGTCGACTTTTCTTGGGGCATCTGTTTGTTGGGTGCTTGATCATTGTCAAGGACAATGGTTTGTTACCCGACCTTTCTCGGGAGATGCGCCGACCTTTCTCGAGGCATATATCTTGAAAGATACCTGGACATTCGCAAGTATTGAAAGAGTACTTGGATATTCTCAAGTACTAAACCTTGGGGGAAACCTGATCATTCACAGGCATCGAAGGAGTACTTGGACAATCATAAGTACTATCCCTAGAAGATACCTGGACATCCGCAGGCATTCAAGGAGTACTTGGACAATCACAAGTACTAGACCTTAGGGAATACCTGGACGTTCGTAGGCATCAAAGGAGTACCTGGACAATAATAAGTACCAAAATGAGTACCTGGATAATCGCAAATACTAATCTTGGAAAATACCTAGACATTTGCAGGCATCAAAAGAGTACTTGGATAATCATAAGTACAAACCCTAGAGGATACCTGGACATTCGCAGGCATCGAAGGTATACTTGGATGATCACAAGTATTAACCTTGGAGGATACCTTTGTGAAAGTCTTCCATCTCGTTAAACATTTGTGAAGGTTTCCCACCTTCTGGTAAATGAAATATTGAGAACATACCTCAAATATTCATTAAGGTCTTCCACCTCTTGGTGATTGGTGAAGGTCTCCCACCTCCTGGTAATTGGTGAAGGTCTTTCACCTCCTGGTAACATAAATTTTGAATGTAGCATGAGGCTTACTTGGATGGCCGCATGCACTCTAAAGGGCTAGAACACCTAGGTAGCCGTAGGTATACAAAGCAGTGAAATACTTGGATAATCACAAGTATTTAATGATATGATCTGGGACCATTCAGGGAGGTTGGAGTATCATGATGATAAGAGAGCCTATCTGGGTAACCGTAGGCACACAAAGTAGTGGAACACTTGGACAGCTATTAGTATTCAATGATACAATTTGAAGACAACTCGGGTAGGTCGAGCGTCATAGAAAGGGAGTACCTGGACAGTGGCAGGTACTAAATAGTGGTAGGTACTCAGGGACAATGTGATATTTGGACAGTCGTAAGCATCTAAACTTCGAAGATAGCTCGAACAAGTCGAGTGTCAATAAGAGAGAGAGTACTCGGATAGTGATAGGTACCCAAAGACAATGGGATATTTGGACAGTCGCAAGCATCCAAATTTTGAAGACAACTCAAATAGGTCGAGTGTTGATAAGAGAGGGTACTTGCACAAAGGTAGGTACCCAAAGACAATGTGACACTTAGACAGTCACAAATATCCAAACTCTGAAGACAACTCATTTCATTGTCATCATGTCAGCAGGGGTTCGAGTATTCTTGCAAGCGGTACAACTTTACCAATATAAGAGGTCTTTTTCGAGACTGTAATGTAGGCTTGGTTAATAGCTTATCAAAGGGGACCATCAAGGTCAAGGCTTATGAAAGGAATGCAGCACGATCATATTCGAGTTTACAAGTCAAGAACCCTATGAAAAGAGATAAAATAATCTTGCTCGTACTTTTTCGAGCGATGCTTATAAACATATGAAATTCTACATTAATTGAAGTGCCCTAATCTGAAAAGACTTCTACAATTGATGCAATGTAGGGTTAATTCATGTGTAAAAGGGTGAGAGTTGGGGATTGCCTTGGCATTGTCACCAGTCTTTCTTTTCACCATTAGATGGAGGCTCTATTAATTGAATTGCAATAGCAGTTTTACTTAGGAATGGCTATATTTTTTCTTTGAGGGCATCGGCCTTGCTTTTTATTAGGCACACTGCTTTTTCATGTCCTTTGTTTCCAATTTCTCATCTATGGGCATTGACCTTACTTTTACCAGGCACACTACTCTTTCATGCCCCATAGTTTTTACTTTTGTTGTTTGTGGAGCAAGCCTAGGCAAGTTCAAGCAAAACACTACCATTAGACTCTTAAGGTCTTCATCTTTAGTGAGCGTTTTGAATCATGCTGCTTGAATGGCAGTAATTCTTGCTTTGCCTTAATGTGAGGGTGAAATTACAAATTCAATTGGGTTGTACAATGAATACATGTGCATAGAGCAGAAAAAGAATCGCACTTCGTCATTCTAGGGCACTTAAAGTATCGTGGACACCCAAAGATTGAAGCAAGAGCGAGCAAGAATCTTTCTATCCCCTTTCTCACCTTGTGATGTCGCCTCGTCTTCGATTTGCCCTAGTGTGGAATGGTTCTTGATAGGGGTATGAAAGAAGCTTCACAAGTGTATGGGGCTCAAAGGGGGTAAATAATGGATAACCTGTAATGTTTAGGGTAGAGAAATGAAATGCCCCTTATTGCTTTGGTTATTGTACCATTCACGAGGGAACCCTTTACCCTGCAAACATGGAATTTTCTACACTCATCTCACAAGTGTATAAATATGAGACTGTGTATAGGATATGGCTTACCTTTCATCATCCTGATGCACCTCATTTAGCATGTTTGATCCATCTCATGTCCTTTATTCAGCTGTCTATTTTGATAATCCACAGTAGAATCAGTGATCTAGATAGAGAAAATCATCATGCAAAATCTGTTTGAAAAAGGCATGGTGGTATTTTAAATACGAGGGATTTTGTACTCTTAAAACAAGTAATTGATTTTACTAAAAAAAAACTTTATTAACATCATTAGAGGCATTTATTTAACAGAATTGTATTTACAAATATGTTAAATTTTGAACATCAAATGAGTTATTCACAAATGGGTGTCAACGAACTATCCTTATTCAATAGAGAGATGACACAAGAATGATCGGCTGGGGTTGGGAATATGATCATTGATTAGACAAGCACTTTAGCTTTTGCCCTTGTAGAAGAGAAGATAAAATGGATCAATCAATAGGGCCAAAATCGTGAATTGAAGCCTGAAGGGTTTCTGTCATCTGGTTTGGTGATACTTGGGATGCCATTTTGCTTAGGAGAGTTTATCAAAGTCCGACATGCCTCTCATTGATTTGTTATCCGCATCTTTGATGATTAGGTGATCCTATAATAGATAGGAAGGAACGTGTCAGTCACGAACTCTCTCAGGAGTAAAACAATTGGGAGCGTTACAACATTACCCTTAACTGGTTTGCAAATGATTGAGTAGACCTGAAGTATAAGAAGAATATGAAGTCTTACATCTTTTATTTGGTTAGGTCATCTCCTCTCCCATTCTTGCAAATGCAAGAGAAGCAATTTTTTTTTTTTATTAGTTCGTACATATGGCAACTAGTTGCCACTCCGAGGATCGAACCCTGATTGTGTCTGGACCACTTCATCCCCCATACCACTTGGCCAAGATGCCTGTGGTATCCGTAAGGCACTTCTCTTTTTATATAGTTGAACTAGTTCTGAGACAACACGTTTTTTCATGTCGAGTTAGTTGATATGGGTTACTCTTATATGCTTGCTTGGCCAATATTGATTTGCTCAAGTTAACCCACTGAATTTGTTTGTTAAATCCTGATGCTTCCGGTCAATAGAAGAAATATGTCAAGAGAATTTAGAGAGAGGGAGTATTGGAAATGATACCAAATTACCCTTCCCCAAAGTTTGTGTTTGATAACTTTTAGGGATATTCGAATGTCAATGACAGCCTTTTGTGTTGACACAATTCAACGTCTCTTTTGATTGGCCTTTCTCATTCGTGGTCATATATGCATGATTAATGGTCGTTGATTCATCTTCAACGCATTCCTTTTGTGGAATTTTTCTTTTTCCTTTGATCATATGAACATTAACAACATTGGGCAAAGTCATGTATCTCAAGCTTCAATGGAATCTGAGATGGACAATCAAAACCTCCATTTTCTGATGGTAATCACTTCTCGGGAGAGTATGCATCTAGAACAAGAAGTGAGGTTTCCAGATTCTAAAGTCATCATTTGGAATAGGGGGCTAAAGATCGTCTCAACTATTTGGATTTTCTCCCTGTTGACAGTAGCCAATTCAAAGGAAGAGAAATAATTCCTTCCCTGTGTTTCTTAGATCGTCAAAGCTGAAAATGCCATTAATGAAACTGCAACATCTAGTTGCTCTGGCACGTTGTGTGAAGAAGACATTGCTCAAACTTGAGACAGAGTTGTGCTGGTGCGAGGTGAAGTGTATAGAGCTCCAGGGACAGCTCACAAAATGGGAAGGCTGAGAGTAGCATGGAGGGGGTTACCCTACCTTAAGCTATCATGGTATGCACGCTTCGAGTTCAACCGTATGCCTGTGTCTATTATCTCCTATCTTTCGTCTATAAATAGAAGTCAGATAGTGTCATTTCCAAAATTATGTTGAGGGAAGAAGATGTACCATTTTTTGAAATAGGGTGATCTTTTTTACTTGCCCCTGCTTTCTTGAAAGTGTGTTTTGGAATCTGACATGACATGCCATTTTCAAATGCCCCTTGTCACACTAAGTCAAGGGGATGATGTTATGAGATAAACATGATTAAATTTGACAAAAGAGCTTTGATAATTAAATATTTTTTTTGTTTTCAATATATATATATATTGGGGGAGGAAACATGAGGAAGCCCAACCCTCAGTATTCTCTTTAGATAATATTTTCTTTTTATGGTTGGTATTGACACCTAAATTTTGACTAATCATTTAGTAATTAATTGCATAAAAATTTTTAGGGATTAATCTTTAACTCCTAAAAAAAAATAGTAAAATTACATTTCATGTAGTTGTATTTACATCGGTACCAAAAGGCAACAAGACGTAGTGGCTCGTGGTCGATAATGTTCACAGAAGGGATGGTCTCTCTCCGCTTGTTTGAGCGCGCAAAAGAGCAGAAGTCAAAAAAAAAAAAAAAAAGAAGAGAAGGAAGTTCTTGCACGTCCGTTGTCTCTCCCTCATTAATGCATGCGCATGCACGCACAAATTCGGTGGATGTGCGGATTCTAGAGGAACCCTCAGAGAAGCAAAATGAGCCCATGATATATTATATAATATGCTCTCTCTCAAGTGTGGGTTGTCAGGAGAAGCAATGAGAAATTTGTTGAAGGAGGAAGCAAAGAAAAGTCAAAAGTTGCGGCAATCCTATAGAAGGGAGGGACAAGTAGCCGCACAAGAAGCCCCAAGCATGAAGAAGAAAGAAGAATCTAACGTCCATTTTCTCCCCCCTCATTAATGCATGCACATGCACGCATGGAATGGGGGACGTGAAAATTCTACGGACGCCTGCAAGAAGATGGGCTAACCTTTTTATAATATTTTCCTTGCTGGAGAGGAGATCGAAAGAAAGGTCTAGAGAAGAAAGAAAGCAAAGTTCAACTTGGATTTTGGAAAAGTTGCGGCTGGATCTTTTCACACTAAAGTCGGCTATCTTCAAGAGGTGGTGGAACGCCTATAAATAAGACCACGGGGAGAGGCTAGAGGAGTGAAGAAAAAAGAAAAAAAAATCCATGAAAAGGGTCCGCAGAGATATACAGACGAGTGAAAAAAAAGAGAGATTAAGAGAGATAGAGTCTTGTTAGAAAAAAGCAAGAGGGTGAAGCCGGGGGGGGGGGGAGCGAAATGAAAAAATTCACTGGAGAGGTTTGTGAGAGCTATTATAAAAAAAAAGAGAGAAAGCCCGTAGAGAGACACACGAGTTGAGAGAAAGGAGGAGATTAAAAAAGAAGAGACTCTTGTCGGGAGGCGAAAAAATATTCATCGGGAAGGGGCTTCTCCTTCGGACAAGAAAAATGAAGCCAGGGGAAGGATATTAAAACAGAGATGAATAGAGAGTCTATCAGAGAAAAAAACCAGAAAAGAAGGTGAAGTCAGAGAGGGCAACAGAGAGAGGGAGAACGTGAGAGAAAAAATTAAAAAAAAAAAGAAGAAGAGGGGTTGTCTTCTTCAAGGGGAGGCTTCAAGCGACGCCTGCACCTCCACCCTGGTATCCATTGTAGCCTGCACCACCGCGCCGGTCCGAGACCCGTCGCTGCTAGCGACCTCACTAGCCACCGCCCTTCGCCGGAGCTCCGAACGTCGTCACTGCTGCAGCCCTCAGCCCGAGCTCCACCTTGCTCGCCACGCTTGCAATCCGCATCTCCGCTTATCCCTGCAACGCCCATCGACAAAGCTCCGAACTGCTGTTGTTGCACCCTGTCAGTCGCCAGCCTGCTGCCGCTGACTTCCTCCTTCCGGCGAGCTCTAAGCCCGCCACCACGCCTAACCACCGTCTCCGACTCCGCGCCACCATCCTTGCCGTTGACGTCAGCAACCTGTAGCGCTCGTCGCAGCAACTCGTGTCTCCGCTTGACGCTGACGACCCACCGCCACTCCCAAGCCCATGAAGAGCCACGCCTCCGTTCGACCTGCCGCTGGTCCTCCTGTAGCAACCCACGTCTCCGACTCGCCTGTCGCTGCAACATAGAGCCGTCGCTCCACTCCCTGGGCAGCAAGCGAGCTGTGACCAACTTGGTTGCTTTCCATGTTCCGGTGACGACGTTGCTATTGCCCCGAGTCTCTGTACATTTGCTGACCTCTATCGATCCAGTTGCCGCTCCTTGGGTTGAGGAAGACGAGCTGCTGATTTCGTTGTCCAGACCAAGCCAAGTCGCGCTCCTTCATTGCGGCACACCTGCTGCTGCCCATGCCGCTGCCTCTCAGTCCGCCAAAGACCACCAGCCACGATGCCCCCACTGTCCTGAGCTCACTGACGCAACACTGGCTTGCTCGCTTCTCCGCCGAGTCCACCAGCTCTCCCTCCTGAGTTGCTGCACCAGGGAGCCCCCTCGTGGCCGGAACCCATCATCCACGGCTGTCGTTCCTTCATCGACTGACACACTTGTTCCCATCTCAACGTCACGACCAACCCGACGACGCTCAAACTCTGACGGCCACGCGCCTCAGCCCTTCAACACTGCGAGGAGTCTGGCAACACCGTCGCTGCCCGAGTACCAATGCTGACCCACGACCACCGATTCGCGTCAACAACGAAGCAAGCTGCTATTGACACCCTCGCCACACGACCAGCCAAGTTTTGCTTTTAAATATTTTCCATGCAAGTTGAGCTTTCACGTGTGGACAACATAATTCATATAGTTGAGTAGTGATGGGAAGAGAGGCACGTGGAACAAGCACTTGGTGGGGCTGTCTTTGGTTGAGGCCAAACGAGGGTCACCCTTGACCATTGATTTCAACTTTCATCCCTTGCCAACTTCCACAAGATCACTAGCCACAAGCTCCATCTGCGCGAGCTCGCCCACACCGTGAGCCGAGTAATCGCCGTTGTTTGCGAACCCTTGGCGCCGATCCAAATAAGGTATTTTTCTTGAACCAATTTTTTCAATATTATTACATAAACTAGAATGTGTGATGTTAATCGAGGTTTTAGGCATGATCCGTAGGATATTATGGGTAAAAATCATTATAATTACTAATTTGATTCGTAAGATTTCGAGTCATTTATTAATTATGTTGATTTTTCTTGATTGTTGTGGTGTTTAGGGATAAAATAATCGTTAATTTAATCCGTGAGACAACGGATTATTTTTTCAATTATTTTAATCCTTCATTTGATAAATATATCTTGAGTGATTTGATATAATGTTTATATTTGATAAATGCTTGTTTCGGAAAACATAAAAAACCAGACTGCATGACAAATTAGGATAAAGTAGGACCGCATGCTTAGAATTGATCTAGTTAGATTTTTTAATATTAGATTGCATGTTACGACTATTTAATTAAGATGAGTTTTCGAATTAAAATGGGATTTAATCTAAATTATTTCCTAGCTTGAGTAAGACAACTTGTCAGGTTTTGTAGTCAATTTTCAGTAATTATTTCGAATTCCAATAAAAAAGAAAAAAGAAAAAAATGTCACGCGCATGTCATATAGAATTAGGTTCATGAAATGCACGTCAGTTAGTGATTGTTGCTAGGTTCATCTAATTGGAAACTACCCGTCATTAGAATTAGGTCATTTTGTTAGTTTAGATTGCACATTTAATTATTGAACAATTTTAATTTCGAATTTCATGGAAAATACCTAAAAAAATTGTCTTTGAATAAACTAACTTCATTATTTAGAATAGATTGCATGCTTATTAAGAAAACACAAAAACATCTCATTTGCATCATGTAGCTTAGGCCATATTATTATGTCATATCATTTCATGTTAGATTAGAAGCATTGCATTGTAGATGGATTATATCCTCATTAAATAAGTGAAAACAAAAAAAGAAATTGCGTGTTAATTAGAAATCATATTTAGACTGTTGATGTGAATTCTGATCTAACATTGCAGATACTTTCGTTGCTATGAGGTAAGTATTGCAATTTATTCATCGCTTTCTTGGGTGTTAAATTGGTGGTTTGCGCACCCGCATGATCAACTCACATGTTAGGAAGATAGATTTAAAATCAATCCAAAACAGCCTGCAAAAACATTTTTGAAAATAAAAAAGAAAAAGGTACCGAAAGGGCATTAGGGAAATCTAGTGTAACCAAATTCCCGAAATCATAATCTCTGGTTCGTAGGAGTGAAGTAATTCTTCCATTACTTTACTTGGGTTTCTAATCGACCCATCAAAAATAGATTAGTGGCGACTCCGTGATAAAAATCATTTGCATATAAAGAACTTGAATCTAAGTTGCGAATTGGTATGGGCTTGGGAGAGCCCGAGTTAGGTCTAGGCTTAACAATCCATTAGCTGAACCCTTAGGTGGTCAAACCCGCTTCGGGGAGGTCGTGACAGTTGGATAGCATCACCAAGCCGATTTGGTATGTCTTCTCATGCTCTCAAAATATTTTTAACTTTATTTAGTACTAGGTGGAATTACATTTTGGAAGAGTGATTTCAAAAGTCAATTCTTCAAGCGGAAATGATGTTAAAAACAAAACAAGCCAGACTTAAGAAAAATAAACAAGTTCCCATGTAGGGGAATATGCAAGGAAATTAAAAAGGGTTCTTTTCGAGTGAGCTTGCACCCATCCCCCTTGATGGTCCTTTGTCGATAGCGCCCATGAAGAAATCTTTGTACTTGTCACCAGTCACACCTTCTTGTGCTCCCAGCTTTGTGAATTCTTAGATCATCCATGCCTCCCCATCCGTTAGGGACAATGTTTTCATGATGGTCATAAAAACCTTGGGAGACTAAGTAGTTAACATAGTATTCGAATTTACCACTCGGTTGACCCAAGGTGTCCATGATTGCTTTTCCTCCATCCGTTTCCTTAGTGTGTTCAGGGAATATGGTATGGGTGTTAGGTACCACGAGGAGGTCATCTTTGCCATAACATAGCCATGGAGAGCGGAACATGAATACCCCAACATCCAGAAGATCCTAAATCTTGTTTTTCAGAACAGTACGGTCATCTAATGAGTGCCCCAACTCCCCTAAATGGTAGTCACAATACTTGAATTGATCATAATTAAGGAAATACTTAGGAGCAGGACGTCTTAGCTCCTTGGAGACCATTCTTTGTTCTAGGAGGATGGGGAAAATAGTGGTCATCGATTTAGGAAGTGGCGAATATGGTCGTGTGTTGCTTGAAAACTAGGGTAGTTGAGCTCCTTGCCAGGTCGTGTCTATAGGGTCTTCTTCATTTATTTCAACTACCAACTCCTCGTTGTGATGAGAAAGGAATGCATGAGCAACTTGAGCGAAATTATCTGTTAAGTGGTGTACTGCCTTGTGTAATTTATTAATTTGACATTAAAGCTGGTTGAACGAAAAGTTATTACCTGTTCCTTCTAGTTGTTCTTCCTCGATGGCACCTTGAAAAGGTTTTCGAACATACTAGTCATGTCATTTGGCCCTTTTTTCTTTATAAGTGCCGGCTGAGTTATGTTCTCTTGACCCATGCCCAAGTAAATGAGAAACTTTGAGCATTCATGATGGAACTATTTTGGAGTGCCAATCATTTCTTCCTTCTCATGCATCATCCTTACAGGGCCTGGGAAGGTTTCCTCGAGGTAGGGGTATACGAGGTCAACTTTCTTCTTTACCTTTCTCTCCGGGCATTATTCTTTTCCTTTGTAACATCTTAAACCGATAGTGTGGGGTCTCCTCAAGGCTTTGATAGGCTGATGGATGTCTTGGCTTCCCTTGCCAAGCCATTGACTAAGGGTAAAATCATATCCAGTCACGATTTTCCCTACCATGATTGCAGCGCTTGACATTTCGGGGACAAGGGGTGGAGTCCATTAAGTGCCGTGTATAGTAGACACAAATTTGAATGATTGATAGCTGGATTCCTTCTTACCACCAGGCTTACCATAAGGAATGGCCGTCTCGTGGTAGCTACGGTGGTCCTCTTCTCCCCAGTCGATGACCAGTCCTTCAACCATGAACTTTACATTTTGGTGGAGACTTGAGGGTATTGCTCCAGTGACATGGATCCATGGGTGGCCTAAGAGGAAATTGAATGTAGTAGGGATATCCATCACTTGGAACAAAATTTTGAATATGGTTGGACCTATTTAAACATCAAGCTCAATTTCATCCATTGTTTCCTTCTTCATCCCATCGAATGCTTGAATGGAAATCTTGGCTGCCTGGATCCGGGATGTCTCTATTTTAAGACGATAGAGTGTCACTAGGGGACATATGTTAAGAGTAGATCTATTGTCAATGAATACTCGAGCGATGTGGGAGGCGTTGCACTTGATTGATATGTAAATACCTTTGGTGTGTCATCTACTTTCCTCGAGGATCTCTTCATTAAAAAATGCCATTTGATCTTTTAGAAGGATGGTGCCAACAAACTCCTCAAGTTTGTCATGCTCAATCATTTCAGCGACATGCACTTCACTTAAAACCTTCATTAGAAATTTCTAGTGCTTGATAGATATCTGAAGTAATTCCAACAAAGAGATTTGTGTTGGTAATTTCCGCAATTGTTTCACCACATTGTATTCACTGACTTTGACTACGACCAAAAACTCCTTGGCTTCTTCATTAGTGACGGGCTTGGTAGGCTGTGTATTGGCATGAGCATAAATCCAGCCATACCTCATGACTAAGCCAATGTCGAGGTCATAGGACCAAGGAACTTTATTGTTGCTTTCATATTTATAAGGTTGGGGGATCTCGATAACTATATGTGCCCCTATTGTCGACTCTAGGGCTATAGCTCCTTTTCCTTCAAAGACGCCTTTAGGTGGGGCAAAATTTGGCAAACTCTTCATCCCAATCAATGACGACTTGTGATATAGTAAAGACTATGCCAATGTGGCTGTCATATATAATTATTCCAGCCTTCATCATTCTTGATACATTTTCTTTCATTGTTGCTAAGGGTCGTACTTCATCGCTTGAATAATACCAAGCCTTTACTAGCCCTCGATAGATGTCAATGGTGTGTGTTTTGACATTTTTGATTCGACTGGCTTCAGAACTGAATACCACATTTTCCTTGTTGATGTGATTAGGGAGCGGATTGCTCTGGACATTTGGTTTGGTGCTTTAGAATGAGAAAGCTTTAGTATCCAACAGGTTCTAGATTCAACTCTTAAGGGCAAAGCACTCATCAGTCAAGTGCCGTACTTCGCCCATGTGATAATCGCACATGTTTGACGGGTCATAGTTGGAAAGTTTTTTGGTGTTGGGTTGCTTTAGCTCAATTGAAAGGAGGTTCTTCTAATGGAGGATTGCCAGTACCTATGATTGAGATCGAGGAAGCGGAGTAAATTATCTCCTGTTGTTGTAATGCTTTGGGACAGCTGATAGCTAGTGGTTTGTTGTTGTCCTACGCTTGTCTGAATTGTTAGGGGATGATTGGTGTTTGTGGTGTAGGTCGCGTTAACATCCCGCTAGGGTTTTTTATTTTATTTTTATTTTTATCTTTCTTCATGTTGAGCCTCCTACTCGTGGGTACAAGTTCAGTGAACCAACCATCCCTCAACCCTATCTCAATCTGCTCCCCAATGGAATGAGTTGATTAAATGATTCAGCAATCGTGATTACCATTTGATTGTGGTATTTGCAGGGAAGGGTTTTGATAAACATTTTTCTTAGCTCGAAATCAGTTAGTGCAGGACTGATTTAGGTGACTAGATTCCTCAATCTAATGGCATATTCTTTGAATGATTCATACTTTTTCTTTTCGGTATGCTCAAGATCCTCACGAGAAGGGGTAATGTCCATTATGAACTTGTATTGCTAGAGGAATGTCTCACTCACTTCGTTGCACGTTTTGAGGACGTTCATGTCCTTCGTGATGTATTATCTCAGGGCAAGGCCTACTAGACTTGATTGGAACAATTGGATCGTCAAGGTTGCATTATTAACGTATTGGGCCATCCGAACTAAGTACATTTGCAAATGAGCTCTTGGGCAAGTCGTGCCATCATACTTCTCAAATTCAGGCATTTTAAATTTTTCCAGCATTTTGACTTTGGAATAGAGGGAGAGGTCCATTAGAGTAGGATCTTGGAGGCCTTGCAGTTGTTTTAGCTTCTCCTCAAGCTTCTCAAGGCGTTTGTTACGCTCAGTTTTGGACAAACTGTCTGCCTTAGCTCTCTCAATCGCAATTTGGTGCGGATCATCCTCCAATTCGGGCATGTTATCGTTGGTATCTCTACCTTAATCACCCCTGATAGATGATTGTGGTAACAATACTTCGATTGAGGCTAGGGCGGGAGTAAGTTTGCCCTGGATGGAGTCTATCTACTTTGAGAGTTGTTGAAGTATATTAAAGACTTGTATGATTTTGCTTTCCACAATCGCAACACGGCTTTGTACATTCTTTTTGGCCATTCTTGCTCTTGCTTTTGAGCGAGTTCAGATCGATGAATGTTCACGTTCCATGATTACTTGGTCATGAATAAACGAGTATGTGTAAACACAAGGCATAAATAGAGAGTCAGTCCGCGATGACGACCTATGTGACAGCCTGATTTTCTAATTATGTTTTCGATTGAATGAAATGGGCTTTTCATCGAAGCACCTTTAGTCTTTTTCTTTGAGTTGACCACTCACGAGATAACTAATCTATCAGGTGAAGTCGTTAAGGAATCTAAACGCGACAGACTTGAGAATTTGACCAGAAATCGACTGCTTGATCGTGCTAATCTGCAAGGGTTAATACGGCACTGTCAAAATCGATAAGAGATCGGGGATAGGTCAGTTCGACTGAGGCATGTGATTAAAATGTGGGTGATTCCATATAATTGCAAAATTCTCATCGAACGGCACTAGACCGATTTTGTTGTTGTTTCTGTACCCTATGCTCGTATTTGAAACCTCAAGATTTTCATGACAACCGAGAGTCACCAATGTGTCAAAAATGCACAATGTAGCTCGAAAATAATCGACCATGGATTAAATGCAGTAAAAATTCCTAAAGTTACCCGGTAGATTAAATCACTCTAAAATCATGTCCGGTTGAAATTAACCACGAAATTAAACCTGATTTCAGAAATCAAAAGTTTTGTCATGTTACGATTTATTTTAGGAACGTTGACTCATCCTCCAAAAAATTTTCGGCAAACCCTTGTTTTTGGTGAAAATTCAAGTTTAGGCAATTTTGGATCGGGAAATTAAGAGAGCCATTTTTGTGTGGATTTTTGACATTCAAGATGTATCATTTAGCAAGGAAAATTATGAAATGGATGTGGATGCCTTAGCTGGAATTTTTGGGCACAAATTGGATAGATTTGAAGAAAAATGGAATTGAATTTGAAGGGGAGATGTCACAAATTCGTAGCCAAGGGTGGGGTGCAACATTTCACCACCCTTGGAGACTTCTTGGAGAAGATTTGGAGGGATAAGGGTTGCTAAGTTGTGGCTAAGGCTGGTGGGGCCAAGGGATGGTGGTTTTGTGATATTTTTGAAGACTTTTGGGGCATTTGGTTCCCCCTCAAGCAACGGATCATCTCCTTCTTCTTCCATGTTGCTAGGACCTCCGTTGTTGCTGAGAATAGAAACCAAGAACCAGAGGAAACCAGCCCACCATCCCCTGCAACCGAACTAGCCACCGTCGAAGCTATTGTCGCTTGAGCACGCTCGCTTGAGCCCACTGGTCACCCGCACGCCGTCTCACTCGTCCCACATCTGCTTGCCGTCGTTGGCCCTCTGTCCGTGCCCTAACAACCTGCAAGCTGTCTACTTGAGCTCCTCTGCCGCTCGTCCAAGCTGCCATCACCTTTGCCTGGTCCCGCTGCAGCCGCCGTTGTCCCGCTTGGCCATTTCTAGCCGCCATAGCCATTCGGTTCAGCCTTGGACAAAACTAAACTCACAGCCCAAGCTATGAGCTTCGTGGCCCATTTCTGGACTTTGTCGAATGTTGCTGTAGGCTAGTGTTCCACCGGCCTTGACGTTGTTGTCACCGTGAACTCACTGACTCGCTAATCCAATGAGTTTACTTGCTAAACATTACTTAGGAAGTTAATGATGCTTAAGGGGTGATTAGATTAAGTTAAGTTAGATTAGAGTAATTAGTAGCTTTATTAGTTAAATTAGGCTAGTTAATTTAGTCAATTAGGTGGTTAGTGAATGTAGTTAGTTAGTTTAGTATGTTGTTAGGTAACTGGGATGGTTAGAGTAATTTAATTAGTCCATTAGGTGGTTAGATTAGCATTTTTAGGCTTAATTAGGCATTTATTTTAATTACTTTTGCAATTAATTTAATTACTTAATATTTTCTGGAAATTATATCGGGATAGCCAGTAGCTAGAATTTCGTGTTGATTGTCGTGGTGTGATTATTTTATGCAATTGAATGATAATTTGTGCAATTAAGTGGTGATTGTAATTTTTGATTAATTATTTCAAAATTGTGAAATTTTGGTATTTAATTAGAAAATACCGAGTGTCGAGTTCGACACTGAAAATATTTTTAAGTACTATATCAAACAGTAGGATTTTAAAATAATTGATATCAATATTTAAGGTTCAATCTGATCGTGTACCCACAAACGATTATTTTATCGAGTGTTTTTAATATGAAGAAAATAGACCAAGTTCATTATTTTAATTGCGACATTTGAGTGCAATGCACGATGTCCTTGCTGGGGATTGAATGATTGTGTGATGGCTATGAGAATCCGTCTCGAACTTTTGAGTCGGATGATGCTCATTCGATAATGCCCCAAGTCAACGAATGCCGGTCGTAATGGAGGCTGAACCGATGCTCCTATGAGAAATGCCGTCTAGATGTAGACGTTGCTGTACTCAATGGTGCGATACAACGCTCGGCTATGCCGGAAGATCGCTGATTGTTGAGTCGGCCGTGGCCGTTGGATCGTAATCAATTGGGACACATGGATGATTGAAATTGATGTGCCTGATTATGGGACAAAATTGTGTGGCGCAAAATGGAACGTGTCATAACGGTTTGGCCTTATAATCGGGATTCTTGTGATTGATTGGGATAAAAGTTAAGGCATTCCAATTGATGAGTGTATTTACTGCAATTATATGTGATATAAATTGTACGGACGCGTAGGAAGGAACTGAGGCGATGTGAGGCTTGTGTGATATGTGGTTAGACTACCTCTAGGCGTATTTTCTTCCTAATTGGGGTTTAGGGCATGAACTCGCTAAGATATTGTCTCACCCCATCGTGGGCTTAATCTTTTCAAGTCCTTAGATGGAGAGGAGGCTGGTTCGTTTTGGGTGGCCACGAGAGGCCGAGACAGATCGCACTATTTTCCCTATCCACGGGAACCCCTAGACCCGTGAGCTCGTTGTGACAACAATCTAGGTCGATGAGGGCTAACCTCTGCTGGTACCTCATCGATTCAAGGTGTGGTTTCATAACGGGCCTAATGGGGAATGGGTAGGCCCCGTGAATGGACCTGCCGTTGAGGGTGAGAGTGAGGTTGTGCTCGACCCTATTGTGGATGCCAATGTCATCGTAGACATCATGGCAAATCAATTGCAGGAGGATGAGCAGGAGCCCGAAGTTAAAGAGGTGGCTGACCCATTAGATCTCGGCATCTCCTGACGGTGTCATGATAGACCCGAAGCCCAAGTAGATAGGGTTAGAGGTAGAGTCAGCTAGGGACTTCTTTTTGAGATCTCGACTTTTGTATATATAACTTTATAAGCTGACCTGCTTGTTTATAAAGGTGTTTAATGAAATTTGTCATCTTGCTTTTCTATCCCATATTGATTGTTATCTAGGGATTATTATATGCTTCTGCATGTGCATTAAAATGAATGAGTTGGTGACATGTAGTGGGATGTCGTAATTATCAACCATCGAGGCATGTACATGCGCTTGAGATTCAGGGCGTGACAACCTAATCCTACCATTTTTGTTTATTCACGAAAAGTTTGTACATGGAGGGGATTTTCTAAGCATGGATTGGAAAAAAAAAAACATGCAACATTTTAGCATGGACTAAAAAGATATCCAATTTGAATGTTTGAAAGACGACAAAAGCATGAATTGAAAACAAATTTTCAAAAAAAAAAAAAAAAACTTCTATCCCCCTTTTTTTTTTTTTTAAACAACGAGAAATCTCTTGGGGAAAAAAGAAATTTATAACATGCTTGAGGAAACAAAGGCATCAACTGAAAGTAAATGTTTTGCAAAATTTCTCTTTATTTTTTTCAAAAAAACAACTCTATGACAATTACTTCCAAATTTAAATGACCATAGAATTAAATCTATAACTAACCTAGACTAATCATGGACTGATCAGTACATACAAGAAGGTAAGTAAGTTGCAAAGTGCAAGGATAAAAAACTTACAAATTGATGACAATCACATAGACATGCACATGATACGTGTGGCTCAATGTCTAACTGAGAAGGTTTAGAGAAATTAAGAGAGTGTATGCTCGTCTTAGTCTTGCGCTGGCATCATACCCTCTTAACTTCGGCTCTACCTAAAGAAATTCGGGAAAAAAAAAAAGGCAACCTCTACATCGCAGTCTCGCGTTCAAGGTCGTATCTTTCTTAACACCATCCTAAATATCCTATGGCAACCTAACTCTGCCGGCCGGGTTGTGCATGTCATTTGTAATGCTAAAATATTAAAAAATGCACGACAGTTTATAATCACAAAACAATTTATTTTAAGAAAAATACAATTAATCTCTAAGCTACTAATCTGCATAAAAGAAAAGAAAAGAAAAACCCCCAAGTTAGTGAAGTGCTTAAACAAGATAAAAAAAATGTCTAAGTCCACAAAAACTTTTTCCCAGTGGTGTCGCCAAGCTGTCATGACCTCTTTTTCGATGCCTTGTTGCGTGTGACGCCAGCAGAAGCTAATGGCTCGCTAAGTCTAATAGACTTAGTCTGGGCTCTCCCAAGCCCACCAATTCAAGACTTATGGTCCAAGTTTTTTGATATACAAATTAATTTTAAATAGGAGTCGCCACTAATCAATTTAGGGTGGGTCGATTAGAAACCCAAGCAAAATACTAGGAGAAATATTTTACTCCTACACAACCAAAAAAACTAACATTGGGGATTTTGATTATACTAGTTAATCACTAATACCCTTTTGGTACTTAATCTTGTTTCAACCCTAGTGTTTTTTGGATTTTCAAGGATTTTTCCATGCATTTGTGGAGAAAAACATATTTTTGGTCTTTTTTCTATTTTTTGAACATAAAATGCATTTTCGGATTTTTTTATCCTTTTAAGAAAATATAAGTTATTTTTTATTTTTTCTGATTTTTTGGGAAAACATGAACTATTTTGGGCTTTTCTGATTTTGGAAAAATAAATAATTTTTATTTTTATTTTTTATATTTATTATTAAAATATTGTTTTTATTATAATAATATAATATAAATGACTCGGGTCAGACTCCCGGGTTAGGGTGGACCCGATCGCTAGCCCCCAACCTTGCTAGGTCTAAAACGCGGACTTGGCAAGGAACCCTTTTTCTTTCTTTTTCTTTTTTTTTTTTTGGGTAATCTAAACCCATAAACAAAACAGGCCTACCTATTCCTTGGCCCGTGCGAGATTGGCCCACGTGCGACCGGGCCCAGTGGACCCAAACCAACGAAAACCCAGCCTGAACAGCGACCCAAGCCCAACCTAGTTCGAGGACCAAACCCTACCTGATTGGAGATTTTCACCCGACTTGGCTTATAGTCATCGACCTGACTTGTGCTTCTCCTCCTCCCCGCTTCTTTGTGGCGTCAATGAGGGGTGGCTAAGGTGGACAGCATCGGTTACCCTGGCGCACGCCTAGATCTATAACAGCTCATGCCGACGGACATGTCGGTGAGGTGGCAGCGAGCGATTTGACGGGAGAGGGCCGAGATGCAGCCGATGGTGGCGAATGGGGGGAAGCCGAGCTTGTCACGGCGTGGCCGCGATGAGTAACGCCGATCGACTTGATGGGTCCGGTGTGACATGGCTCTGGACGGCATGTCACGATGGAAGGGATGACTCCGTGACGTGGCTCCAATTCGCACTAGGCTCCGAGCACAAGGGAAACAACAGATTCGTGTTGGGGGGCAACGGCATAAATTGGCGTCGGGCCAGTGAGCTTTAGCGCAACAAAGCTCTCGGCTGGTTGACGGGGTGACGACACCAGCAACGCGAGCAGCTAGTGTCGTCGGCGATGAGATAGCGGTGGCCTCGAGCCGAGCAACCGACACTGCGCACGAAGGCAGGGCTCAAACCCGTGGCTCCCTCTCCCTCAGATCTAGTCGTCTCGCTAGATCTTCTTCTCTCTTCCTCGATCTCTCCTCCTTTGGCTTGCTCACTCTTGGGCCTCCCCTGAAGTCTGTCGGGGGAAGTCATCGAGCTTATGGGTGTCAATGGGTCGGGTTGGGTTGGGTTTTTTGTTGTTACCCGACCCAACCTAAAACACAAGGGTCACACACTGTGACTCGACTCGAACCGACTTGAAACACATTAGACCACCTAATGTGCTTTGGGTCGGTTTGAGTAGGGTTGATGGGTTTCTTGCTTTTTTTTTTCACCTTTCTTTTCTCAGGGGTTCGGGTTAAAACTTTGCAGCAATCATCCCATCTTGATCCCATTCTTATGCGAATAGGTTATTACAAGAACCTGATTTTAACATCCATTCTTGCAAGTGTGAAAGCTAGTATGTGCACCTAAAGGGAGGTGAATAGGTGCAGAAACAATTTTGCGAAATAAGTGCAATACAAATCAACAATGGATTATGAAAAGGAAATTCCTCTCTTTTTGAATAAACAATTTACGATCAAAGTAAAAGAGTATAGGGAAGAGAATTTGAATACAGAGTTTATGGTGGTTCGGCTTAATCCAAGCCTACGTCCATTCTTTCGCACTGACAGCCCACCGGTTGGATTTCACTATGAACAAAAGAGTTATTACAGTAAAGCTCTCCCTTGATTCCACAGTGTAGAGACTCTACAACACTTTCTCAAGGTTTCTCAATGATATAGACTCTCTTTTGCGTACAAGATTTCGCTCAACAAATGAATTGACTAAGAACAAGGAGCTTCAGACTTTGGAATTCTTCTATCGCGCACACACTTGAACAACTGGAACATCTTCCTTATATACTCCTTTATACCATCATACCTGTTGACACTTACCAAAGGAATTCTTCCAATCTACCCGTTGGACAGAATCAATTAGGAAGATTTTCGAGCTATTTAAGGAACATGATAATAGCCCATCAATCCTGCTCGCCCATACAATCAGGATCTTGGTTTCCATAAGTAGAACCTTCCAAGTATACTTCGCCAATCAACGGATCCACGATTCCCACATCAATCTTGATTTGAATCATGGATTCCAACATGCTATATCCAACCAGAAGATCTACTCTAGTTGATAAGGTCAAATCCTTAACGGAACATCCAATCTTGGATAGGCCTTCTTCGATGGACTAGAAACTGTCAATGAGGATAGATTTTGAGTCTTGAGTTTGGCAGTTCGGAGATCTTCAGACTTTGACGGAAGAGTCTGCAAGTCTTCAAACTAGACTGATGGAAACGTTTTGTCAGCTTCAAAACACTCAAGGAAGTTTTCTCTAACAATCTCCCCCTTTTTTATGGTGACAAAACTTTCCTACAGATTTGGATAACTTAGACCTGCAAAACATTACCCAAGCAAATATGGATATCTCACAAAGATAAATGGCTTAGTAATAACAATAGAATCTGCATCCACAGAAAATAGGTTAGTCTTATGAACAAGGCCATGAGATATCAGTAATACTTAAGATAAACAAATGTTCAAACAGTTAATTCCAAATCCAGTCCAAACCCAAATAGCCAAACACAAACATCAATTCAATTTTTTTTTTTAAATCCAAACAGTCAAATCTGCACATCTCTCCCCCCCCCCTTTTTTTTGGTAAAGGGTAATGATATATTGAGCTTTAACCAACAAATATACAAGATCCGGCACCACAAAACTTGCACTCAACAAGACACAGATGGCTTATCGAGTGAAAGGGCGCCGGACACAAAACACCGCAAAGCGGTCAACTCAAGCAAGGGCCGAGACAGGAAGCCCAAGAAAATAGCTACGCAGGGCCGAGATAACAAACTAAAAAAGACAAACTAACCAAAAGGCCACACAAGGCGAAGAAGAACAACCCACAAGGTTAGACTACGGCGACCTAGGCGGTCGGCATAGGAGAGCTGAAGATAGATGGGTCAAGGCCCCAGTTTCTTAATAACCTCCTATTTCTTGGGCAATCTTCCATGCTTTTGAAAGTTAAGGCTTTATCCTTCACCACTTTAATAAGATGCTTCTTGATAGCTGCAACCACAACCGGATGCTCTCTAAAGAGGATGTCATTTATATACTTCCAAATGAGATGGCACAGAGCTCCAAAAGAGAAACGACCAATGGCATGATAGAAATCCTTACCTGAGAGGAATCTCATTGCCCATTGAAGATTTTCTGTCCAAGTCCCATTTCTCCATGGGAGGTTGCACTTGGCCGCCCAAAAATAAGCCATACTAGCCGTGATGCAGCAACTAAAGAAGAGGTGGTCAATAGAATCCGGTGTGAGCTTGCAAAAGGCACATACTTCACTCCCAATTCTCCCATAAGACATAAGAAAAGCTTGGGTAGGAAGCCGGTTCTTAGTGATCAACCAGAGATTAAATTGGTATCTCGGAGTAATAGCCTTGTTCCAAATAAAGGATGACCACACAACCCTTTCTTTCCTTCTTCTGAGTATATGCCAAGCTGAGGCGAACGAGAAGACACTGGAAGGATTATCCCTCCATATAAATCTATCCGGAACCCCTGTGAGAATCGAAAAGGGGCTAGTTCTAGGAATCCATCAATAACCTGAAGTCCTGACCCGCCGAAGAAAAAAGGTTTGCAACAACTGCATACCAAGGTAGCCCCGAATATGAGATAGTCTGCTCTGAACAAATAAGATCCAGTGGACCTCTCTGATGCCAATGGTCAAACCAAAGTGATGTCCCCTGGCCATCTCCAATCTTCCAGTGGAATTTGAGG
The DNA here is from genome assembly GCA_017140255.1 of Eucalyptus paniculata subsp. matutina. Taxonomy (NCBI): domain Eukaryota; kingdom Viridiplantae; phylum Streptophyta; class Magnoliopsida; order Myrtales; family Myrtaceae; genus Eucalyptus; species Eucalyptus paniculata. The sequence goes on from CM029437.1 coordinate 58,706,639, forward strand.
CAGAATTCGGATCTCAGGTGGAGGATCTGATATAGCTAGTATAAGCACCTAGAGGGGGGTGAATAGGTGTAAAAACAATTTCTCAAGATACGAAAGCAATATTAGGCAGACAATAGAAAGGAAGTTCTCCTTTAGTTAACAAAATGAATTATGATCAAAGTAAAGTAGAGAGTAGGGAAGAGAAAATTGAACACAAGGTTTATAGTGGTTCGGCTTATTCCAAGCCTACGTCCACTCTTCTGCACTAACAGCCCACCGGCTGGATTTCACTATGAACAAAAGAGATGTTACAGCAATGCTTTCCGTTGATTCCACAATGTAAATACTCTACCACACTTCCTCAAGGTATCTCAAAATATAGACTCTCTTTTGCGTACAAGATTTCGCTTAGTAAATGAATTGACTAAGAATCAAGGAGCTTCAGACTTTGGAATTCTTCTATCGTGCACACACTCGAACAACTGGAACGTCTTCCTTTTATACTCCTTTGCGCCATCATACCCGTTGGCACTTACCAAAGGAATTCTTCCAATCCTCCCATTGGACAGAATCAATTAGGAAGATCATTCAAGCTATTAAAGGAACATGTCGATAGCCCATCAATCCTGCTCGCCCATACAATCAGGATCTTGGTTTCCATAAGTAGAACCTTCCAAGAATACTTTGCCAATCATCGGATCCTTAATCAATCTTGATTCGAATAAAGGAATTCGTTATGTCATATCCAGCCAAGAGATCTTCTCCAGTCGATAAGGCCAAATCCTTAATGAAGCACTCAGATCTGGATAACCTTTCTTCAACGGATTAGAAACTGTCAATGAAAATAGACTTTGAGTCTTGAGTCTGGCAGTCCGGAGGTCTTCAGACTTTAATAGAAGAGTTTGCAAATCTTTAGACTAGACTGATAGAAATGTTTTGTCAGCTTCAAAATATTCGAAAATGATTTCTCCGACAATTTCCCCCTTTTTGATGGTGACAAAACTTTCCTGCAGATTTGAATAACTTTAACCTGTAAAACATTACTTAAGCAAATATGGATATCTCATAAAGATTAATGGCTTAATGATAACACTATAATCTGCAACCACAGAAAATAGGTTAGTCTTGCAGGAGAGTAAAGCCATTCATAAGATATCAATATAAGCAGCAGTCAAATCCAAATCAACATCCAGACACACAAGTCAAACATCAAAACAAACTAAAATTCAACAAGTTTAAGTTCAAAGTTCAAAGATTTCAAATCTCGCATCTCTCCCCCTTTTTGTCATCATAAAAAAAAGGTTGAGATGGGAATAGAATGGAGTCAAGTTTGCTTGGGAACGCGGACAAGCTGGAAATCTCCCATGGACTGGATGATGCCTTCCAGCTTTTTCAATTCTTCCTTCAGTTGATCCACCTCTTCACCTTTAGCATTGGCTTGAATCTGAATAGCAAGGGCTTGGATCTAATCAGATAAGGAAATGGAAGAAGCTTGTCCTGCATTCTTCAAGTTCTGAACTTTGCACTCCAAAGCATATATCTGACCCCGCATTTCCAAGAGAACATCAAGGATTCTGCGAAAATCTGCTAAGTTATCAGTCTGCGTATTGGCTTCAGCACGATCTGATGGAGTAAAGGCATACGATGGTATATCAACATGATCACACAGATTTGGCGATGAAGCATCATGTCCTTCCTTAGGAAATTGAGAGGCATGGATGTCCTTTGGATCTACTGGAGAGCGGCTGACTCCTTCACTGGTAACAGGATATGAGGACATTCCTCTTTTCTCATCATCTCCCCCTATTTCCATTGCTTTAGGTGGAGAAGAGTGTTCTTCATGCTCTCCTTCCTCTTGATTTTCTCTTTCTTCTTCTTCTTCAAACCTTTTCTCCTCTGCTTCTCTTTCTTCAGCTTCTCTCTCCTCTTCTTCCTTCTCCTCTACTTCTTTCTCTTATCGTTCCATTGATTCTGGAACAGAATGACTTAGCTTCTTCAATGCTATAGCAAAAATGGTGAGGTCATCCTCATCATCTTCATCAAAGATGAGAGCTCTTTTCTTTTTGGATGGAGCAACCATGGGCTCATTCCCTTTTCTTTTTGCTGTAGAAGAGACTTGATGAGTTTTGACAGGGGTTTTCTCCTTAAATTTCTCCAACACCTTGTCGAGTTCTTTCAGACGCATTTTGGACACCATTTTTAGTCCTACCACCATTTTGTCACACGTTCGAACACAGAGAATTTGTGGAGGCTGAATATTCAAATGTCTGAATATCTTTGACACAAGACCTGGATAAGGAAGTTGGCCCTTGTCCTTCACCACTGCTCTATACATGTGGAACAAAATAGTGTGAGGAAGAGAAAACTTTTTCCCAGCATTGATGGCGTACATCAGCTTTGCCTCTGAGTTTGAAACATCAGTCTTGGAAGTTGATTTCGGTCTGAGGCAATTGATCACAATCTTGTGAAGCAGAATGTTGAATGCACGCATCCTTGAGTAGGAAATCCTTCCCTCTATCCTTCTGTCTTTAACAAGTTCCAATGTGGCACGAGCTATAGAGACACTGATGGGTTGATATCTCCCTCTCTCAGCCCCAATCACATCCGCCAGCATATCCACATCCACCACAAAGTCCTGATCTCGGACACTGAAAGAGATTCTATTCGTATCCAAGAAACTAATATTTGAATAGAAATATGCAGTTAATTGAGCATAGGCTTCTGTGGTGTCAGAACAGAAATGTTCAAGTTGAAGAAAACTAAACTTTTCCCTTCCCTCAAATTGACATTCACAACATCAAGGAAATCAAAATCCACACTCCTAGGGTTTATCACCCCACGCTTCAACAATTTGGAGTATGGATCCTTCTGTTCCTTTGATCTAAACAACTCTGTCATTTTTCCTCGAATTTTTGCCGCAACGCCCATTCTTAGTTGAAATTGGCTGTACAATTTGTCATCATCATTCCCATCTATCGGATTAAATCCCCCAACACGCGGATCACTTGGGATATTTGCAAGGGTTTTTTCTGCCAACCCCTTAGGAGCAATTCCCAAATGCTCCATTTTTCGCAAAAAGATGTACTCATTCCCATATCCCTTATGGTGTACCAATCCTCTTTAAAGCATGGTAAAGCTTATAAATAAAAGAGGGCCCTTGAATTCTTACAGGATCTGCGTCTTCAACGATTTCTTCCTCTTGTTGATGACCAGCACCCTGTGGACTAGTTGGTGGAGAATGACGCTGCTGAGAATGTTGTGGGCTCTGCTACTGACTTGGTGACTCCTCTTCCTCAGTGAGATCAAAGTGAGTAGGCCCCTCACTCATTCGCCGTGGTTCCCTGCTTGCGATCCTCGAAGACTTTCTTGAAGACGACATCTTTCTCAGTCTTTGAAAGATTCCTTGCTTGACTTTCCTAAGAAAGATGACAACTTTTTCGAAGATTAAACAAGGGAGGAAGACAAGAATGGAAGATTGATGCTTTTTAGGGTTTTGGAGTTAAGTGAAGAGGAACCGACTGTATATAGCTCAGTTGAAATGGGGGAATGCTAAACGTTGTAAAGGAAGGTTAAAAGATGCCTTTTTAAAAAATAACTGCCTTTTTCAAAAATAGATAACTGCCATTTTTTTAAATTAACTCTTTTTGAAAAGGAAAATTTGCACTTTTCACGAAAATTGAAGATAGCATAAATCAATTATAAATAGGTAAATGATCGTACCTTTCCAAGATTTAATATAAGAGAAAATGAAATAACTTACAGTCAAGAACCATGATTGTTTGAGTCTGAGAGTCTCTAGACTTTAACTTCTTCAAGCTTCAAGATGTTGAGTCTGGAACGGATGATTTCAAATTGATTTTTCTCCAAAGGCTTTGTAAATATATCTGCTAGTTGGTTCTTTGAATCAACAAACTGAATCGAAACTTCTCCATTTTGAACATGCTCTCTAATGAAGTGATGTCGAATCTCTATATGCTTTGCTCTTGAGTGAAGAATTGGATTTTTGGTAAGATTGATTGCACTGGTGTTGTCACAGTTAATCTCTGTGCATGAATCTTCAATTCCAAAGTCTCTTAGCTGTTGTTTTATCCACAAAATTTGTGAACAACTTCTGAGAGCTACATACTCTGCCTCTGCTGTAAAAAGAGCTACTGTATTTTGCTTCCTTGAAAATCAAGACACTGTCCTGCTTCCAAGTAATTGATAGCTACCCGAGGTGCTCTTTCTATCAACTCTGCAACCGGTTAGATCTGCGTCTGAGTATCCAAAAAGAGTAAAGTCTCCCTTTTTAGGATACCAAAGGCCGATGCTTGAAGTTGAAGCAATGTATTTGATAATACGCTTTGCAACACTTAGATGAGATTCTTTAGGGTCTACTTGAAATCTAGCATAAATGCAAACACTAAACAAAATGTCAGGTCTAGAAGTAGTAAGATAAAGAAGTGAACCAATGATACTCCTGTATAGCTTCTGGTCAACTAGCTTTCCTCCTTCATCTTTGTCTATCTTCAAGGAATTTGACATTGGTACATCAGTCTTTTTGCAATTTTCCAGTCCAAACTTTTTGACAAGATCATTAACATATTTTTCTTGATGAATAAAAGTCCCTTCATTCAATTGTTTCACTTGAAGTCCAAGAAAGAAGGTTAGTTCATCCATCATGCTCATTTCAAATTCATCTTGTATAGACTTAGAGAATTTCTTGCACAAACTTTCATTAGAGGATCCAAAAATAATATCATCAACATATATTTGAACAAGCAGAAAACTTTTGCTTTCTCTTTTGATAAACAGAGTAGTGTCTATTTTACCTTTTAGAAAGCCATTTTGAATTGAAAACTTACTCAGCCTGTCGTACCAAGCTTGAGGTGCTTGCTTTAAATCATACAAGGCATTTTTCAGCCTGAATACTGAGGCTGGCTTCCTTGGGTCTTCAAACCCATGTGGTTATTCCACATAGACTTCCTCATGGATAAATCCATTCAGGAAAGCACTTTTGAAGTCCATTTGGAATAACCTGAAATTCTTATAACAAGCAAAAGCAAGTAATAATCGAATTGCTTTTAACCTTGCTACTAGTGCGTAAGTCTCGTCATAGTCTATCCCTTCTTCTTGCGTATATCCCTTGGCCACGAGTCTTGCTTTGTTTCTTACGACTTTTCCTTTTTCGTTCATCTTGTTCCTGAAAACCCATTTAACTACAATAATAGATTTACCTTTTGGTTTAGGAGTCAACTCCCAGACATCATTAATACTGAATTGTCTGAGTTCTTCTTGCATAGCTTCAATCTAGCTTTCATCAGATAAAGCTTCTTCTATGCTTTTTGGTTCTATTTCATAAATAAGAGCCATAGCACTAGACTCTTCGCGCCTTTTGGATCTTGTGCGAATTCCTTCATTAATGTAGCCAATAATGAGATCTTTAGGATAACTGGACTTATGCTTCCAGTTACTGGTTGATTTGTCAGGTTGATGATCACTTCCTTCATTTGAATCTTTAATAACCATTTGTTGCTGGTATTTCAGAGTCTGAGCTGCTTCTTGAGATTTAGACTTTGTAGAGTCTAGAGCAGGTTCAGATTCTTCAAGATGAGTCTGAACAGATTCATTTTGCATAGAATCCTGGAATTTGACATTCATTGATTCCTCCACAGATTGACTCTTCTTGTTATAGACTCTGTAGGCTTTGCTTGAGGTAGAATATCCAAAGAAGAAGCCTTCGTCTGATTTTTCTTTAAACTTACCAACTCTATCATTTGCATTTCTCAATATAAAGCATTTGCATTCGAACACATGAAAATATGAAACAATAGGCTTCTTTCCTTTGAATAACTCATAAGGGGTTTTTTCCAGAATAGTCTTTAGAAAAACTCTATTGATAATATAATATGCTGTTAAAACTGCTTCAGCCCAAAATCGTGAAGAGATGTTACTTTCAATTAAAAGAGTTTTAACCATTTCTTGAAGCGATCTATTCTTTCTTTCCACAACTCCATTTTGCTCTAGAGTATATGGAGAGGAGAACACATGCTGAAAACCAGATTCATCACAGAATTTTGTAAAATCTTGATTTTCAAATTCACCTCCATGGTCTGTTCTTATACTCGAGATAACATACCCTTTTTTCATTTTGAACCTTTTTAGCAAACTTCTCAAAGTAAGAGAAGGTTTCAGACTTACTTGCTAGGAAATATACTGTGGCACCCCTCGACGGCCCCCGATCCGCTAGAGTCACCACAGTTTGCTTACCTTTCATTTTCCTTATTAACAAGTCACTCTGATACCATTTTTAGTTGCAGCGGGTCCATACAACCATGGGGATTTACACATTTTTTTTTTAATCGGTCCCTTGCGCAATTCATATAGCAGAAGCACATCCATTAATTCCCTTCTCTATACACAGAAACGATGCACACTTACTAAACATTTATAGGTAAAAGCCGTACACCTTTTATTTACTTAAATTAGATGGACATTGTTCATCGGTACATCAAAATGCCGTAGTCTTCTATATTCGGCTACACTCCAAAAGATGACCGATGTTTCCTCAAACAGTCATACACTTAAAGTCCATCAATCAGTGTCGGCGTCCAAAAGCTCCTTCCCTTGCTATCCTCCTCCTCACGGTTATATCCAACCGTTCAAACCATCTACTAATCTGAAATGTTGGTCCCCAGAAGGGGTGAGTACAACCACTCAGCAGATAAAGGAATCCAATAACCACTCAGTGCATCATACAAGTCATACATGCATTGCAAGCATTACTTACCTTGAAGCCATGCGTAATTCTATCATGCATCATTATAACAGTTTATGTCATCATCATCATGACATCATCACATTACACATGTCATATCATATATCATCATCATTATCATCACCATGCATATCATCATGCATGTCATATCATCATCATTATCATGTAGATCATCATGCATATCATATCATGATCATCATGCATATTATCATGCATATCGTCATCATCATCATCTTGCATATTATCATGCATATCATCATCATCATCATCATCATCATCATCATGCATATTATCATGCATATCATATTATCATGGGTGATCATCGTTATTTCACATCACGTATCATTACCATCATCATGCATATCATATCATGATCATCATGCATATCATCATGCATATCGTCATCATCATCATCTTGCATATCATCATGCATATCATATTATCATGGGTGATCATCGTTATTTCACATCACATATCATTACCATCATCATGCATATCATCATGCATATCATACCATATCATGCCATGAGTTAATTTTCATCTTTATCTTTAAATTTGATCACCACATCACCCTTCCTCGATTCATCAATTTTATCTCATATTTTACACTCGCATCTCATGCGAGAAAAACCTCCGGGCATGTATCCAAGATACAACCGGGCATCCGGTCCCCCACATTCCGAGCATCTCACATCTCATCTAGCATCACGAGGAACCTCCGGACATGTATCCAAGATACAACTGGACTTCCGGCCTTTACCCTTCTAGCCGGGCATCCCGCACCCCAATCCTGGTGTCGCGAGGAATCTCCGGGCATGTATCCAAGATACAACCGGACTTCCGGCCCCCCACATTCCGGGCATCCTGAAACTCTCAGGGAATCTCTGGAATTACGCCACCAGGCCACCAGACAACATCCTCCACCACAACATCTTTCTCATCCACATTTATCCTTTTATCTCAATTTAACATGGCAAATGGCATGGCATCAAACAAATCACACTTGCATTTCAATTCACATGTCATACACATGCCAAAGCTTAATCACATATGCATTTCAACTTAATACATGTACAAAGACCTCATCACACAAGTGCCACACAAATGAAGTTGAATCCATGGCCAAATAAAAATCTAATTTATTTTATTTTATTATTTTATTATTATTTTATTATATTTATTTATTTCCATAAATAACTATTAAATTTAATATCTATGATTTTCCCAAAATCATAATATTCAAACAATCACTAAACAAATCATTAGGATCACAATTTCATACAAAATTCATGGCCAAATTGAATTTCTCATAATTCCACCATTTCCACGAAATAGCACCTTATATTCGGATAATGGCCAGACTTGCACAGTTTCCAAATAAATTCGATTAAAATACTCATATGGGCTTCAAAAATTACGAAATTTTACAGAGTGATAGCCAACACATTTCGTACCTTTTTCATTAAGAACTCTAAGCCAAATTCTTTTTAGATTAATTTATACAACCCTACGAAGCTTCTGGAACCACTACCGTGACGTCCAGAACACACTCCTCCGAAATTCTTAGTTTTCACCCATCAATTCTCTTTTTATTCTTCTGAAATTTGAGTATGTTATGTACCAAGGTGTCCTTTACAAGTTTTATGAAGAGATCTAGGCAAAATAACCGGATTATGGTCACCATTTTAGTCCATGAAGTCTCGGGTGTCTCGAGATACTTCACCAGAACCATTCATCTCCAAGATCTAGCCGATTCACCAAGTTATACTTGTTATTTTTGCTTCAAATTTGAGTATGTTGTAGCTTAAGGTGTTTCCTACAACTTTCAAGAAGACAACAAAGTGAGATCTCCAACATAAATCAACATGCAAACAAGAAATCGACAAGAGGTCAGTGAAAATTTCGTAGATCTAAGTCTCCGTATAATAGAACTTTTGAACCCTCAAATCTCCATCGTTTTCTACGAATTTTTAGTATGTCATAGTACAAGACGTCAGCTTCAACGTTCATGAAGACACCGAAGCCAAAATCGAATTCCAAACCCACATGCAAACTCGAACAAGCCACTGACTCCAACAAACCGAACGAGAACAGTCACACGGTTTACAAATAACCAACTCTTACCTTGGTTTTTCGCACAAATCACACCTAAAATCTAACATGCAAACACCGCAACAAACATGCAAGGGAAGTTGTGGACTCCACTTGCGTTAAAGGTGAACAAACGACGAAGAACGGCGACGATCGGACGGCGAACGAACGGCACACCCCTCCGGCTCCGCCTCCTTCCCTCTCGGTTTCTCTCCCTTTCCCTCAAACTCTCTCTCTCGCACACCTCTCTCTTTGGACGACAGCCACTCCCTCTCCCTCTCTTTCTCTCTCTCTCTTTCTTTTTAGTGGCTTTTATATTGCATGTGGCCGCCCAAGATGGCCAATGGGGGCAGCCACACCTTGCACAACCCCCATGCCACTTGGCATTTTTATTTTTGAATTTGCTTGGGCTTGGGCTTAGGCCCATCCGGCCACTCCCTTGGGCTGGTCGAAATCCTCCCCTTGGCTTCCATTTGGGCCGGCCATTCGGCCCACTAGGCTTAGGCTAATGGGTCCAAGGCCCATTCCAAAAATAACCCTCTTTCCCCCCCCCCTTTTTTTTTTAATTCCTTTCTATAAATATTTCCAAATTCAAATTTCATCTTGGCCAAAGTCTTTGGGCATTTTTGTTCATTGAAATTTAAATCATATGGCCAAGCATAGATTATTAATCTTATTAAATTTAAATTTCCACAATCACAAGCACAAATCATCAAATTTAAAAGACTAATGGCTAAAACATAAGCCATGTAAATTCTACCACCTAATTAACACACCTTATGGCTTGGCTTTGAATTTCTGGGATGCCACAATTCTCCCCTCCTTAGAGAATTTCGTCCTCGAAATTAGACATTCCCTATGTCTCTTGAAATAAGTGAGGGTACCTTTCCCTCATCTCACTTTTACTCTCCCATGTGGCTTCCTCCACATCATGATATTGCCATAATATCTTAACCAAAGGAATTCTCTTGGTCCCGGGGAATTTGTTCCTTTCAATCCAATATCTGCACAGGCTCTTCGATATACCTCACTTTCTCATCCACTTTGATAGCCTCATGATCGAGTATGTGTCCTAGATCGGGCTGATACTTCCTCTAAAGTTAAGGATGCAAGCTCTTAACATATCTTAATTTATCTCAACACCGCAAACAATTTTAAAACAATAACCACATCTGAAATTTCTTTTGAATGCTTGAGAATCTTCCTTCATGAAATCAAACAATACAAATCGAGGTTTTCAAAAGCATTCAACAACAACAGCAAGCTTTGAAATCATATGTCATTTCCATGTCAAAGCATTTTCAAATCACCAATGTGGAAAATCCTTTGAGTTCTTGAAAATTCCACCTTATGATATCAAATAATGTAAAATAGGGATTTCAAAGACATAGCAGTATAACAATGATAGTATTTGAAAATAGGTAAATCCCATATCGTTGAAACCAATTCACAAAATCAAAGCATGATACCAATTCCATAAAATTCATGATCACGTTTAAATTTCCAAATGTTTTTCGGAATTCACATGTAAAGCCTCGAGTCGCACTTACATCACGGCACGAAATAAAATATTTTATCAAAACCCATAGTAAAATTTAAATCGGTACGTTGGCAAAATTCCAATCTCAATCCCAACTCCAATGGGTCGGAACATTTTCTATAAAAAGTTCATAATTCTTTGTACGGTGTCACAGTACTCAAATTTTGATGAAATTCAAGAGATTTTCTAAAACAGTTCACAATCAAAATCTGCTTTTCGATTGAAGTTCAAAACTTGGAATGTATAGGTGATAATTTTCTCCAAAAACCATCAGCATTTCTTTGAAGTATTAAAAATCATAGTTCAGCGAGTCGATAATATTGGTCCCGTCGTAAAGATTTTTGGAAACTAAAAACTTTGAAATACCAAAATCCTAAGCCTTTCTTGAAATACCGAAATCAATGCATCGGCGAGTCATCAAACTCAATCCCGACCTTAAGATTTTCAAAGTAATTTACATGCAAAATCTTAGAGCTTTGAAAACATCCAAACTCAAGTATTTCCAATCTAACACACCATTTAGCCGAATCATTCCTATACCTTAGTCACCACCAATTCAAGCCTAGAATCATCAAAATCAGCACCACCAATAACTCATTTGGTTTAGTCCAACAAAGACATTCACTACACCTTCATTGCAACATGAATTCAAGCCTAAAATATAGCATCATCCCTTCGATTCAAATATCTATAGTCCTCCAAGACTTATTTAATTCATAGATCGACAATCCACCAAAATAAAACTTGTCTAGTTTCCACCGAATGATCATCACTTAAACTAATCACTCATCAAATCCACAATATGAACTTTCACCATTTCACCTTGGAAAGACTATAACCACAAGTGATCATATTTGCTAATTCCACCAGATCTTTTTCAAACTGAGATCATCACCTAAAATTAAAAGTTGATCATTGTCAATTAAACCTATTATTCTGACATATAAACCACAAATAATTTCATGTCTCATATGACCACTCAAACTCATGACTTCCAAGATCAATCTATACATACTAAATACCTTCATGAAATACATCAAGACTTCGAATGAAATCCTTAAATAGGAAGTCACTACTTAGCTCAAATGATCATAACTTAATCCTCAAATTTATAATTCACTTCTTAAGCCTTGCTTGCAGCACTACGCTTAGATGCTACGCATGTCCTTTAGGTACTTTAGAATATACCAAGATATCATCAGATGAAGACAATCACAATTTAATCCAAATAAAGCTTAAGTATCCTGTTCATTAAATCCATGAATGCAACTAAGGCATTCGTCAATCCAAATAGCATAACTAGGAACTCGTAGTGTCCATAGCGAGTCCTAAATGCGGTCTTAAGAATGTCTTCTTTCTTAATCCTTAGTCAATATCCTGATCTCAAGTCAATTAAAAACCAAGCTTCCTTGCAGTTGGTTGAATACGTCATCAATTACATGATTCAATTGCCTATTATCAAAGCACAACTGCATCAACCATCCTTCTTTCTCACAACAAGAGTTCTACAAGCTTAACCATGCTTCCTCTGTGCCACTCTGATAAAATTATCCCAGAAACACTACCTTTCCAGTTCAGTTCATAGTTCGGTTCACTCTTGTCCCATTTTGCCATTCTAGAAGCCTGCCAGGAGCCGCTCCTTGTTCAGGTCCTCTGACCTCGGCATCCACTCCCCGCCCTCATCAAACCGGGATGTTACAGGTACACCAGCTTTCGCTTGGTCCGAACCCAAACTACACATCTACTGAAGGGTCTCGTTTCAATAGGGATTAACTTACAGAGTTATTATCCGTTTTGGCTTATCCCATTCTTAGCCTCATGGTTTTATCCTTAGCGCACGGGCAAGTACTATCTCAGGAGATCATTCATCCTAGTCCATTGCTTATGGAGCTAGTCCATTCCTACAATGACATCAAAGTCATACATAACTATCACTATCAAGTCCATTTCTAGATCTCATTCCCCTAGGGTTATCTCACTTATCTCACATGCCAAAGTAGATAACAACATATCTTTCAGCGATGTAGAAATACGAAGAGGCATATCTAGAGATTTGTTCCTACTCCTCACAATCATCTATATTTTTCAGACACAAATGAATGCATGTCACTCACATCAAATAACGCATATACCTTCTTATCCCCCTATCAAAATCATACCTGAGATAACACTTTTGGAAGCTCCTGCTTCCTCTTGAGTGACCGCATACACCCTTCCTTGTGGTGGCGGCCTCTGTGAATTCCTTAGTGGATTTGGTTCAGCAGTACTTTGTTGTACCTGTCGCACCGAGCTGACATTCGGCTGCGACCTTCCTTGTGGACAATCTTTCTTAAAGTAACCTCTCTGCCCATAGCCAAAACATTTCAATCGATCATTACAGGGTCCTGGTCCATGTTGTCCACCACATCTCTGACAAATGTTACCTTGGTAGGGTACTCTTCCTAGAATCGGGCCACTCCTGACCTTTCTAGAATTCCCAAAATTATTCCTCTTCTTAGATTCCCAGGTCTGACCTTGACTAGGATAGGGTCTCTTATCCCTTCGAACATCATTAAAGGTCATCTGTCTCTTAGATTCTGATTGCTCTCTCACTAACTCTTGCTCCACCAACTGTGCCCTCTCATAAATCTCATTATAATCCCTTATATTCAAAGGCACCAGTTGTTTCCTAATATCAGTCCTTAATCCTTTCAGGAATCTCTTAGCCTTTTCCTCTCGATCCTCAACCAACCTAGGAGCATACCTAGACAATTCAGAAAATTTAGTCTCATACTGATCTACGGTCAGCTCCCTTTGTTCTAACTGAACAAATTCAGTGATCTTTCTATCCTTGGCACAATCAGAGAAATGCTTCCTATTAAAAGCCCTAACAAACTTATCCCAGTTCACATTAGTACCTGGTGGAAAGATCATATCCTTTGAGGCTCTCCACCAAAACTTTGCATTTCCCTCCAACTGGTACTCTGCTAAAACTATTCTCTCAGCATCACTGCAGTCCAACAACCGGAAAATTCGTTCCATTCCATCGATCCAATGTTCCGCCTCCTCAGGACTTCCCATCCCACTAAACTTAAGTGGTTTCAACTTTAGGAATTGTTCCACCAGTCCCTGAGGGCGACGTTCCACTCCGGGTTGTTGCTGCACTTGCCTTTCCATCAGATTTCCAATATTGGCCAATGCTTGCAGGATATCTTCCATTCGGGGTTCAGCCCTTGCAGCAGAGGCTTCAGCCCTCGATGGATGAGCACTTCCAGCTCGCACCATGACTTTCCTGCAATTTCCAAGCATTGCCTCAGGAATAATCTGAGACTCACTATCTCCATTCAAAGCAATTACTATTACTACTACTACATAAGTAACATATACATGTTACTGGTACCTAAAGACAACTCAAAACTAATTACTAGGGATCTACGAGTGAATTCTCGTCACCCATTATTCAATTATTCCGTTTTATTTCCTACGGTGTGCATCATTCTATCCTCATTTCCATCTGAGGCACCTTATCACTCCAAATAGACCATAGCTCTGATACCAAAACAGGCTGTGGCACCCCTCGACGGCCCCTGATCCGCTAGAGTCACCACAGTTTGCTTACCTTTCATTTTCCTTATTAACAACTCACTCTGATACCATTTTTAGTTGCAGCGGGTCCATACAACCATGGGGATTTACACATTTTTTTTTAATCGGTCCCTTGTGCAATTCATATAGCAGAAGCACATCCATTAACTCCCTTCTCTATATACAGAAACGATGCACACTTACTAAACATTTATAGGTAAAAGCCGTACACCTTTTATTTACTTAAATCAGATGGACATTGTTCATCGGTACATCAAAATGCCGTAGTCTTCTATATTCGGCTACACTCCAAAAGATGACTGATGTTTCCTCAAACAGTCATACACTTAAAGTCCATCGATCAGTGTCGGCGTCCAAAAGCTCCTTCCCTTGCTATCCTCCTCCTCACGGTTATATCCAACCGTTCAAACCATCTACTAATCTGAAATGTTGGTCCCCAAAAGGGGTGAGTACAACCACTCAGCAAATAAAGGAATCCAATAACCACTCAATGCATTATACAAGTCATACATGCATTGCAAGCATTACTTACCTTGAAGCCATGCGTAATACTATCATGCATCATTATAACAATTTATGTCATCATCATCATGACATCATCACATTACACATGTCATATCATATATCATCATCATTATCATCACCATGCATATCATCATGCATGTCATATCATCATCATTATCATGTATATCATCATGCATATCATCATGCATATCATCATCATCATCATCTTGCATATTATCATGCATATCATCATCATGCATATCATATCATGATCATCATGCATATCATCATGCATATCGTCATCATCATCATCTTGCATATTATCATGCATATCATCATCATCATCATCATCATCATCATCATGCATATCATATTATCATGGGTGATCATCGTTATTTCACATCACGTATCATTACCATCATCATGCATATCATCATGCATATCATCATGCATATCGTCATCATCATCATCTTGCATATCATCATGCATATCATATTATCATGGGTGATCATCGTTATTTCACATCACATATCATTACCATCATCATGCATATCATATTATCATGGGTGATCATCGTTATTTCACATCACATCACATATCATTACCATCATCATGCATATCATCATGCATATCATACCATATCATGCCATGAGTTAATTTTCATCTTTATCTTTAAATTTGATCACCACATCACCCTTCCTCGATTCATCAATTTTATCTCATAATTTACACTCGCATCTCATGCGAGAAAAACCTCCGGGCATGTATCCAAGATACAACCGGGCATCCGGCCCCCCACATTCCGGGCATCTTGCATCTCATCTAGCATCACGAGGAACCTCCGGGCATGTATCCAAGATACAACCGGACTTCCGGCCTTTACCCTTCTAGCCGGGCATCCCGCACCCCAATCCTGGTGTCGCGAGGAATCTCCAGGCATGTATCCAAGATACAACCGGACTTCCGGCCCCCCACATTCCGGGCATCCTGAAACTCTCAGGGAATCACTGGAATTACGCCACCAGGCGACCAGACAACATCCTCCACCACAACCTCTTTCTCATCCACATTTATCCTTTTATCTCAATTTAACATGGCAAATGGCATGGCATCAAACAAATCACACTTGCATTTCAATTCACATGTCATACACATGCCAAAACTTAATCACATATGCATTTCAACTTAATACATGTACAAAGACCTCATCACACAAGTGCCACACAAATGAAGTTGAATCCATGGCCAAATAAAAATCTATTTTATTTTATTTTATTATTTTATTATTATTTTATTATATTTATTTATTTCCATAAATAAATATTAAATTTAATATCTATGATTTTCCCAAAATCATAATATTCAAACAATCACTAAACAAATCATTAGGATCACAATTTCATACAAAATTCATGGCCAAATTGAATTTCTCATAATTCCACCATTTCCACGAAATAGCACCTTATATTCGGATAATGGCCAGACTTGCACAGTTTCCAAATAAATTCGATTAAAATACTCATATGGGCTTCAAAAATTAGGAAATTTTACAGGGTGATAGCCAACACATTTTCGTACCTTTTTCATTAAGAACTCTAAGCCAAATTCCTTTTAGATTAATTTATACAACCCTACGAAGCTTCTGGAACCACTACCGTGATGTCCAGAACACACTCCTCCGAAATTCTTAGTTTTCACCCATCAATTATCTTTCGTTTCTTCTGAAATTTGAGTATGTTATGTACCAAGGTGTCCTTTACAAGTTTCATGAAGAGATCTAGGCCAAATAACCAGATTATGGTCACCATTTTAGTCCATGAAGTCTCGGGATACTTCACCAGAACCATTCATCTCCAAGATCTAGCCGATTCACCAAGTTATACTTGTTATTTTTGCTTCAAATTTGAGTATGTTGTAGCTTAAGGTGTTTCCTACAACTTTCAAGAGACAACAAAGTGAGATCTCCAACATAAATCAACATGCAAACAAGAAATCGACAAGAGGTCAGTGAAAATTTCGTAGATCTAAGTCTCCGTATAATAGAACTTTTGACCCCTCAAATCTCCATCGTTTTCTACGAATTTTTAGTATGTCATAGTACAAGACGTCAGCTTCAACGTTCATGAAGACACCGAAGCCAAAATCGAATTCCAAACCCACATGCAAACTCGAACAAGCCACTGACTCCAACAAACCGAACGAGAACAGTCACACGGTTTACAAATAACCAACTCTTACCTTGGTTTTTCGCACAAATCACACCTAAAATCTAACATGCAAACACCACAACAAACATGCAAGGGAAGTTGTGGACTCCACTTGCGTTAAAGGTGAACAAACGACGAAGAACGGCGACGATCGGACGGCGAACGAACGGCACACCCCTCCGGCTCCGCCTCCTTCCCTCTCGGTTTCTCTCCCTTTCCCTCAAACTCTCTCTCTCGCACACCTCTCTCTTTGGACGACAGCCACTCCCTCTCCCTCTCTTTCTCTCTCTCTCTTTCTTTTTAGTGGCTTTTATATTGCATGTGGCCGCCCAAGATGGCCAATGGGGGCAGCCACACATTGCACAACCCCCATGCCACTTGGCATTTTTATTTTTGAATTTGCTTGGGCTTGGGCTTAGGCCCATCCGGCCACTCCCTTGGGCTGGTCGAAATCCTCCCCATGGCTTCCATTTGGGCCGGCCATTCGGCCCACTAGGCTTAGGCTAATGGGTCCAAGGCCCATTCCAAAAATAACCCTCTTTTCCCCCCTTTTTTTTTTTTTGAATTCCTTTCTATAAATATTTCCAAATTCAAATTTCATCTTGGCCAAAGTCTTTGGGCATTTTTGTTCATTGAAATTTAAATCATATGGCCAAGCATAGATTATTAATCTTATTAAATTTAAATTTCCACAATCACAAGCACAAATCATCAAATTTAAAAGACTAATGGCTAAAACATAAGCCATGTAAATTCTACCACCTAATTAACACACCTTATGGCTTGGCTTTGAATTTCTGGGATGCCACAGCTACCTCCTCTCCTTTGGCATTGGCTTGAAGTTGTAGAGCGAGGTCTTTCATTTTGTCCTCCAGGGTAACCGAAGATGCTTGTCCTGCATTCTTTATGGTTTGAATCTCACAGTCCAGAGCATAGATTTGGCCCCGCATTTCCAAAAGAACATCTAGAATATGACGAAAATCTGCAGAATTGTCCGTCTGTGTACTTGCATTTGCTTTCTCGGATGGAGTGAATGTAGACGATGGCGCTTCTGTATAGTCTTGCAGATTTGGTGTTGACGTATCGTGTCCTTCTTCAGGCAATTGAGAAGCTTGAAATTCTTCTGGATCTGCTGGAGATTGTCTTAGACCTTCACTATTGGCAGTATGAGGTGTGGACCTTTGCTCGCCAACTCCCCCTGTCTCTAGGACATCAAAAGGGGAAGAGTGATGATCATGCTCTTCTTGATTCTCCTTCTCTCCAGATTCAGCTGCAGACTTTTCTTGCTCTTCTTCTCCTTCTTCTTCAGCTTCTTTCTCCCTCTCTCGCTGCTCTTCTTCTTCTTCGTTCTTGGCTTGCTCCTCTTCTTCTCTCTGTTTCTTCTGATGTTCTGTCGATTGGGGAACAGAACGTCTGGTCCTTATCAAGGCAGTGATTGTGAGATCTTCCTCCTCATCCTCATCCTCCAAGATGAGAGTTCTCTTCTTTTTGGATGGGGCACCAATGGCCTCCTTCCCTTTTCTCTTTGAAGCAGACGGAACTGGAGTCTTCACTCTGAATTTCTCCATTGCCTTGGAAAGTTCTTGCAGACGCATCTTCGTTAACATCTTCAAACCTACCACCATCTTATCGCACGGTCAAACACAAAGTGTGTGTGGCGGTTCAATATTCATGTGTCTGAAGATCTTGGTCACCAGACCTGGGTAAGGCAATTGTCCCTTATCCTTCGACATTGCTCTGTACATGTGAAAGAGAATAGTGTGAGGAAGAGAGAACTTCATCCCTGAGTTGATTGCATACATCAATTTTGCCTCTGAATTAGACATCAGTCTTTGATGTAGACTTGGGCCTGATGCAATTGATCACAATTTTGTGTAGCACGATATTGATGGCATGCATCCTTGAATAGATGATTTTTCCTTCTGTATCTCTATCTTTGACAAGTTCCAATGAGGCACGAGCAACTGAGACTTTGATTGGTTGATAACGTCTTTGTTCAACTCCAATTATGTCCGCCAACATGTCCACGTCTAACACATACTCCTGATCTCGAACACTGAATGATATTCTATTCGCATCTATAAAGATGAGATTCGAATAGAAATACGCAGTCAGTTGTGCATAACCGTCTGTGGTATCAATGCAAAAACGTTCCAGTTGAAGCAGACTGAACTTCTCTCTTAAGTTCACATTAACAGCATCCAAGAAATCGAAATCAACACTCCTAGGGTTTATCACCCCTCGTTTCAGCAGTCTGAAAAACAAATTCTCCTGTTCCTTTGATTTGAATAACTCCATCCTCTTTCCCTTCACCTTTGTAGCAATACCCATTCTAGGTTGAAAATCACTGAACATTTTATCATCGTCGTTCCCATCAGTCAGATTCGGTCCCGACATATGAGGGTCACTGGGAATATTCGCAAGTGCTTCCTCTGCTTTACCTTTGGGAGCAATTCCCAAATCCTCCATTTTTTTCAGAAAGATATACTCATTCCCATAATGCTTATCTTTGAGAAAATCATCCACGTATTTCAACGAAGTCCCAGTACTTTTCAACGCACAGTAAAGTTTGTAAATAAACGAGGGTTTTTGGACTCTTACTGGGTCTGCTTCCTCGATTATCTCTTCCTCTGGTTGTTGACCCGCATCATGTGGGGTAGATGGCATTGAGTGACGTGGTGGAGAGTGAGTCGGGTTCTGTTGCTGACTCGATAATTCTTCCTCTTCGGTGAGATCGAAATGGGTAGGTCCCTCCTTCATCCTCTGTGGTCCCCTGTTCGCGATTCTTGAAGACTTCCTCGAAGAAGACATCCTTCCTTGTCGCTGAAAGATTCCTTTACTTGCTTTCCCAAGAAAAGATGACAACTTTCTCGAAGATGAACACGAAGTCGAAACCGGATTGGGAGGAGAATGCTTTTTAGGGTTTTGAAGGTTGAAAATGAAAATTGTATATATATAACTCAGTTTTGAAAAGGGAAGTTCAATCGGCACAAGGAAAGTGTACGAATACCTCTTTTCGAAATCAATAACTGCCAAAATTAATCCTTTTGAAAAGACAAGTTTTTTCGTTTTTCACGGAGACTATAAAATAACTGAACGAAAGATCATACCTTTTCGAGTTTAGATAAAATAACAACTTACAGTCTATAGCCTTCAATGTCTGAGTCTAAGAGATTTGAGTCTGATGATCATAAACTTTCTGAGTCTGAAGGTTGGAGAGTCTCTAGACTTTAACTTCTTCGAGCTTCAAAATGTGGAGTCTGGAACGGATAAAATCGAATTGATTTTTCTCCAAAGGCTTTGTGAATATATCCGCTAGTTGACTTTTTGAATCAACAAATTGAATCGAGATTTCTCCATTTTGAATATGATCTCTAATGAAGTGATGTCGAATCTCTATATGCTTTGCTCTTGAATGAAGAATTGGATTTTTGGTGAGATTAATTGCGCTGGTGTTGTCACATTTAATTTATGTGCATGAGTCTTCAATCCTAAAGTCTTGTAGCTGTTGTTTAATCCATAGAATTTGCGAACAGTAGCTTCCAAGGGCTACATACTCTGCTTCTGTTGTTGAGAGAGCTACAGTGCTTTGTTTCCTTGAAAACCAAGACACTGTCCTGCTTCCAAGCAACTGGCAAGTTCCTGAAGTACTCTTTCTATCGACTCTGCAGCCGGCTAGATCTGCATCTGAATATCCCAGAAGATTAAAGTCTCCCTTCTTAGGATACCAAAGACCAATGCTTGAAGATGAAGCAACGTATTTAATAATGTGTTTTGCAGCACTGAGATGGGATTCTCTAGGATCTGATTGAAACCTAGCACAGATGCAAACACACAACAAAATGTCAGGTCTAGAAGCAGTTAGATAAAGAAGTGAACCGATGATGCTCCTGTACAGCTTTTGATCAACCTTCTTCCATTTTTCATCTTTGTCTATCTTCAAAGAACTTGACATTGGTATATCAGTCTTCTTGCAATTTTCCAATCCAAACTTTTTGATAAGATCATTAGCATATTTTTCTTAGTAAATGAAAGTTCCTTCCTTCAATTGCTTTATTTGAAGACCAAGAAAGAATGTTAATTCTCCCATCATACTCATTTCAAACTCATCCTGCATAGACTTAGAAAATTTCTTGCATAGACTTTCATTAGAGGATCCAAAAATAATATCATCCACATATATTTGAACAAGTAAAAAGCTTTTGTTTTCCTTTTTGATAAATAAAGTAGTATCTACTTTACCTTTGACAAAACCATTCTGTAATAAGAACTTACTCAGTCTATCGTACCAAGCTCGAGGTGCTTGCTTTAAACCATACAAGGCTTTTTTCAGTCTGAAGACTAAGTCTGGCTTCTTTGGGTCTTCAAACCCAGGCGGTTGTTCCACATAAACTTCCTCTTGGATAAATCCATTTAGGAAAGCACTTTTGACGTCCGTTTGGAATAACCTGAAATTTTTGTAACAAGCAAACGCAAATAATAGATGAATAGCTTCTAACCTTGCTACAGGAGCGTAAGTCTCATCATAGTCTATTCCTTCTTCTTGCGTGTATCCTTTGGCCACGAGTCTTGCTTTATTTCGTACGACTTTTCCTTTTTCATTCATCTTGTTTCTAAACACCCATTTGGCTCCAATAACAGTTTTACCTTTTGGTTTAGATGTCAATTCCCAGACATTATTAATGTTGAACTGTCTGAGCTCTTCTTGCATGGCTTCGATCCAGCTTTCATCAGATAAAGCTTCTTCTATGCTTTTTGGTTCAATTTCAGAAATGAGAGCCACAGCACTAGACTCTTCACGTCTTTTGGATCTGGTTCGAATTCCTTCATTAATTTCGCCGATAATGAGATCTTTGGGATGACTGGACTTATGCTTCCAGTTACTGGTTGATTTGTCTGGATGATGATCTCTTTCTTTATTTGAATCTTCATGAACATATTGATGCTGATCTTCCAGAGTCTGAGACATTTCTTGAGTTGTGAGCTTTGGAAAGTCTGGAGCAGATTCAGACTCTTCATACTGAGTCTGACTGGATTCATCTTACGTAGAGTCTTGAAATTTGACATTCATTGACTCCTCCACTGACTGGCTCTTCTTGTTGTAGACTCTGTAGGCTTTGCTTGATGTAGAATATCCAAGGAAGATGCCTTCATCTGATCTTTCTTCAAACTTACCAACTTGATCCTTTGCATTTTTCAATATAAAGCATTTGCAACCGAACACATGAAAGTATGAAACAATGGACTTCTTACCTTTGAATAATTCATAAGGGGTTTTCTCAAGAATAGGTCTTAGGAAGACTCTATTGATAATATAGCATGCTTTTGTTAAAAGAGTTCTAGCCATTGACTTCAGCCCAAAATCGTGAAGAAATTTTACTTTCAATTAAAAGAGTTCTAGCCATTTCTTGAAGAGATCTATTCTTTCTTTCCACAACTCCATTTTGCTGAGGAGTGTATGGAGAGGAGAATACATGCTTAAATCCAGATTCATCACACAATTTTATAAAATCTTGATTTTCAAATTCTCCTCCATGATCTGTTCTTATACTTGAGATAACACATCCTTTTTCATTTTGAACATTTTTAGCAAATTTTTCAAAATACAAAAAGGTTTCTGACTTACTTGCAAGGAAATATACCCAAGTAAAACGAGAGTAATCGTCCATAATTACTAGGCAATATTTCTTACCTCCAATACTCTGGGTTCTGGTTGGTCCGAAGAGATCCATATGCAGCAACTGTAGTACATGATTAGTAGAGACATGATTTATTAGCTTAAATGAATTTCTTACATGCTTTCCCAGAATACATGGTGTGCATGGATCGGACTTTTGGTATGGTAATTTGGGTAGACCTCAAACAAGCTGCTTAGATGAGATTTTGGCTAATTGCTTCATATTGACATGACCAAGCTTTCTGTGCCATAAGCTCGCTTCATCTTGAATTGAGATTAGGCATTGTGATTCATTTAATTTCATGTCTAAGAGGTAGATATTTCCATGTCTTCGACCCATGAAAGACTGAGTAGAGTCTTTACTGATTCCAGAGCAAATTGCTTCTTAAAAGGAGATCTTGAAACCAGTATCACACAATTGGCTAATGCTGAGAAGATTATAGTTGAGTCCTTCCACTAGAGAAACATTGCTTATTGTGAGATTTCCAATTTTCACAGTTCCAAATCCCACAATGCTTCCTTTGCCGTTTCCTCCAAATGAAACATTTCCACCATTTACTTGAACAAGCTTTATGAAGCACTTTGAGTCTCCTGTCATGTGTCTTGAACATCCGCTGTCAAGATACCACTTTACCTTTTTCTTGATGGAGACCTGCATTGAAAAGAGAGTCTCAAGCTTTCTTTGGTACCCAAATTTTCTTGGGTCCTTTAATGTTAGTAGGATAAACATTATTAGGCCATACTTTCTTAACAGGCTTCCAAACCATAGGACACTCTTTTTCAAAGTGATCCTTCTTTGTTACACTTTGAACACCTTAGAGCATTTCGACCTACGAGACTTTACAAAAACTTTCTTGAAATGATTTTTGTAAGCCTCTCTCGACGGTCTTTTCTTAATTCTTTCTTTTACTTTAGGAAAATCAATCAAGGGAATTGTTTCTGCTGTCATGCCTAGACCGAGACTTATTGAAGTAAGGTCTTTGAACCGAAAGAACTTTTTCAAGCTTTTCGGATCCTATCGAAAATTTCTTTGAAATATTTGATAAGTCTGCTTTTAAGAAAACATTTTCTTTCAAAAGATTATCTTCTTTTTCTTTAAGAGTAGAAACATTCAAGTTTAAACTTTTAACTCTTTCTTCTAAAATGATTTCCTTTTGTTTTAGAGCTGAGTTTTCCTTTTTAAGTTCGGAAATCCTTTTGAGAGAAGTCTTAAGACTAAAACACAGTTCATCAATGTATTTAGAAACTTTGATAGGAATTTTAAAATCACTTACCTCAAATTCACATCCGAGTCGATCCAGAATACGAGTCGAGTCGAATGTGCCATCGACATATGTTAGCATATTCATTATCACTTTCTTCACATTACTATCACTCCGAGGTTTCGGCTTTGAGAGCTTTTCGAAACTTCTCAGCTTTTCCTATTTTCTTCTTCAGAAGAGGACAGTTGGGTCTGATGTGTCCCTTTTTCTTACATTCGAAGCAAATTATATCTTTGTTTGGTTCCTCATCATCAACAGACTTGGTCTGCTATCTCTGGAAATTTTGTTTCTTTGAGTTGAACCTTTTACCTTTTCTATTCATTTTTCTGAATCTTCTTATCATGAGAGCAAGCTCCTCGTCGTCCATATCATCTCCTGAATCTGTATCATCAGAATCATCATTTGATTTTAATGCAATGGATTTCTTACCTCTTGGATCTTCGTCTTTATTAATTCGTTCCACTTCATAAGACTGAAGAGTTCCAATTAGCTCGTCGACAAATAGAGGCATAATTCTTTGCATCTCTCTTATTGAAGTCTTTATATGATTCCAATCCTTGGAGAGTCCATGCAGTAGCTTGTTCACCTTCATGGGATCAGAAATTTTTTGTCCTTGGTTCTCAATACCATTGACAATATCTGTAAAACGACTAAACATGTCAGTTATAGATTCTCCTGGTTTCATTTTGAAGGCTTCACATTGACCGAGGAGAATGTTGATTCTGGTCTCCTTCACTCGATCTGTTCCTTCATAGGTGATATGTAATCTGTCCCATACTTCTTTTGCTGTAACACAAGAAGATATTTTGTTATATTCAGTTGGAGACAAGGCACAATATAAAGAGTAAATTGCTTTTGCATCGAGTGCTTGTCTCTTGTTTATCTCTTCCTGAGTCATTCTGCTGGTCTCAACAGTTTCTTTCCCTCTTTCAGAGACTGATGCAATAGTAGGAGTGATTCCTCTTTCCACAACGTCCCATTCCAGAGGATCCTTTGATCGTAGGAAAGCTTTCATCTTGTTCTTCCAGATGTTGTAATCATTTCCATCAAAGTAGGGTGGTTTGGTATTGCTTTGACCTTCCACCAGCCCTAGTGCTAGCATACTAGCCATGGATCTTTTACTCTGAAGTAAAACACTTCAAATAAAATAAGAACACGAGCTCTGATACAAATTGATATAGCTAGTACGAGTACTTAGAGGGGGGGTGAATAGGTATATAAAAGATTTTTCTTGATACTTTCTTGATAATTGCGCAATACTTAGACAGTTGAAGAATTTGCGATAAGTAATAATCAACGTAAGACTAAGTAAAGGAAAGAGAGAATTGAACACGCGGTTTATAGTGGTTCGGCTTGATTCAAGCCTACGTCCACTCTTCTGCACTGACAGCCAATTGGCTGGATTCCACTATGAACAAAGAGATGTTACAGTGTTGATCTTCCTTGATTTCTAGGTGTAGATGATCTACCACACTCGCTCAAGGTATCACCAAGTATGGACACTCTCTGTGTATACAATTTCGCTCAGAATGAATCGACTAATAATCAAGGTGCTTCAAACTCTGGAATTTTTCCATCGATCACGTTTTTTAAACAACTAGAATGTCTTCCTTTTTATACTCCTTTATGCCATCATATCCGTTGGCACTTTCCAAAGGAATTCCTCCAATCTACCTGTTAAACGGAATCAATCAAGAAGATGATTCGAGCTATTAAAGGAACCTGACGATAACCCATTAATCCTGTTCGCCCATACAATCAAGATCTTGGTTTCCAAGAATAGAACATTCAAAGAATATTCCGTCGACCATCGGATCTTCAATTGATCTTGATATGAACAAAAGAATAGGATTAAATCCTCAACCATATACTTCGGCTCTGGATTTCCTTCGTCACTGGATCAGAAAGACTGTCAATGAGAATAGTCTTGAGTCTTGAGTCTTGAGTCTTGAGTCTTGAATCTTGAGTCTGGTGATCAAAAAGTCTTCAGACTTTAAACTAGACGATCTGCAGATATCCAGACTAGACTGATAGAAACGTTTTGTCAGCTTCAAAATATTCTGGAAAGATTTCTCCAACAGGAACAATGTTCCAACCCTACTCAACCCTAAACATATATTGTTTACTTGCTTCATACCTATCTTTTAAACAGTATCAAGACCCGAAACAAGTATAATGCTTGTTTCGTGTTCGGGTCGTGTTCGGGTTGGGTCGGGTTGGGTCGGTTCGGGTTTTTTTGACACCCCTAGTCGAGCTTGCTGCCCTTCGATCTCTCTCGGTGTGTCTTTGGCCTTCCCTCCGACGGATCTATTTATAGGCAAGGGGGAGTCGGTTGACGGAGCCTTCGGCCACGGGTCCTCGCACGTCAACCGACCTTGGTGCGGTTGAACCAGCGTCTCCTCAGCCACCCACTTGCTCGCTTTGAAGGCGCATCTCGTCCGTTGCCAACCTACCCCTCCTCTCTCCGCCATAGGCCGTCCTTGCGCGTCACCGTTGTTGTGCGTGAGTTGTAGAGGCGGAAGAGGTAGGAGGAATCGGGCTTTGGGAAGAAAGGGCTGGGCCCTAGGCCCTTATGGGGGAAAAAGGAAGAAGAGGGGGAAGCTGGGCATGAAGGCCCAGCCCCCACAGGCCGCCCCTTTTTTTCTTTTTCTCTTTTTATAATTAAATTATCCAAAACAGTTAAGACCTAATTGATGCGAAAAATCATTTTTGTTAGGGCCGAATTGGTCCCTATTTTCTTATGCAATTTAATCCTAAATACTTAGTCAAAATTTAGGTGTCAACAGACCTATGTACTACGGTATCCACCATAGAAGGTTATTATCTATCACATGCGCCTAGTGTATTGTCATCGCATTTTAAATGAATGGAAAAGATGAAATGACGAAATGAGTGGAGAAGCCGGAGGTGCAATCCGTGAGTGTCTTGATTTGATTCATCTATGGCAGGTCCAGCCCTCGATAATTTTGGATGGTGCATCTGAAAGGCACATTCTTCTAAACGTACTTTAGTTGTAACATCTAAATGTTGGATGAGACAGCATTTTAAAAACAAGTTACAGGTGCTACGACTGTGATGCATTTGTTAAATACATTAGCTACAATACACAATTGCATAGTTAAAGCTACTGTAGGAAAGCAATATCAAATAGTCTTTTAAATTGGAAACTTAAATTATTATTCCTAGACAATAGCAACATCTGACCCCCTCCCCCCAAATTTATACACAATTAAGTTTGAAACTACTAGAACTCATTTATTTTAAACTTTATTTCTCCTCTCTTGCAATGCCACAGGGAGGGCGAGGAAATGTTTGCCTTGATTTGTATCTAGTTAACCGCATTTATGACAACCGTTAATCATATGAATCTCACATGGGCATTATATGTGAGATTTACACAATCTGATTAATTTGTTTTAAACTTTATCCCATCCCTATAATGCTAGGTTCCAAAAAATATCGGGATAATATTTAAAGGACTGTGCAACATCATTAGTGAAATGAAAAGAAAAATAAGGAAAAAGACATGATAAGGGTCTATATTGTTTCTTAGTAACTAATTGAGTGCCTGAACTTTCTTTTTATGTAATCAACTATTAATTTCTTGAATTTCGTTTAATGTGGTGTCTCCAGTATTATTGCCAAGTCATGCGCTTTTTTCCTTAACACGCTTATCCAACGCAATCGCTGATATGGCAGCATACCCAACGAAAATCATGCAAACTCAATTTAAAACAAAGGAAAATATTTCTTTCTTCTTTTCCTTTTCCATTTCTTTCTTTTTACTCCCTGCCCTCGTCGCCTTCTCCACCATCAACTTCCAAACCTGCCGCTTGCCGCCACCGTCAATTTCCAACGTTCTCGGCATTGTTGGGGACCAGCCCATCCCGTCGATGATTAAGGAAAAAAAAAGGTTGACAAGTTGCTTGGCCTGTTATATGTTAGAAACTTACCAACAGATCTTAAAAGTATACAATAATAATTACCAACTACATTAATAATCAACCATTCATTTTGATGGATTATTAATGGTTAAATTACTCACAATTATTCAAAATTGTGAACCTTAATTTGACCGATGTATCCAAATTAGTACATCAATGACTAGGCATGTCTATGTGTAAAATTTTTCACATTATTTAGCAATGTGCACTTGGGTGAAGGGAATAATACTTTTTGCATCTTAGCCGTGATTGTACTCCTTTAGTCCGTGAAGTGATATTTCCCACGACCCAAATCTTCATCAAAATTGGATTACATTTTTACCGCATGTCTTAACTGATCTCATCTCTTATCCAGAAGAAGCAAATTTTGAAATATGAGATCATGAATGTGACACCCCGAACCCTTCGCAGGTCGTCACCAGCGCCGGTGTTACACTTTATTCTCTTATTTGCCTTATCTTATACTTAAAACAAGCACCATTAATCACGGGCATTTTTTTTTTTTAAAGCGGTCCCAGCGCGACTCATAGCGGAAGCTAATTACACATCTCCATCTCTCCCCTTACTAACCATGATACAAATACACACCAGCTACACATCAGGATTTTATATACGAACATCGACACGTTATTTACATATTCTTTTAAGATGGGACTCCTTTCTCGGGTTGATACAAAACAAGAAAAGCGATGACTCTGCCATGTCCTGCCTAAAATCTCAAAAAGAAACTATCAACCCTCTACATCAAGCGCACAAGCTCCCATCAAAAGTGTCGATTATCTACATCAAAAGCTCGGCTCCTACTCATCGCGCATGAGTCTCACACCCAACCCGGTGCATCAGGTGGTGGCGGCGGCAACATCCCTCGCATCGCTCCATCCCGTCGAACGTGCACAAACAGGAACTCTTGTATGACAGGGTCCCCAGCCAGGCCGATATCATACATAACTAAGCATCGCACTCGGATAAACGTCAATCCGGGCACAGAGGGACAATCTATCTCCGTACACTCCACCTCAACATCAGACGGTAGACCGTAAAATACCCCACGCGAAACAGCAGGTAGCGGCATAGTGCTAATCTGAAATGTTATCCCCAAAATGGGTGAGTACAACCACTCAGCAGATAGGGAAATCCAATAACAACTCAGTGCACCATGCATACCATCATACAACGCAGGCATTGCTTACCTTTTTGATGTCAAGCGTATTCATGCATCATCATAGCATATATATCATCATCATGGCATCTCATATATCATTATCATCACATCATCATTAACCATGCATCACCATGCATATCACATCATCATTAGCCATGCATCACCGTGCATATCACATCACATCACATCATCATTAGCCATGCATCACCGTGCATATCACATCATCATTAGCCATGCACCACCATGCATATCACATCATATCATCATTAGTCATGCATCACCATGCATATCACGCCTTAGATCAATTTCCACTTTTACTTATCAATTGATCCCCACATTATCTTTTCTCAAATCATCAAATTCACCATCATCATCATCCCTTCGGGCAGAAACCTCCGACAGGGATCCCAGCATTCCAGCCATCTCATGGCCACTGGGCTTCCGGCCCCCCACATTCCGGGCATCTCGCATCTCAACTAGCATCATGAGGCATTCCCTTCAAGCAGAAACCTCCGACAGGGCTTCCGGCCTTTACCCTTCTAGCCGGGGATCTCGCACCCCAATCCTGGCATCGCGAGTCACTCCCTTCGGGCAAAAACCTTCGACAGGGCTTCCGGCCCCCCACATTCCGGGCATCCTGAAACTCCTAGGGAATCTCTGGAATTACGCCACCAGGCCACCAGACAACATCCTCCACCACAACCTCATTCTCATCCACATTTATCTTTTATCTCAATTTAACATGGAAATTTGGCATGGCATCAAACATATCACACTTGCATTTCAATTCACATGTCATGCACAAGTCATAGCTTAATCACATAAGTATTTCAACTTAATGCATGTACAAAGACCTCATCACACAAGTGCCACACAAATGGAATTGAATCCATGGCCAAATAAAAGTCTATTTTATTTTATTATTTCATTATTTTATTATTATTTTATTAATTTATTATATTTATTTATTTTCATAAATAAATATTTAATATTTATGATTTTCCCAAAATCATAATATTCAACAATCATTTATAGGATCACAATTTTATATAAAATTCGTGGCCAAATTGAATTTCTTATAATTTCACAATTTCCTCCAAAAACATCCTAAAATTCTCGAATTTAAACCCACTGCACAGTTTCCGAATAAATTCAATTAAAATATCCATTCGGTCTCCAAAAATTACGAAACTTTACAGGGTGATAGCCCACACACTTCTTTTTAGATTAATTTCCATAGCCCTACGAAGCTTCTGGAATCACTACCGCGACGTCCAGAACACACTTCTCCGTATTTCTTAGATTTCACCCATCAAATCTCTTTCGTTCCTTCTGAAATTTAAGTATGTTATGTAACAATGTGTCCTTTACAATTTTCATGAAGAAATCTAGGTCAAATAACCAGATTACGGTCACCATTTTAGTCCATGTAGTCTCAGGTGTCTCGGTACACCTCACCAGAATCAACCATCTTCAAGATCTAACCGATTCACCAAGTTATACTTGTTATTTTTGCTTTAAATTCGATTATGTTGTAGCTTAAGGTGTTTCCTACAACTTTCAAGAAGACAACAAAGTGAGATCTCCAACAGAAATCAACATGCAACCAAGAAATCAACAAAAGGTCAGTGAAGATTTCGCAGATCTGAGGTCTCCGTATAACAGAGCTTTTGACCCCACATATCACCATAGTTTTCCATGAAATTCGAGTATGTCATACTACAAGATGTTAGCTTCAACTTTCATGAAGACACCGAAGCCAAAATCGCACTCCAAATACACATGCAAGCTCGACTAAGATACTGACTACCACAAACCGAACGAAACAGTCACATAGCTTGAACACATCCAACCCTTACCTCGGTTTTTCGCCCAAATCTCACCTAAAACCGAACATGCAACCAACAAAACAGACATGCAAGAGAAGTTAAGGACCCCACTTGCCTCCAAGATGAACAAACAGCGATGAACGGCGGCGTACGGCGGTCGGACTAGGCGGACGTACGGCGGACGGACTCTCGGCTCCACCTCCTCTCTCTCGGTCCCTCCTTCCTTCTGCTCGAACACTCTCTCTCTCTCTCACCCTTTCTCGGCCAAATGATCAAGAAGAACCGGCCACTCTCTCTCCTAACCCCTTTTTATATCCCCTAAAGCCCATGATTAGCAATGATTAACTCACCTCATGTCCAACCAATGCATGCTCTCCTTTGTGCCACATGTTATTTCTATTTTTGAATTTAAATGGGCTTGGGCTTAGGCCCAACCGGCCATTCCCCCTTGGGCTGGTCGAATCCTCCCCTTGGCTTCCATTTGGGCCGGCCATTCGGCCCACTAGGCTTAGGCCAATGGGTCCAAGGCCCATTCGAATTTTCGATCCCTTTTTCCCTTTTTTTTTTTTGAAATTTCTTCTATAATATTTTTGAATTCCAATTTTCCATCTTGGCCAAAGTCTTGGAATATTTTTAATTATTGAAATTTAAATCATATGACCAAGCATTTAAATTTAAATTTCCACAACACAAGCAAAATTCATCAAATTAAAAGATAAATTGGCTAAAGCATAAGCCATAAAATTCTATCACCTAATTAAAGACATTTAACACACCTTAAGGCTTGGCTTTGAATTTCCGGGATGCCACAATGAATCAATAAACCGAGACCTCGGTTAATTTTGATACATCTTACATGAGAACCACATGATCTAACGGTTGAGATATATTGAGCTTACCCAAAGCCAATGTCTCTAATGATTTGTTGAACTCGTTTCAATTAAATAAATTAAATAACCATAGGTTTCTACTCCATATCAAATAAACACGAGAGCCTTAACTATAAAAGAATGCCTCCTACTCTTGCAGAGGAAGAGAATCCAACACATGAAAGCAAGTAGTGCGTGTCTACCGGTAGAATCTATCTTGCACATGAAAAAAGATATGTCCTTTATGATATTCAATGACTGCCTTTCAATCGTGGAGTGAATTATGGGCTAAGAAGAAAGCCCATGAGTTATTAGGGACTGCCAGACCTTGCTAGCTCAATTAGATAAGGTGGAAGTTTCTATTGCCCCCGTGAGGCTAATCAAGTTATGGGTTGGGTCACTAGTGCCCATTGAAATAGAAATCTCCCCATCGATTGATCATCCTTACCTTCTCACAGCCCATTTGGAATATTTAGTGGATAGAAACTTATATGTCTTCCTCTAATAGAGCCTTTATGATTGAACGAATGAATGTGCTTTCCGACAAAAAAATAAAAAATAAAAACCAAAAGACATAACAAAAGTGACTTTTCATGAGACAATCACCTTATTGGAAAAGTAGTGCGAATAATTTTAATTTCTTATTTTGTTTTCGGCATGGCGTATCATGATTTCGGTGGCTAAAGCGATGTATCGTTATTTCGAAAACCAATAAACGATTAGTCTTGGCTGGGAATGGGAAGAAAATAGTCCATTCTAGTTGAAAGAAAATGCAAATGCGGTATATCTTTGACTGGAAGCCAACTCAAAGTGTTGGAGAAAACTCCTTTATTGTTTTGAAGCTAACAAAACATTCCCATCGGTCTAGTTTGAAGACTTCCAGACCCAAGTGTTAAAGTCTGAAAAACTCCAGACTCTATCGTCAAGTCTGAAGACTGCCAGACTTAAGACTCAAAGTCTGCCCTCACTGACAGTTCCAGACAAAGAAAGAAGACTTATCCAGATGATGGATTATCTTCAAGGATTCAATTTGTATGTTTTTGGAAGACATTTTTGGTTGGATATATCATCATCAAGATTGATTATTGGAATCTACTCCGATTTGAAGATCCTTTGAAAGGCGAGCAAACTTGAAAGGTTCTACTTATGGAAACCAAAGATCTTGATTGTATCTAACCAAAAAAAAAAGAAAAAGATCTTGATTGTATGGGTGAATAGGATTAATGGGCTTTCATCACAAATCAATCAAGAACTCAAGATCACCTTAATTATTTATGTCCAACGGGTAAATTGGAAGAATTCCTTTGGAAAGTACCAACGGTCATGAAAGCATGAAGGAGTATTTAAGGTGAACTAGCTAGTTGTTCGAGATTGTGCATGAAAGAAGAATTTCAAAGTCTGAATCTCTGTAGTTCCTTGCTCTTTCATTCATTGAGCTTAAAATGTATAAAAAAGAGAGAAGCACATAGTGAGACTTTGTGAAGAGACTAAGTTGAGATTCTCCACTAAGGAAGTTGAAGATCATGAGCTGTATAATCTCTTTTGATTCATAGTGGAATCTAGCCAGTGGGCTGTCAACGCGGACAAGTGAATATAGGCTTGGATTAAGCCGAACCACTATAAACCTTGTGTTTAAATTCTCTTGCCCTAACCTCCTTATCTTATTCGTTGCTTTACTTAATTGCTTTATAGAATTGTTCAAAGCTATTTACATCCTGAGTTTATTATTATCATCCAAAGGCGATCTATTTTATTAAGTCTTGCAAAAAGGAAAATTTTTATATACACCTATTCAACCCCCCTTCTAGATGTGCATACTAGCCCTTTCAATTGGTATCAGAGCTTGGTACTCAGTTTATAAAAGTGTTTTTACTTTTGAGCTAAAGATCTATAGCTAGTATTTTGGCTCTAGGTTTGGTTGAAGGACAAAACAACACCAGACCTCCCTACTTTGATGGGAAGGAATACAAAGTTTGGAAAAACAAGATGAAGGCATTTCTAAGATCGAAAGATCCCTTGGAATGGGATGTGGTAGAAAAAGGAATCATTCCTAAAGCTACATCAACATCTAGGAAGGAAATTACAGATGCTGGAGAATTGACACAAGCGGAGATAACCAAGAGACAAACTCTTGATGCAAAAGCAATTTATTCATTATATTGTGCTTTATCTCCTACTGAGTATAACGGAATTTCATCTTGTGAAACAACCAAACAAGTCAGGGATATGTTACATGTCACCTATAAAGGAACTGATCGAGTTAAAGAAACAAAAATCAATATTTAACTCGGATAGTATGAAGTCTTCAAGATAAAACCAGGAGAATCCATCACTGATATGTTTAGTTATTTTACAGAAATTGTAAACCGTCTAGCATATCAGGGATAGCCAATCTCAGGACCAATAAAGGTCAATAAATTGCTGAGAGGACTCTCCAAAGACCGGAACCATGTGAAGACCTCTATAAAAGAAACCCAGAAGATCATGCCTCTTTTTGTAGACGAATTGATTGGCACACTTTAATCATATGAAATAAAGTAAATCAATGAGGAAGAAGATCTCAAAGGTAAGAAGTCAATTACTTTAAAATCTAACGATGATTCGAATGATACAGACTCTGAAGACAACTTGGATGATGAAGAGCTAGCACTCATGATAAGGAGATTCAGAAAGTTAAGCAGGAAGGGAAAAAGGTTTAATTGGAAGAATCAGGGAAATCAAAGATTTCAAAAGAAATCAAATGAGGATAATGAGACCAACAAAGATGTGATTTTCTTTGAATGTAAAAAAAATGGGCACATCAGACTCGACTGCCCTTTGTTGAAGAAAAAGAAAGAAAAGTAGAGAAATTCAAGAAAGCTCTCAAAGCAGAGACACGGAGCGATACAGAATGCGAGGAAAGTGATGAAGAGTATGCAAACATATGTCTGATGGCAAATTCAGAATCAAACTCAGACTTTGAGATAGATTCAAATTCAGATTCAGACTCAGACAGTGAAGTTGAGATTAGTAATTCTAAAATTCTTGTTAAAGTCTCAAAATATATAGATGAACTTTATCTTAGCCTCAAGACATCTTTTAAAAGGATTTTCGAGCTAAAGAAGAAGAATTCCAAACTGAAGCAATAGGAAATCTCTTGGAAAGAAAAATTTGAAAAACTAGACAAGAGTTTTGTTGATTTGAAAGAAAATGCAAACTCTCTTTCAAAAGAAAATACATTTTTGAAAGAAGACATTTCAAATATCACAAAAAGGTTTTCAATGGGATCTGAGAAGTTGGAAAAGATTCTTTCAATTCAAAGACCTTATTTCAACAAATCTGGTTTGGGAATGACATTTGAAACCATTGCTTTAATTGATTTTCCAAATGTGAAGGAAAGAATCAAACAAAGACCTACAAAAACCTTTTATATGAACCATTTTCGAAAGGCTTTTGTAAAACCTGTTGGTCAAAGTGCTCTCAAATGTTTAAAGTGTAACAGCTCAGAACATTTCGAGAAGGAATGTTCTAAGGATTGGAAACCTGTTAAGAGAGATTGGGCAAAGACTGTATTTCTTACTAACTCCCATAGACCCAAGAAAGTGTGGGTATCAAAGAAAGCTTGAGTTCTTTTTATGATTGCATGTCACTATCAAGAAAAAGATTAAATGGTATTTGGATAGTGACTGCTCAAGACATATGACAGGAGATTCAACCTGTTTTATAAAGCTTGTGCAAGTAAAAGGAGGAAAAGTGTCTTTTGGTGGAAACAACAAAGGAATGATTGTTGAATGTGAAACTGTGAAAATTGGAAGTCTCACAATCAACAATGTCTCATTAGTTGAAGGTTTGAATTATAATTTTTTAAGCATTAGTCAACTATGCGACACTAGATTCAAGATTAATTTCCAAGAAGACATATGTTCGGGAACCAATAAAGATCTCTCTCAATCCTTCACTGGACGAAGACATGGGAATATTTATCTTCTAGATATAAAATTAGAAAGCTCTCAATGTCTAATATCCATTCAAGATGAAACAAACCTTTGGCATAGAAAGCTTGGCCATATCAACATGAAGCAGATTGCTAAGATCTCCTTTAAAAAGCTTGTTCGTGGACTGCCCAACCTGAAGTATCAAAAATCTGAATTTTGCACACCATGTGTGTTGGGAAAATATGTTAAAAGTTCTTTTAAACCAATAAATCAGGTTTCCATTAATTGTTTCTTGCAGCTTTTGCATATGGATCTCTTTGGACTAACCAGAATTCAAAGCATTGGTGGAAAGAAATACTACCTAGTAATTGTGGATTACTATTCTCGTTTTACATGGGTATACTTCCTGGTAAGTAAGTCTGAAGTATTCTCTTACTTTTCCAAATTTGCCAAGAAAATGCATAATGAAAAGGAGTATGCCATTACCAAAATACGTACAGACCATGGAGGTGAGTTTGAAAATCTAGACTTTGCAAAATACTGTGATGACTCTAGTCTTCAGCATGTTTTCTCTTCTCCAGATACTCCAGAGCAAAATGGGGCTGTGGAAAGAAAGAATAGATCTTTGCAGGAGATGGCTAGAACACTCTTAATAGAGAATAATATTTCATCTCGATTTTGGGCTGAAGCAGTTTCAACATCTTGTTATATTATAAACAGAGTATTCTTAAGGCCCATTCTAGAGAACTTATGAGTTATTTAAAGGAAAGAAGCCAATTGTTTCTTAATTTCATGTGTTTGGTAATAAGTATTTTATTTTAAAGAATGCAAATGATCGAACTGGTAAGTTTGAAAAAAGATCAGACGAATGATTTTTCCTTGGATACTCAACTACAAGCAAAGCCTACAGAGTATACAACAAGAAAACTTAGTCTGTGGAAGAACCCATGAATGTCAAGTTTCAAGATTTAATGCAAAATCAACTGGATCATACTCATCTTGAAGAACTTGAATCTGCTCTAGATGTTGCAAAATCTAATTCCCCCAAAGTGGTTCAGACTCTTGAAGTTCAACATCAAGATGAACCAGAAGATTCAACTGAAACAGAAGATCAGCAGATTGACAAATCAATTAGCAATTGGAAGCATAAGTCAAGTCATCCCAAGGAACTCATCATTGGCAACATTGATGAAGGAGTTTGCACCAGATCCAAAAGGCATGAAGAGTCTAGTGCTCTAGCACTTGTTTCCAAGATCGAACCCAAAACTATAGATGAAGCCTTGGCTGATGAAAGTTGGATTGAAGCTATGCAAGAAGAGCTCAAACAATTCAGCATCAACAATGTTTGGGAGTTAACTCCTAAATTTAAAGGTAAGTCTATTATTGGAATTAAATGGGTTTTCAAGAATAAGATGGATGAGCAAGGAAAAGTGATTAGGAACAAAGCAAGACTTGTGGCCAAAGGATATACGCAAAGAGAAGGGATAGACTATGACCTATGCACCAGTAGCAAGGTTAAAAACAATTAGATTATTACTTGTTTTTACTTGCTATAAAAATTTTAAGCTATTCCAAATGGACGTGAAAAGTGCATTCCTAAATGGATTTATCCAAGAAGAAGTTTATGTGGAACAGCCGCTTAGTTTTGAAGATCCAAGAAAGCCATTCTCGGTCTAAAGACTGAAAAATGCCTTTTATGAATTAAAGCGAGCACCTCGAGCTTGGTATGAAATGTTAAGTAAATTTCTAACTTAAAATGGATTTGTTTAAGGAAAAGTAGATATTACCTTATTTATCAAAAGAGAATGTAAAGATTTTCTACTTGTTTAGATTTATGTCGATGATATTATATTTGGTTCACCTAATGAAAATCTGTGTAAGAAGTTCTCTAGATGCATGCAGGATGAATTCGAAATGAGTATGATGGGTAAGTTAACCTTCTTTCTGGGATTACAAGTTAAACAATCCAAGGAAGGAATTTTCATTCACCAAGAAAAGTATGCAAAAGGATCTCATCAAGAAGTTCAAGATGGAGAATTGCAAAAAGACAGAGTCACCTATGTCAAGTCCTTCAAAGTCGGATAAAGATAAAGAAGGAAAGAGTGCAGATCAAAAGCTATATAGGAGCATTATTGGTTCACTTCTTTACCTTATTGCATCTAGATCTAACATTTTGTTTAGTGTTTATATCTATGCTAGATTCTAATCAAATCCCAAAGAGTCTCACTTCACTGTTGCAAAGCGCATTATCAAATACATTGCAACAACTTCAAAGCTAGGTCTATGGTATTCCAAAGAATGAGACTTTACTCTCCTTGAATTTTCAGACGCAAATTTAGCAGGATGTAAAGTGGACAGAAAGAGTACTTCTGGTACATGTCAACTGCTTGGTAACAAGCTGGTATTATGATTTTCGAGAAAACAGAGTACCGTAACTCTTTCAATAGCCGAAACAAAATATGTGGCTCTTGGAAGTTGCTGCTCTCAAATCTTGTGGATACGACAACAACTAAGAGACTTTGGAATTGAAGAATTATGCATCGAGATCAAATGTGACAACACCAACGCCATTAATCTCACAAAGAATCCAATTCTTCATTTAAGGGCAAAGCAC
Organism: Eucalyptus paniculata subsp. matutina; assembly: GCA_017140255.1. Lineage (NCBI taxonomy): Eukaryota > Viridiplantae > Streptophyta > Magnoliopsida > Myrtales > Myrtaceae > Eucalyptus > Eucalyptus paniculata. The sequence continues at coordinate 58,744,573 of CM029437.1, forward strand.
ATAGAGATTCGACAACATTTTATTAGAGATCATGTTCAGAATGGAGAAGTTGTGATTCAATTCATTGACTCAAATAATCAACCGGCATACATAATTACAAAGCCACTAGAGAAAAGCCATTTTGAGTCTATTTGCACCAGACTGAATATCATATCTTCTATCGAATATAGTTTGAAGGTGTTCGAGACTCAAAATTACTAAGAGTTACGACTGTAAGTTAATTCTTTCAAAAATGCATAAGTTTTTATCTTTAGATGTTTTTTCGAATTTGTATATTGATATGTCAAATTGTCTCTTGCCTATTTTATTTTTAGAATTTATCTTTACAAGATTTGAATTGATGACAATTTTTCATTTTCAAAAAGACAGTTTTTCATTTTTGAAAAAGGCAGCTTTTACTTTTTTCTTTGTGATGCTTCGTACACCCCGATTTACCTGTTATAAATGATGTAGCTAGTATAAACACCTAGAGGAGGGTGAATAGGTGTAAAAATAATTTCTCGAGATACGAAAGCAATACTAGGCAACCGATAGAAAGTAAGTACTCTTTTGCTTAACCAAAATGAATTACGATCAAAGTAACGTAAAGCGTAGGGAAGAGAAGATTAAACACAAGGTTTATAGTGGCTCGGCTTATCCCAAGCCTACATCCACTCTTCCGCACTGACAGCCTATCGACTGGATTCCACTATGAACAAAAGAGATGTTACAGCACAGCTTTTCCTTGATTCCACAGTGTAGATGTTCTACCACACTTCCTCAAGGTTTCTCACAAATATAAACTCTCTTTTGTGTACAAGTTTTTGCTCAAATGAATTGACTAAATAACAAGGAGCTTCAGACGTTGGAATTCTTCTATTGTGCACTTCTCGAACAACTTAGAACGTCTTCCTTATATACTCCTTTACGTCAGCATACCTGTTGGCACTTACCAAAGGAATTCCTCTAATCTACCCATTGGACGGAATCAATTAGGAAGATCATTCGAGCTATTAAAGGAACATGTCGATAGCCCATCAATCATGTTCGCCCATACAATCAGGATCTCGGTTTCCATAAGTAGAACCTTCCACGAATATTTTGCCAATCAACGGATCATTAATCTTCGAATCAATCTCGATCAATTAAAAGGATTTCGTTATGTCATATCCAGCCAATAGATTTTCTCCTGTCGATAAGGTCATATCCTTAATAAAACATCCAGTTCTGGACAGCCTTTTTTCAACGGATTAATAACTATCAATGAGAATAGACTTTGAATCTTGAGTCTGGCTATCCGGAGGTCTTTAGACTTTAAATAGCAGAGTTTGCAAACCTTCAGACTAGACTGATGGAAAAGTTTTGTCAGTTTCAAAACATTTCAAGAAGATTTCTCCAACAATCTCCCCCTTTTTTATGGTGACAAAACTTTCCTACAGATTTGGATAACTTTGACCTGCAAAACATTTCTCAAACAAATATACATATCTTATAAAGATAAATGGCTAAATGAATAACACTAGAATCTGCAACCACATAAAATAGGTTAGTCTTGAATATGATAAAGCCATCCATAAGACATCAATAGCAGTCAATAGCAGTCAAATCCAAATTCACATCCAGACACAAAATTAAAGTCAAATATCAAATCCAAATCAAACAATCCAAACGATTAAAAATTCAAAGTTTGATTCAAATCTTTCTCCCCCTTTTTATCAGCATTAAAAAGGTTGAGAAGAAAATGGAATAAAGTCAAGATTGCTTGGGAACGTGGACAAGCTGGAAATCTCCCATGGACTGAACGATCCCTTCGAGCCTTTTCAAGTCTTCTTTCAGTTGTGCAACCTCCTCACCCTTAGCATTAGCCTGAATCTGAACAGAGAGGGCTTGGATCTGATCTTTCAAATAAACTGAAGAAACTTGACCTGCATTCTGCAAGCTTTGAATCTCGCATCCCATAACATAAATTTGACCACGCATCTCCAAGAGAATATCCATAATTCTGCGAAAATCTGCTGAGCTGTCGGTCTGCGTTCTTTCTTCAGCACGATCTGCAGATGATGGCATATTAGAATAATTACGCAGATTTGGCGATGAAGCATCATGTTCTTCTTCAGGAAAAAGAGAGGCATGAATGTCTTCTAGGTCGGTTGGAGAGCGGTTGACTCCCTCACTGGTAGTAGTTGACATCCCTCTTTTCTCATTATCTCCCCCTGTTTCTATGCCTTCAGGTGGGGAAGAGTGATTTTCAGGCTCTCCTTCCTCTTGATTCATTCTCTCTTCTTCTTCTTCTGCTTCTTTTTCGCCAAGTGCTCTTTCTTCTTCTTCTTTTTCATCCCTTGCCTCCTCAGCATCCTTTTCTTCTGCTTCTCTCTCCTCTGCTTCTTTCTCCTTTGCTTCTTTCTCTTCTCTTTCTTGAGTCCTCTGTTCTGAGTCTTTCACTCGAGCAAAACGGCTCAGATGTTTCAACGCCATTGCAGAGATGGTGATGTCTTCCTCATCATTTTCATCTTCAACGATGAGAGCTCTCCTTTTCTTGGATGGAGCAACCATGGGCTCCTTTCCTTTTCTTTTTGATGCAGAAGAGATTTGATGAGACTTTACAGGAGTCTTCTCCTTAAATTTCTCCAACGCCTTACTTAGCTCCTTCAAACGCATCTTGGCCACCATTTTCAGTCCTACCACCATATGATCACACGATCGAGTACAAAGAATTTGTGGAGGCTGAATGTTCAGATGCCTAAATAACTTCGTCACAAGACTTGGATAAGGAAGTTAACCTCTGTCTTTCACCACTGCTCTATACATGTGGAACATGACAGTGTGAGGAAGAGAAAACTTTTTCCCAGTGAGAATGGCATACATCAGCTTTGCCTCTGAACTTGAAACATCAATCTTGGAAGTTGATTTCGGTCTGAGGCAATTGATCACAATCTTGTGAAGCAGAATGTTGAACGCACTCATCCTTAGGTAGGAAATCTTTTCCTTTGTTCTCTTATCCTTAACAAGTTCCAATGTAGCATGAGCAATAGAAACTTTGATCGGTTGATATCTTCCTCTCTCAACCCCTAACACATCTGCCGGCATATCCATATCCACTACAAAGTCTTGATCTTTGACACTGAAAGAGAATCTATTCGCATCCAAGAAACTAAGATTCGAATAGAAATAAGCAGTTAATTCAGTGTAAGCTTCTGTGGTCTCAGAATAGAACTGCTCAAGTTGAAGAAAACTAAACTTTTCCCTCAAGTTCACATTTACAGCATCCAGAAAATCAAAATCCACACTCCTAGGGTTTATCACCCCACGCTTCAGCAATTTTGAGTATAGATCCTTATGTTCCTTCGATCTAAACAACTCTCCCATTTTTCCTCAATTTTCTGCCACAATACCCATCCTCGGTTGAAATTGGTTGTACAATTTTTCATCATCATTCCCATCTATCGGATTAAATCCCCAATCACGAGGATCACTTGGGATATTTGCAAGGGATTTTTCTGCCACCCCTTTACGAGCAATTCCCAAACTTTCCATTTTTCGCAAAAAGATATATTCATTCACATATCCTTTGTCTTTAAGAAAATCATCGACGTAGTTCAATGGAGTACGAGTCCCTTTTAAAGCACGATAAAGCTTATAAATAAAGAGGGCCTTTGAACTCTTACAGGATCTGCGTCTTCAATGATTTCTTCCTCTTGTTGATGACCAACATTTTGAGGACTAGATGGTGGAGAATGACGCTGCTGAGAATGTTGTGGGCTCTGTTGCTGATTTGGAGCCGCTTCTTCCACGGTGAGATCGAAATGAGTAGGCCCCTCACTCATTTGCCGTGGTCCCCTGCTTGTGATCCTCGAAGACTTTCTTGAAGACGACATCTTTCTCACTCTTTGAAAGATTCCTTGCTTGATTTTCCCAAGAAAAATGACAACTTTTTTGAAGATTAGGCAAGAGAAGAAAACATGAATGGAAGATCGGTTCCTTTTAGGGTTTTTTGGAGTGTAAAGCGAAGAAGAAGCAACAGTGCATAATCGGTTAAAAAGGGGGGCATACGGAACGTCATAAAGGAAGGTGAAAAGATGCCTTTTTAAAAGAAATAACTGTCTTTTTTCCAAGAAAATGTTCATTTCAAAAAATAACTTCTTTTTCAAAAGGAAACATTGCAATAATCACGTCAATTAAAGATAGCAACAATAACTGTCTTTGTTTGCCTGAGTCTGAGAGTCTCTAGACTTTAACTTCTTCAAACCTCAAAATGTCGAGTCGGAGCGAATAATTTCAAATTGATTTTTCTCCAAAGGCTTTGTGAATATATCTCGCCGAGTTGGTTCTTTGAATCAACATACTAAATCGAAACTTCTCCATTTTGAACATGATCTCTAATGAAGTGATGTCGAATCTCTATATGCTTTGCTTTTGAGTGAAGAATTGGATTTTTGGTAAGATTGATTGCACTGGTGTTGTTGCAATTAATCTTCGTGCATGAATCTTCAATTCCAAAGTCTCTTAGCTGTTGTTTTATCCACAGAATTTGTGAACAGCAACTTTCAAGAGCTACATACTCTGCTTCTGTTGTAGAGAGAGCTATTGTACTCTGCTTTCTTGAAATCCAAGATACTGTCCTGCCTCCAAGTAGTTGACAGGTACCCGAGGTGCTCTTTCTATCAACTCTGCAACCGGCTAGATCTGCGTCTGAGTATCCAAGAAGAGTAAAGTCTCCTCTTTTAGGATACCATAGGCCGATGCTTGAAGTTGAAGCAATGTATTTAATAATACGCTTTGCAGCATGTAAATGAGATTCTTTAGGGTCTGCTTGAAATCTGGCACAAATGCAAACACTAAACAAAATGTCAGGTCTAGAAGCAGTAAGATAAAGAAGTGAGCCAATGATACTCGTGTATAGCTTCTGGTCGACTTTCTTTCCTTCTTCATCTTTGTCTATCTTCAAGGAACTTGACATTGGTATTTAAGCCTTTTTGCAATTGTTCAGACCAAACTTTTTGACGAGATCATTAGCATATTTTTCTTGATGAATAAAAGTTTCTTCCTTCAGTTGTTTCACTTGAAGCCCGAGAAAGAAGGTTAACTCATCCATCATGCTCATTTCAAATTCATCCTGCATAGTCTTAGAGAATTTCTTGCACAGACTTTCATTAGGAGATCTGAATATAATATCATCGACATATATTTGAACTAGCACAAAACTTTTGCTTTCTCTTTTGATAAATAGAGTAGTGTCTACTTTACCTTTCACAAAACCTTTTTGAATTAAAAACTTACTCAGCCTGTTGTACCAAGCTCGAGGTGCTTGTTTTAAGCCATATAAGGCCTTTTTGAGTCTGAATACTGAGTCTGGTTTCTTTGGGTCTTCAAACCCAGGTGGTTGTTCCACATAGACTTCCTCATGGATGAATCCATTTAGGAAGGCACTTTTGACATCCATTTGGAATAACCTGAAATTTTTATGACAAGCAAATGCAAATAATAAACGAATTGCTTCTAACCTTGCTACTGGTGCATAAGTCTCATCATAGTCTATCCCTTCTTCTTGCGTGTATCCCTTGGCCACGAGTCTTGCTTTGTTTCTTACGACCTTTCCTTTCTCGTCCATCTTGTTTCTGAAAACCCATTTAGCTCCAATAACTTATTTACCTTTCAGTTTAGGAGTCAATTCCCATACATCATTGATCTTTGAATTGCACGAGCTCTTCTTACATGGCTTCAATCCAGCTTTCATCAGATAAAGCTTCATCTATGCTTTTGGGTTCTATTTCAAAAATAAGAGCCACAGCACTAGACTCTTCGCGCCTTTTGGATCTTGTGCGAATTCCTTCATTAATGTCGCCAATGATAAGATCTTTGGGATGACTGGACTTATGCTTCCAGTTGCTGGTTAATTTGTTAGAATGATGATCACTTCCTTCACTTGAATCTTCAATAGTCACTTGTTGCTGGTCCTTCAAAGTCTGAGCTGCTTCTTGAGATTTAGACTTTGTAGAGTCTGGAGCAGGTTCAGGTTCTTCAAGATGAGTCTGAATAGATTCATTTTGTATAGAATCTTGGAATTTGACATTCATTGATTCTTCCATAGTTTGAGTCTTTTTGTTATAGACTCTGTACGCTTTGCTTGTGGTTGAATATCCAAGGAAAATGCCTTCATCTGACTTTTCTTCAAACTTACCAACTCGATCATTTGCATTTTTCAGTATAAAACATTTGCATCCAAACACATGAAAATATGAAACAATATGCTTCTTTTCTTTGAATAATTCATAGGGGTTTTTTTTCTAGAATATGCCTTAGAAAAACTTTATTGATAATATAACATGCTGTAAAAACTGCTTCATCCCAAAAACGTGAGGAGATGTTGCTTTCAATTAGAAGAGTTCTAGCCATTTCTTGAAGCGATATATTCTTTCTTTCCACAACTCCATTTTGTTCTGGAGTATATGGATTGGAGAACAAATGCTGAAAACCAGATTCATCACAAAACTTTGTAAAATCTTGATTTCCAAATTCACCTCCATGATCTGTTTTTATACTTGAAATAACATATCATTTTTGGTTTTGAACCTTTTTAGCAAATTTTTCAAAGTAAGAGAAAGTTTCAGACTTACTTGCCAGGAAATACACCCAAGTAAATCGTGAGTAGTCATCCACGATTACTAGGCAATATTTCTTACCTCTAATGCTCGTGTTGGTTGGTCCAAAGAGATCCATATGCGAAAGCTGCGGTACACGGTTAGTGGAAACTTGATTTATTGGTTTAAAGGAATTTCTTACTGTTTTCCCAATATGTATGGTGTACATAGGTCAGACTTTTGATATGATAAATTGGGTAGACCACGAACAAACTTCTTTGTTGAAATTTTGGCTATCTGCTTCATATTGATGTGCCCAAGCTTTCTGTGCTATAAGCTTGCTTCGTCTTGGATTGAAATTAAACATTGCGATTCATCCTGTTTCACATCCAAGAGGTAGATATTTCCATGTCTTCGTCCCATAAATGACTGAGTAGAGTCTTTACTGGTTCCTGAACATATACCCTCTTGAAATTAGATTTTGAAATCGGTATCACATAGCTGACTAACACTGAGCAGATTGTAGTTGAGTCATTCAACTAAAGAAACATTGCTTATTGTGAGGTTTCCAATCTTCATAGTTCCAAATCCCACAATTTTTCCTTTGTTGTTTCCTCCAAATAATACTTTTCCACCATTTACTTGAACAAGTTTTATGAAGCAATTTGAGTCTCCTATCATGTGTCTTGAGCATCCACTATCCAGATACCATTTTACCTTTTTCTTGATAGTGACCTACATTTAAAAAAGAAACTCAAACTTTCTTTGGTACCCATCTTTTCTTGGGTCCATTCGTGTTAGTATGATATGCGGTTTTTGCCCATACTTTATTGACAGGTTTCCAAACCATAGGACATTCTTTTTCAAAATGATCTGCACTATTGCACTTTGAACATCTGAGAGCATTGCGACCTACTAGTTTTACAAAGGTCCTTTTTAAAATAATTTTTGTAAGCATCTCTTGAAAGTCTTTGTTTGATTCTTTCCTTCACTTTAGGAAAATCAATTAAAGGAATGATTTCAGCATCATTCCCAAACCAGATTTATTGAAATAAGGTCTTTGAACGAAAGTATTATTTCTAGTTTCTCGAGATCCTATCGAAAATCTTTTGGAAATATTTGAGATATCATTTTTCAAGAATGCATTTTCTTTTGAAAGATTATCTTCACTTTCTCTAAGAGAAGAAACATTCATATCTAAACATTTCACATTTTTTTCAAAATATTTTCTTGTTGTTTTAAGGCAGAATTTTCCTTTTTGAGTTCGGAAATCCTTTTAAGAGAAGTCTTAAGACTAAAACACAACTCATCAATGTATTTAGAAACTTTGATAGTGATTTTGAAGTTACTTACCTCAAATTCACTGTCTGAATCTGAGTCTATCTTGGAGTTTGAATCTGAATCTGATTGTGCCATCAGACATATGTTAGCATAATCATCATCACTTTCTTCACATTCTGTATCACTCCAGGTTTCTGCTTTAAGAGCCTTTTGATACTTTTCAGCTTTTCCTTTCTTCTTCCTCAGAAGAGGACAGTTGGGTCTGATGTGCCCCTTTTTCTTATATTCAAAGCAGACTACATCTTTATTTGATTCATTATTTTCAACAGACTTAGTCTATTGCTTTTGAAAACTTTGTTTCCTTAGATTGAATCTTCTTCCTTTTCTGTTCAGCTTTCTGAATCTTCTTATCATGAGAGCAAGCTCCTCATCGTCCATATCGTCTTCAGAATCTACAACATCAGAATCATCATTGGATTTTAATGCAATGGATTTCTTACCTTTAGGGTCTTCGTCTTCATTGATTCGTTCCACTTCATAAGACTAAAGAGTTCCAACCAACTCATCAACAGATAGTGGCATGATTCTTTGGGTCTTTCTGATTGAGGTCTTTATGTGATTCCAATCCTTGGAGAGTCCACGCAGTAGCTTGTTTACCTTCATGGGATCAGAAATTGGTTGACCTTGATTTTTAAGACCATTCACGATATCTATAAAACGACTAAATATGTTAGTTATAGATTCTCCCGATTTCATTATGAAGGCTTTGTATTTGTTGGAGAAATCTTTCCAGAATATTTTGAAGCTGACAAAACGTTTCTATCAGTCTAGTCTGGATATCTGCAGATCGTCTAGTTTAAAGTCTGAAGACTTTCTGATCACCAGACTCAAGACTCAAGACTCAAGACTATTCTCATTGACAGTCTTTCTGATCCAGTGACGAAGGAGATCCAGAGCCGAAGTATATGGTTGAGGATTTAATCTTATCCTCTGGAGAAGATCTTTTTGGTTGGATAAATATAACGGATTCTTTTGTTCATATCTAGATCAATTGAAGATCCGATGGTCGACGAAATATTCTTGGAATGTTCTATTCTTGGAAACCAAGATCTTGATTGTATGGGCGAACAGGATTGATGGGCTATCGTCAGGTTCCTTTAATAGCTCGAATGATCTTCTTGATTGATTCCGTCCAACGGGTAGATTGGAGGAATTCCTTTGGAAAGTGCCAACGGGTATGATGGCATAAAGGAGTATAAAAAGGAAGACGTTCTAGTTGTTTGAGTACGTGATCGATAGAGAAATTCTAGAATCTGAAGCACCTTGATTATTAGTCGATTCATTCTGAGCGAAATTGTATACACAGAGAGTGTCCATACTTGGTGATACCTTGAGCGAGTGTGGTAGATCATCTACACCTAGAAATCAAGGAAGATCAACACTGTAACATCTCTTTATTCATAGTGGAATCCAACCAATTGGCTGTCAGTGCAGAAGAGTGGACGTAGGCTTGAATTAAGCCGAACCACTATAAACCGCGTGTTCAATTCTCTCTTTCCTTTACTTAGTCTTACGTTGATTATTAATTATCGCAAATCCTTCAACTGTCTAAGTATTGCGCAATTATCAAGAAATTATCAAGAAAAATCTTTTATATACCTATTCACCCCCTCTAGGTACTCGTACTAGCTATATCAATTGGTATCAGAGCTCGTGTTCTTACTTTATTTGAAGTGTTTTACTTCATAGTAAAAGATCCATGGCTAGTATGCTAGCACCAGGGCTGGTGGAAGGGCAAAGCAATACCAGACCACCCTACTTTGATGGAAATGATTTCAACATCTGGAAGAACAAGATGAAAGCTTTCCTACGATCAAAGGATCCTCTGGAATGGGACGTTGTGAAAAGAGGAATCACTCCTACTGCTGCATCAGTCTCTGAAAGAGGGAAAGAAATTGTTGAGACCAGCGGAATGACTCAGGAAGAGATAAATAAGAGACAAGCACTCGATGCAAAAGCAATTTACTCTTTATATTGTGCCTTGTCTCCAACTGAATATAACAGAATATCTTCTTGTGTTACAGCAAAAGAAGTATGGGACAGATTACATATCACCTATGAAGGAACAGATTGAGTGAAGGAGACCAGAATCAACATTTTCCTCGGTCAATATGAAGTCTTCAAAATGAAACCAAGAGAATCTATAACTGACATGTTTAGTCGTTTTACAGATATTGTCAATGGTCTTGAGAACCAAGGACAAAAAATTTCTGATCCCATGAAGGTGAACAAGCTACTGCGTGGACTTTCCAAGGATTTGAATCATATAAAGACTTCAATAAGAGAGACGCAAAGAATTATGCCTCTATTTGTCGACGAGCTGATTGGAACTCTTCAGTCTTATGAAGTGGAAAGAATTAATGAAGACGAAGATCCAAGAGGTAAGAAATCCATTGCATTAAAATCAAATGATGATTATGATGATACAGATTCTGAAGATAATATGGACGATGAGGAGCTTGCTCTCATGATAAGAAGGTTCAGAAAACTGAATAGAAAAGGAAGAAGGTTCAACTCAAAGAAACAAAGTTTCCAAAGATAGCAGACCAAATCTGTTGATGATGAGGAACCAAACAAAGATGTAGTCTGCTTCGAATGTAAGAAAAAGGGACACATCGGACCCAACCTGTCCTCTTGAAGAAGAAAAGAGGAAAAGTCGAGAAGTTTCGAAAAGCTCTCAAAGCCGAAACACGGAATGATACGAGAATGTGAAGAAAGTGATAATGAATATCCCAACATATGTCGATGGCACATTCGGACTCGGACTCGGTCTGGATCGGACACGGACAGTGAATTTGAGGTTAGTGGTTTTAAAATTCCTGTCAAAGTCTCTAAATACATTGATGAACTGTGTTTTAGTCTTAAGACTTCTCTCAAAAGAATTTCCAAACTTAAAAAGGAAAACTCAGCTCTAAAACAAAAGGAAAACATTTTAGAAGAAAGAGTTAAAATTTTAGACTTGAATGTTTCTACTCTTAAAGAAAAAGAAGATAATCTTTTGAAAGAAAATGTTTTCTTAAAAACTGACTTATCAAATATTTCAAAGAAATTTTCGATAGGATCCGAAAAACTTGAAAAAGTTCTTTCAGTTCAAAGACCTTACTTCAATAAGTCTGGTCTAGGCATGATAGCAGAAACAATTCCCTTGATTGATTTTCCTAAAGTAAAAGAAAGAATTAAGAAAAGACCGTCGAGAGAGGCTTATAAAAATCATTTCAAGAAAGTTTTTGTAAACTCTGTAGGTCGAAATGCTTTAAGTTGTTCAAAGTGTAACAGTCAGGATCACTTTGAAAAAGAGTGTCCTATGGTTTGGAAGCCTGTTAAGAAAGTATGGCTTAATAATGTTTATCCTACTAACACCAAAGGACCCAAGAAAATTTGGGTATCAAAGAAAGCTTGAGACTCTCTTTTAAATGCAGGTCTCCGTCAAGAAAAATGTAAAGTGGTATCTTGACAGCGGATGTTCAAGACACATGACAGGAGACTCAAAGTGCTTCATAAAACTTGTTCAAGTAAACGGTGGAAATGTTTCATTTGGAGGAAACGGCAAAGGAAGCATTGTGGGATTTGGAGCTGTAAAAATTGGAAATCTCACAATAAGCAATGTTTCTCTAGTGGAAGGACTCAACTATAACCTTCTCAGCATTAACCAATTGCGTGATACTGGTTTCAAGATCTCCTTTTAAGAAGAAATTTGCTCTGGAATCAGTAAAGACTCTACTCAGTCTTTCATGGGTCGAAGACATGGAAATATCTACCTCTTAGACATGAAATTAAATGAATCACAATGCCTAATCTCAATTCAAGATGAAGCAAGCTTATGGCACAAAAAGCTTGGTAATGTCAATATGAAGCAATTAGCCAAAATCTCATCAAGACAGCTTGTTCGAGGTCTACCCAAATTACCATACCAAAAGTCTGATCCATGCACACCATGTATTACGGGAAAGCGGGTAAGAAATTCATTTAAGCCAATAAATCATGTCTCTATTAATCATGTACTACGATTGCTGCATATGGATCTCTTCGACCAACCGAACCCGGAGTATTGGAGGTAAGAAATATTGCCTAGTAATTGTGGACGATTACTCCCGCTTTACTTGGGTATATTTCTTTGCAAGTAAGTCAGAAACCTTCTCGTATTTTGAAAAATTTGCTAAAAAGGTTCAAAATGAAAAAGGATGTGTTATCTCTAGTATAAGAACAGATCATGGAGGTGAATTTGAAAATCAAGATTTTACAAAATTGTGTGATGAATCTGGATTTAAGCATGTGTTCTCCTCTCCATATACTCCTCAGCAAAATGGAGTTGTGGAAAGAAATAATAGATCTTTTCAAGAAATGGCTAGAACTCTTTTAATTGAAAGTAAAATCTCTTCACGATTTTGGGCTGAAGCTGTTTCAACAGCATGCTATATCATCAATAGAGTCTTCTTAAGACCTATTCTAGAAATAACCCCTTATGAATTATTCAAAGGTAAGAAGCCCATTGTTTCATACTTTCATGTGTTCGGTTGCAAATGCTTTATATTGAAAAATGCAAAGGATCAAGTTGGTAAGTTTGAAGAAAGATCAGATGAAGGCATCTTCCTTGGATATTCTACATCAAGCAAAGCCTATAGAGTCTATAACAAGAAGAGCCGGTCGGTGGAGGAGTCAATGAATGTCAAATTTCAAGACTCTACGCAAGATGAATCGATCGAGACTCAATATGAAGAGTCGAATCGCTCAGAGACCTTCCAAAGCTCACAACTCAAGAAATGTCTCAAACTCTGGAAGACCAGCATCAAGATGTTCATGAAGATTCAAATAAAGAAAAAGATCATCATCCAGATAAATCAACTAGTAACTGGAAGCATAAGTTCGGTCATCCTAAAGATCTCATTATCCATGAAATTAATGAAGGAATTCGAACCGAGATCAAAAGACGTGAAGAGTCTAGTGTTGTGGCTCTCATTTCTGAAATTGAACCAAAAAGCATAGAAGAAGCTTTATCGATGAAAGCTGGATCGAAGCCATGCAAGAAGAGCTCAGACAGTTCAACATTAATGATGTCTGGGAATTGACATATAAACCAAAAGGTAAAACTGTTATTGGAGCCAAATGGGTATTCAGAAACAAGATGAATGAAAAATGAAAAGTCGTACGAAATAAAGCAAGACTCGTGGCCAAAGGATACACGCAAGAAGAAGGAATAGACTATGATGAGACTTACGTTCCTGTAGCAAGGTTAGAAGCTATTCGTTTATTACTTGCGTTTGCTTGTTACAAAAATTTCAGGTTATTCCAAATGGACGTCAAAAGTGCCTTCCTAAATGGATTTATTCAAGAGGAAGTTTATGTGGAACAACCACCTGGGTTTGAAGACCCAAAGAAGCTAGACTTAGTCTTCAGACTGAAAAAAACCTTGTATGGTTTAAAGCAAGCACCTCGAGCTTGGTACGACAGACTGAGTAAGTTCTTATTACAGAATGGTTTTGTCAAAGGTAAAGTAGATACTACTTTATTTATCAAAAAGGAAAACAAAAGCTTTTTACTTGTTCAAATATATGTGGATGATATTATTTTTGGATCCTCTAATGAAAGTCTATGCAAGAAATTTTCTAAGTCTATGCAGGATGAGTTTGAAATGAGTATGATGGGAGAATTAACATTCTTTCTTTGTCTTCAAGTAAAGCAATTGAAGGAAGGAACTTTCATTTACCAAGAAAAATATGCTAATGATCTTGTCAAAAGGTTTGGATTGGAAAATTGCAAAAAGACCGATATATCAATGTCAAGTTCTTTGAAGATAGACAAAGATGAAGAAGGGAAGAAAGTTGATCAAAAGATGTACAAAAGCATCATTGGTTCACTTCTTTATCTTACTGCTTCTAGATTTGACATTTTGTTGAGTATTTGCATCTGTGCTAGATTTCAATCAGATCCTAGAGAATCCCATCTCAGTGCTGCAAAACGTATTATTAAATACGTTGCTTCATCCTCAAGCATTGGTCTTTGGTATCCTAAGAAGGAGACTTTAATCTTCTAGGATATTCAGACGCGATCTGGCCCATTTGCGAGTCGATAGAAAGAGTACTTGAGAACTTGCCAGTTGCTTGGAAGTAGGACAGTGTCTTGGTTTTCAAGGAAACAAAGCACTGTAGCTCTCTCAACAACAAAAGCAGAGTATGTAGCCCTTTGAAGCTGCTGTTCGCAATTCTATGGATAAAACAATAGCTACAAGACTTTGGGATTGAAGACTATGCACAGAAATCAAATGTGACAACACCAGCGCAATCAACTCACCAAAAATCCAATTCTTCATTCAAGAGCAAAGCATATAGAGATTCGACATCACTTCATTAGAGATCATATTCAAAATGGAGAAATCTCGATTCAATTTGTTGATTTAAAAGGTCAACTAGCGGATATATTCACAAAGCCTTTGGAGAAAAATCAATTCGATTTTATCCGTTCCAGACTCAACATTTTGAAGCTTGATGAAGTTAAAGTCTAGAGACTCTAAACCCTCAAACTCTAATCTCTCAGACTCTAAATCCTCAGACTCAGACATTCATGGATATAGACTGTAAGTTGCTATTTTATCCAAACTCGAAAATGTACGATCTTTTGTTCAGTTATTTTATAGTCTCCGTAAAAATCGAAATCTTGTCTTTTCGAAAGGATTAATTTTGGCAGTTAATGATTTTAAAAAGAAGTGTTCGTACACTTTCCTTGTGCCGATTGAACTTTCCTTTTTCAAAACTGAGTTATATATACAGTTTTCGTTTTCACCCAATCTTCAAAACCCTAAAAAGCATTCTCCTCCCAATCCGATTTCTATTCCGTGTTCATCTTCGAGAAAGTTGTCATCTTTTCTTGGGAAAGCAAGTAAAGGAATCTTTCAGCGACAAGGAAGGATGTCTTCTTCAAGGAAGTCTTCAAGAATCACGAACAGGGGACCACAGAGTATGAAGGAGGGTCCTACTCATTTTGATCTCACCGAAGAGGAAGAATTATCAAGTCAGCAACAGAGCCCGATTCACTCTTCACCACGTCACTCAATGCCATCTACCCCACAAGGTGCGGGTCAACAACCGGAGGAAGAGATAATCGAGGACGCAGACCCTGTAAGAGTCCAAAAACCCTCTTATATTTACAAACTCTACCGTGCATTGAAAAGTACAGGAACTCCGTTGAATTATGTGGATGATTTTCTCAAAGATAAGAATTATGGGAATGAGTATATCTTTCTGAGAAAAATGGAGGATTTGGGAATTGCTCCCAAGGGAAAGGCCGAGGAAGCACTTGCGAACATTCCAAGTGACCCTCGTATGTCGGGACCGAATCCGACTGATGGGAACGATAATGATAAAATGTTCAGTGATTTTCAACCTAGAATGGGTGTTACTGCGAATGTGAAGGGAAAAAGGATGGAGTTGTTTAAATCGAAGGAACAGGAGAATCTGTTCTTCAGACTGCTGAAACGAGGGGTGATAAACCCTAGGAGTGTTGATTTCGATTTCTTGGATGCCGTTAATATGAACTTAAGGGAGAAGTTCAGTCTGCTTCAACTGGAACGTTTTTGCACTGATACCACAGATGGATATGCGCAATTAACAGCATACTTCTATTTGAATCTTAGCTTCTTAGATGCGAATAGAATGTCATTCAGTGTTAGAGACCAAGACTATGTGGTAGACGTGGACATGTTGGCGGACATAATTGGAGTTGAACGAGGACGTTATCAACCAATCAAAGTCTCGATTGCTAGTGCCTCATTGGAACTTGTCAAAGATAGAGATGTAGAAGGAAAAATCATCTATTCAAGGATGCGTGCCATCAATATCGTGCTGCACAAAATTGTGATCAATTGCATCAGGCCCAAGTCTACATCAAAGACTGATGTGTCTAATTCAGAGGCAAAATTGATGTACGCAATCAACTCAGGGATGAAGTTCTCTCTTCCCCACAATATTCTCTTTCACATGTATAGAGCAATGTCGAAGGACAAGGGACAATTGCCTTACCCAAGTCTGGTGACCAAGATCTTCAGACACATGAATATTGAACCGCCACACACACTTTGTATTCGACCGTGCGATAAGATGGTGGTAGGTTTAAAGATGTAAACGAAGATGCGTCTGCAAGAACTTTCCAAGGCAATGGAGAAATTCAGAGTGAAGACTCCAGTTCCGTCTGCTTCAAAGAGAAAAGGGAAGGAGGCCATTGGTGCCTCATCCAAAAAGAAGAGAACTCTCATCTTGAAGGATGAAGATGAGGAGGAAGATCTCACAATCACTGCCTTGATAAGAACTAGACGTTTTGTACCCCAATCGACAGAACATCAGAAGAAACAAAGAGAAGAAGAGGAGCAAGACAAGAACAGAGAAGAAGAAGAGCAGCGAGAGAAGGAGAAAGAAGCTAAAGAAGAAGGAGAAGAAGAGAAAGAAAAGTCTGCGGCTGAATGCGGAGAGAAGGGGAATCAAGATCTGAGAAGAGCATGATCATCACTCTTCCCCTTTTGATGTCCTAGAGACAGGGGGAGTTGGCGAGCAAAGGTCCACATCTCATGCTGCCAATAGTGAAGGTCTAAGACAATCTCCAGCAGATCCAGAAGAATTTCAGGCTTCTAAATTGCCTGAAGAAGGACACGATACGTCAACACCAAGTCTACAAGACTATACAGAAGCGCAATCGTCTGCATTCACTCCATTTGAGAAAGCAAATGCAAGTACACAGACGAACAATTCTGCAGATTTTCGTAGTATTCTTGATGTTCTTCTGGAAATGCGGGGCCAAATCTATGCTCTGGACTATGAAATTCAAGCCATAAAGAATGCTGGACAAGCATCTTCAGTTACCCTGGAGGACAAAATGAAAGACCTCGTTCTACAACTTCAAGCCAATGCCAAAGGAGAGGAGGTAGCTCAACTAAGGGAAGACTTGAAGAGGCTAGAAGGCGTAGTCCAGTCCATGGGAGATTTCCAAATCGTGCGCATTCCCAAGCATACCTGACTCCTTTCTCACCTTTTTAATGATGACAAAAAGGGGGAGAAGCAATTTGAACCAACCAACCAACTTTAAACTTTGACTTTAAATTTGTTTTTGTGGTTGAATATGTTTTTTTTTTAGTATGACTTGAGTGAACTTGGGTGTGAACTTGAATTTGACTGAATTGGCTGTTGATTTTGATGCTTGACTGTTTGCATTTATATCAAGTGTTGTTATATGGTATTACTCATGAAAGACTAACCAATTTTCTGTGGATGCAAAGTCTGGTTGTTTTATTAATCTATATGAGATAGCCATATTACTTGAGAAATGTTTTTGCAGGTCAAAGTGGTTCAAATCTACAGAAAAGTTTTGTCACCATAAAAAAGGGGGAGATTGTTGGAGAAATCTTTCCAGAATATTTTGAAGCTGACAAAACGTTTCTATCAATCTAGTCTGGATATCTGCAGATCGTCTAGTTTAAAGTCTGAAGACTTTCGATCACCCGGACTCAAGACTCAAGACTCAAGACTATTCTCATTGTGATCTTTCGATCCGTGTGACGAAGGAGATCCGTGAGCCGAAGTATATGGTTGAGGATTTAATCCTATCCTCCTCGGAGAAGATCTTTTTGGTTGGATAAATATAACGGATTCTTTTATTCATATCTAGATCAATTGAAGATCCGATGGTCGACGAAATATTTTTGGAATGTTCTATTCTTGGAAACCAAGATCCTGATTGTATGGGCGAACATGATTGATGGGCTATCGTCAGGTTCCTTTAATAGCTCGAATGATCTTCTTGATTGATTCCATCCAACAGGTATATTGGAGGAATTCCTTTGGAAAGTGCTAACGGGTATGATGGCATAAAGGAGTATAAAAAGGAAGGTGTTCTAGTTGTTTGAGTACGTGATCGATAGAGAAATTCCAGAGTCTGAAGCACCTTGATTATTAGTCGATTCATTCTGAGCGAAATTGTATACACAGAGAGTGTCCATACGTGATGATACCTTGAGCGAGTGTGGTAGATCATCTCCACCTAGAAATCAAGGAAGATCAACACTGTAACATCTCTTTGTTCATAGTGGAATCCAATTAATTTGCTGTCAGTGCAGAAGAGTGGACGTAGGCTTGAATCAAACCGAACCACTATAAACCGCGTGTTCAATTCTCTCTTTCTTTTACTTAGTCTTACGTTGATTATTACTTATCGCAAATCCTTCAACTGTCTAAGTATTGCGCAATTATCAAGAAATTATCAAGAAAAATCTTTTATATACCTATTCACCCCCTCTAGGTACTCGTACTAGCTATATCAGTATTGACCGAGGAGAATGTTGATTCTGGTCTCTTTCACTCGATCGGTTCCTTTATAGGTAATATGTAATCTATCACAGACTTCTTTAGCTATAACACAAGAAGATATTCCGTTATATTCAGTAGGTGATAGAGCACAATATAAATAATAAATTGCTTTTGCATCAAGAGCTTGTCTCTTGATTATCTCTTCCTAAGTCATTTGACTAGACTCCACAGTATCTTTTCCTCTTTTTGAGACAGGTGTAGCTTTAGGAATGATTCATTTTTCTACAACATCCCATTCTAGAGGATCCTTTGATCTTAGGAACGCCTTCATCTTGTTTTCTTATATGTTGTAATCATTTCCATCAAAGTACGGTGGTCTGGTATTGCTTTGCCCTTCTACCAGCCCTAGAGCCAACACACTAGCCATGGATCTTTAACTCTAAATTAAAACACTTCAAACAAAGTGAGTACACAAGCTCTGATACCAATTGATGTAGCTAGTATAAACACCTAGAGGGGGGTGAATAGGTGTAAAAACAATTTCTCGAGATACGAAAGCAATACTAGGCAACCGATAGAAAGGAAGTACTCTTTTGCTTAACCAAAATGAATTACGATCAAAGTAACGTAAAGCGTAAGGAAGAGAAGATCAAACACAAGGTTTATAGTTGTTCGGCTTATCCCAAGCCTACGTCCACTCTTCCGCACTGATAGCCTATCGGCTGGATTCCACTATGAACAAAAGAGATGTTACAGCACAACTTTTCCTTGATTCCACAGTGTAGATGTTCTACCACACTTCCTCAAGGTTTCTCACAAATATAAACTCTCTTTTGCGTACAAGTTTTTGCTCAAATGAATTGACTAAATAACAAGGAGCTTCAGACTTTGGAATTCTTCTATCGCGCACTTCTCGAACAACTTAGAACGTCTTCCTTATATACTCCTTTACGCCATCATACCTGTTGGCACTTACCAAAGGAATTCCTCCAATCTACCCGTTGGACGGAATCAATTAGGAAGATCATCCGAGCTATTAAAGGAACATGTTATACAATCAGGATCTCAGTTTCCATAAGTAGAACCTTCCACGAATATTTCGCCAATCAACGGATCATTAATCTTCGAATCAATCTCGATCAATTAAAAGGATTCCATTATGTCATATCCAACCAAGAGATCTTCTCCAGTCGATAAGGTCATATCCTTAAGAAAACATCCAGTTCTGGATAGCCTTTCTTCAACGGATTAGTAACTGTCAATGAGGATAGACTTTGAATCTTGAGTCTGGCTGTCCGGAGGTCTTCAGACTTTAAACAGCAGAGTTTGCAAACCTTCAGACTAGACTGATGGAAACGTTTTGTCAGCTTCAAAACATTTCAAGAAGATTTCTCCAACAATAAATACTATCGATTGTCATCTTCGTTTTCACTCTCAAACCCTAGAATACAAAACTCTCACTTGCTTTCACTTTCACTCTTGCTTAATCCAAAAGATTTCATCTTTTTCAAGCAAGTACAATAATTTCTCCCTTAGAATGACAATGTCTTCAAGAAAGTCTTTGAGAATCGCAAGCAGGGGACCACAACACATGTCTGAGGGTCTTACTCAATTCGATCTGACCAATAAAGATGACTCTCCTCAACAGTAGCAACTGAGTCAACAACAACATTCTCAACAGCATCAGTCGCCTCCATCGCCTTAACCAAAAGAAGAAATAGTGGAAGATATTGAATCTGTAAGAATGCTAACACCTAAATTTGCTTTCAAGCTTTATTCTAAGTTGAAAGAAGGAGGTACTGCTATGTCCTTGATCGATGAATATTTGAGAGAGAGAGGTTACAAGAATGAAACGTTATTCTTGCGCGATATGGAGAAGTTGGGCATTGCAGAAAAAAGGGATGGTTGAAAAGACTTTTGTCAACTTTCCTAGTGATCCACGTTTTGGCACGTTTAATCAACTAGAAGGAAAGGATGATGACGAAAGGATGTTCACACATTTCCAGCCTAGGATGGGAGTAGCTGCAAATGTTGGTGGTGATGGAGCAAGTCTATTTCGATCGAAGGACCACAATAAGGTTTATTCAAAATTGATGAAGAGAGGGGTTATGAACCCTAGAAGTGTTGATTTTGATTTTGTTGATTTTGTGCAAGTAAATTTGAGGGAGAAGTTTGCACTTCTTCAATTGGAGCGTTTTTGTTCTGAGTTTACAATTGCTTATCTGGAGCTCACAGCCACTTCTATTCGAATCTATCATTTTTGGATACGAATAGATTCTCTTTTATGTAAATGCTAGTACGAGCACCTAGAGGGAGGTGAATAGGCACGAAAACAAATTTTGCAGAATATAGTGTAGAACTTTACTTTTAACCTGAGTCTAGTTAATAGTAGACTTTGAAGAAAAATTAAACTCTAACAATTAAATAGAGTTTCGAACAAAGTAAAAGAGTTTAGGGAAGATAATAAGAACACAAGATTTATAGTGGTTTGGCTTAATCCAAGCCTACATCCACTCTCCTGCACTGACAACCCACCGACTGGATTTCACTATGAATCAAAAGAGTCGTTACAGTATCACGTCCTTAATTCCACAATGTAGAGACTCTGCTACACTTCCTCAAGGCCTCACAAATGTATAAACTCTCTTTTGAGTACAAATTTACGCTCAACAATTGAATCGGTAAAGAACAAAGAGCTTTAAACTTTGGAATTTATCTATCACGCACACACTCGAATAACTAGAGCGTCTTCCTTATATACTCCTCCATGCCTTCATAACCATTGGCACATTCCAAAGGAGTTCTTCTAATCTACCCGTTGGACAGAATCAATTAGGGAGATCTCGAGTTACTTAAGGAATGTGACAATAGCCCACCAATCCTGCTCGCCATACAATCAGGATCTAGGTTTCCATAAATAGAACCTTCCAAGTATGCTTCGCCATTCAACGGATCCAAATTACCCAAATTAATCAAAAATGAATAATAGATTCTGAAATTCTATCTCCAGCCATGAGATCTTCTTTAGCCGTTCGAATCAAATCCTTAAAGAAATATTCAATTTTGGATAAGTCTTCTTCGATGATCTAGAAACTATCAATGAGGGTGGACTTTAAATCTTGAGTCTGGCAGTCCAGCGGTCTTCAGACTTTGACGAAAGAGTCTGCAAGTCTTCAGACTAGACTGATGGAAACGTTTTATCAACTTCAAAACAAATAATGAAGTTTTCTCTAATAATCTCCCCCTTTTTGATGGTGACAAAACTTACTTGCAGATTTGGATAGCTCATAAAAGATAAATGGATTATGATAAAGATAGTATCAAATCTGCATCCATAGGAAATGAGTTAGTTCTGTAAAAACAACTATCTTTGCCATGAATACCAACAACGCTTAAAATACTGCAAGCATTAAACAATCAAACAACCAAACCAAAAACATAGTCCAAACCAAACTAGTCACAACTAAACAAAAGTAAAGTCAAATAATAAAGTCAAATCTGCACCAACTTCTCCTCCTTTTTGTCAGCATTAAAAAGGTAGAGACGAAATGAGAATTGGGTAAAATTAAGATTGTTTTGGAATGCAAACAAGCTAGAAATCTCACATCCACTTGACAGTCTCCTCCAGCTTTCTCATATCCTCCTTCAGTTGTGCTACTTCCTCACTCTTAGCAGTTGCTTGAACTTGAAGATTAAGGGCCTGAACTTGATTGTGCAAAGAAACTGAAGAGGCTTGACTAGCATTCTGCATATTCTGAACTTCGCATCCCAAGGCATAAATATGTCCTCGCATCTCCATAAGAACATCAAGTGCTCTTTGAAAGTCTACTAAGTTGTCAGTTTGAGTTGCTGTTGGAGAAATCTTTCCAGAATATTTTGAAGCTGACAAAACGTTTCTTTCAGTCTAAGTCTGGATGTTCGGAGACCGTCAGTTTAAAGTCTGAAGACTTTGTACTCTCAAGACTCAAGACCCAAGACTCAAGACTCAAGACTCAAGACTTAAGACTCAAGACTCAAGACTTAAGTCTATTCTCACTGACAGTCTTTCTAAACCAGTGACGAAGGAAATCCAAAGCCGAGGTATATGGTTGAGGATTCGATCCTATCGTCTGGAATAAGATTCTTTGGTTGGATAATCATTTCGGATTCTTTAATTCTTATCTAAGATCGATTGAAGATCCGATGGTCGACGAAATAATCTTGGAAAGTTCTATTCTTGGAAACCGAGATCCTGATTGTATGGGCGAACAGGATTGATGGGCTATCATCAGATTCCTTAAATAGCTCGGATGATCTTCTTGATTGATTCCGTCCAACGGGTAGATTGGAGGAATTCCTTTGGTAAGTGCCAACGGCTATGATGGCATAAAGGAGTATAAAAGGAAGACGTTCTAGTTGTTTTAAGTGTGTGATCGATAGAGAAATTCCAGTGCGAAGAACCTTGATTGTTAGTCGAGACATTCGAGCGAAATTGTATACACGTAGAGTGTTAGTACTTGGTGATACCTTGAGTGAGTGTGGTAGATCATCTACACCGAGAAATCAAGGAAGATCAACACTGTAACATCTCTTTGTTCATAGTGGAATCCAGCCAATTGGCTGTCAGTGCAGAAGAGTGGACGTAGGCTTGAATCAAGCCGAACCACTATAAACCGAGTGTTCAATCCTCTCTTTCCCTTACTCAGTCTTGCGATTGATTTTTAACTGTTGCAAATCCTTTAACTGTTTAAATATTGCGTAATCTTGAAGGAAATTGTTTTATACCTATTCACCCCCCTCTAGGTTCTCATACTAGCTATATCAATTGGTATCAGAGCCCGTGTTCTTACTTTGTTTGAAGTGTTTTACTTCAGAGTAAAAGATCCATGGCTAGTATGCTAGCACCGGGGCTGATGGAAAGGCAAAGCAATACCAGACCTCCCTACTTCGATGGAAAGGATTACAACATCTGGAAGAACAAGATGAAAGCTTTCCTTCGATCAAAGGATCCTCTGGAATGGGACGTTGTGGAAAGAGGAATCACTCCTGCCGTGGCATCGGTCTCGAAAGAAGGAAAGAAACCGTTGAAGTCGACGGAATGCCTCGGAAGAAATAAACAAGAGACAAGCACTCGATGCAAAAGCAATTTACTCTTTATATTGTGCCTTGTCTCCAAGCGAATATAATAGAATATCTTCTTGTGTTACAGCAAAAGAAGTATGGGATAGATTACATATCACCTATGAAGGAACAGATCGAGTGAAGGAGACTAGAATCAATATTCTCCTCGGTCAATATGAAGCCTTCAAAATGAAACCAGGAGAATCAGAATCGACATGTTTAGTCGTTTTACGAGATATTGTCAATGGTCTTGAGAACCAAGGACAAAAAATTTCTGATCCCATGAAGGTGAACAAGCACTGCGTGGACTCTCCAAGGATTGGAATCATATAAAGACTTCAATAAGAGAGACGCAAAGAATCATGCCATTATCGTAGACGAGCTGATTGGAACTCTTGATCTTACGAAGTGGAACGAATTAATGAAGACGAAGATCCAAGAGGTAAGAAATCTATTGCACTAAAATCAAATGATGATTCGATGATGCAGATTCTCAAGATGATATGGATGATGAGGAGCTTGCACTCATGATAAGAAGATTCGAAAACTAAACGAAAAGGCGGAAGGTTCATCCCAAAGAAACAAAGTTTTTCGAGACAGCGGACCAAGTCTTGTTGATGATGAGGAACCAAACAAAGATGTAGTTTGCTTCGAATGTAAAAAGAAGGGACACATCGGACCCAACTGTCCTCTTCTGAAAAAGAAAAGAGGAAAAGCTGAGAAGTCTCGAAAAGCTCTTAAAGCCGAAACTTGGAGCGATACAGAGTGTGAAGAGAGTGATGAGGAATATGCCAACCTGTGTCTGATGGCGCAATCAGACTCAGACTCTGGATCAGACTCAGACAGTGAATTTGAGGTCTCTGTCAAAAAGAAGGTAAAGTGGTATCTTGACAGCGGATGCTCAAGACACATGACAGGAGACTCAAATTGTTTCATAAAGCTTATTCAAGTAAATTGTGGAAAAGTTTCATTTGGAGGAAATAGCAAAGGAAGTATTGTGGGATTCGGAACTGTGAAAATTGGAAATCTCACAATAAGCAATGTCTCTCTAGTGGAAGGACTCAATTACAATCTTCTCAGATTAGCCAATTATGTGATACCGGTTTCAAGATCTTCTTTCAAGAAGGCATATGTTCTTGGAATTAGTAAAGATTCGACTCGATCTTTCATGGGTCGAAGGCATAGAAACATCTACCTCCTTGATGTAAAGCCAAATGAAGAACAATGCCTAATCTCAATTCAAGATGAAGCGGTTCTATGGCACGAGAAAACTTGGCCATATCAACAAGAAGCAATTAGCCAAAATCTCTTCAAAGCGGCTTGTTCGAGGTCTACCTAAATTGCCATACCAAAAGTCGACCTATGCACTCCATGCATTCCTGGGGAAGCGGTAAGAAATTCATTTAAGCAAATAAATCATGTATCTACTAATCATGTACTACAGTTGCTTCATATGGATCTCTTCGAACCAACAAGAACCCAGAGCATTGGAGGTAAGAAATATTGTCTAGTAATTGTAGACGATTTCTCTCGCTTCACCTGGGTATATTTTCTTGCAAGTAAGTCAGAAACCTTTTCGTACTTTGAGAAGTTTGCTAAAAAGGTTCAAAATGAAAAAGGATGTGCTATTTCAAGTATAAGAACAGATCATGGAAGTGAATTTGAAAATCAAGATTTTACAAAATTCTGTGATAAATCGGTTTTAATCACATGTTTTCCTCTCCGTATACTCGAGCAAAATGGAGTTGTGGAAAGAAAGAATAGATCTCTTCAAGAAATGGCTAGAACACTTTTAATTGAAAGTAAAATTTCTTCACGATTTTGGGCTGAAGCTGTTTCAACCGCATGCTATATCATAAATAGAGTCTTCCTAAGACCTATTCTTGAAAAAAACCCCTATGAATTGTTCAAAGGTAAGAAGCCTATTGTTTCATACTTTCATGTATTTGGTTGCAAATGCTTTATTTTGAAAAATGCAAATGATCGAGTTGGTAAGTTTGAAGAAAGATCGATGAAGGCATCTTCCTTGGATATTCTGCATCAAGCAAAGCTTACGAGTCTATAACAAGAAAAGCCGATCTTTGTGGAGGAATCAATGAATGTCAAATTCCAAGACTCCACACAAGATGAATCCAGCGATTCAGCATGAAGAATCGAACACGCCCTAGACCTTCCAAAGTCTTCAACTCAAGAAGCATCTCGGACTCGGAAGTCCAACATCAAGATGCTCATGAAGATTCAAATAAAGAAAGAGATCATCAACCAAGCAAATCAACCAAGATGCGGAAACACAAATCCAGTCATCCTAAAGATCTCATTATTGGCGAAATCAATGAAGGAATCCGCACGAGATCAAAAAGGCGTGAAGAATCTAGTGCTGTTGCTCTCATCTCTGAAATTGAACCAAAAAGCATAGAAGAGGCTTTATCTGATGAAAGCTGGATTGAAGCTATGCAAGAAGAGCTCAGACAGTTCAACATTAATGATGTCTGGGAATTGACATCTAAACCAAAAGGTAAAACTGTTATTGGAGCCAAGTGGGTGTTCAGAAACAAGATGAACGAAAAAGGAAAAGTCGAACGAAATAAAGCAAGACTCGTGGCCAAGGGATACACGCAAGAAGAAGGAATAGACTATGATGAGACTTACGCTCCGTAGCAAGGTTAGAAGCTATTCGTCTATTACTTGCGTTTGCTTGTTACAAAAATTTCAGGTTATTCCAAATGGACGTCAAAAGTGCTTTCCTAAATGGATTTATCCAAGAGGAAGTTTATGTGGAACAACCGCCGGATTTGAAGACCCAAAGAAGCCGACTCGAGTCTTGGGGACCGAAAAAGGCTCTGTATGGTCTAAAGCAAGCACCTCGAGCTTGGTACGACAGGACTAAGTAAGTTTTTATTACGAACGGATTTGTCAAAGGTAAAGTAGATACTACTCGTTCATCAAAAAGGAAAACAAAAGTTTCTTACTCGTTCAAATATATGTTGATGACATTATTTTTGGATCCTCTAATGAAAGTCTTTGCAAGAAATTTTCTAAGTCTATGCAGGATGAGTTTGAAATGAGTATGATGGGAGAGTTAACATTCTTTCTTGGACTCCAAGTAAATCAAATGAAGGAAGGAACTTTTATCCATCAAGAAAAATATGCGAATGATCTTGTCAAAAGGTTTGGATTGGAAAAGTGCAAAAAGACCGACATACCAATGTCATGTTCTAAGAAGATAGACAAGGATGAAGAAGGGAAGAAAGTAGATCAAAAGCTGTACAGGAGCATGATCGGTTCACTTCTTTATCTTACTGCTTCTAGACCTGATATTTTGTTGAGTGTTTGCATCTGTGCTAGGTTTCAATCAGATCCTAGAGAATCACATCTCATTGCCGTGAAACGTATTATCAAATACGTTGCTTCATCTTCAAGCATCGGTCTTTGGTATCCAAAGAGGGGAGACTTTAATCTTCTAGGATACTCGATGCGAGATCTGGCCGGTTGCGAGTCGATAGAAAGAGCACTTCGGAACTTGTCAACTAGCTTGGAAACGGGACATTGTCTTGGTTCTCAAGGAAGCAAAGCACCGTAGCTATCTCAACGACGAAGCGGAGTATGTAGCTCTTGGAAGCTGTTCGCAAATTCTATGGATAAAACAACGCTACAAGACTTTGGCATTGAAGACTCATGCACGAAAATCGAGATGTGACAACACCGTGCGATCAATCTCACCAAAAATCCAATCCTTCATTCAAGAGCAAAGCATATTGAGATTCGACATCATTTCATTAGAGATCATATTCAAAATGGAGAAATCTCGATTCAATTTGTTGATTCAAAGAGTCAACTAGCGGATATATTCACAAAGCCTTTGGAGAAAAATCAATTCGACTTCATCCGCTCAAGACTCAACATTTTGAAGCTTGAAGAAGTTAAAGTCTAGAGACTCACCAACTCAGAGACTCACCTACTCTGAGACTCTGATCGCTCAGACTTTAAATCGTGAGACTCAAACATTCATGGCTAAAGACTGTAAGTTGCTATTTGAAAAGGTACGAATTCTCGAAAAGGTACGATCTTTTATTCAGATATAATTCGTGTGAAATTTGAAATTTTTAGGAATTAATTTTGGTAGTTATTGATTTTGAAAAGATGTGTTCGTACACTTTCCGATTAAACTTCTCTTTTCAAATCCGAGGTATATATATATATATACAGTTATTCTACGCCCAATTTTCAAAACCCTAAAAGGCACTCTCCTCCCGATACTGTTTCTTCTTCTTGTTCATCGTCGAGAAAGTGGTCATTCTTCTTGGGAAAAGCAAGTGAAGGAATCTTCCAATAGACAAAGAAGGATGTCGTCTTCGAGGAAATCATCAAGAATCGCAAGCAGGGGACCACAAAGAATGGAGAAGGGACCGACTCACTTCGATCTTACAGAGGAAGAAGACTTATCAAGTCAGCGACAAAGTCCGATTCACTCTCCTCCACGTCATTCATCAACTCCTACCCCACAAGGTGCAAGTCAACATCTGGAAAAAGAGATAATCGAGGATGCCGACCCAGTAAGAGTCCAAAGACCCTCCTTTATCTATAAGCTTTATCGTGCGTTGAAAAGCTCTGGTTCTTCGTTAAAATATATAGATGACTTCCTTAAGGACAAAAATTATGGAAATGAGTATCTTTTTCTGCGGAAAATGGAGGAATTGGGAGTTGCTCCGAAAGGAAGGGCAGAGGAGGCTCTTGCGAACATTCCCAGAGACCCTCGTTTGCCAGGACAAAATCTGATTGACGGGAACGATGACGACAAAATGTTCCTTGAATTTAAACCTAGAATGGGTGTGGCAGCAAAGGTGAAAGGAAATCGGATGGATTTGTTTAAATCCAAGGATCGGGAAAAAGTGTATTTCGTGCTGTTGAAAAGAGGGGTGATAAACCCTAGAAATGTCGATTTTGACTTCCCGGACACCATCAACGTGAACTTAAGAGAAAAGTTGAATTTGCTTCAACTTGAGACTTTTTGCTCGACTCTACGAGACGGGTATGCTCAATCGACCGCTTATTTCTATTCAAATCTTAGCTTTTTGGATGCGAATAGAATTTCATTCGGTGTTCGAGATCAAGTCTACGTGGTAGATGTGAATATGTTGGCGAGACATTGTTGGAGTTGAACGGGGACGCTATCTCCCAATCAAAGTCTCACCTGCTCGTACTACTACTGGATCTTGTCAAAGATAGGGACGTAGAGAAGAAAATTACCTATTCCGGATGAATGCCATCAACATTGTGCTTCATAAGATTGTGATCAACTGTCTCGCACCGAAGTCTACATCAAAGACTTCGTGTCTCTTTACGAAGCAAAGTTGATGTATGCGATCAACTCGGGACGGAAGTTTTCTCTCCCGCACACTATTCTCTTCCATATGTACAGAGCAATGTCAAAAGACAAAGGACAATTGCCTTATCCTGGTCTGGTGACCAAGATCTTCAGACATCTGAACATTGAACTGCCGCATACTTTTTGTGCTCGACCGTGTGATAAGATGGTGGTAGGGTTGAAAATGTTGATGAAGATGCGTCTGCAAGAACTCTCCAAGGCAATGGAGAAATTCAAAGTGAAATCTCCAGTCAAGTCTGCTTCAAAAAGGAAAGGAAAGGAGGCCATTGGTGCCCCATCGAAAAAGAGGAAAAGAACTCTCATCCTTGAGGATGAAGATGAAGATGAAGATGATGAAGATCCCACTATCCAAGCACGACAAGAACCGGACGTTCGTGTCTCATCCGGCGTAACTTCAGCGAACGTAGAAGAAGAAAAGCGAGAACGGAGGAGAAGAAGAACAGAGAGAGAAGGAGAAAGAAGTCGAAGAAGAAGGAGAAGGAGAAAAAGAAAAGTCTGCTGACAAATCTGGAGAGAAGGAAGATCAAGAGCATGATCATCACTCTTCCCTTTTCGATGTCCTAGAGACAGGGGGAGTTAGCGAGCAAGAGAGGTCTACACCTCATCTTTGCCAATCGGTGAAGATCTAAGACAATCTCCCCGAAGACCCGAGAAAGAAGTTCGGGTCTCTCACTTGCACGAAGAAGGTGATGCATCGATTCCAAATCTGCGGACCATTCAAAAGCGCCATCGTACGCATACACATCATCGAGAAAATCCATGTCGGTACACGAGACGGATGATTAACAGATTTTCGTAGCATCATGAATATTCTTCTGGAAATGCATAGCCGATATATGTTCGGATCGTGAAATCCAAGCTTTGAAGAGCGTTGGACAAGCATCTTCACTCTCTCCGGAGGATAAATTCAAAGACCTTGCTCGCAACTTCAAGCCAATGCCAAGGGAGAAGAGGTAGCTCATCGAGAGAAGACCGAAGAAGCTCGAAGGAGTAGTCCACCCATTGGGGATTTCCGGCTCGTGCGCATTCCTGCGTACATGACTTCTTTCTCACACTTTTCAATGCTGACAAAAAGGGGGAGAACCAAAATTTGAACCATTTAAAAACTTTGACTTTTGTGGTTATGTTTATTTTTGAGTATGACTTGAGAACTTGAACTTGGGTGTGAATTTGACTGAATTGGCTGTGGATTATGATGCTTGACTGATTGCATTTATTCAAGTATAGTTATATGGTGTTTCTCATGAAAGACTAACAAATTTTCTGTGGATGCAGAGTTTGGTTGTTTTATTAATCTTTATGAGTTAGCCATATTGCTTGAGAAATGTTTTGCAGGTCAAAGTTGTTCAAATCTTCAAGAAAGTTTTGTCACCATCAAAAAGGGGGAGATTGTTGGAGAAATCTTTCCAGAATATTTTGAAGCTGACAAAACGTTTCTTTCAGTCTAAGTCTGGATGTTCGGAGACCGTCAGTTTAAAGTCTGAAGACTTTGTACTCTCAAGACTCAAGACCCAAGACTCAAGACTCAAGACTCAAGACTTAAGACTCAAGACTCAAGACTTAAGTCTATTCTCACTAACATCTTTCTAAACCAAAGGACGAAGGAAATCCAAAGCCGAGGTATATGGTTGAGGATTCGATCCTATCGTCGGAATAAGATTCTTTGGTTGGATAATCATTTCGGATTCTTTAATTCTTATCTAAGATCGATTGAAGATCCGATGGTCGACGAAATAATCTTGGAAAGTTCTATTCTTGGAAACCGAGATCCTGATTGTATGGGCGAACAGGATTGATGGGCTATCATCGCATTCCTTAAATAGCTCGGATGATCTTCTTGATTGATTCCGTCCAACGGGTAGATTGGAGGAATTCCTTTGGTAAGTGCCAACGGCTATGATGGCATAAAGGAGTATAAAGGAAGACGTTCTAGTTGTTTTAAGTGTGTGATCGATAGAGAAATTCCGTAGTCGAAGAACCTTGATTGTTAGTCGAGACTGTTCGAGCGAAATTGTATACACAGAGAGTGTTAGTACTTGGTGATACCTTGAGTGAGTGTGGTAGATCATCTACACCGAGAAATCAAGGAAGATCAACACTGTAACATCTCTTTGTTCATAGTGGAATCCAGCCAATTGGCTGTCACGGTGCGAAAGAGTGGACGTAGGCTTGAATCAAGCCGAACCACTATAAACCGAGTGTTCAATCCTCTCTTTCCCTTACTCAGTCTTGCGATTGATTTTTAACTGTTGCAAATCCTTTAACTGTTTAAATATTGCGTAATCTTGAAGGAAATTGTTTTATACCTATTCACCCCCCTCTAGGTTCTCATACTAGCTATATCAGTTGCTTGAACTTGAAGATTAAGGGCCTGAACTTGATTGTGCAAAGAAATTGAAGAGGCTTGACTAGCATTCTGCATATTCTGAACTTCGCATCCCAAGGCATAAGTCTATCCTCGCATCTCCATAAGAACATCAAGCACTATTCAAAAGTCTGCTAAGTTGTCAGTTTGAGTGCTTACTTCAGCATGATTAGTTTGTGGAGTATTGGCAGATGATGGCATTTCAGCATGAGCACCTAGACTCGGAGATGAGACCTTATGACATTCTTCAGGAAATTGAGAGGCATATACATCTTCTGGATCGGCAGGAGAACGACTAACATCATCACTAGTAAAAGCAAGTGAAAAAGTTCCTCTTTTCTCAGCAACTCCCCATGTTTCAGTGCCTTTAGGTGGAGAGAAGTACTCTTCATGCTCTGTCTCTTCTTTAGTGACATGATCTTGTTCTCTTCTTTCCTCTTCTTCTACAGTTCTTTCTTCCTCTGCTTCTTTCCTCATCGATTCCCTCTCTTCACTCGTCTGCTCTATCTCTTCTCTGTCTCGATCCTCTCTCTCCTCTGTCTCTAGAATAAAACGCTATAAATTCCTTAAGGCAAGAGATGAAATGGTGACATCTTCCTCATCTTCTTCATCCTGCAAGATGAGTGCTCTCATTTTCTTAGATAGAGCTGTCATGGGTTCCTTGCCTTTCTGTTTTGCAGCCACAGAGTCTTGACGAGTCTTGACGAGTCTTGACAGGGGTCTTCTCCGTAAAGCGCTCTAAAGCCTTGTTTAGCTCTTTCAGACACCTTTTTGAAACCATCTTTAGTCCCACCACCATTTGATCACAAGTTCAAACACATAGAATTTTGGGAGGCTGAATATTAAGATATCTGAATAGCTGAGTAACAAGTGATGAATAAGGAAGTTGGCTTTTGTCCTTAACCATCGATCTGTACATGTGAAATATGATAGTGTGTGGCAAAGAGAACTTTTTACCAGCATTGATAGCATACATCAGCTTTGCTTCTGAACTGGAGACGTCAATCTTTAATGTCGATTTGGGTCTAAGACAGTTAATCACAATCTTGTGAAGTAAGACATTTGAGGCATTCATCCTCAAGTTTCAACTTTCTGGCATTCCATCCCGAACAAACTCCATAGTCACACGACCAATAGACACACTAATTGATTGGAATCCCCCTCTCTCTACTCCAATCACATCAGCCATAGTATCCATATCAACCACATAATCTTGGTCTCTAACACTGAAAGAAAATCTATTCGCATCCAAAAAGCTTAGATTGGAATAGAAATACGCAGTAAGTTCTGGATGAGCCACTATTGTCTCAGAGCAAAATCGTTCAAGTTGAAGTAGTGTAAATTTCTCTCGCAACTTCACATTCAGAGAGTCGAGAAAATCAAAATCCACACTTCTTGGGTTCATCACCCCTCGCTTCAGCAACTTAGAGTAAAGTCGCTTATGTTCCTCTGAACAAAACAGATCTGTCCTTTTTCCTCGAATATTCGTAGCAATACCCATTCTAGGCTTAAAATGAGCGAACATCTTTTCATCATCATTTCCATCAGGTTGATTAAGTCCTCCAAACACATGGATCACTTGGGATATTCGCAAAAGCTCTTTCTACCAAGCCCACAGGAGCATTCCCAAACATTCCATTGTTCGTAAAAAAATAGGTTTCATTTCGATACCCATTTTCTTTCAAAAATTCATCAATAAAGTTCAATGGAGAACTTCCATTCTTCAAGGCAAAGTAGTTTTGAAGGTACAAGCAGGCTTTAGAGTCCTTACAGGTTCGGCATCTTCAATAATTTCTTCCTTTGCTTGTTATTGCTGAACATCTTGTGGTCTAACCTGAGGAGAATGGCGCGGTTGAGAATGTTGTGGACTCTGCTGTTGCCTTAGAGATTCTTCTTCCTCGGTCAGATCAACGTGCGTAGGACCCTCACACTGTGGTCCCCTATTTGCAATCCTTGAGAACTTTCTTCGAAAAGCCATTGTCACAATCTTTGAGAGAGTTTCCTAACTCGATTTGCGATAAAAATGAAAACTTTAAAGATTAAACTCGAGCGAAAAAGTAAGAAAGTGAAGTTCTTTACTTCTAGGGTTCGTAAAGAAGACTATCAATATATAAGGCAATTGAAACAAGATATACGGATCGTCGTAAAAGGAAAAATGGAAAATGTCTTTTAAAAAATAACTGCCTTTTTGAAAATTGATAACTGTCATTTCAAAAGATAACTTCTTTTTCGAAAATGAATGATTGTTATAATTATGAAAACTTGGTAAGATAACATCAATCAATTGCAGATTAATAGACAAACGTACATTTTCGAGTTCTTATCCGAAAGATAAATTTCTAAAACAGAAATAACTTACAGTTGTGATTCTTGATCTTCTGAGTCTGAGCATCTTTAGAATTTTATCCCTGAGTCTGAACTTTTTTAGACTTTAAGATATTAAGTCTGGATAGAATAGACTCAAATTGACTTTTCTCTAGTGGTTTTGTAAAAATATCCTCCAGCTGATTCTTTGAGTCTACGAAATGAATCAAGATTTCTCCATTCTGAACATGGTCTCTAATAAAATGATGTCGAATCTCTATATGCTTTGCTCTTGAATGAAGAATTGGATTCTTGGTGAGATTAATCGTGCTGGTGTTGTCACATTTGATCTCAGTGCATGAGTCTTCGATTCCAAAGTCTCTTAGCTGTTGTTTTATCCACAAGATTTGAGAACAACAACTTCCAAGAGCCGCATACTCTGCTTCTATTGTTGAAAGAGCTACAGTACTTTGCTTCCTTGAAAACCAAGATACTGTCCTGTTACCAAGCAATTGACAAGTGCCCGAGGTGCTCTTTCTATCAACTATGCATCTCCAATGAAAGTAAAGTCTCATTTTTTAGGATACTAGAGACCCAAATTAGAGGTTGTTGCAACGTATTTGATGATGCGTTTCGCAGCACTTAAATGAGATTCTTTGGGATCTGATTGAAATCTGACACAAATACAAACACTAAACAAAATGTCAGGTCTAGAAGCAATAAAATAAAGAAGTGAACCAATGATACTCTTGTATAGCTTCTAGTCAACTTTCTTTCATCCTTCATCTCTGTCCAGCTTTGAAGAACTTGACATTGGTATATAAGTCTTTTTGCAATTCTCCAAACCGAACTTTTTAACAAGTTCTTTAGCATATTTTTCTTGGTGAATGAAAGTTCCTTCCTTCAATTGTTTTACTTGTAGTCCGAGAAAGAATGATAGTTCACCCATCATGCTAATCTCGAATTCATTCTGCATAGACTTAGAAAATTTCTTGCATAGACTTTCGTTAAGTGATCCAAAAATAATATCATCAACATAGATTTGAACAATCAAAAAGCTTTTACTTTCCCTTTTAATAAACAAATTAGTGTCTACTTTATCTTTAACAAAGCCATTTTGGATTAAAAACTTACTTAACATGTCGTACCAAGCTCGAGGTGTTTGCTTTAAACCATATAACGTCTTTTTCAGTCTGAATACAGAGTCTGGTTTCCTTGGGTCTTCAAAACCGAGAGGTTGTTCCATATAGACTTCCTCTTGCATAAATCCATTCAGGAATGCACTTTTGACATCCATTTGGAATAACCTGAAATTCTTATAACAAGCAAAAGCAAGTAATAATCTAATTGCTTCTAACCTTGCTATTGGTGTGTAAGTCTCATCATAGTTTATCACTTCTTCTTGCATATATCCTTTTACCACGAGCCTTGCTTTGTTCCTTATAACTTTTTCTTTCTTGTCCATCTTGTTCCTGAAAACCCACTTAGCTCCAATAACATATTTACCTTTTGGTTTAGGAGTCAATTCCCAGACATCGTTAATACCGAATTGCCTGAGTTCTTCTTACATAGCTTCTATCCAACTTTCATCAGTTAAAGCTTCTTCTATGCTCTTGGGTTCTATTTCAGAAATAAGAGCCACAGCATTAGACTCTTCATGCGTTTTGGATCTTATACGAATCCCTTCATCAATGTTGCCAATAATGAGTTCTTTGGGATGACTAGACTTGTGCTTCCAGTTGCTGGTTGCTCTGACAGACTGCTAATCTTTTTCTTCGTTTGATTCTCCAACGATCGTTCGTTGTTGACCTTCTGAAGTCTAAGCTACTTCTGGGGATTTAGACTTTGCAGAGTTTGAAGTAAGTTCAGATTCTTCAGGTTGAGTCTGAGTCGATTGATTTTGTATAAGATCTTGAAATTTGACATTCATCGATTCCTCCACGATTGAGTCTTTTTGTTGTATATTCTATAGGCTTTGCTGGTGGTTGAATATCTAAAGAAGATTCCTTCATCTGATTTTTCTTCAAACTTACCAGTTCAATCATTTACATTTTTCAATATAAAACATTTGCAACCAAACACATGAAAATAGGAAATAATTGGTTTCTTACCTTTGAACAACTCATAGGGAGTTTTCTCTAAAATGGGCCTTAAGAAGACTCTATTAATAATATAACATGCTGTAGAAACTGCTTCAGCCCAAAAACGAGAAGAGATGTTGCTTTCAATTAAAAGTGTTCTAGCCATTTCTTGCAACGATCTATTCTTCATTTCCATAATTGCATTCTGTTCTAGAGTATATGGAGAGGAGAACACACGCTGAAAACCAAATTCATCACAAAATTTAGCAAAATCTTGATTTTCAAATTCACATCCATGGTCTGTCCGTATACTTGAAATAACATACTCTTTCTCATTATGTACTTTCTTAGCAAACTTTATGAAATAAGAAAAAATTTCAGACTTAGTTGTCAAGAAATATACCCAAGTAAATTATGAATAATCATCAACTATTACTAGGCAATATTTCTTTCCACCAATGCTCTAAGTCCTAGTTAGTCCAAAGAGATCCATATGTAGGAGCTACAGCACACGATTAGTGGAAACTTGATTTATTGGTTTGAAAGAACTTCTAACATGTTTTCTCAACACGCATGATGTGCATGGATCAGATTTTTGGTATGTCAGATTGAGTAGTCCACGAACAAGCTTCTTTGCAGAGATCTTGGCTATTTGCTTCATGTTGATATGGCTAAGTTTTCTATGCCAGAGATTAGCTTTCTCTTGAATTGAAATTAGACATTGAGATTTTTCTGGTTTGATGTCCAAAAGATAGATGTTCCCATGTCTTCGCCCCGTGAAAGTCTGAGAGAAGTCTTTACTAGTTCCCGAACATATTCCTTCTTGAAAATTGATTTTGAAACCTGTGTCGCACAGTTGACTAATACTCAGCAAGTTGTAGTTGAGTCCTTCAACTAAGGAAATGTTGTTGATTGTGAGACTTTCAATCTTTACTGTTCCACATCCGACAATTCGTCCTTTGCTATTTCCTCCAAAAGAGACTTTTCTACCATTAACTTGAATAAGCTTTAAGAAACAACTTGAATCCCCTGTCATATATCTTAAGCATCCACTATCCAAGTACCATTTGACCTTTTTTCTTGATAGTGACCTGCATTTAAAAAAGAAACTCAAACTTTCTTTGGTACCCACACTTTCTTGGGTCCAATGGAGTTAGTGCAATATATGATCTTTGCCCAAACCTTCTTAACAGGTTTCTAAACCATGGGATATTCTTTCTCAAAATGTTTTGAGCTGTTGCACTTAGAACATTTAAAAGCACCACGGCCAATAGGTTTTACAAAAACTTTTTGAAAATGATTTCTATAAAAATCTTTTGTAGGCCTTTATTTGATTCTTTCCTTTACTTTTGGAAAATCAATTAGAGGAATGGTTTCAGAAGTCATTCCTAATCCTGATTTGTTAAAGTAAGGTCTCTGTGCTGAAAGAATATTTTCCAATTTCTCATATCCTATAGAAAATCTTTTAGAAATACTCGAACTATCATTTTTCAAAAGTGTGTTTTCTTTTGAAAGAGTATCTACATTTTCTTTCAAAATAATAAAAATTTTATCTAAATTTTCGACCTTTTCTTTCTAAACAACCTTATGTTGCTTCAGTGCAGAATTTTCCCTTTTTAGCTCGAAAATCCTCTTGAGAGAGGTTTTGAGACTAAGACACAGTTCATCAATATATTTAGAGACTTTAGTAGGAATTTTTAAATTACTTACCTTGATTTCACTGTCTAAGTCTAAGTCTGTATATGTCTCAGAGTCTGAATCTGATTCTAATTGTGCCATTAGACAAATATTAGCATAATCATCATCACTCTATTCGCATTCTGTATCACTCCATGTTTCTGTTTTGAGTGACTTTCTGTATTTCTCAGTTTTTCCTTTCTTTTTCTTCAGCAAGGGACAATATGGTATGATGTGTCCCTTTTTCTTGCATTAAAAACAAATCACATATTTATTGGATTCATCGTCCTTAGCTGATTTATTTTGAAACTTTTGAGAACTT
This sequence comes from Eucalyptus paniculata subsp. matutina, assembly GCA_017140255.1. Lineage (NCBI taxonomy): Eukaryota > Viridiplantae > Streptophyta > Magnoliopsida > Myrtales > Myrtaceae > Eucalyptus > Eucalyptus paniculata. The sequence continues at coordinate 58,781,992 of CM029437.1, forward strand.
TGTTTCTTCCAATTGAATCTTCTTCCCTTTTTGTTCAGTTTTTTGAACCTTCCTATCATGAGAGCAAGCTCTTCATCGTCCATATCGTCTTCAGAATCTGTAACATCAGAATCATCATTAAATTTTAAAGCAATAGATTTTTTACCTTTGGGATCTTCATCTTCATTGATTTGCTCCACTTCATAAGACTGAAGAGTGCCAACCAATTCGTCAACGAAGAGTGACATGATCCTTTGTGTCTCCCTTATTGAGGTCTTTACGTGATTCCAATCTTTGGAAAGTCCATGTAGTAGTTTGTTAACCTTCATAGGTCTAGAGATTGGTTGACCTTGATACTCAAGACCATTCACAATTTCTGTAAAACGACTAAACATGTCAGTGACAAATTCTCTTGGTTTCATTTTTGAAGGCTTCATATTGACCGAGTAGAATATTGATTCCGGTTTCTTTCACTCGATCGGTTCCTTCATAGAAGATATGCAGCCTATCCCAGACTTCTTTAGCTGTTTCACAAGAAGATATTCTGTTATATTTAGTAGGAGATAATGCACAATATAAGGAATAAATTGCTTTCGCATCAAGGGCTTGTCTCTTACTTATCTCTTCTTGAGTCGTCTCGCTAGACCCAACAGTTTCTTTTCCCCTTTTTGAGACTGTTGTAGCTTTAGGGATGATTCCTTTGTCTACCCCATCCTATTCCAGAGGATCTTTTGATCTTAGGAATGCCTTCATCTTGTTTTTCCATATACTGTATTCATTTCCATCAAAATAAGGCGGTCTGGTATTGCTTTGCCCTTCAACCAAACCTGGAGCCAACATACTAGCCATGGATTATTAACTCTAAAGTAAAAACACTTCAATTTAAATGAGTACACAGGCTCTGATACCAATTGTAAATACTTGTACGAGCAACTAGAGGGGGGTGAATAGGTACGAAAACAAATTTTGCAGAATATAGTGTAGAACTTTACTTTTAACCTGAGTCTAGTTAACAGTAGACTTTGAAGAGAAAATTAGACTCTAACAATTAAATAGAGTTACGAACAAAGTAAAAGAGTTCAGGAAAGAGAATAAGAACACAAGATTTATAGTGGTTCAGCTTAATCCAAGCCTACGTCCACTCTCCCACATTGACAGCCTACCGACTGGATTTCACTATGAATCAAAAGAGTCGTTACAGTATCACGTCCTTGATTCTACAGTGTAAAGACTCTGCTACACTTCCTCAAGGCCTCACAAATGTATAAACTCTCTTTTGAGTACAAATTTACGCTCAACAATTGAATCGGCAAAGAACAAGGAGTTTCAGACTTTGGAATTTATCTATCACGCACACACTCGAATAATTAGAGCGTCTTCCTTATATACTCCCCCATGCCTTCATAACCGTTGGCACCTTTCAAAGGAGTTCTTCCAATCTATCCGTTGGACAGAATCAATTAGGGAGAACTCGAGTTACTTAAGGAATGTGACAATAGCCCACCAATCATGCTCGCACATACAATCAGGATCCAGGTTTCCATAAGTAGAACCTTCCAAGTATGCTTCGCCATTCTGAAATGCTATCTCCAGTCATGAGATCTTCTTTAGCCGTTCGAATCAAATCCTTAAAAAAATACTCAATTCTGGATAAGTTTTTTTCGACGGTCTAGAAACTATCAATGAGAGTAGACCTTAAATCTTGAGTCTGGCGGTCGGCGGTCTTCAGACTTTGACGAAATAATCTGTAAGTCTTCAGACTAAACTGATGGAAACGTTTTGTCAGCTTCAAAACAAATAAGGAAGTTTTCTCCAACATTTTACAGTCAAGGATAAGGAGTTTTTGGTCGATGTGGACACTTTGGCTGACTTAATTGGGGTGGAAAGAACGAATTTCCAATCAATTAGTGTGTCCATTGCTCACGCTACATCGGAATTGGTAAGAGACAGGCGTGTTGATGGCAAGATTTCCTACACTAGGATGAATGCCTCCAACGTCTTGCGAAACAAAATTGTGATCAACTGTATCCGTCCAAAATCAACATCCAAAACTGATGTATCTCATTCTGAAGCAAAGTTGATGTATGCCATCAACGCTGGCTACAAATTCTCTGCCTCACACCATCCTATTTCACATGTATAGGATAGTGGTGAAAGATAAGGGACAACTTCCTTATTCTGCTCTTATCACGCGCATTTTCAGACATTTCAAAATTCACATTCCCGCACCTTTGTGTTTGACAAGCATTGCTCCGATAGTGATTGGATTTAAGATGGTTACAAAGATGCGTCTGAAGGAGCTCAACAAAGTGTTAGAGCGAATGAAGGAGAAATCCCTTGTCAAGGCAAAGCAAGACTCTACATCAACCAAGAGGAAAGGAAAAGAGCCCGTGGATGCTCCAGTGAAAAAGAAGAAAACTCTCATCTTGCAGGATGAAGAAAATGAGGACGTGATGACTCTTTGAGCCTTAAGGAACTTGAAGAGTTTTGTCAACCTTCAAGAGACAAGAGAAGATCCAGAGGAGAGAGAGAGAAGAGAAAGAGAAGAGACAGAGAAGGAAGATGAAGAACAGAGGAGGACAGAGGAAGAGGAAGAAAGAAGAGAAGCAAGAGAAAAAGAAAGAGAAGAAGAGAAAAAAAGGGCCGAGAAGACTCCTTTGAGCCAACTTTGGCTGTATCCTTGTCGAGCAACTCTGAGAAGACAGGGAATGGAACTACTGAAGCGCAAGACAAAGAAAAACATCACTCTAAAGCTAAAGTTGAACATGAAGAAAAATTCACTACTCCACCTGAAGGCACACAAATAGGGGGAGCTGCTGAAAAAAAGAGGTATTTCTTCACATGTATTTACTAGTGATGTGAGTCGTTCTACAATAGATCTAGAGGACTTGTATCCCTTTCATTATACTAAAGTGGACATTAAGGCATCCACTCCTAGTCATGGTGGACGAACTATTGAAGATCCATTCATTCTCAAAACTCTTGGAACAGAATCGGCTGGACCCAGTGCTGCACCAGAACAAATAGCAGACTTTTCGAGACTACTGGACATACTGTTGGATTTAAGGAGATAGCAATATGGTATGGAGTATGAGATGAAGGATCTCAAGAAAGCTTTCATGGCTACTTCAGTTTCATTGCAAGAACAACTACTCGCCCTGAAGATTCAAGTGCAGACTAATGTGAAGGGTGACAATTTACATCCACTAAAGGACACTTTTGCAAAGCTTGAGAATACAGTGAACTATATGGGAGAATTTCAGCTTGTTCACCTACCAAAACAGCCTTGACTCTGACCCCACTCTTTTCAAACAACTCTTTTTATTCGTTCTCCACTTTTTGCTGTTGACAAAAAAGGGGAGAAGTTGATGCAGATTTGACTTTGATTGCTTTACTTTTGGTTTGATTTATTTTTGGAGTTATCTTTTGTTTGGTTGTGGATTGGACTTTTGACTTTGGACTATTTGACTGCTAAGTAACCTGATTTGATCTTTTGATGCTTGCAGTAACTAAGGCTGTGATATTGATTATGGAAGGATAGTTATCTTGCGAGATTAACATGTTTTATGTGGTTGCAAAAATGATACTATCCATGTCCTAATCAACTCGTCCTTTATAAGATATCATGTTTTGCTTAAATGTTGTTTTGCAGGACAAAAGCTTTCAAATCTTTAAGAAAGTTTTGTCACCATAAAAAAGGGGAAGATTGTTGGAGAAAGCTCCTTTATTATTTTGAAGCTGACAAAACGTTTCCATCGGTCTAATCTCCAGACCCAAGTGTTAAAGTCTGAAAAACTCCAGACTCTATTGTCAAGTCTGAAGGTCGCTAAACTCAAGACTCAAAGTCTGTTCTCACTAATAGTTCCAGACAAAGAAAGAAGACTTATTTAGATGACGAATTATCTTCAAGGATTTGATTCGTATGCTTTTGGAAGACCTGTTTTGCTGGATATATCATCATCAAGATTGATTATTGGAATCTACTCCGATTTGAAGATCCTTTGAAAGGCGAGCAAACTTGGAAGGTTCTACTTATGAAAACCAAAGATCTTGATTGTATATGACCAGAAAAAAAAAACATCTTGATTGTATGGGTGAACATGATTAATGGGCTTTCATTGCAAATCAATCAACGACTTGAGATCACCTTAATTAATTATGTCCAATAGGTAGATTGGAAGAATTCCTTTAGAAAGTGCCAACGATCGTGAAGGCATGAAGGAGTATTTAAGGCAGACTCTCTAGTTGTTCGAGATAGTGTATGAAAAAAGAATTTCAAAGTTTGAATCTCTGTAGTTCCTTGCTCTTTCATTCATTGAGCTTAAATTGTATAAAAAAGAGAGAAGCACATAGTGAGACTTTGTGAAGAGACTAAGTTGAGACTCTCCATTGAGGAAGTCGAAGATCATGAGCTGTACAATCTCTTTTGATTCATAGTGGAATCCAGCCAGCAGGTTGTCAATGCAGACGAGTGGACGTAGGCTTGGATTAAGCCGAACCACTATAAACCTTGTGTTTAAATTCTCTTACCCTAACCTCCTTATCTTATTCGTTGCTTTACTTAATTGCTTTATAGGATTGTTCATTGTTGTTTACATCCTGAGTTTATTATTATTATCCAAAGGCAATCTATTTTATTAAATCTTGCAAAAAAAAAAAAATTATATACACCTATTCACCCCCCTCTAGGTGTGCACACTAGCCCATTCACAAAGAAGTCTTAAAATGCTTACCGTGATACAAATTGCAATTATAGGCGAGTGTGAACCCCCCTAGATTCACAAGTCATTATGGGCTTTGCACATATAGGCCCCATCAATCTTTCTTTAATTAAAATAAATTAGTAAATCATTCATTTATATTTTTGAATGATAAGGAAATCTACCGATTTCCATTTTTTCCATTCAAATAATGGAAGTTCGGTTCATTCACTCTAGATAGTTTGTCTTCCGGCCAATAAAAGTTGAGGAACTCATTAATTTGATCCTTTCTTGCTACACTTCCTAATCCTCAAAAGATTCTGGACCAATATTTCTAGTTTGTCTAGATAATACTAATGACTAACAGAACTTTTCTTAGCCTAGATTACATCCAGGATTTCAATTTTTTATTTTTCTCTTTAGGAAGGAATGATCCATCAGGCACGCCCACCAATGATTCAAAGCACCGTTAGGGAAAAATATATACACTCTACTATGCAAAAAGGTCGCATTGCATAGTGAGGATGATGCCCCAAACTCCGGGCACACGCACATCCCTCAGTGGTCGATTAAATTGCAATGTTCCCAAGACGTGTCGCCAACCCTTTTTATTTTATGTACATGCGGAAGTGAACAAATAATCTCCGGACAACAAACAAACACATGGATAGCAGAAGTAGGACAACCAATTATCACAAAATATATTTTATAAACAAATCAAGTTAGCCCTGCAAAGTTATATACAAAAGGTCTAGACCCAAAAGAAGCTATTAAGCCAATCCTAACTCGGACCCTACCTACTTGGGATCCGGGTCTACCATGGCACCATCAGAAATGTCGATGTCTGAGGGATTAGCTACCTCTACTCTGGGCTCTTCAACCTCGGGCCCCTAGTTCGCCTCGATATCAACCAAAATATCGACGCCCACAACAGGGTCAAGTACCTCCTCATACTCGATATCGACAGCAGGTCTGTCGAAACCATCTAAGGGGCCCTCCCGAACACTGTTAGGCCCGTGACGAAACCACGATTTGAAGTAATGAGGTACCAATTGAGGTAGGTCCTCATCAACCCAAATGATGGTTACTACGAGCTCATGAGTCCAGGGGGTCCTGTGGATGGGGAGTATGGTAAGCTGGGTCTCTGCCTCCCGTGGCCACCCAAAACGAACGTGGCGCACCTCCATTTAAGGACCTGTAAAATTTTAAACCACGACACGGTGAGACAAAGTCTCAGCGAGTCAACATCATAAACCTTGATTAGGACGAGAATTCACCTTAAGGCAGCCTAAACATGAACCATAAAGGACTTACCTCGCCTCAGCATCTCCCTGCACATTAGTACATCTCATATACATATGCATACAGTAACATATTCAATGACTGGAACATTGCACATCAATCATCAAATATTCACAGGGTCTTGATTATAAGGCAAAACCATTATAACACATTATATTTCGTGCCACACAATTTTGTCCCATAATCATGTGCGGTTATCTCACTCATTCAAGTGTCCCAGTTATTTACGACCTAACGGCCACAGCCAACTCATCAGTCAACGGTCATCTGGCATAATCGGGCATCGTCTCGCCTCATCGAGCATAGCAACGTCCTGGGTAAATGCATAAGGATAGCATTCCTTAAAGGAATATCGGTCCACCCTCTATAGCGATTCAGCATCCGTTGTCAAGGGCATCCAAACTTAATTAAACATCGTCTCGCATAAATGCGTCAAGACGGGTTCACTACCCCGCGTAAACATGTCAGCGTATTAGGTGATCACACACCAGCACATACTTGGCCAAGAACATCATTCTTTGCACTCAAATACTTCTATTTCAAATAATGGACTAAGCCAATTTTATTCATACTAAAAACACCCGGTAAAATAATTGTGCATGGTCGCACCTTCAAATCGAACCATAAAAATGTGGTACTCTCTCATTTTAAAATTCCACAATTTTATATCGCACCTAAAATATTTTTGGCGTCAAAAACCAATATCCGGTATTTTTCTAATTAAATACCCAAAAATCACTTTTTGCAATAATAGTCCAAATCAACAATCAAGCACTCAATTGCTAAATCAATTGCACAATTTAGCAATCAATTTCACAAATCAATGCATCCACGACAATTAACGTAAAATTCTATTAAACGGCTATCCCGGTATAATTTACACTAATTATAATTAATTAAAATAAATTGCAAATTAATTTAAAAAATGTAAATTAATTAAATTAAACCACTTAATTAATTTACATAAGCTAACCAGGCTAATCTACTTAATCTATTTAAACTAATTGACTAAGCTAAGTACATTATCTAATTAAGCTAACTAAGCCACTTAACTAACCACCTACTAACTAATTGGCCTAACTAACTAATCCTAACTTAGTTACATGAACTAACTACCACTAATCCTTAATAAACATAAACTAATCCTACTAAGAGTAATTACCCCCATAATAAGAGATTAGGTTCTAACTCACCGGATTAGTGAGAAAATAGGTTCAAAGCGACGGCGGCGCGACGACAGTGAAATCCCAGGCCTACAGCGTCTCCAATGGAGGGCTGGAAGGGGCTGAAAAAGCCCTTGCTAGGCTCACAGCCCGGCTGGAAGGATTGGTTCTGTGGACTACTAGCTTCCGGCTTGGCTTGGGGCTGGACAATTGTGATGACAAGGTGGGTTGATGGTGAATGGCTGGTGGACCAACGATGGCGAGCTAGGCTGGGGTTTGGATGGAAGAAGGCCACGACTAGGCTGGATGACGGCAGCAATGTGCGGCCAGACGAACGCGCGAGGAACGGTCGAACTTGGGTGACCTTGGCATCGCAGGCTGGAGGCAGTCATGCGGTCGACCAAGGCTGCGGTGGCTCGAACGGGCGGTGCTAGCTAGTTCTAGTGGCTTGCAACAAGGAAAATGGAAGAGGATGAAGAAGCTAAAGATGTTTTGCAATGGTGGGGGGCTGGTCGCACATCAAGGGGGAGAAGAGAGGGGAACAAGGGGGCCAAGAAGTCTTCAAGCTGGCCAATCCCCTTCTTCTTGAAATATCTTGCACTCATGGCTTGTGCCACAAAGTCTTCAGCTCCCCTTAGGGTCAAGGTAGCAACTAATGGACATTTTTCCCTCCCAAAGCTTCCTAAACAAGCCAATTTGGAGGCCAAATAGCAACAACCCAACAGCCCTACGAATTTCTTTCTATTTCCTTCACAATTCTACACCAAACAACTTCAATTTGATGGCTAAAATTGCTAAGGAGGTTGCCTATACCAATTCCCACAATTTCCTTCACAAACTAATTCACTTTGAATGCCAAAAAGTCCCTCAATTTTGCCCATCCGAATTTCCCTGAATTTAATTTGCCAATTTGATTTTCCGCCAAAAATCTTGGACTCGATGGAAATTCTTCAAAGGATGTGACGATGTCCTAAAAATAAATCATGACACGCTCGAACTTTTGATTCCCAAAACCGAGTTCAATTTCGTGGTTAAAATCAACAAGATGCGATTTTAGGGTAACCTAACCTACCAGGTAGCTTTGAGGGATTTTATCGCATTTGACCTATGGTCGATAATTTTCGATCCATGTTTGTGCATTTTAGACTAGTTGGCGACTCTCGATTTTCGTAAACATCTCAAGGTTTCAATTACGGGTACCGAGTACATAATCAACAAAAAAATTAGGTTAATGTTGTTCAACATGAATTTTACAATCAAATGGAATCACCCACAATTTAATTACGCCATTCCATCAAATCAGCCTATATCCAATCACTAATCGATTTTAACGGTATTGTATTGACCATTGCCGAAAAGCACGGTCGAGCAGTCGATTTCTGGTCGAATTCTCAAGTTTGTCGCGTTTATATCCCTTAACGGCTTTACCTGATAGATTAGTTATCTCGTGGGTGATCAGCTCAGAGAAAAAGAACCATAGGCACGTTGATGAAAAGCCCATTTCATTTAATCGAAACAGGTTCAAAATTCAAGATGTCATAGATGACATCTATTGAATTGATGTTTGTTTTCCCCTTATGTTGTTCAAAGATTGGAATGGGAGTCGGGGTTCTACTTCAACATTGATGGAAGTAATTTGAAAGTGAAATTCTCACAACTCACACAATGAAAAGAAAAGGATAGATAGACTTATAGATTTCTTTCACCTTAAAAAAATAATAATTATAAGACTCCCCTATTTATAGACTTGTTACATGACTTTTATTCTTTCCAATAGATAAAACTAGCATTTCGAATAAGATCTAAAAAGTAACATTCGGGATACATTCTAGAAACTAACAAAATAATCAACTTATCTTTAAAAGATAATGACTATCTCTAAAAACGATCACCAAATCTAGAAATACTAATAGACTCATTAAAGATAAGATCTATGCTCATTAAAGATAACGCAACAATTATGACTCTTCTTTAATGCGGGTACTAAACAGTTATTGGCACCAATGAATTTGGTTTAATTTCTAACACTCCCCTTTAAATCAAATTCTCTTCCATCGATCATTCCAAGTAGGCTCTTGAACTTTTGAAAAGTATCGATCTTGAGAGGTTTAGTAAAAATGTCTGCTACTTGATCTCCTGTCTTCACATGCAACACTTCAACCTCATTCTCTTTAACCTATTTTCGAATGAAGTGATACCGAACATCGATAGGTTTGCTTCTTTCATGAAAAACTAGATTTTTCACCAATGCAATAGTAGAAACATTATCAACAAAAATCTCAATTGCTTTCTTTTGCTCTATAAGAATATCTTTGAGTAATCTTCTCAACCAAATTGCATGACAAACACATGTGAATACAGCTACATATTCAGCTTCACATGTCGATAGAGTGGCATTGGGTTGCTTCTTTGACAATTACGTGAAAGTAGCGCCACACAAGAGAAAGACAAAGCCTGTAGTGTTCTTTTGATCATCAATATCTCCACCATAATCACTATCCGAATAAGCTCTAAGTTGGAAGGATTCAGAGTGATAGCAGTGTAGGCCATGTGTGATATCTCAAAAATTTGGCTCTCTTTCGAAATATATGAAATGGTTATTTTATCAATGCATTTATGGTTATTTTACTCTAAACTAATCATTCACAAGTTAATTAATCTATTAGGTGAGGTCGTAAAGGGTTAAAACGCGAAGGATCAGAGAATTCGATTAGGGATCGATCGCTCGATCATAAGGATTGACAAGGGTCAATGCTACACTATTATAAATCAATTAGCAAATGATATAAATCGATTCAATAAAAGTATGTAGTCGGTTTGCATGGCGATTCCACATGATTATGATATTCGCGTCAAATGATAATAAATGATTTTTGTTTATATTATATTCATGGTACATAATTGAACCCTCGCGATTACATGACAACCAAAGATCATCCATGATTTGAAGAGGCACAAATGTGGATTGAGAATTATCGACCACAGGTGAGAACCCCTAAAGCCACTCGATAGTTTAGGTCGTACTAAAGTTGCGTTTGATTGATTTTTAATCAAGAAATTTAATTCAATTTTGGGTATCGAACTTTCGAGAGTTTCGGGATTAAATTACTGGACATCGTCTCATCGTCCGTCGAATTATCAGTGAGTTTGAAATTTTCGGAAAAGGAATTATTTGACGAAAAAATTGGAGATTGGAAAAGGGAAAATTCGGATCCAATGGCAAAAGTGTGATTTTGGCCAAAATCTTGAATTTATAGAAAAAAAAAAAAAAAAAAGAAAAGTGAGGACATAATACTAGGCCAAGAGGGTTTTAAGGAAGGGTGGGTAAAGAGTATGATGAGATTTTGGGAAATCTTTTTTTTTTTCCACTTTCTTTCTTTTTCTTGTCTTTCTTTTTTTTTTCTCTCTCTCTCTTTCCTCTCTCCGCTCCCCTTCCCCTCACACCATTTCCCTTCTCCAGTAGAACTACGGCGCTCATTTCTTTCCTCCTTCATTTCTTCTTCATCCGCTTCTCCTCTCTTCTTCTTTTGCCCATCCCCATTGCCGCCCATTTGGTTACACCATCATCAACCCCACACCACTGCACATCACCACCATCACCACTACCATCTCCATTGTCATCACCTAGCCACCGTTGCCGCCACTCATCCACCGTCCCTTGCACCATTTCTCGAGCTGCCGAACCACCACCACCCTCAAACCACCGTCCTTGACCCCACCCATAATCCACTACCCACATCCCTCACGTGTTTGCCATGCCATCATGCCATCTCTCACCATTGGTTCACCACCACCCAAGCCAAGCTTGGCCGTGAGTTTAAGGAGCCACCGCCACCACCGTCAAGTTTCCGTTCAAGTCGCAAGCCTCATTTTTTTCGTTGCTGTCACACCACCATCACCACGAGCTTGCCATTGTCGGAAACTCGTGAGTTAACTTCCTAATCATAGATTATGGTGTCAATTACGTTTAGGAAGTGGTTAGTTTAATGTTAATTGCTATTAGTATTAGTTAATTTTAGTTTAATCTTAATTGCAATTAAAGATGGTTTAGATTAAATTTAAGTGCGATCACTTTAAGTAATTACGATTATGTTAATTAATAGCGGTTAAATTAATTAATGGAGTTTATTTTAATTAATCGTGATTTGTATAATTAATTGTGATTTATGTTATTAATTGTAATTTTTTTAATTAATCGTAATTATTTTAATTAACGGTGATAAATTTTTAATGAATTATAGTTAGGTTAATAAAATTTAACCTAATTAATTGCAATTAGTTTAATTAATCGTGATTAGCCTAATTAATCATGATTAGCTTAATTAATCACGATTAGTGTAATTAATGATGGCTTAGCTGTAGAGTAAAATTTTATGCCCTTTTTTTTTTTATGAGATTATGCTTAATTCCAATTGTTTGCACATGGGATGCCATGTTATTGATTGATCTATGATATGTTTCATTTATTATTCCAAAATAAGGTTTTTTAGGCAAATAAATGGCAAAGTTTGAGGTGTCGAGTTTGAACGCAAAATTTTACGTGCTAAATAAAACAATAAGGTTTTAAAATGAGGGCGTGCAAAGTTTGATGGATCGATTTCCAATACGTGACCACGTACGAATATTTTACTGGAATTTTGAGTTTGAAAAATTGCCAAAGTTGATTATTTGAAAACGAACTCTTTTGTTCTGGGCTAATTATTGGCAATAAAAATTGGCTTGATTGTTGGTGTACTTGAGTGGTCATTTAATTAAACCTGTCACCCAACGAAAGTTTGGGGGTGATGCTCGATTTTTTTTATCGAATGCCTGGCGGGGGTCCGAATGCCAAGTGGCAATTCAAGCTGGATTGATGCTCTTTTATAAAATTCCCTCTAGGCGAGGGTTCTAGACGATGCCGTGCTTGATGGGGTATGACGATGCCCGGTCATGCTGAAAGACCGCCAACTCTTGTGTTGACTGTGGCCCAAGGGGTCATAATAATTAGAACACATGTGTGGCAATGTGCATGGATTTTTTAGAATGTGTTCTAATTATTATTTATGTATGTTACATTATTATTCCCATGTGAGATGTGCTAATATGCTAGGGTGTGCTAAGGTGAGGTAAGTTTGTATTTGGTACGTGTTTAGGCTACCTTCGAGATGAATTCACGTCGTAATCAAGACTTAGGCTGTTAACTCACTGAGATTTATATCTCACCCCATTATTGTTAATTATTTTCAAGGTCATAGCGTGGAGAACTACTAGGTGCAATTGTGGTGAGCACGAGATGCAACACCTTTTTAGCTGGCCCTGCCATTAATGAAGTTTAGGTTAACCCTAATCCTTGAAGGTTTTTTAGAGGGTTGATAGGAAGTGGCCGTAGAAATGCTTGTAATTATTAAACTTCCTAAGAGTAACGGTGGATAAATAAATAACTACTTTTGGAAACATTTATTGTGTGTTCACTATTCCTATTTTGTTGGTTGACTGGATGTTTATGTTAAGTGCTTCCGCATGTGTTAATTGAAAAATAAAAAGAATAGGTTGGCGACGCGTCCTGGGATATCGCAATTTAATCAACCGTCATGGGATGTTTGTGTGCCTCGAGGTTTGGGGCATGACATCATGAGAAGTTAGTTTAATGTATTGAAGTATCCTCTTTACAACTTTAAGATGAGATGATTTCAGCTTCTCCATATATCGACTCACAATTCCAACACTATACATAATATCCGGTCTCATACATGTCAAGTATCTCAAACTCCCAATCAAATTTCTATAGTATGTTGAATTAACATCAATATCATCATCAAACTTTGAAAGCTTGGTTCTGCACTCCATTGGTGTATTGATCGGAGTATGATTCTTCATGTTGAATTTTTAAAGATATTTTCTTCATATTTTTTTGGGAAATAAAAACCCCTCGGCACTTTGCTTCACTTTGATCCCAAGGAAATAATTCATGAGACCATTATCGGTCATCTCAAATTCTTTCACCATCGATGCCTTCAAAGCATAATCATCGTTGGATTATTTCCTATAAAAATAAGGTAATTGACATATAAACAGACAAGTAGAACATCACTTTTTTCTTGCTTCAAATAGAGTGCATGCTCTTATAGACATTGAAAAAATCCATTCACCTTGAAATATGCATCATTTTGAAATTCCATGTTCTCAGTGCTTGTCTAAGTCCATATAGAGTTTTCTTCAACTTCAACACTTTGTCTTTATGACCTTTTACAACAAACTCCTTAGGTTGTTCAACATAAATCTCTTCTTCGATGATGCCATTCAAAAATGGTTATTTGACATCGATTTGATAAATTTGCCAATTACTTTTAGTAGTAATAGAAATAATCGATCTAATCATTTCCATGTGGATGGCAGGGGCAAAAACTTCATTATAGTCGATTTTGGCTTTTTGCTTGTACCTCTTCGCGACTAATCTAGCCTTGTATCTTGTCACTTCTCCTTTCTCGTTCTTCTTGGTCTTGTACACCTATTTGACTCCAATAGATTTCTTGTTCTTTGGTAGATCAGCAAGCTCCCATATTTGATTCTTTTCAATGGCTTTAATTTCTTCATTCATGGCTCTTCTCCATTTTTCTTCTTTGGTTGCATCATCATAGACAAGTGGTTCATAATATGTAAGAAGACATACAAGGTGAACCTCATCGGTAGCCAATGTCAAATAATCTCCTTGATCTTGGCACTAGCGGTTCATCGACACTATTTGAAGAGATCAACGATGATGAACTTGAAGGACATATTGGAGAAGAAGGTGTAGAATGATGCTTCAACACTATTTGATCGGTATCACCATGAGCATTCACTTCATATTTTGGGTTGTCTTCTCAAGTGCCATCTTCATCAAACTTGACATCTCTGCTTATATACACTTTTAAAGTGTTAGGATCAAATAAACGATAGGCTTTGGATAATGAGTCATACCCAATAAAAATGAGATTTTTGCTCTTATCTTCCAACTTCATCTTTTTTGGTCCAGCACATGAACATATGCATGCTCTAGAAAATTTTAAAGTGTGAAATAATTGGTGTTATCTCGGTCCATGCTTCCTGTGAAGTTATGCCTTCAAGTCCGAATGTGGGACATTTGTTTTGAAGATAGACTACACATGAAATAGCGTCTGTGACATCCTGGAAATTCAGTTCTATTTTCAATTAAATAAATCGGGCCTTTCATCGATGCATCTATAGTGCTATTCTCAGAAATTATCACTCTTGGGATAACTAAACTATTTGGGAAAGTCATTAAGGGATTTTAACGCAATAGACTTGAGAATTCGACCAGGAATCGGCTACTCAACCGTGCTCATCTACAAAGGTCATTACGACACAATTAAAAATCGATCAAGGATCGAAGATAGGTCAGTTCAACTGAGATGTGTGGCTAAACGTGAGTGATTCCACTAAATAGCACAATCTTCGTCAATCGGCACTAAACTGATTTTTCTGTCATTTTGATACCCTGTGTCCGTATTTGAAACCTCGAGATTTTCACGACCACCGAGAGTTGCCAATGTGTCGAAGAGGTTCATTGTGACTCGAAGAAAATTAACCACGGGTCATTTGCACTAAAAAAATTTAAAAGCTACCCGGTGAGGTTAGGACACCTAGAGTGCCATAACTTGGCACGGAGAGACACTTAAGTGCCATAACTTTGAAATGGTACACTTAAGTGCCAATATCGGAGTAAATTGAACACTTAAGTGCCAATCCAGCCAAAAAATGGCCAAAATGCAGACGTGGCATTTTCCAGTGATATGCTTAACTAACATGGAGAATTTTGTTTTTTTTTTTTTTAAATAAAAGCACACGTGAAGGAGGAAAACAACGTCGCCCCATCCATTGTGCATTTGGCCAAACTAAACGACGTCATTTTTCCTTAGTGCTAAACGACGTCGTTTTGCTTATTTGGATTTTAACCTTTCGTCGGTTCACACCAGATCTGACGACCTCTCCATCGTCGTTCACAGCTCGCTGTTCGCAGGTCGCTGTTCACAGGTCATTGCTCGCCGTCGTCCCTCGCCATCCTAGCTCGCCGTCATCAATTTGCTCAGGTTTTTTTCTCTTCTTCCTCTCCCCTGTGGTGAAATTAGGGCTCCGACTCATTTATTAAGGCTCAGACCTGAAATTTGGGGGTTAGCTAGGAAAGTTCAGGCTTGGTGTGAGATTTATGGCTCAGATGTTGTGCTACAATCCTATTGGGGGGTTTGAATTGACAGTTTAGGAGCAACCTTGAAATGTAGGCTCGGTGTAGGGCTCAGCAGGGGGAAAATTAGGGCTCGGTGTAGGGCTTAACGTCGCCTCATTCACTGTGATGTGTGATTCATTCAGGGTGTTGAATTGTGATGTGCGAAAGTAATTTGTAGTGGTCGGATGTGAAATGTGCGATGGTGATTGGTGATTGTTAGGGTTCAGAGTATTAGACTTTGGACATATTCGAATCGAATCTCTTGTTGTCGTGGGGATGGGACTTATGGGTTTTTTTTTTAATAAATTGCATTGTTGAGGACCCATGCTAAGGGATCTCTCCATATTTTAAAGGAATGCGACGGCATAATCAAAGTAGTTGTCGGGTCCCATCTCTATTTGTCCTTGTCCTAAAGACTCTTTTTAAGCTACAGCTGTCGTCTGACCTATGCATCTTCCCTCTTTCTTTCTTCTTTTCTTCAATAAAGAGTGTAGGGACCTCCACTTGCAATTGTCTGTCCTTTGTGAATGTGGTCCCAAAATTTAATTGTATATTTATCCTCTTTTGTTGCAGAAATGGCTCATGATAAAGACCATATTGCTGTCATCGTTTACTACGGTGGGGATTTTGTGATTGGGGAGGATGAGTGGGAGTATGTGGGAGGGAATGAGGGTACTATCTTTGTAGATATAAAGAAGGCATCTTATATTAGATTTGTTAGGGATATAGTGACATTTTTGCCTTGTAGAGTACAAAAGTTACTGTACTGTGTTCCTGGGAAAGGCTTGAGAGATGGTTTGAGAGTTTTGGAAGATGATAATGGTTTTAGGGATGTCTTATATCATTATCTCCATGGCGAAGAAGCGAAAGTATTTGTTGAAAAAAATAGTGATAATGAGGATGAAGATGATGACAGAGATAACACCCAAGTAGGAGAAGGAGGAGATGGTATTCAAGCTAGTACTGAGGTTAAGGATGAAGTAGGTCATGATGGACAGGACGGGGAGGAGAGGAGCGCAGATGCTATTTACCAGAGCAATTGTGACATAGGTGATGTCACCATCACTGAATTAGATTAGGAAGTAGCTGAATCCAGTGATGGTGATGATGACGATGACGATGAAGGGTTGGCTGCTGAAGTTGAAAATTTATTAATCTTAAGTGACGCCGACGATGAGGAGCTTTCACAGTCAAGGAAAAAACAAAGGGACTTTTTGTTAGATAGATTTGCAATTTTGCATGTAGTTGATGAAGTTCCAAATAGAGACGAAGGCCCTGCAGATGTTTGTGTTGCTAGCTAGGTCCTGTAGACAGATTATGAAGAAAGCATCGACATCGCAACTTCCCAGGATGAAGTTGAAGAAGATCAACGAGCTGTGCGTAGAAGGAAAAGTAAGTTTCCTTCCTATAATCCATCTGTTGCCTCTCCTACTTTGTTAGTAGGTATGAAATTCCATGATGTGATACAATTTAGGGAAGCTATACTGAGTTCTTCCATTGCTGCACAAAGAAATATTGATTTCATTAGAAATACCAAGAAATTTGTAAGAGCTAGGTGTTCGCAGCAAAACTGTCCATGGAAGATTTACGGCTTGTTTGTCCAAGCACTTCTTCGATCTGATCAAGATGATGCCCGAGATGAAAATTACTAGGTTTAAGATGCTGGTGAAGGAGCGTGTAGGCATCAATGTATCTAGGAATTAGTGCGAAAGATCAAAGCAAAAGGTAATAAAGATACATATTGGCCAGTATGCTAAGGAATATGGGCAGGTGTGGGAGTATGCTTGGGAGTGTAGGCTGCAAAACCCTACAAGTAGAGTGTAGGTAGAGGTGGTTAAGAGACCACTTCCTGATCATGGGACCAAGTTTAATAAGTTCTATGTGTGCTTTGATGCATGCAGACGAGGATTTTTAGCTGGTTGTAGACGGATTATAGGATCGGACGGCTGTTTCTTGAAGGGCTTGTGCAAGGGAGAATTGTTGGCAGCGATTGGAAGAGATGTGAATAACGAAATGTTCCCACTAGCTTGGGCTATTGTAAAGATTGAGAATAAGGACAATTAGTCTTGGTTCTTGAAAAATCTGATGGCTGACTTGGAGATAACAAACGGGGAAGGGTGGGCGTTTATGAGTAACCAACAAAAGGTAATGCTTGTTTTTTGAAAAATTTAGTCAATAATTTGCTTTGTAATATGAACATGTAATTTGTTCTAGTATTTCTTACTTTGAATTATTGCAGGGATTGGTTCCAGCAGTAGCCAAGTTGTTGCCCCGTGCTGAACATCGAATGTGTGTGCGGCACATATACGGAAATTAGGCAAAGACCTACAAAGGGGATAAGCTGCAATTGCAATTCTGGCAATTAGCAAAGAGTGCAAACATAGCTGACTTTAGAATAGACAAAGAAGGACTGCTTCAGTTGACAAAGGAAGGTTGTGCTGCCCTATTTCAACTAGAACCGAAGCATTGGTACAGGGCATTCTTCAGTGAGGAGTTCAAGTGCGCTAACGTCAACAACAACATTTGTGAAGTATTTAATTCGAAGATAATAGATGCCAGATACAAACCAGTCATCTCAATGCTTGAAGATATACGAGTTGCGGTTATGACTCGACTGCAGAAACAAAGAGATGAGGCTGCAAAGTGGACAAGATAATATGGTCCTAGGATTGCCAAGAAATTGGATGAGAACTTGGCTGCAAGTAGACATTTTCATCCCATTTGGAATGGAGATGATGGATATGAGATAATGAAAGGTGCTGATAAGTATGTTGCCAATCTAGGAAGTAGGAAGTGTTCATGTAGAGCATGGCAAGTAAGTGGAATTCCATGTGCACATGCCATATGTGCCATTCGGTTGAAGGGCGACAATACAAATGATTACATCGATGATTGGTGCCATAAATCAAAATACCTTGCTTCCTATCAGTTCATGATGCAGCCCATTAGAAGTAGCAAGTTTTGGGAGCCCACAAATCATGAAGCACCTCAACCTTTGCCATTGAAGAATAAAATTGGAAGGACGAAACGAAGACGAAGAATGGCGGAGGGAGAGGTCTCGAGTCAACATAGAATGAGCAAGCAGGGTGCAAAGATAACGTGCTCTTATTGTCACCTAGCAGGCCATAATATTAAAGGTTGTCAATTGAGGAAGCAACAACAACCGTTGAGGTAAGGTGAAAGGCCTAGTGAAGAGACAGTTGGAGAAATGCACACAGCAGGGCCAAGTGAGTCGACTGTTCTTTAGTCAACAAGTAGAACCCCGGTAAGTCATAAAATTTATTTTATGTTTATGTTGCTTTGTCGTTTATCATAAAAATGTACATAATATCCTATTTGGCCTTGTATGTAATGTGTTTGTTAGGCCACAAGAAGAACATCAGCAAGTCATGAAACTGAACAGCCTATTCGAAGAAGGTAAGGTAGAAGACAGCAAGGTGAAGGATTGGCCCAAGCAGCATCATGGCTAGTTGAAGGATTAGCCCAAGCAGCATCACGGCCAGTTCAGTCGACTGTTCTTCAGCAGCGAAAGATATACCCAGTGGTATATTCAACCATTTGTATTCAGTTTTTCATTTTATTTATATTATTATATGTCCCGATATCATATTTATTGTGTCTTTTGCCTCTTTCTCAGGTTCGAAGAAAGCAAGTTCAAACTCAACTGCCAACTGAAGGGCCACCACAAGAGCCACCTTAAAGATCATCACAAGGGCCACTAAAAGAATCACTACAAGGGGCACCACAAGTACCACCAGAAGGCCCAACAGAAGGCCCAACAGAAGGAGGTGTCACTGAAGTTGAAAGGCTACATAGAAGGACAACTAGAACAAGGCCAGGTGAAGGGGCAGCTACACAAAGGCCATCTAGAAGATGCCCAGCTGAAGAATTGGTCGAAGAAGCCTCGACTGTAGCAGAAGAGCCCAAGAAAGTAAGAAAAAAAGCCAACAAATCACAAGTTCCTGAAAGTGACGCCCCTATTCAAACAAGAGGGGCACTTGGGAAGAGGTTAAGACAATATGGCTATGGCCTTTATACAGATGAGCGTACTAGAACAGTTATTCTCAATGTAAGTTTTATTGGCTACATTTAATTTAATTTATGTTGTAGACTTTTGCTGACAATTTATTGTTTTTTTGTAGCCTGGGAGAAGTTCAGAGATTCTTATCTCAGGCCCAACTCAAGAATCAACGGCTACACCAACAAAAAGAAAACATCAACTGTGCCAACAAGAAAGAAAAGAAAGAACCCAATTGCAACTCCAGCTCCAGCTCCTTTTGAATCAATTCGGCCTGGGACATTTGCATCTCCATCTCAGTCAATGGATACTGAGAAGGTTGAAGAAAAAGTTGCATGTCCAGTTAGAAAGAGTGCAAGAATTATGAATCAAGTGAAATGCCCATCGAAAGGAGCACAAACAGGGAGTATCGTGCATATTAATTAATGAGATGAGATGTGATAGGATTTGTGGAGCTTAGGAGTCAAGGCAATTATGTAGACATTAATGTTATAATAACACACTTGTTATGGATTGTTATCTTTTTTTTTCTTCTTCTTTAGTTTGTCATTCATTGATGTTGTGAGACTTAATTTTAATATCAATGAAATGATCTTGCGCTACTTGTCAATTTATGTTGTTGTTGTTTGTCATGGATTCTGCTTTTACTTGCTGCTACTGCTGTTGGTGTTCTGTGGTGATAGCTGGAGTGCTGGTGTATCTGGTGGTGGTGGATGGTGATGTTTGGTGGTAGTAAGTTTGTTGTTGGGGTGCTAATGTGGTGGCTAAGGTGCTAGTGTGGCTAGTGGTGATGCCCGGTGATTATGGGTTTGTGGTGGGGGTTATAGGCTTAAGCAGCTACAGCTGCACCTACATCTGGTACAAGTGTGCAGTTTGCACATCTTACACCATGTGTATTGGTGCAAGCCAGTGCAAGACTCAACTTGTACTAGTACCTTGTGCAGCAACACCACCAACATGGTGGTGGCTGGAGCACCTAATGTGTAGTGTGGCTAGTGGTGATGGTTGGTGATGCAACCGGTGGTGGTGGCTGGCGCAATTTTTAGAGAAAACCTACAAAAAAAATTGGCACTTAACTGGTCATATTTTAAAAAACTTGGCACTTAACTGTTCACTTTTAACTACAAGTGACACTTAACCGATCACTTTAATAATAACTTGACACTTAAGTGATCATTTTTTCATCGCAACTAGCACTTAAGTGATTACTAAATACAACTTATGGCACTCGGGTAATCACTCATGTTTGTCTTTTGTATATGTTGGTCTGCATCAAAACAGAAAAGATGATTCTGCATCAAAACAGAGAAGATGATGGTAATTTAACTTATGGCAACTCCATATGACAGCACAAACAACAACAAAGCCACAATGATCTTGTGAAACAAACTTCTTCGCATCTTTCAAAAAGAAAAAAGCCTACGTTTAATTCAGAACAACACAATTTTTAACTATGGCAGTCGGAGAAACTTTTTCTCATTTTCAAGTACTTTACATTTCATCATAAAGTACAATAGACAACAAAACAACACCATCATAAACGCTTGGTAACACTTTCGTTCAATTTTCATCATTGAAACTTTATTCTTGAAAGGTTTAGTTGAAGATGCTTGAGCGCGCATTGAGACTTCATTCTTGAAAAGTTTAACTGAAAACGCTTGAGCTTGCATTGAGTCAACATCGTCCAAGTCGTCCACGAACACAGATGGAGATTGCTATCTTTAATGAAGTAGATCCAATATCACCTATGTGGCTCGGTCAGAGAACTTCGCATCGACCCATTTGAAGTATTTGCACTTCGACGCTTCTTTATGTCGGACGCATCCATAAAATCTTCTCCCATGATTGATTTGAGTCCACGATGTTCTTCTTGAACTCGGTAACCCACAAAAACAGAAATGTTGGCCTTCTCCTTCGCTTCAATGAGAGGAAATTGAGGCGCTGCTACGAGTCCTGCTCTCCATTTCCAAGATTCGACAAAGGAATTTTGGGCAAATGAAAATTAGGGTTCGAGACTTGGATTCGAGCACTTCAATAGGGATTTTGGCCGATTTAGGGTTTTAGATTTGAGGCATTTAGGGAGACGACGTCGTTTTTAGAAGATTTAGGGCTTTTATTATGCAGACGACGTCGTTTCTAGTGAGTTAGAGCCGACTCAGCTCTTCGACGAGCCACGTAGGCAATAAAAAATAATAAAATATTGCCGCGTAGGATTTCCGGCAAGGGTCGCCGGAGGTGGCACTTAAGTGTCCCACTAGAAAAAGAAAGTGGCACTTAAGTGTACCGTTTTAAAGTTATGGCACTTAAGTGTCTCCCCGTATCAAGTTATGACACTTGGGCTGTTCTTAGCAGTAGACTAGGTTATGCTAAAATCGCGCTAGATGGAAATTAACTGCGAATTTGAATCCGATTTTAGAAATTGAAAGTGCTGTCATGTCACAAGTCATTTTAGGAACGTCAATTCACCTTCTAAAGTTTTTTTGCAAATTGAGATTTTGGCGGAAAAAGTCGATATAAGGCCGTTTTTGTCCAAAAAATTAAGAGGACCTGTTTTGTCGCGAAATTGAGATGCAAGTAGATTCTATTGGTGAGGAAAAATACCAATTTGATCGAGGACTCAATAGTGCAATTTTTGGAAGCAAAATTGAATCAATTCGAGAGAATTGAAGTGGAATTGGGAGGAAATGTCTTCAAATTCGTATGCCCCTTGGTCCATGACTTTTTGAACCATTTCATTAGCTTGTTATGGAAGTTTGAAGGCTGCAAGAGGCCATGGATGCTAGCCACACATGGTGGGACCAATCTAAGGAGACAAGAGGATTGAAGGGGAGCATGAGGGGCCCTCCAAGGAAGCCGATTCCCTCTCTTCTTCCCCCTTGGTCAATCCTCCATCTTCCCAGACCAAGGAAGCTCCAAGAACCAGCAAAAACCAAGCCTCCCTCTTCCCCCTAGCCATCGACGCCCCTAGCCGCCCGCTGGAACCACCACAAGCCGCTGCGTCGCTCGTCGCGCCCTTGCGAGCCTCGCCCGCTTGTCAGGCATCACCGCTGTCCCTGCCGCATTGTCAGCCCTTGCTCGCTCATCCAGCAGGTCGCCAGGCCACCTCAAGCCATCGTCGGAGCCTCCATTGCCACCGCATGTCGCCACCCAGCTCCGCATTAGGCTGCTACTACCGTCTGCCTCCCTTCCTCGCTGTTTCAGTCTGAGCTAGCCAAGCCAAGCAGTCCTTCTGTTCAAGGACAGAACCAAATATCCTAGCAAGCTTGTAGACCTTCGAGGCCCGCTTTGGTTCCCTTTCAGACCCCGCTTAGTGTCCCCGCTTTGGAGGTTGTCGATCATCTCCACCTCACCATCGAAGTGAACATGTTGGATCGTTAATCAAGTGAGTTTACTCACTAATATCCGCTTAGGGATTTAATTATGCTTAAGGGTTTATTAGTTTAAGTTAAGTATGGATTAGGTGGATAATTAGAATATATTAGTGATTTAATTAATCGTTATTCATGTTAGGTGGTTAGAGTAGTGTAGTTAGAGCCTAAATAAGCTCTAGTATTTATCTAACGAATCTCGGAATTTTTCTAAGCCCGTTTCGGTATTTAATTAGGCTTTTCCAACCTAAGTTGCATTTATTGGCATTTTATAATTAATTTTAGTAATTAGTTAATTAATTATTATTTTCTGGAAATTAGATCGGACGGTCGGTGACCGGAATTTCGTGGTGATTGCAATGATGTGATTTATTTATTTATTTGAGTGCTAATTTATGAAAATTGAGTGTGATTTGTAATTTTGGAGAATTTATTCCAAAATTGAGTATTTTCTGTTTTTAATTAGAAAATACCGAATGCCGATTTACAATGCCAAAAATGTGTTTGTGGACCATTGGAATTTGTGAGATTTTCAAAAGGGAAAATATTGTATTTTGGCTAAGACCGACCGTGTACCCACACACGATTATTTTTATCAGGTATGATAAAAATGGTGAAATTCTCAGTTGGTGAAAACAATATACTATATTAGCCTGAGGGCTTGATATGTCAGCTTAGTGCGAACAATATACTTTATCAGCTTAGAGTGAGCATTAGGGGTATACTATATCAACCTGCGGGTTGGATATGTCAGCTTAGTGTGAGCAATATACCAATATACTATATCAGCCTAAGGGCCTCGATATATCAGCTTAGCGCAAACAATATACCTTATCAACTTAGTGTAAGCTATATTAATTATCAACTTAGTGCGAGCAGTTCTTGATGGGATTGAACTTGATAGATAGTATTGAATGGAATGATAATGAGATAGTCTTGTTGAGACGGAATCGACTGGGTTGATTGATCGATGGTTCGATTTGTTATGACAATTTAATCTGTTGATGTGATGCGATGAATTTGTGAATTGTACTGAATTGCAAGAAGAAACCGAGGCAAAGGTAAGTCATCTAGCTTGTGCTTATGCTTAGGCAACCTTTATGGTGTATTTTCTTCATAGTCGGCTCTTAGAGGATGAACTCGCTAAAACGTTGTCTCACCCCATTGTGGGATAATATTTACAGGTCCCTAGATGGCAGCTCTCCTGTGCGTTTTGGACATCCGAAGGTCACTGAGTAGAAGCGTTTTATTCTGCTACATGGGAACCCAAGAGGATGGGTCTATGAGCTGGTGAGGTTCGTGGTTTAGGTTGATGAGGCCTTACCTCATAAGGTGCCCCATCAATATAGATCATGGTACCGTCAAGAGCGGAATGGACAGCAAAAGGGTCCTATACCCGAATCTGAGGTCCTTGTGTACGTGCTGGAAGTAGCTTTTGGAAAGGGTACGACTGACTTGCCAGGTGGTTTAGTGGTAGACCTGGACCTGTCAGATCCAGGGACGCCGAAGTATTCAGTTGAGGGCTCAACTGATTAAGGGATCTATAGCTTTTCCACCCTTTTTGCAAACCTTATTTGTATCAGTTGTTATTGTATATGACATAGTTTTGATATGTATATAAGTGTGTGGTTCGGTTTTCAAAAAAAAAATGGTGGCCCTACTTTTCTATCGCATTCTGTTGTTGTCTAGGGATTATTTATTTGCTTCCGTATGTGCATTAAAACGAATGGGTCGGCAATGCGTCTTGGGACGTCGCTATTTAATCGACAAACAAGGGATGGACACGTGCTCAGAGGATTGAGATGTGACAACTTTAGCTCAAAGCTCCTTAGACAAATTTTTTATCTTCAACATACTTCGAGCCATGTCAAGAATGGTTTTATTTTTTCTTTTCAGCTACGCCATTTTGTTGAGGAGAATATGGAGCCATCAGGAAATGTTAAATATCATGATCCTCACGGAATTTATTAAATATGACTGAGGTGAATTCTCCACCACGATCGGTCCTCAAAGCTTTGGTAAAATAACCACTCCTTTTTAGCTAGGTTCTTGAATTATTTGAACATATCATACACTTCTATCTTTTCTTTCAAAAAATACACCCAATTTTTTCAAGTAAAATCATTAATAGAGTAACAAACTATCGATGATTACCATATGAGTGAGGGGTGATTGGGCCACACACATTAGAATGAATCAACTCAAGCGACTTCTTCGCTCGATAAGACGCCCCCCTCGGAAAGCTAGTTCTAGAATGCTTACCGATAACATACCCTTCACATAATTGATCAAGATGATCATTATGTGGTAAGTCATAAACCATCTTCTTGCAAGAAAGCAAATTGTGTCTACCAAAATTGAGATGGTCGAACCTCAAATGCCACAACCATGAAGGATTATCCACACATGCATTCAGACATCGAGACATATCAATCTTTTTTATTCAGAGTAAACATCCCGTTCTTTGACATCTTCACATTCCAATCAATTTATTATTCCTATCTCTTAATACAAAACTAAGATCTTTCATATGAACAATATAGCTTTTTTTCAAAAATTGTCCAAAACTCAAAATATTGACTGACATTTCGAGACATAACAAGCATTAGTAATAAACTTATGTGCACCATTCTTCAAGCGAATCAAAATTGTACTTTTTCCTTTGACAAGAATTTTGGAGTTATCACCAAAAGAGACTCTCCCTTTAATTGTCTCATCTAACTTGGTAAACATCTCCTTTCTCCCACACATGTGATTGCTTGCATCACTATCCAAATACCATGTATTAGTTTGACCTCATTCATCTTCTTTGAACACCAATAATAGGACTTGATCGGCATCATTCACCAAGTTTTCCTTTTCATTTACACCGCTATTCTCCTTGTTCTAGCAGTCAGAAACATAATGGCCAAGTTTATTACAATGATAACATCGAATTTTAGATTTATCATATCATTGGCCTGTCGAGTTCTTTCCTCTATCATGAATGCCTCTTTGATATTGGTATCTACCGTCACTTCAAGCAATATGTTGGAAGATATGCGAAGATTATCCGGTTTTACCCGGCATATTCAATGGAAGATTTGATTTAATTAGAAGATTATGATTTTGTACATAATCAATCAAAGATTAGATTTAGACTTAGATTGATACATAGGATCATTTACTTCCATTCATTGTATACGCCTTGTATTATATCTACAGAAATCTGTACGTTTACAATTATTGAAGAGAATAGAGAAAAGCTTCTTCCTTCAATCCTCGTCTCTTCGAGATCTTCATCTACTTACACATCATTACCTCTACTTCATCCATGACCTCTTCCTTGAAAGTGACCTTGGCCTCGACCACAATCACAATCTTGGTTTGTCCCACAAGTTTGTGTGGGTTCTCTTCTTTGCTCCTTCTCATCTCAGATGGTTAGCCACGTTTGGAGAACTTTCTCTACCGGTTCAATCTTTTCACTTCTAAACCTTTCTTCATGGGCTTCTAATGAACCCATAACTCATCGATCATCATGACATCCAAGTCCTTTGTGATAGGGCTAGTAAGAGCACTTAAAGGGGGTGAATAGGTGATCAAAGACGTTTTTGTAAAACTTAACAAATTAATTCGTCTTTTAAGAATGATAGACTGAAAATGTAAAAGACTATAAACAGGTATATAGAGCTACGAATTAAAGTAAAGAGATTAGGGATAGAGAATCAAAACATAAGGTTTATAGTGGTTCGACTCAGACCAAGCCTAAGTCCACTCTCCCGCACTAATAGCTCACCGGCTGGATTTTACTATGAACCAAAAGAGATGTTATAGTCTCGCATCCTTGATTCCACAGTGTAAAGACTCTACTACACTTCTTCAAGGTTTCACAAGTATCTAATCTCTCTTTTGAGTACAATTTAAGCTCAACAATTGAAATAACAAAGAACTAGGAGTTTCAGACTTTGGAATTTTTCTCTCATGCACACTCTCGAATAACATGAGCGTCTTCCTTATATACTCCTTCATGCCTTCATAACCATTGGCACCTTCCAAAGGAGTTCTTCCAATCAACCCGTTGGACAGAATCAATTAGGGAGACCTCGAATTATTTAAGGAATGTAATGATAGCCCACCAATCTTGCTCGCCCGTACAATCAGGATCTAGGTTTCCATAAGTAGAACCTTCAAAGTATACTTCGCCAATCAATCAATCTAATTATTCGAATTAATTTCAATACGAATAATTGATCTCGAGATGCCATCTCCAGCCGTGAGATCTTCTTCAACCATACGAATCAAATCCTTAAAGATATACCCACATCTGGATAAGTCTTTTTCAACGGATAATACTTTTCTTCATCGGTCTGGAAACTGTCAATAAGGGCAGACTTTAAATCTTGAGTCCGGAGGTCTTTAGACTTTGACGATACGTCTTCAGACTTTGACGATAGAATCTGCAAGTCTTCAGACTAGACTAATAGAAATGTTTTGTCAACTTCAAAATAAATAGGGAAGTTTTCTCCAACAATCTCCCCCATTTTTATGGTGACAAAACTTTCCTGCAAATTTGTATACTTTTGACCTGCAAGACAACACTTAAGCAAACCAAGATATCTCATAAAAGATAAGTGGATTAGGATAAGGATAGTAGCGATTCTGCACCCACAGAAAACAAGTTAGTCCTGTAAA
Organism: Eucalyptus paniculata subsp. matutina; assembly: GCA_017140255.1. NCBI lineage: Eukaryota > Viridiplantae > Streptophyta > Magnoliopsida > Myrtales > Myrtaceae > Eucalyptus > Eucalyptus paniculata. Next base: position 58,809,396 of record CM029437.1, read on the forward strand.
AACAACTATCTTTACCATAATCATTAACATGGCTTAAGATACTGCAAGCATTAAAAAGATCAAAACAGTCCAAACCAGTCCAAGTCACAACCAAACAAAGATAAGTCCAAAGATCAAAACCAATCAAAATAAATCTGCATCAACTTCTCCCCATTTTTGTCAACAGCAAAAAGTGGAGAACAAATAAAAGATATGTGTAAAAGTGAAGTCAAAATCATGGCTGTTTCGGAAGGCGAACAAGCTCGAATTTTCCCATTGAATTGACTGTCTTCTCAAGCCTTGCAAAACTCTCATTCAGTGACTAAAACTCTTCACCCTGCACAGTAGACTTCACTTGATTCTTCAGGGCTTGTATCTGATCGTGCAAAGACACTTAAGTGGCCATGAATGTGTTCTTAAGATCCTACATCTCATATCCCATAGCATATTGCTGCTTCCTCACATCCAATAAGATCTCAAGCAGCCTCGAAAACTCTTATATATGCTCCGTTGCAGCACTGGGATCAGCCGAGTCAAATCCAGGGGTTTTGAGAATAGATGGAACTTCAACAGATTGTCCACCATGACTATGAGTGGAGGCTTCTGGATAATGAGAGGCATACACATCCTCAGGATCCGCTGCAGAACGACTCATATCACTAATGAAGATAGGCAAAAAAGTACCTTTCTATCCTATAGCTCCCCCAGTTTGGTTGCCTTCAGGTGAAGTAGGTAAGATTTCTTCTCGATCTACTTCAGCTTCTGAGTGATGCACGTCAGCATTTCCAGTGCTTGCCATCTCAGAATCACTGGACAAGGAGATAGCCAAGGTTGGCTCAAAAGAGTCCTTTTGATATTGGTGTTTCTCTTTTTCTCCTTCTTGTCATCTTTCTTCTCTTCTTTCTGCTCCTTCTTCCTCTTTTCTTCTTTTCTCCTTTTTTTTTCCTCTATCCTCCTCCGTTCTTCAGCTTCTTTCTCTGTCTCTTCTCTCTCTTTTTCTCCTTCTTCTATCTCTTCCCAAGTCTCTTGCAAACTGACAAAACTCTTCAAACTTCGTAAAGCTGAAAGAGTCATTTCATCCTCATCATCTTTATTCTGCAAGATGAGAATTATTTTCTTCTTCACAAGAGCAGCCATGGGCTCCTTACCTTTCCTCTTTGCTGCAGCAGAGTCTTGTTTTGTTTTCACAGGAGACTTTTCTTTCATATGCTCCAACACCTTGTTCAGCTTTTTCAAACGCACCTTTGGGACCATTTTAAAACCAATCACCATTGGAGGGATTCTCGTCAAACATAATGATGCAGAGATGTGAATATTAAAATGTCTAAAAAGGCACGTGATAAGAGCAGAGTAAGGGAGTTGTCCCTTATCCTTTACCACTATCCTATACATGTGGAACATGATGGTGTGAGGCAGAGAGAATTTGAATCCAGCATTGATGGCATACATCAATTTCATTTCAGACTGAGAGACATCAGTCTTGGATGTCAACTTTGGACGAATGCAGTTGATTATGATCTTGTGCAGCAAGATGTTGGAAGCATTCATCCTTAAGTAGGAAATCTTCCCTTCAGCATCTCGATCTTTCACCAATGATAGAGTGGCGTGAGCAACAAACATGCTAATTGGTTGGAAACTCGACCTTTCCACCCTAATTATGTCAGCCAAAGTGATCATATTCACCACAAATTCCTTATTTCTCATTGAGAAAGAGAAACTGTTTGCATCCATGAAAGATAAGTTCGAGTAAAAGTAAGCTGTGAGTTCAGGATAAGCAGCAATAGATTCAGAACAAAATTGTTCCAATTGCAGTAGGGCAAACTTCTCTCGCAAATTTACTTTTATTGAGTCAAGGAAATCAAAATCGACACTCCTAGGGTTCATAACCACTCTCTTCATTAGACTCGAGTAAACCCTCTTGTGGTTCTTCGATCTGAAAAGACTGGAACCATCACTAGCAATCTTTGAAGCCACTCATGTTCTAGGCTGAAAATGGGTAAACATTCGTTCATCGTCATCCTAATCTTGTGGTTGATTAGCAGTCCCAAAGCGAGGGTCACTAGGAAAGTTAGAGAAGGCTTTTTCAGCAGACCCCTTTTCGGCAATACCCATTCTCTCCATATCTCACAGACATAGAGTCTTATTCCTATAGCTTCTCTCTCGCAAATATTCATCTATCAAGGACATAGTAGTTCCCCCTATTTTCATACTAGAATAAAGCTTGTAAGCAACTTGAGGAGTTAACGTTCTTACAAGTTCCGCTCCTTCCAAAACTTCTTCTTCTGGAAGATTCTATGGAGTAGATTGACGTTGCTAAGAATGTTGTTGTTGTCTTGGTCACTGTGGAGGAGTAGAATCTTGTTCTTCAGTCAAGTCAAAGTGCGTAGGACCCTCTTGCATGTGCCGTGGTCTCCTGCTTGCAATTCTTGATGACTTTCTTGAAGATATTGTCTCTTCAAGGGAAAAATTCACAGTCTTGCTCAAAAAGGTGAAAACTTTTTGGATTAAACAATAGAGAAAGTGAGCAAGTGGGAGTTTAGAGCTTTTAGGGTTTGAGAGTGAAAACAGAGAAGATGGATTTCGACAGTATATAAAGCAAGTGAAGTGAGGTAAACGAAGCAACATAAAAGAAAAAAGTAAAAATACATTTTCGAAAATGAATAACTACCTTTTTGAAAATAGATAACTGCATTTTCGAAAAATGAATAAATGTCATAAAGGAAACTTGGAAAAATAATTTCAATCAACTAGAGATTAATAAGCAACCGTACCTTTTCAAATTTTTAACCTAAAATTAAATTTACCAATACTGAAATAATTTACAGTCGTAACTCTTGTTCTTCTGAGTCTAAACATCTTCAGACTTTATCCTTGAGTCAGAGCTTCTTTAGACTTTAAGAGTTAAGATGTTAAGTCTGGTCCGAATAGACTCAAATAGGCTTTTCTCCAATGGTTTTGTAAAAATGTCCGCCAGTTGATTCTTTAAGTCAATGAATTGGATCATAACTTCTCATTTTAAACATGATCTCTAATAAAGTGATGTCAAATTTCTATGTGCTTTGCTCTTGAATGAATAATTGGATTCTTTGTGAGATTAATTGCGCTATTGTTGTTACATTTGATCTCGGTGCATGAGTCTTCGATTCCAAAGTCTCTTAGTTGTTGTTTTATCCATAAGATTTGAGAACAACAACTTCCAAGGGCCACATACTCTGCTTCTGCCGTCGAAAGAGCCACAGTACTTTGCTTCCTTGAAAACCATGATACTGTCCTATTACCAAGCAATTGACAAGTGTCGGAAGTACTCTTTCTATCAACTCTGCAACCTGCTAGATCTACATCTGAATATCCAAGGAGGGTAAAGTTTCCTTCTTTGGGATACCACGGACCTAACTTTGAGGTAGTTGCCACGTACTTGATGATGCGTTTTGCAGCACTTATATTAGATTCTTTGGGATCTGATTGAAATCAGGCACAAATGCAAACACTAAACAAAATGTCAGGTCTAGAAGCAGTAAGATAAAGAAGTGAACCAATGATACTCATATAGAGCTTCTGGTCATCTTTCTTTCCTTCTTCATCTTTGTTCAGCTTCGAAGGACTTGACATTGGTATCTCAGTCTTTTTGCAATTCTCTAATCCGAACTTTTGAACAAGTTCTTTTGCATATTTTTCTTGGTGAATGAAAATTCTTTCCTTCAATTGTTTCACTTGTAGTCCGAGAAAGAATGATAGTTCACTTATCATACTCATTTCAAATTCATCCTGCATAAACTTAGAAAACTTCTTGCACAGGTTTTCATTAGGTGATCCAAATATAATATCATCAACATAGATTTGAACAAGTAGAAAGTTTTTACCTTCTTTATTAATAAACAAAGTAGTGTCCACCTTTCCTTTGACAAAACCACTTGGAATTAAAAACTCACTTAACCTGTTGTACCAACCTTGAGGTGATTGCATTAATCCATATAGAGCCTTTTTCAGTCTAAATACTAAATCTGGTTTTCGTGGATCTTCAAAACCGGGAGGTTGTTCCACATAGACTTCTTCTTGGATAAATCCATTCAGGATTGCACTTTTGACATTTATTTGGAATAACCTGAAATTCTTATAACAATCAAAAGCAAGTAATAATCTAATTGATTCTAACCTTACTACTGGGGCGTGGGTCTCATCATAGTCTACCCTTCTTCTTGCGTATATCCTTTGGCCATGAGTCTTGCTTCGTTCCTTACCACTTTTCCTTTTTCATCCATCTTGTTCCTAAAAACCCATTTAGCTCCAACAACAGATTTACCTTTTGGTTTAGGAGTTAATTCCCAAACATCGTTAACACTGAACTACCTGAGCTCTTCTTGCATAGCTTCAATCTAGCTTTTATCAGTTAAAAATTCTTCTATACTTTTGGGTTCTATTTCAGAAATAAAAGTCACGGCGCTAGACTCTTCATGCCTCTTGGATCTAGTATGTATCCCTTCATCAATGTCACCAATGATGAGTTCTTTGGGATGACTAGACTTGTGCTTCCAGTTGCTGGTTGGCTTGACAAATTGCTGATCTTCTACTTCATTTGATTCTTCAACATCCGTTCGTTGTTGTCCTTACGAAGTCTGAGCTGCTTCAGGGTTTGTAAAGTCTTAGAGCAAGTTCAGATTCTTCAGGTTGAGTCTAAATCGATTGATTTTGCAAAGAATCTTGAAATTTGACATTTATCGACTCTTCCACAGACTGAGTCTTCTTGTTGAATACTCTGTAGGCTTTGTTAGAGGTTGAATATAAAAGGAAGATTCATTCGTCTGATTTTTCTTCAAACTTACCAATTCGATCATTTGCATTTTTCAAGGCAAAACATTTGCAACCAAACACATGAAAATAAGAAACAATTGGCTTCTTTCCTTTGAATAGCTCATATGGAGTTTTCTCCAGAATATGCCTTAAGAATACTCTGTTAATTATATAACATGCTGTAGAAATTGCTTCAGCCCAAAAATGAGAAGAAATACTACTTTCAATTAAGCGAGTTCTTGCCATTTCTTGCAAATATCTATTCTTCCTTTCCGTAACTCCATTCTATTCAGAAGTGTATGGAGATGAGAATACATGCTGAAAGCCAGATTCTTCACAGAATTTGGCAAAGTCTTGATTTTCAAACTCATCTCCATGGTCTATCCTTATGCTTGAAATAGCATACCATTTCTCATTCTATACTTTCTTGGCAAACTTTGAAAAGTAAGAAAGGTTTCAGACTTACTTGCCAAAAAGTAAACCTAAGTAAATCGTGAATAATCATCCAATTACTAGGCAATATCTCTTTCCACCAATGCTTTGAGTTCTGGTTGGTTCAAAGAGATCCATATGCAGAAACTGCAGCACACGATTAGTGGAAACTTGATTTATTGGTTTAAAAGAACTTCTAACTTGTTTTCCCAACACACATAGTGTGCATAAGTCAGATTTTTGATATTTTAGGTTGGGTAGTCCACGAACAAGCTTCTTGGAAGAGATTTTGGCAATTTGCTTCATGTTGATATGGCCAAGCTTTTGATGCCATAGATTCACTTCATCTTGTATTGATATTAGGCATTGAGATCTTTCTGGTTTTATATCCAAAAGATCAATGTTCTCATGTCTTCGCCCAGTAAAAGATTGAGAGAAATCTTTACTAGTTCCCGAACATATTCCTTCTTAAAAATTGATTTTGTATCCAGTGTTGCATAGTTGGCTTATGCTGAGTAGATTGTAATTTAGTTCTTCCACCAAGGAGACATTGTTGATTGTGAGAATTTAAATCTTTACTGTTCCGCATCCAAAAATTCTTCATTTTCTATTTCCACCAAAAGAGACTTTTCCTCCAATTGTTTGAACAAGCTTTATAAAACAACTTGAATCTCCTGTCATATGTCTTGAACAGCCACTATCCAAGTATCATTTTTTTTCTTGATAGTGACCTGCAATTAAAAAGGAAACTCAAGCTTTCTTTGGTACCCATACTTTATTGGATCCAGTGGAGTTAGTGCAATAAACAATATTTGTCCAATCCTTCTTAACAGTTTCCAAACTATAGGACATTCTTTCTCAAAGTGTTCTGAGATATTACACTTAGAACATTTGAGAGCACTTTGGCCAATAGGTTTTACAAAAGACTTTTTGAAAATGATTTCTATAAAAAGCTTTTGTAGGTCTTTGTTTGATTATTTCCTTTACTTTTGGAAAATCAATTAAATGAATGGTTTCAAAAGTCATTCTCAAGCCTAATTTGTTAAAATAAGGTCTTTGTACTGAAAGAATCTTTTCCAACTTCTTAGATCCTAATGAAAACCTTTTTAATATTTGAAATGTCATTTTTCAAACATATATTTTCTTTTGAAAGAGAGTCTACATTTTCTTTTAAAACAGCAAAACTTTTGTCTAAATTTTCAAAATTTTCTTTCGAAGAGTTTTAATGTTGCTTCAGTGTAGAATTCTCTCTTTTTAGCTCGGAAATCCTTTTAAGAGAATTTTTTAGGCTAAAACAAAGTTCATCAATATATTTCGAGACTTTAATAGGAATTTTTAAATTGCTTACCTCAATTTCACTGTCTAAGTCTGAGTCTATATCTATCTTAGAGTCTGAGTCTGATTCTGATTTTGCCATTAAACAAATATTGGCATAAGCATCATCACTTTATTCATATTCAGTATCACTCCAAGTTTCTGCTTTAAGAACCTTTCTGTATTTCTCAGCTTTTCCTTTCTTTTTCTTCAAAAAAGGACAGTTGGGTCTAATGTGTCCATTTTTCTTGCATTCAAAGCAAATCACATCTTTATTGGATTCATCATCTTCAGTTGATTTGTTTTGAAAATTTTGAGTACTTTGTTTCTTCTAATTGAATATTCTTCCCTTTTTATTCAGTTTCCTGAACCTTCTTATCATAAGTGCTAGCTCTTCATCGTCCATATCTTCTTTAGAGTCTGTAACATCAGAGTCATCGTTAGATTTTAAGGCAATAGACTTCTTACCTTTGGGATCTTCTTCTTCATTAATTTGCTCCACTTCATAGGACTGAAGTGTGCCAACCAATTCATTTACGAAGAGCGGCATGATCCTTTGTGTTTCCCTTATTGAAGTCTTTATGTGATTCCAATCTTTGGAAAGTCCACACAGCAATTTGTTAACATTCATGGGTCCAGAGATTAGTTGACCCTGATACTCTAGACCATTTACGATTTCTGTAAAATGATTAAACATGTCAGTGATAAATTCTCCTGGCTTCATCTTGAAGGCTTCATACTGTTCGAGAAGAATATTGATCTTGGTTTCTTTCACTCGATCAGTTCCTTCATAGGTAATGTGTAGCATATCCCAGACTTCTTTAGCTGTTTCACAAGAAGATATTTTGTTATACTCAGTAGGAAATAACGCACAATATAAGGAGTAAATTGCTTTTGCATCAAGAGCCTGTCTCTTGGTTATCTCTTCTTGAGTCATCTCTCTAGCCTATGTAGCTTCTTTTCCCCTTTATGAGACTGATGTAGCTTTAGGAATGATTCCTTTTTCTACCACATCCCATTACAGAGGATCTTTCAATCTTAAGAATACCTCCATCTTGTTTTTCCATATACTGTATTCCTTTCCATTGAAATAAGGTGGCCTGGTGTTGTTTTGGCCTTCAACCAAACCTGGAGCCAACATACTAGCCATGGATCTTTAACTTAGAAGTTAAAGCACTTCAATTAAATGAGTACATAGGCTTTGATACCAATTGATAGGGCTAATAAGAGCACCTAGAGGGGGTGAATAGGTGATCAAAGACGTTTTTGCAAAACTTAACAAATTAATTTGTCATTTAAGAATGATAGACTGAAAATGTAAAAGACTATAAACAAGTATATGGAGCTGTGAATTAAAGTAAAGAGATTAGGGATAGAGAATCAAAACACAAGGTTTATAATGGTTCGGCTTAGACTAAGCCTACCTCCACTCTCCCGCACTGACAACCCACCGGCTGGATTTCACTATGAACCAAAAGAGATGTTATAGTCTCACGTCCTTAATTCCACAGTGTAGAGACTCTACTACACTTCTTCAAGGTTTCACAAGTATCTAATCTCTCTTTTGAGTACAATTTAAGCTCAACAATTGAAATAACGAAGAACTAGGAGCTTCAGACTTTAGAATTTTTCTCTCACGCACACTCTCAAATAACATAAGCGTCTTCCTTATATACTCCTTCATGTCTTCATAACCGTTGGCACCTTCCAATCAACTCATTGGACAGAATCAATTAGGGAGACCTCGAATTATTTAAGGAATGTGATGATAGCCCACCAATCCTGCTCACCCATACAATCAGGATCTAGGTTTTCATAAGTAGAACCTTCCAAGTATACTTCGCCAATTAATCAATCTAATTATTCGAATTAATTTCAATATGAATAATTGATCTCGAGATGCCATCTCTAGCCGTGAGATCTTCTTCAATCATACGAATCAAATCCTTAAAGATATACTCACATCTAGATAAGTCTTCTTCAACGGATAATACTTTTCTTCGTCAATTTGGAAACTGTCAATGAGGGCAGCCTTTAAATCTTAAGTCTGGAGTTTTTCAAACTTTGACGATAGAGTCTGCAAGTCTTCAGACTAGACTGATGGAAACGTTTTGTCAACTTCAAAACAAATAGGGAAGTTTTCTCCAACACTTTGCATTCTTCAATTACAATAGCAATGTGGTCATACTTCTTGTCTAAGGACCGAAGTATTTTCTCAACAAAACGAACATCTGAAAAGTTTTCTTCATCTCTTTTCATCCGATTAATAATCGCCAAAACTCTTTAGAAATAATCAGCAATCGATTCATATTTTTTCATATGAATTACCTTGACTTCGCCTCTCAAAGTTTGAAGGCGAATCTTCTGAACTTTCTATACTCCTTGATGTGTGTTGTCGAGAATCTCCCATGTCTCCTTAGCAGTAGCAACATCCGAACCTTTTTAAACATGAAATCATCTAAAGCTTGATTGATGATTGACAGGGTATATTGATCTTTCGAACGAACCTTTTCCAATGCATTTTTTTGGTTCTGGTTCAAGGTAGCGTCATCCTCCAGCTCATCATAGCCAGTGTTGACGAGTTCCCACACATAGTAGGCGTCAAGTAGAGCTTTCATTCTAATGGCCCAGTTATCATAATTTTCTTTGGTAAGACGTGGGTATTGAAGAGGAAGCTAACTGTTGTTGAAGTCATGATCACAAACCATAAACTCTTATACCACTTTGATGGAAGTAATTTAAAGGTGAAATGCTGCCAACTCATATAAGGAAGAGAAAAAGATAGATAGGCTTGTAGATCTATTTCACCTTAACAAAAAAAATTACAAGACTCCCCTATTTATAGACTTGTTACATGACCTTTACTCTTCCCAATCGATAAACCTAGCATTCTGGATAAGATCTAGAAACTAACATTCCGAATAAGATCTAGAAACTAACAAAACAATCATCACATCTCACATTATCTTAAAAAACAACCATTATCTCTAAAACCAATCACCGTACCTAGAAATACAAACAGACTCATTAAAGATAATGACAAACAAACTCATTGAATATAAGATCTATGCTCATTAAAGATAATACGGCAATTATGACTCTTCTTCAATGCGAGTACCAATATTGATACGATGAATTTGGTTTAATTTCTGACAAACATGAGGTATGAGGTACTTCGAGGATTTGCTCACAACGGAGAAAGGGATGACGTGGAAACGTATCTATCTGGGTTCACGAAAGTAGACGATAACAAATACTCCACGAAGATTTTCTTCGAGAATCGGAGCAAAAGTATCTCGAAGCTCTGGACAAATAGGTCAAAATTTTTCAGACAGTTGATGTGCTCGATTTGTTTAGGACTCTTTTGCTCTTGCTGATTGAGCCTTGTGTCACAGGCCGATCGATCTAACGTTCCCTAGCCCATGCGACCTTAGGAATTTCTCCCAAGTTAGCCTTTCTCACACTCACTCACAAAGATCGTAGAGAGAGACACTCTAGATTATATTTACTTGTGAAAATGAGATCATACAGATGAGGAGGAGGAGACCCCTATTTATACAAATACAAGGCACACCGTATCCGTAGATCTCTCATTGATCTAACAGTGGAGATTACATCTCCCCAACCAACTACCCACATTTATTACATACGAATACAATTACCATATCGCCCGCCCTTAGGAGTATTCTAGAAGACTCGAGAAAACCCTAAGTGGCAGGGATATAAGCCGAGGGTCGTTGGGTCCATAAGAGTGTCACGGTCGGCCCACGGGAACCTCTTGGATTGGCTTTCTTTCGAGCCATGGCATTCTCCCCCACTTAATTAGGCAACGCCCTCATCGCGTCTTCGGCGTGGAAAGTATCAATCTCCTTCTTGAATTGCCAAAGACTCTCCGCGGGCTCCCAACTTTCTTTGCTCTCCGGAAGACCCTTCCATCGGATCAAATACTCTCGCTCGGGCGCGCAATACTGCTTTCGTATGACTCGATCAACCAAGATGCTCTCGACCTCTTGATCATATGAGGTTTTTGCCCCGAGTGGCGCCTGTTGAGACTCTTCTCGATCCGGATCTTTCTCATCAACCTAGAAAGCTTTAAGCATACTCACATGGAAAACGGATGTACCTTTAGCTTTGGTGGTAACTCCAGCTTGTATGCAATCTTCCCGACCCGTTGTAGCACACGAAATGGCCCCTCGTAGCAACGGATCAATCCCTTGTGCACATGCTTGTATTGAAGCACCATATGTAGCTTGGCCAGCACTTGGTCTCCAACTTGGAACTCCATGTGCCGTCGCTTCTTGTCAGCTCATTTCTTCATGCGCTTGGAGGCCTTGTGTAGACACGCCCTCGCCAAGTCGGCCTACTCTTGTCAATCCTTGGTGAACTTGTAAGCGAGCAGACTACTCCCTCGATAACCCAAGGCGATGGCACTCGGGGTATTTGGTTGCTGCCCGGTCGCGATCTCGAACGGGCTCTGGCCGATTAACTCTCTCCATTGTAGATTGTAGGAGAACTGGGCTACGTCGATCAACTTTGTCCAATTCACTTGCGTTGTGCTCACGTAATGTCGAAGGTAGATCTCCAAGAGTGCATTGACCCGCTCTGTCTAACTGTCGGTTTGGGGATGCAAACTTGTCGACATATTTAGCTCGGACCCTAGCAGCTTGAACAACTAGGACCAAAAATGCCCCATGAAACGAGGATCACGATCGCTCACGATCGTTTGTGGCACACCCCAGTACTTGACCACGTGCTTCATAAACAGCTTGGCCGCCTCCTCAATCGGACAATCCTTCGTTGCAAGCACAAAGGTCGCGTACTTGGAAAACCTGTCCACCATGACCATGAGAGTCCGACACCCTTCGGATTTTGGCAGGTTGATGATAAAGTCCATGGAGACACTCTCCCATGGACGAGTTGGAACAAGAAGCGGTTCCAACAAGTCCGGCGACGAACGTTGCTCCAACTTGTCTTGTTGGCACACCAAGCAAGTCTTCACATATGCTTCAACGTCATTCCACATTTGAGGCCTGTAGTATCGATCCTTGACGAGGACCAGTGTGCGATGGATCCCTGGATGACCCACCCATTTCGAATCGTGACACTCGCACAAGATCCCCTTCCTTAACTTCCCATGGAAAGGCATGTACAATTGCCTTCCCTTGGTGTAGAGGAGCTCATCCTCACACCAAAATTGTTGGGTCTTGCCCTCCTTGGCATACCTGATGAGGGCTTAGGCTCTTAAATCATACTTCAGCCCCTCCCTTATGCAGTTGACCCAAGGATAGCTCGGTTAACTCACCGTGCTGCTCATCAGCTCCATTTTCCAACTCAGTGCATCCGCCATGGAGTTGGCCTTCGGCTTATACTCCAGCACATAGTCGAATTTCGCAAGAAAGTCCTGCCATCGAGCTTGCTTCAGACTCAGCTTCTTTTGAGTCTGAAAGTAGCTCATGGCCACATTATCCGTCCTCACGATAAACTTCGATCCCAAGTGATAATGCCTCCATGTCCGAAGGTAGTGGACCACCACGGTCATCTCCTTTTCTTGAACCGTATACCAACGCTCGGTATCGTTCAACTTTCGAGACTCGTATGCCACCGGATGGCCATCCTGCATAAGCACACCATTGATAGCATAATCTGATGTGACAGTCTCTACCTCATAGGGTATGGTGTGGTCGGGCAATACCAACACCGGCTCCTCTATCATGGCTCTCTTCAGTCGATCGAACGCTCTTTGGCAACGATCCGTCCACTCCCACGGCTTCTCCTTCTTCAAGAGGTCTGTGAGCGACACGATGATTATCGAGTAGCTCCAAATGAACCACCAGTAGTAGTTGGTAAAGCTGAGGAACGGCCTCAACTCCGTCACCTTCGTTGGTGGCTCCCATTCGACAATCGACTGGATCTTCACCTTGTCCATTCACACACGTCCACCCCTGACGATGTGCCCCAGGAATGGAACTTCCTCTTGGGCAAATGCACACTTCTTGTGCTTAACATATAGCTCGTTCTCATGCAAGACTTGGAAGACTTGCCTTAGGTAAACCACTACAAACCTATCTAGGAAAGGGTGGAGTACCTTGTTCATCATCGTGTAGAAAGTAGCTGGAGCATTGGTCAAGCCGAGCGGCATCACGAGGAACTCATAGGATCCATACCGCGTCACACATGCGGTCTTTGGCTTGTCCCCTTCAGCGATCCGAACTTGATAGTAGCCTGATTGGAGATCCAACTTGGTGAACCATCAAGCTCCACCGAGTTGATCGAAGAGATCCGTGATGAGCGGGATTGGGTACTTGTTCTTCACGGTCAACTTGTTCAGCACCCGGTAGTTGATGCACATTCGGAGTGACGCATCGTGCTTCTTTTGAAATAAGACCGGCGCACCGAACAAGGCCTTAGACGACCGAATATACCCCGCATCGAGCAGCTCCTTGAGTTGCCTCCTCAACTCTTCCAATTTAGGGGCGCCATGCGATATGGTGCCATGGTAGGCGGTTGAGCGTCAGGCACTAGCTCGATCCAATGATCCACCTCTCTCTTGGGTGACAGCTTCTTTGGCAACTCCAAGAGCATCACCTCCTTGAACATGTTGAGGACATGGGTCACTTCCGTCAGAGGTTCGCTCCCTTCACCCTTCTTATCCTCTACCTTCAAGGCTACAAGGATTGTCACCTCACCTTTCCTTGCTCCTTTGGTGAGTTGCATGGCCGAGATCATCTTTCGATCACGGTCTGATTCACAATGGACCGGGATCATGCATCGACAATGCTTGTCCAATATGCATATACACTCAGCGAATGGTAATACAACAGCATGGATTTTATCTAGGAATTTTATCCCAATGACAAAGTCTTAGTCGTCAAGGGGAATTACCTCTAAAGTCTCCTTACTCTTCCATGGCCCGAGTTGTAGCTCCACGTCCCTCGCGACACCAATTGCGGGGACTTCCTTGGAGTTTACCATTTTGAGCCACTCGGCTCCCCTCTCAACCCGTAGGTTGAGTCTCTTTGTGGCTTGCTCCGATATGAAGAGGTCGGAGGCTCCCTTGTCTACGAGCGCACTCATTGTGGACTCTCCGATCTTCAAGTCCGTGAACATCAAGCCCTTAGACTCCTTTGCCTTCTTGGACTTGATGGTGCTAAGGAGTCATAGCGAAACCAACCGCGATTCCTCCTTAGGCTCATCTTCTTTACACAAGGCGGCTAGCTTGGCCTTGTTCGGGCAATCCCGCACCATGTGCAGACCATCACAGAAAAAGCATTTATATGAGCGTACCTTCCTTTGCCCTCCTCCGCTTGACTCTGCATGAGCTTTGTGAGGGTTAGCCGGTGGTCTACCTCCAGTCGGGCGGTTGTATCTCCCCCGATCTCCCCCACCAATGTTTTTATCCCTTGGACGTGAGTTCGATCAGGATGTGGAAGGCGCCTTGTACTCCACGAGCAACTCGGCTACGGTCATGGCCGTAATGAGATCTCCCACATTGTACCGCTTCAATTCCTGTTTTGTCAATGGCTTGAGACTGCTCATGAACTAGTGAAACGCTTCAGTCTCGTTCATCGAGGGAATTTGGGATAGCAACTCCGAAAACTGCTTGATGTAATCGCGCACACCACCCTTTTGCTCGAGACACTTCAGCTCGTCACAAGCTTCCTCCTCTACATAAGCAGGAAAGTAGTTCCGTTGGAATTCCTCAACGAATCCACCCCAGGTCATGATAAGGTTCCCACACCTATCATCTGACCGATAACGCCACCACAATAATGCACTATCAACTAAATACATCGATATAGTGTTTACCCGTGTTTGGTCGTCGTTGATCCCCATGGCCTGGAAATACCGCTCCATGTACCACAAGAAGTTGTCCACATCCTTGGCCACCTGCAAGCCCCGGAACTCCTTTGGCTTCGGCGTGTCCACTTGTGGACCTTGCACGATGATCACCCCATTCACGCGTGCAGTTTCTGATTTAGCGAGCTTACTCTTAAGCTCCGCTATCTCCGTGCGCATGGCCGCCACCGTGGCCTCAAAGGGTTTGTACCGTTGCGCGAGTTCTTCCCATAAGGTCCCCAGCAACTCGTGTCGGAGCTCTCCCATGCCGGTCTTGAGCTCTTGCACTTCCGCAACAAGCTCCTCCCTTCCGGCGTCTACTCCGTCCATGGTCTGGTTAAGTCATCGACCAATCCTTGGACATTGGTGACGAACAACTCCAGTTTCGTCATGCGATGGGCAAGATCCCCCGTTGGGTCCCTTGAACCCGAAACACCACAGCTCTTCTTCCCCTTAGCAGCACCCTTCTCGGCGTTCCGCCCACGACCAGCGCAGTCACCACCCATGGCAAGTGCCTCATCAAATTGTAGATCAGTCATTGTGCTTGCGCTTGGAACAAACTTTTGCTCTGATACCACTTGTTACGGGCCGATCGATCTAGCGTTCCCTAGCCCGTGCGGCCTTAGGATTTTCTCCCAAGTCGGCCTTTCTCACACTCACTCACAAGGATTGTAGAGAGAGAAACTCTAGAGAGAGAAGCTCTGGATTATATTCACTTGTGAAAATGAGATCATACAGATGAGGGGGAGGAGATCACTATTTATACAAATACAAGGCACACCGTATCTGTAGATCTCTCCTCGATCTAACGGTGGAGATTACATCTCCCCAACTACCAAATATCCACATTTATTACATACGAATACAATTACCATATCGCCCACCCCTAGGAGTATTCTAGAAGACTCGAGAAAACCTTAAGTGGCGAGGATACAAGCTGAGGGTCGTTGGGTCCATAAGCGTGTCACGGCCAGCCCATGGGAACTTCTTGGATTGGCTTTCTTCGGGCCATGACACTTGAGTGTCTGTCAGCTTATTGGGCAACATGCATTTTGATCTTCTTGGTTGTTAGTCTTGCATTATTGATGATTGCAGGAGGGATCGTGTTAAAGCTGCGGAAATTTTAGTTAAGGACTTGAAAGTATTTGCTGCATTCAACGAGGATTTATTCAAGGAAATTATGCAACTGACGCTGGAAAACTCTAGGTACGAGGTCTTGCGTTGGAGAATCTTTTAATTTGTAACTGACAGTTTTTCTCTAGTTGACCTCTCGTATTTTGCTGTCATCACATTGGCATTAAACGTACATTCTGCTTGCAGAGAGAACAAGCAACTATCAAAGTATGGTGATACCAAGTCAGGTCGGAGTATAATGTTGACTGAACTGAAAAAGTTGATAGAGGCTAGCCCCCTGTTTCGTGATAAGCTTTGGTTTCCCACATTGAAGAACTCAAGATTACGCACGTTAGTAAATCAAAGTTCTTTGCTGTCATATTTATATATTTTCTTGACTAAAGTATCGTCATACTGACTGTTTCACGGCTTCTGGCACTTTGAATTGGCAACATCAACTATGCAAGAATTCCGGGCCTAACCCTGACATAAAGACTCTATTTGTAGACCACACTTGTGGACAATCAAATGGTGCTCATGCGCCATCCCCTGTTACTAATCCTTCAATGGGTGCCGTCCCCAAACCAGGGGCCTTCCCGCCGTTGACTGCTCATGCTGCAAGTCTGGAGCAGAATAGTTAGTCTGTTTCCTCGGTAGTTTTTCCATTTAGATGTTGACAACTTACGTTAGTGTTTATTTATTATTATTATTTTGTGTGCCTTCCACATCCTTTATTACAGCACTTCCAGCCTCCTCCAGCCACTTTTCCAACATCTCTTGCTGGATGGACGGCAAATCCATCATCGGTAGCTCTACAATGTCAATTTCAAGTTCATGGCTACCATGGCCACGTATCTAGGTTTATGAGAAGTTGCAATATGGATAGCATTTTGTCGGAACATGTAAAATATTATTTAGGGTAGTGTGAGGCTTTATTATATGCAGACTAGTGAAATTTGATCTTATAGTTTCCACAAGTTTAAGCTATTAGTTTGGTAGTTTATTTACTTTTTGCCTTGCGATACAGCTATCTTAAAGCGTCCCCCAACTCCTCTTACTAACAACTCAGTCATGGACTACCAAACAGCAGATTCTGAACATGTTTTGAAGAGATCGAGACCTTTTGCAATTTTTGATTAAGTACTTATTTGATCTTGTTTTTTCTTTATCATTATTCAGTTAATACTGGATAGGTAATCCACAAAAAGAAGTTTTTTGCGGGGTAATTGACAATTTGATATGTCTGGGATGCTTTTCTCAACATTCATCATACTTGTTATATGTACTTTTCTTTTCATGGAAGTCAGGATTTCCAATTTACCTAAATTCTAAAGTGGAGCTGGAGTATATCGCTCCTTCTGCCTTTCTATTTCTTAATGATATTTTAATGCATGCCATCAAATGAAAACCTTCTGAAAGCTCTTTCATTTTGGTACTATTGCAGCATAAGTTCATGGCATTGAGAATCTTCAGGAGAAACGTTTTAGTTTTGAGGTTCTTAAATACCCTGAACTTTTATGTGATAAAACTAGTGGAAACACCTAGAGAGGGGTAAATAGGTATCAAAATAAAATCTTGACAAGTAATTGCGAAATAAAATAAATTGCTAGCGAAGTTTAAATAGAAATCAAAGTCTGTTATGCGAGTCACTCAACTTCTAAGATAACCTGTAAGTGTGCGACAAACTTAAGTAAAATGAGTTAAGGGAAGAGAAGATTGCACATAAAATTTATAGTAGTTCAGCTTGGATTGAGCTCACGTCCACTCTTCGATGCTAACAATCTACTGGCTAGATTCCACTATAAGATCAATGAGAGATTACAACTGTGAGTGCAAACACTCAATAGTAGATTATACTAGCACATTAAGTCACTTTTTTTGTGTTTTTCTCTCTCTAGATCACAACTTATAAAACTCAGAAAAGACCAAGTAATTAAGATCAACTTCAAACATTGGAATTTTTTATTCACATCCTCCTCTTCTCTATCAATTGATCAACTTAAATATTTCTCCATTCTACACTAATCGTTAGCCAATCATAGGAGGATTTTCTTCCACTATACCCGTTGGACAGAATGATTCAAAGAGATATTGTGACCATTGAAGACAATGATAAAAATTTTCACTTAATTCTAATCACCCATACAAACAAAATCTTAGTTTGCATAAGTAAAGCTTCCTCATTTGGAATTTATCTCTAGGATTGATTTAGTCAATTTGTGATTGACTCAATCAATATAATTATACATGGAAAGTCAAATCCTTTGCCGGATTGCTAGACATTTTTAGTTAAATTCCAAATCAGTCTCATTCTACTTCCATGTTGATTCCTCGATAAGTCTTGTTCCAAACTTTTCTTCTTTCTAGCCTTGACACATTCTGAACCTGTTAGAGTGGGATAAAATGTATATGCTTCTGGAATAAAGTAGACTTTGACAAAGATTCTCAACAGTAGCTCAGAATAATACACTTGTTCCAAACTTGTTCTAATATAAGCGTTAGAACTAGAAAATTTTGTCAACTTTGAAATTTGGATGGAGTTTTCTCAACAATCTCTCCCTTTTTTATGGTGATAAAACTTTCATGCAAATTTAAATGATAAGTCTATTTTATCCTATAAAATAGCGATTAAGCATAGCACAACCATATATAATTTATAAGCAGGCAAGTAAAAAGACATGGAATTAGATAAGCATAAGAGTCACTAATCAAAATCACAAAAGTCTCCACAAGCACATAAGAAACTGCAACAAAATCTGCAAAGTCTTCCCCTTTTCTTGTCAGCATCAAGAGGGTATTAAAAGTCTACATAACATAACAGAAACTTCAATCCAAACATTAAAAACACCCAAGTTTAAGATCAATTCCAAAAGAAACATAAAAGACTGATATTTTTCAAAAATTAGGAATTGCAAGGATTTGAACAAGGTGGAAATTCTCCAGATTCTACATGGTCTCTTCTATCTTGGTCATGCATTGGCCAAAAGCATTCTCAATCTTGGCCATGTTCTGTGCAGCTTGTTGATTGACGGTTTGCATCTTATCATCAAGAAAAGAGTGCAGCTTCTGAATTTCAACTTGCATACCACATTGCTGCACCTTTATCTCCATGAGTAGTTCAACAATCCTTGGATAGTTAGGATCGAGTTTAGGAGGGATGTCCGAACCATAAGGAAGTTCATATTGTACCTTCGAAGATTGACGCTCCCCCTAAACATCACCATTCTCCTTATCTCCGATCGAATCTTCTAGGAAATGAGATGCATAAATATCTTCAGCCTCAGGTGGAGATCGACTAACTCGAGTTTAACTACAAATTTGCCCTCGAGCCCTTGTCTGTGTTAGAATTTTCTCAGAGACTCCCCCTACACCTGTACCTTCATTTTGGTTGTTAGAGTCTCCTTCCTCCATATTAATAGGTTGGTCATCCTTCTCTATATTGCCAATATCTTTCTCTTGATTATTCTCTTCATCTATTTCTCCTTGGTCACCATCTGCTTCGTCAACTTCTCCATCATCTTTTGCTTGTTTCCCATTTCCTTAATAGTCATCTTCTTCTTTTCCATCTCCTTCTCCTTCGCTTTTTTCATGTTTCTCACTTTCTTCTACTTCTTTATTAGAATCGACAACCCCTGTAACATGATCTGTCTTCCCTATAGTTGCAATGATGTCTAATAGAATGTCTTCCTCACCTTCATCTTCATCTTCATCGCTCAATAAGAGGGCATATTTCTTTCTTTTTGGAGTTGGAGAAACAATACTCTTTCCTTTTCTCTTCCTCTACACAATTGCACTAGTTTTGACAGAACTAGCTAATCCTTTCTTCAAGTTTTTCATACATCTGAGATGTCTTTTAACCTCATCTTGGAGATCATCTTGAATTCGATTTGCATTGATGGAAGAGTTCTATAGCAGAGACTAGATGGTAATTGAAGTTGAAAATGCTTGAAAAATTTGGTCACCAAGACCCAATATGGAAGTTGACCTTTTTCCTTCATCACTATTCTGCACATGTGCAATAGAATAGTGTGAGGAAGAGAGAAGGCAACTCTGTTTTTAATTGTCCACATCATCTTTGCTTCAAACTTTGAGACGTCTATTTTGGAGGCCACCTTGGGTCTAACGCAATTGATGACGATTTTGTGAACTCGAATGTTGGTAGTAGACATCTTTGAGTGGGATAAGCTTCCCTTAGAAGTTTTATCCTTAACGAGGAACTTACTGACTTTTTCAGTAGAGACATGAAGTTGGCTTGAATTCACTTCTTTCCACAATTAAAATATCAGCCAAGAGATTCGCATCCACATCAAACACATTGCCATACATAGTAAACTGAATATGAGAATGGGTTAAGACAGATAGATTCAAGTAAAAGCATGCTATTGGTTCTGGATATACTTTAGAAGATTCCCGGTAGATATTTTCCATTTGCAACTTGGCAAACTTCTCCCTAAGTGCTATTTTTATGCTTTCCAGAATTTCGAAGTCCACAATTTTGTGATTTATTACACCCCGTTCAACATTAGGGCATAAACTTCCTTGTGTTCCTTAGAACGAAACAACTTTCCTTTCAAATTATCCACAATAGCAGCAATCCCTATCTTTGGCTAAAAGTTTTTTTAATAGCTTTTCATCATCATATTCTCTCTTTCCTTTCCACTGGCCTGGTCAACCCTCCCCCCACCTTCTTGGTGACGGTGGGGCGGTGACAACGACGAGGGCTGAGCCCTTAGTCGTCACCTATTATTCATCTTCCTCCTTCCTTTCTCCTTTAAAAAAAATAGTTTTAAATTTAATTTAATTAATTTTTATATTAATAATTTACCACATCAGCAGCAAAACAACGACGTTTTGGCACTTGTCTAGCTACATCCATGTGCAAAATGATATCTTTTTACATTAGGCTTGCCAGAAATTCACCACGTCGGCATTTTAGCCTGATTTTCTCGTCATTGACACTTTGCTTCGATTTTGGCACTTAAGTGTCCTTTTGTGCCAAGTTTTGGCACTCCATATGCCATTTTCTCTTTTCTTTTTTTGGGATAATTCACCCATCTTCTAGCTAAGACAATGTGGATGGACCCAACTTCGAAGGGGATCCGTAAAATCATGGTTATGCATCGATGGTTCATGCTATGGATGTGGTCATGGGAAGCCAAAACGTACATGCATAAAGTGAGCATAAGGGGAAGTTCGACAAATGGCAAGCTATCATTTTCAGAAGAAATCAAACGACGAACATGCATTATTTCACAGACAATTTGTAGTCGCTCAAGTCAAATGAGAACTGCATATATTTAATTTAAAAGAATACTCTACCAAAATTGCCGATTGACGAACTTGGTAAGAGACGAGATGATATTGACTTTTGCTTTTATTGTTGTGTGGAACAGTTTGGGCACGTTTGCTTATGTTTCTGTTCAAAAATTGTTCCAGGGAACAGAAATAGAAAAAACTATTTCTGTTTCGAGGAACAATTTTTTACCAGAAAAACGCATTCGGTAAACTTGTTCTGGGAATAAAAAATGAATAAAGACACATTTGGTAAATTTATATTCTTTTTTATTTCATTTAATTTTTTAATATTTTTATTCTTTTATTCTTTTATTCTTTTATTCTTTTATTCTTTTTTTTTTTTATTTTTTCTTTTTTTCTTCTTTTGGCTGGTCGCCGGCCTCGGTCGACGAGGGCCGGCGGCCTCGCCCAACCACGGCGAGGCTCGCCGGACCCTGGCAAGGCCGAGCCTCGCCGGATCTAGGCGAGCCTGAGCTTACTGAGCCTCGCCCCACACTGGCCTAGCAAGGCTCAGCCGGCGCCGAGTGAGGCTCGGCGAGCTCGGGCTCGCCCATATCCAGCGAGGCCGAGCCTCGCCAGGGGCCGACGACCCTCTGGCAAGGTCACCGGCCCTCAACGGCCCTCGACGGCTGGTCGCTGACCATGGCCAAGGCCGACGATCGGCCAAAGAAAAAAGAAGAAAAAAAAAAGAGAAGAAAAGAAATGAGAGAGAAAATATGTTCTTCAAAAGTGTTTCTGGAACAAAAAAATAACCTTTTTTTGTTTCGTATTTTTGTTCTAATTTTTTTTCCCGAAACAAAGAAATAGGTTTTGAACAAAAACGCAAACAAATGCGTTTCTGTTTGATATAGCTAGTACGAGTACCTAGAGGGGGGTGAATAGGTATATAAAAGATTTTTCTTGATAATTGCACAATATTAAATAGTTGAAGGATTTGCAACAAATAATAATCAACGTAAGACTGAGTAAAGGAAAGAGAGAATTGAACACGCGGTTTATAGTGGTTCGGCTTGATTCAAGCCTACGTCCACTCTTATGCACTGACAGCCTATTGGCTGGATTCCACTATGAACAAAGAGATGTTACAGTGTTGATCTTCCTTGATTTCTCAGTGTAGATGATCTACCACACTCGCTCAAGGTATCACCAAGTATAGACACTCTTTGTGTATACAATTTCGCTCAAAATGTATCCACTAATAATCAAGGTGCTTCAGACTCTGGAATTTCTCTATCGATCACACACTAAAACAACTAGAACGTCTTCCTTTTATACTCCTTTATGCCATCATACCCGTTGGCACTTACCAAAGGAATTCCTCCAATCTACCCGTTGGACGGAATCAATTAAAAAGATCATTCGAGCTATTAAAGAAACCTGATGATAGCCCATCAATCATGTCCGCCCATACAATCAGGATCTTGGTTTCCAAGAATAGAACATTCCAAGAATATTTCGTCGACCATCGGATCTTCAATCGATCTAGATACGAATAAAAGAATCCGTTATATTTATCCAGCCAAGAGATATTCTCCAGAGGATAGGATTAAATCCTCAACCAAATATTTCGGCTCTGGATTTCCTTCGTCACTGGATTAGAAAGACTGTCAATGAGAATAGTCTTGAGTCTTGAGTCTTGAGTCTTGAGTCTTGAGTACTGAGTCTGGTGATCAGAAAGTCTTCAGACTCTAAACTGAAGGTCTGCGAATATCCAGACTAGACCGATAGAAACGTTTTGTCAGCTTCAAAATATTCTGGGAAGATTTCTCCAACAATCTCCCCCTTTTGATGGTGACAAAACTTTCCTGTAAATTTGAACAACTTTGACCTGCAAAAACATTTCTCAAGCAATATGGCTATCTCATAAAGATTAATAAATCAACAAGACTCTGCATCCACAAAAAATTGGTTAGTCTTTCATGAGTAATACCATACAACAACACTTGATATAAAAGCAAACAGTTAAGCATCAAAATCTACTTCAGTCAAATTCAAGTTCAAGATCACACCCAAGTTTACTCAAGTCATACTCAAAAACAAACATCAAAACAAACTTATTCAATCACAAATTTAAAGTCAAAGTTTAAAGTTCGTTCCAATTGCAATTCTCCCCCTTTTTGTCATCATTAAAAATGTGAGAAAAGAGTCAGGTCTGCTTGGGAATGCGCACGATCCGGAAATCTCCCATCGACTGGACTATGCCTTCTAGCCTCTTCAAGTCTTCCCTTAGTTGAGCTACCTCCTCTCCTTTGGCATTGGCTGGAATTTGTAGAGCGAGGTCTTTCATTTTGTCCTCCAGGGTAACCAAAGATGCTTGTCCAGCATTCTTCATGACTTGAATTTCACAGTCCAGAGCATAGATTTGGCCCCGCATTTCCAGAAGAACATCAAGAATACGACGAAAATATGCTGAATTGTCCATCTATGTACTTGCATGTGCTTTCTCTGATGGAGTGAATGCAAACGATGGAGCTTCTGTATAATCTTGCAGATTTAGTGTTGACGTATCATGTCCTTCTTCAGGCATTTGAGAAGCCTGAAACTCTTCTGGATCTGCTGGTGATCGTCTTAGACCTTCACTATTGGCAGCATGAGGTGTGGACCTTCCTTGCTCGCCATCTCCCCCTGTCTCTAGGACCTCAAATGGGGAAGAGTGATGATCATGCTCTTCTGCATCTTGATTCCCCTTCTCTCCAGCTTCAGCTGCAGACTTTTCTTTCTCTTCTTCTCCTTCTTCTTCAGCTTCTTTCTCCTTCTCTCGCTGCTCTTCTTCTTCTCTGTTCTTGGCTTGCTCCTCTTCTTCTCTCTGTTCTTTTGCTTCTTTCCCTTTCTTCTGATGTTCTGTCGATGGAGGTACAGAACGTCTAGTCCTTATCAAGGCAGAGATTGTGAGATCTTCCTCTTCATCTTCATCCTCCAAGATGAGAGTTCTTCTCTTTGAGGATGGGGCACCAATGGCCTCCTTCCCTTTTCTCTTTGAAGCAGAAGGTACTGGAGTCTTCACTCTGAACTTCTCCATTGCCTTGGAAAGCTCTTTCAGATGCATCTTCGTCAGCATCTTCAAACCTACCACCATTTTATCGCATGGTCAAACACAAAGATTGTGTGGAGGTTCAATATTTAAGTGTCTGAAGATCTTGGTCACAAGACCAAGGTAAGGCAATTGGCCTTTGTCCTTCGCTATTGCTCTATACATGTGAAAGAGAATGATGTGAGGGAGAGAGAACTTCGTCCCTGAGTTAATCGCATACATCAATTTTGCCTTGGAATTGGACACGTCAGTCTTGGATGTAGACTTGAGCCTGATGCAATTGATCACAATTTTGTGAAGCACGATATTGATGGCACGCATCCTTGAATAGATGATTCTTCCCTCTGTATCTCTATCTTTGACAAGCTCCAATGAGGCACGAGCAATTGAAACTTTAATCGGTTGATAACGTCCTCGTTCAACTCCAATTATGTCAGCCAACATGTCCACATCAACCACATAGTCTTGGTCTCGAACACTGAATGATATTCTATTCGCATCTAAAAAGCTAAGATTCGAATAGAAGTATGATGTCAATTGCGCATAACCGTCTGTGGTATCGGTGCAAAATTTCTCAAGTTGAAGCAAATTGAACTTCTCCCTTAAGTTCACATTAATGACATCCAAGAAATCGAAATCAACACTCCTCGGGTTTATCACCCCTCGTTTCAACAGTCTGAATAACAGATTCTCCTGTTCCTTTGATTTAAACAACTCCATTCTTTTTCCCTTTACCCTCGCAGCAACACCCATTCTAGGTTGAAACTCACTGAACATTTTATCATCATCGTTCCCGTCAATCGGATTCGGTCCCGATATACGAGGGTCACTTGGAATGTTCGCAAGTGCTCAGCCTTTCCTTTGGGAGCAATTCCCAAATCCTCCATCCGTCGCAGAAAGATATACTCATTCCCATAATTCTTATCTTTAAGAAAATCATCCACGTAGTTCAACGGAGTCCCAATGCTCTTCATCACACAATAGAGTTTGTAAATAAAAGAGGGTTTTTGGACTCTTACAGGGTCTGCTTCCTCGATTATTTCTTCTTCTGGATGATGACCCGCACCTTGTGGGGTAGATGGTGTTGAGTGATGTGGTGGAGAGTGAATCGGGCTCTGTTGCTGACTCGATAAGTCTTCTTCTTCGGTGAGATCGAAATGGGTAGGTCCCTCCCTCATTCTCTATGGTCCCCTGTTCGCGATTCTTGAAGACTTCCTCGAAGAAGACATCATTCCTTGTCGTTGAAAGAATCATTTACTTGCTTTCCCAAGAAAAGATGACAACTTTCTCGAAGATGAACACGAAGTAGAGACAGGATTGGGAGGAGAATGCCTTTTAGGGTTTTGAAGATTGGGCGAAAAAGAAAACTATATATATATAACTTAGTTTAAAAAGGAAGGTTCAATCGGCACAAGGAAAGTGAATGGTCACCTTCTTTTTAAAATCATTAACTGCCAAATAGAAGTTAATTCTTTTGAAAAGACACGATTCCGTTTTTCACAGAAACTATAAATTAACTGAACTAGAGATTGTACCTTTTCGAGTTTGAATATAATAACAACTTACGAGTCTATAGCCATGAATGTCTGAGTCTAAGGGTTGGAGCGTCTCTAGACTTTAACTTCTTCAAGCTTCAAAATGTTGAGTCTGGAACGGATAAAATCGAATTGATTTTTCTCCAAAGGCTTTGTGAATATATCCGCTAGTTGACTTTTTGAATCAACAAATTGAATCGAGATTTCTCCATTTTGAACATGATCTCTGATGAAGTGATGTCGAATCTCTATATGCTTTGCTCTTGAATGAATGATTGGATTTTTGGTGAGATTGATTGGGCTAGTGTTATCACATCTGATCTCTGTGCATGAGTCTTCAATCCCAAAGTCTTGTAGCTATTGTTTTATCCATAGAATTTGCGAACAGCAACTTCCAAGAGCTACATACTCTGCTTCTATTGTTGAGAGAGCCACAGTGCTTTGTTTCCTTGAAAACCAAGACATTGTCCTGCTTCCAAGCAACTGGCAAGTTACTGAAGTACTCTTTCTATCGACTCTGCAACCGGCCAGATCTGCGTTTGAATATCCCAGAAGATTAAAGTCTCCCTTCTTAGGATACTAAAGGCCGATGCTTGAAAATGTAGCAACGTATTATTAAATACGTTTCGCAGCACTGAGATGGGATTCTCTAGGATCTGATTGAAACCTAGCACAGATGCAAACACTCAACAAAATGTCAGGTCTAGAAGCAGTAAGATAAAGAAGTGAACCAATGATGCTCCTGTATAGCTTTTGATCAACTTTTTTTCCTTCTTCATCTTTGTCTATCTTCAAAGAACATGACATCGGTATGTCGGTCTTTTTGCACTTTTCCAGTCCAAACATTTTGACAAGATCATTTGCATACTTTTCTTGATGAATGAAAATTCCTTTCTACAGTTGTTTCACTTGAAGCCCGAGAAAGAATGTTAACTCTCCCATCATACTCATTTCAAACTCATCCCACATAGACTTTGAAAATTTCTTGCATAGACTTTCATTAGGGGATCCAAAAATAATATCATCCACATATATTTGAACAAGTAAAAAGCTTTTGTTTTCCTTTTTGATAAATAAAGTAGTATCTACTTTACCTTTAACAAAACCATTCTGTATTAAGAACTTGCTTAGTCTGTCATACCAAGCTCAAGGTGCTTGCTTTAAACCATACAAGGCCTTTTTCAGTCTGAAGACTGAGTCTGGCCTCTTTGGGTCTTCAAACCCTGGTGGTTGTTCCACGTAAACTTCTTCATGGATAACTCCATTTAGGAAGGCACTTTTAACGTCCATTTGGAATAACCTGAAATTTTTATAACAAGCAAACGCAAGTAATAGTCGAATAGCTTCTAACCTTGCTACTGGAGCGTAAGTCTCATCATAATCTCTTCCTTCTTCTTGTGTGTATCCTTTAGCCACGAGTCTTGCTTTGTTTCGTACGACTTTTCCTTTCTCATTCATCTTGTTTCTGAATACCCATTTAGCTCCAATAACAGTTTTACCTTTTGGTTTGGATGTCAATTCCCAGACATCATTAATGTTAAATTGTCTGAACTCTTCTTGCATAGCTTCAATCCAGCTTTCATCAGATAAAGCTTCTTCTACGCTCTTTGGCTCAATTTCGGAAATAAGAGCTACAGCACTAGACTCTTCACGCCTTTTAAATCTTGTGCGAATTTCTTCATTAATTTCGCCGATAATGAGATCTTTGGGATGACTAGATTTATGCTTCCAGTTACTGGTTGATTTGTCTGGTTGATGATCTCTTTCTTTGTTTAAATCTTCATGAACAGTTTGGTGCTGATCTTCCAGAGTCTGAGATGCTTCTTGAGTTGTAAGCTTTGGAGGGTCTGGAGTAGGTTCGGACTCTTCATGATGAGTCAGACTGGATTCATCTTGTGTAGAGTCTTGAAATTTGGCATTCATTGACTCCTCCACAAACTGACTCTTCTTGTTATAGACTTTGTAGGCTTTGCTTGATGTAGAATATCCAAGGAAGATGCCTTCATCTGATCTTTCTTCAAACTTACCAACTCGATCTTTTGCATTTTTCAAAATAAAGCATTTGCAACCGAACACATGAAAGTATGAAACAATAGGCTTCTTACCTTTGAATAACTCATATTCTCTAGAATAGGTCTTAAAAAGACTCTATTAATGATATAACACGCTGTTGAAACAGCTTCAGCCCAAAATCGTGAAGAAATCTTACTTTCAATTAAAAGAGTTCTAGCCATTCCTTGAAGAGATCTATTCTTTCTTTCTACAACTCCATTTTGTTCTAGAGTATATGGAGAAGAGTGTTGGAGAAATCTTTCCATAATATTTTGAAGCTGACAAAACGTTTCTTTCAGTCTAAGTCTGGATGTTCGGAGACCGTCAGTTTAAAGTCTGAAGACTTTGTACTCTCAAGACTCAAGACTCAAGACTCAAGACTCAAGACTTAAGACTCAAGACTCAAGACTTAAGTCTATTCTCACTGACAGTCTTTCTAAACCAGTGACGAAGGAAATCCAAAGCCGAGGTATATGGTTGAGGATTCGATCCTATCCTCTGGATTAGATTCTTTGGTTGGATAATCATTTCGGATTCTTTAATTCTTATCTAAGATCGATTGAAGATCTGATGGTCGACGAAATAATCTTGGAAAATTCTATTCTTGGAAACCGAGATCCCGATTGTATGGGCGAACAGGATTGATGGGCTATCATCAGATTCCTTAAATAGCTCGGATGATCTTCTTGATTGATTCCGTCCAACGCGTAGATTGGAGGAATTCCTTTGGTAAGTGCCAACGGCTATGATGGCATAAAGGAGTATAAAAAGAAGACGTTCTAGTTGTTTTAGAGGTGTGATCGATAGAAAAATTCCAGAGTCTGAAGAACCTTGATTGTTAGTCGAGACTGTTCGAGCGAAATTGTATACACAGAGAGTGTTAGTACTTGGTGATACCTTGAGTGAGTGTGGTAGATTATCTACACCAAGAAATCAAGGAAGATCAACACTGTAACAGCTCTTTGTTCATAGTGGAATCCAGCCAATTGGCTGTCAGTGCGGAAGAGTGGACGTAGGCTTGAATCAAGCCGAACCACTATAAACCGAGTGTTCAATTCTCTCTTTCCCTTACTCAGTCTTGCGATTGATTTTTAACTGTTGCAAATCCTTTAACTGTTTAAATATTGCACAATCTTCAAAGGAAATTGTATTATACCTATTCACCCCCCTCTAGGTTCTCATACTAGCTATATCAATTGGTATCAGAGCCCGTGTTCTTACTTTGTTTGAAGTGTTTTACTTCAGAGTAAAAGATCCATGGCTAGTATGCTAGCACCAGGGCTGATGGAGGGGCAAAGCAATACCAGACCTCCCTACTTTGATGGAAAAGATTACAACATCTGGAAAAACAAGATGAAAGCTTTTCTACGATCAAAGGATCCTCTGGAATGGGATGTGGTGGAAAAAGGAATCACTCCTACTGCTGCATCAGTATCTGAAAGAGGGAAAGAAACTGTTGAAGCCAGCGGAATGTCTCAAGAAGAGATAAACAAGAGACAAGCACTCGATGCTAAAGCAATTTATTCTTTATATTGTGCCTTGTCACCTACTGAATATAACAGAATATCTTCTTGTGTTACAGCAAAAGAAGTCTGGGATAGATTACATATCACTTATGAAGGGACAGGCCAGGTGAAGGAGACCGAATTAACATTCTCCTTTGTCAATATGAAGCCTTCAAAATGAAACCAGGAGAATCTATAACGACATGTTTAGTCGTTTTACGAGATATTGTCAATGGTCTTGAGAACCAAGGACAAAAAATTTCTGATCCCATGAAGGTGAACAAGCTTCTGCGTGGACTCTCCAAGGATTGGAATCATATAAAGACTTCAATAAGAGAGACGCAAAGAATCATGCCATTATCTGTAGACGAGCTGATTGGAACTCTTCAGTCTTATGAAGTGGAACGAATTAATGAAGACGAAGATCCAAGAGGTAAGAAATCTATTGCACTAAAATCAAATGATGATTCTGATGATGCAGATTCTGAAGATGATATGGATGATGAGGAGCTTGCACTCATGATAAGAAGATTCAGAAAACTAAACAGAAAAGGCAGAAGGTTCATCCCAAAGAAACAAAGTTTTCAGAGACAGCAGACCAAGTCTGTTGATGATGAGGAACCAAACAAAGATGTAGTTTGCTTCGAATGTAAAAAGAAGGGACACATCAGACCCAACTGTCCTCTTCTGAAAAAGAAAAGAGGAAAAGCTGAGAAGTCTCGAAAAGCTCTTAAAGCCGAAACTTGGAGCGATACGAGTGTGAAGAGAGTGATGAGGAATATGCCAACCCGTGTCGATGGCGCAATCGGACTCGAGACTGGATCGAGACTCGACAAAGAATTTGAGGTAAGTGATTATAAAATCCCTGTCAAAGTCTCTAAATACATTGATGAATTATGCTTCATCTTAAGACTTCTCTCAAAAAGATTTCCGAACTTAAAAGGAAAACTCAGTTTTAAAACAAAAGGAAAACATTTTGGAAGAAAAAGTGGAAAGTTTAAACTTGAATGTTTCTACCCTTAAAGAGAATGAAGAAAAACTTTCAAAAGAAAATGCTTTCTTAAAAACTGATTTATCAAATATTTCAAAGAAATTTTCAATAGGGTCGGAAAAACTTGAAAAAGTTCTTTCAGTCCAAAGACCTTACTTCAATAAGTCGGGTCTAGGTATGACAGCTGAGACAATCCCTTTGATTGATTTTCTGAAAGTAAAAGAAAGAATTAAGAAAAGACCTTCGAGAGAGGCTTACAAAAATCATTTCAAGAAAGTTTTTGTAAAGTCTGTAGGTTGAAATGCCTTAAGGTGTTCAAAGTGTAACAGTCAGGATCATTTTGAAAAAGAGTGTCCTATGGTTTGGAAGCCTGTTAAGAGAGTATGGCCTAATAATGCTCATCCTACTAACACCAAAGGACCCAAGAAAATTTGGGTACCAAAGAAAGCTTGAGACTCTATTTTGAATGCAGGTCTCTGTCAAAAAGAATGTAAAGTGGTATCTTGACAGCGGATGCTCAAGACACATGACAGGAGACTCAAATTGTTTCATAAAGCTTATTCAAGTAAATGGTGGAAAAGTGTCATTTGGAGGAAATAGCAAAGGAAACATCGTGGGATTTGGAACTGTGAGAATTGGAAATCTCACAATAAGCAATGTCTCTCTAGTGGAAGGACTCAATTATAATCTTCTCAGCATTAGCCAATTATGTGATCTCCTTTCAAGAAGGCATATGTTCTGGAATTAGTAAAGATTCGACTCAGTCTTTCATGGGTCGAAGGCATGGAAACATCTACCTCCTTGATGTAAAACCAAATGAAGAACAATGCCTAATCTCAATTCAAGATGAAGCAGTTCTATGGCACAGAAAACTTGGCCATATCAACAAGAAGCAATTAGCCAAAATCTCTTTAAAGCAGCTTGTTCGAGGTCTACCTAAATTGCCATATCAAAAGTCTGACCTATGCACTCCATGCATTCGGGAAAGCGAGTAAGAAATTCATTTAAGCAAATAAATCATGTATCTACTAATCATGTATTACGTTGCTTCATATGGATCTCTTTGGACCAACAAGAACCCGAGCATTGGAGGTAAGAAATATTGTCTAGTAATTGTAGACGATTACTCTCGCTTTACTCCGGGTATATTTTCTTGCAAGTAAGTCGAAACCTTTTCGTACTTTGAGAAGTTTGCAAAAAGGGTTCAAAATGAAAAAGGATGTGCTATTTCAAGTATAAGAACAGATCATGGAAGTGAATTTGAAAATCAAGATTTTACAAAATTCTGTGATAAATCTGGTTTTAATCACATGTTTTCCTCTCCGTATACTCCGAGCAAAATGGAGTTGTGGAAAGAAAGAATAGATCTCTTCAAGAAATGGCTAAAACACTTTTAATTGAAAGTAAAATTTCTTCACGATTTTGGGTCAAGTCGTTTCAACTGCATGTTATATCATAAATAGAGTCTTCCTAAGACCTATTCTTGAAAAAACCCCCTATGAATTGTTCAAAGGTAAGAAGCCTATTGTTTCATACTTTCATGTATTTGGTTGCAAATGCTTTATTTTGAAAAATGCAAATGATTGAGTTGGTAAGTTTGAAGAAAGATCGATGAAGGCATCTTCCTTGGATATTCTACATCAAGCAAAGCCTACAGAGTCTATAACAAGAAAAGCCAGTCTGTGGAGGAATCAATGAATGTCAAATTCCAA
This sequence comes from Eucalyptus paniculata subsp. matutina, assembly GCA_017140255.1. Lineage (NCBI taxonomy): Eukaryota > Viridiplantae > Streptophyta > Magnoliopsida > Myrtales > Myrtaceae > Eucalyptus > Eucalyptus paniculata. The sequence continues at coordinate 58,840,979 of CM029437.1, forward strand.
GACTCCACACAAGATGAATCCAGCCAGATTCAGCATGAAGAGTCTGAACCTGCCTTAGACCTTCCAAAGTCTTCAACTCAAGAAGCATCTCAGATTCAGGAAGTCCAACTTCAAGATGCTTATGAAGATTCAAATAAAGAAAGAGATCATCAACCAAGCAAATCAACCAAGAATGGCGGAAACACAAATCCAGTCATCCTAAAGATCTCATTATTGGCGAAATCAATGAAGGAATCCGCACCAGATCAAAAGGCGTGAAGAATCTAGTGCTTGTTGCTCTCATCTCGAAATTGAACCAAAAAGCATAGAAGAAGCTTTATCTCGATGAAAGCTGGATCGAAGCTATGCAAGAAGAGCTCGAGACAGTTCAACATTAATGATGTCTCGAATTGACATCTAAACCAAAAGGTAAAATTGTTATTGGAGCCAAGTGGGTGTTCAGAAACAAGATGAACGAAAAAGGAAAAGTCGTACGAAATAAAGCAAGACTCGTGGCCAAGGGATACACGCAAGAAGAAGGAATAGACTATGATGAGACTTACGCTCCTGTAGCAAGGTTAGAAGCTATTCGTCTATTACTTGCGTTTGCTTGTTACAAAAATTTCAGGTTATTCCAAATGGACGTCAAAAGTGCTTTCCTAAATGGATTTATCCAAGAGGAAGTTTATGTGGAACAACCGCCTGGATTTGAAGACCCAAAGAAGCCGAGACTCAATCTTCGATGAAAAAGGCTCTGTATGGTCTAAAGCAAGCACCTCGAGCTTGGTACGACGGACTAAGTAAGTTTTTATTACGAACGGATTTGTCAAAGGTAAAGTAGATACTACTCGTTCATCAAAAAGGAAAACAAAAGTTTCTTACTCGTTCAAATATATGTTGATGACATTATTTTTGGATCCTCTAATGAAAGTCTTTGCAAGAAATTTTCTAAGTCTATGCAGGATGAGTTTGAAATGAGTATGATGGGAGAGTTAACATTCTTTCTTGGACTCCAAGTAAATCAAATGAAGGAAGGAACCTTTATCCATCAAGAAAAATATGCGAATGATCTTGTCAAAAGGTTTGGATTGGAAAAGTGCAAAAAGACCGACATACCAATGTCATGTTCTCAGAAGATAGACAAGGATGAAGAAGGGAAGAAAGTAGATCAAAAGCTGTACGGAGCATGATCGGTTCACTTCTTTATCTTACGCTTCTAGACACGATATTTTGTTGAGTGTTTGCATCTGTGCTAGGTTTCAATCGGATCCTAGAGAATCGCATCTCATTGCCGTGAAACGTATTATCAAATACGTTGCTTCATCTTCAAGCATCGGTCTTTGGTATCCAAAGAGGGGAGACTTTAATCTTCTAGGATACTCGAGACGCTTGATCGGCCGGTTGCGAGTCAATAGAAAGAGCACTTCGGAACTTGTCAACCGCTTGGAAACGGGACGGTGTCTTGGTTCTCAAGGAAGCAAAGCACCGTAGCTCTCTCAACGACGTAAGCGAGTATGTAGCTCTTGGAAGCTGCTGTTCGCAAATTCTATGGATAAAACAACAGCTACAAGACTTTGGCATTGAAGACTCATGCACAGAAATCAGATGTGACAACACCAGCGCGATCAATCTCACCAAAAATCCAATCCTTCATTCAAGAGCAAAGCATATTGAGATTCAACATCATTTTATTAGAGATCATATTCAAAATGGAGAAATCTCGATTCAATTTGTTGATTCAAAGAGTCAACTAGCGGATATATTCACAAAGCCTTTGGAGAAAAATCAATTCGACTTCATCCGCTCAAGACTCAACATTTTGAAGCTTGAAGAAGTTAAAGTCTAGAGACTCACCAACTCTAAGACTCTGACTTTAAATCGTGAGACTCAAACATTCATGGCTAAAGACTGTAAGTTGCTATTTGAAAAGGTACGAATTCTCGTTTAGTTATCTAATCTCGAAAAGGTACGATCTTTTATAATTCGTGTGAAATTTGAAATTTTTAGGAATTAATTTTGGTAGTTATTGATTTTGAAAAGATGTGTTCGTGCATTTTCCTTGTACCGATTAAATTTATCTTTTCAAATCCGAGGTACATATATATATACAGTTATTCTACGCCCAATTTTCAAAACCCTAAAAGGCACTCTCCTCCCGATACTGTTTCTTCTTCTTGTTCATCATCGAGAAAGTGGTCATTCTTCTTGGGAAAAGCAAGTGAAGGAATCTTCCAATAGACAAAGAAGGATGTCGTCTTCAAGGAAATCATCAAGAATAGCAAGCAGGGGACCACAAAGAATGGAGAAGGGACCGACTCACTTCGATCTTACAGAGGAAGAAGACTTATCAAGTCAGCGACAAAGTCCGATTCGCTCTCCTCCACGTCATTCAGCACCTCCTACCCCACAAGGTGCAAGTCAACATCTGGAAGAAGAGATAATCGAGGATGCCGACCCAGTAAGAGTCCAAAGACCCTCCTTTATCTATAAGCTTTATCGTGCGTTGAAAAGCTCCGGTTCTTCGTTAAAATATATAGATGACTTTCTTAAGGACAAAAATTATGGAAATGAGTATCTTTTTCTGCGGAAAATGGAGGAATTGGGAGTTGCTCCGAAAGGAAGGGCAGAGGAGGCTCTTGCGAACATTCCCAGAGACCCTCGTTTGCCAGGACAAAATCTGATTGACGGGAACGATGACGACAAAATGTTCCTTGAATTTAAACCCAGAATGGGTGTGGCAGCAAAGGTGAAAGGAAATGGGATGGATTTGTTTAAATCCAAGGATCAAGAAAAAGTGTATTTCAGGCTGTTGAAAAGAGGGGTGATAAACCCTAGAAGTGTCGATTTTGACTTCCTGGACTCCATCAACGTGAACTTAAGAGAAAAGTTGAATTTGCTTCAACTTGAGACTTTCTCGCTCGACTCTGAGACGGGTATGCTCAACGACCGCCTATTTCTATTCAAATCTTAGCTTTTTGGATGCGAATAGGATTTCATTCGTGTTCGAGATCAAGTCTACGTGGTAGATGTGAATATGTTGGCGGACATTGTTGGAATTGAACGGGGACGCTATCTCCCTATCAAAGTCTCACCTGCTCGTACTACTCGGATCTTGTCAAAGATATGGATGTAGAGAAGAAAATTACCTACTCGAGGATGAAGGCTATCAACATCGTGCTTCATAAGATTGTGATCAACCGTCTCGGACCAAAGTCTACGTCAAAGACTTCGTGTCTCTTTACGAAGCAAAGTTGATGTATGCGATCAACTCGGGACGGAAGTTTTCTCTCCCGCACACTATTCTCTTCCATATGTACAGAGCATTGTCAAAAGACAAAGGACAATTGCCTTATCCTGATCTGGTGACCAAGATCTTCAGACATCTGAACATTGAACCGCCACATACATTTTGTGTTCGACCGTGTGAAAAGATGGTGGTAGGGTTGAAAATGTTAATGAAGATGCGTCTGCAAGAACTCTCCAAGGCAATGGAGAAATTCAAAGTGAAATCTCCAGTCCAGTCTGCTTCAAAAAGGAAAGGAAAAGAGGCCATTGGTGCCCCATCGAAAAAGAGGAAAAGAACTCTCATCCTTGAGGATGAAGATGAAGATGAAGATGATGAAGATCCCTCTATCCAAGCTCTGTCAAGAACCCCGACGTTCGTGTCTCATCCGACAGAACTTCAGCAGAACAGAGGAGAAGAAGATCAGAGAGAGAAGGAGAAAGAAGTCGAAGAAGAAGGAGAAGGAGAAAAAGAAAAGTCTGCTGACAAATCTGGAGAGAAGGAAGATCAAGAGCATGATCATCACTCTTCCCCTTTCGATGTCCTAGAGACAGGGGGAGTCAGCGAGCAAGAGAGGTCTACACCTCATGCTGCTGTCAGTGAAGATCTAAGACAATCTCCAGAAGACCCAGAAGAAGTTCAGGTCTCTCACTTGCCTGAAGAAGGTGATGCATCGATTCCAAATCAGCCAGACCATTCAAAAGCACCATCGTCTGCATACACATCATCTGAGAAAGTCAATGCCAGTACACAGACGGATGATTCTGCAGATTTTCGTAGCATCATGAATATTCTTCTGGAAATGCGTAGTCAGATATATGTTCTGGACTGTGAAATCCAAGCTTTGAAGAGCGCTGGACAAGCATCTTCAGTCTCTCTGGAGGATAAACTCAAAGACCTCGCTCTGCAACTTCAAGCCAATGCCAAGGGAGAAGAGGTAGCTCATCTGAGAGAAGACCTGAAGAAGCTCGAAGGAGTAGTCCAGTCCATTGGGGATTTCCAGATCGTGCGCATTCCCAAGCAGACATGACTCCTTTCTCACCCTTTTTAATGCTGACAAAAAGGGGGAGAACCAATTTGAACCAACATCTTTTAAAACTTTGACTTTTGTGGTTATGTTTATTTTTGAGTATGACTTGAGAACTTGAACTTGGGTGTGAATTTGACTGAATTGACTGTGGATTGTGATGCTTGACTGGTTGCATTTATTCAAGTATTGTTATATGGTGTTTCTCATGAAAGACTAACCAATTTTCTGTGGATGCAGAGTCTGGTTGTTTTATTAATCTTTATGAGTTAGCCATATTGCTTGAGAAATGTTTTGCAGGTCAAAGTTGTTCAAATCTTCAAGAAAGTTTTGTCACCATCAAAAAGGGGGAGATTGTTGGAGAAATCTTTCCAAAATATTTTGAAGCTGACAAAACGTTTCTTTCAGTCTAAGTCTGGATGTTCGGAGACCGTCAATTTAAAGTCTGAAGACTTTGTACTCTCAAGACTCAAGACTCAAGACTCAAGACTTAAGACTCAAGACTCAAGACTTAAGTCTATTCTCACTGACAGTCTTTCTAAACCAGTGACGAAGGAAATCCAAAGCCGAGGTATATGGTTGAGGATTCGATCCTATCCTCTCGGATTAGATTCTTTGGTTGGATAATCATTTCGGATTCTTTAATTCTTATCTAAGATCGATTGAAGATCTGATGGTCGACGAAATAATCTTGGAAAATTCTATTCTTGGAAACCGAGATCCTGATTGTATGGGCGAACAGGATTGATGGGCTATCATCAGATTCCTTAAATAGCTCGGATGATCTTCTTGATTGATTCCGTCCAACGCGTAGATTGGAGGAATTCCTTTGGTAAGTGACAACGGCTATGATGGCATAAAGGAGTATAAAAAGAAGACGTTCTAGTTGTTTTAGAGGTGTGATCGATAGAAAAATTCCGAGTCGAAGAACCTTGATTGTTAGTCGAGACTGTTCGAGCGAAATTGTATACACGAGAGAGTGTTAGTACTTGGTGATACCTTGAGTGAGTGTGGTAGATTATCTACACCAAGAAATCAAGGAAGATCAACACCGTAACAGCTCTTTGTTCATAGTGGAATCCAGCCAATTGGCTGTCGGTGCGGAAGAGTGGACGTAGGCTTGAATCAAGCCGAACCACTATAAACCGAGTGTTCAATTCTCTCTTTCCCTTACTCAGTCTTGCGATTGATTTTTAACTGTTGCAAATCCTTTAACTGTTTAAATATTGCACAATCTTCAAAGGAAATTGTATTATACCTATTCACCCCCCCTCTAGGTTCTCATACTAGCTATATCAAAGAGAACATATGCTTAAAGCCAGATTCATCATAAAATTTTGTAAAATCTTGATTTTCAAATTCACCTCCATGATCTGTTCTTATACTTGAGATAACACATCCTTTTTCATTTTGAACCTTTTTAGCAAATTTTTCAAAATACGATAAGGTTTCAGACTTACTTGCAAGGAAATATACCCAAGTAAAGCGAGAGTAGTCGTCCACAATTACTAGACAATATTTCTTACCTCCAATGCTCTGGGTTCTGGTTGGTCCAAAGAGATCCATATGCAGTAAATGTAGTACATGATTAGTAGAGACATGATTTATTGGCTTAAATGAATTTCTTACCTACTTTCCCAAAATACATGGTGTGCATGGATGGGATTTTTGGTATGGTAATTTGGGTAGACCTCGAACAAGCTGCTTTGATGAGATTTTGGCTAACTGTTTCATGTTGACATGACCAAGCTTTCTGTGCCATAAGCTTGCTTCATCTTGAATTGAGATTAGGCATTGTGATTCATTTGGTTTCACGTCTAAGAGATAGATATTTCCATGTCTTCGACCCATGAAAGACTGAGTAGAGTCTTTACTGATTCCAGAACATATTCCTTCTTGAAAGGAGATCTTGAAACCAGTATCACACAATTGGCTAATGCTGAGAAGGTTATAATTGAGTCCTTCCACTAGAGAAACATTGCTTATTATGAGATTTCCAATTTTCACAGTTCCAAATCTCACAATACTTCTTTTGCCGTTTCCTCCAAATGAAACTTTTCCACCATTTACTTGAATAAGCTTTATGAAGCAATTTGAGTCTCCTGTCATGTGTCTTGAACATCCGCTGTCAAGATACCACTTTACCTTTTTCTTAACGGAGACCTACATTTAAAAGAGAGTCTCAAGCTTTCTTTGGTACCCAAATTTTCTTGGGTCCTTTGGTATTAGTAAAGTAAACATTATTAGCCCATACTTTCTTAACAGGTTTCCAAACCATAGGACACTCTTTTTCAAGGCGATCCTAACTGTTACACTTTGAACACCTGAGGACATTTCGACCTACAGACTTTACAAAAACTTTCTTGAAATGATTTCTGTAAGCCTCTCTCGACGGTCTTTTCTTCATTCTTTCTTTTACTTTAGGAAAATCAATCAAGGGAATTGTTTCTGCTGTCATGCCTAGACCGGATTTATTGAAATAAGGTCTTTGAGCTGAAAGAATTTTTTCAAGTTTTTCGGACCCTATTGAAAATTTCTTTGAAATATTTGATAAGTCAGTTTTTAAAAGAGCATTTTCTTTCAAAAGATTATCTTCATTTTCTTTAAGAGTAGAAACATTCAAATCTAGATTTTTAATTCTTTCTTCTAAGACATTTTCCTTTTGTTTTAGAGCTGAGTTTTCCTTTTTAAGTTCGGAAATTCTTTTAAGGGAAGTCTTAAGACTAAAACACAGTTCATCAATGTATTTAGAAACTTTGACAGGAATTTTAAAATTACTTGCCTCAAATTCACTATCTGAGTCTGATCTAGAGTCTGAGTCTGAGTCTAATTGTGCCATCAGACACAGGTTGGCATATTCTTCATCACTTTATTCACACTCTGTATCACTCAATGTTTCAGCTTTGAGAGCTTTACGAAACTTTTCAGCTTTTCCTTTCTTCTTCTTTAGAAAAGGACAGTTGGATTTGATGTGTCCATTTTTCTTACATTCGAAGCAAACTACATCTTTGTTTGGTTCCTCATCATCTACAGACTTGGTCGCTGTCTTTGGAAACTTTGTTTCTTTGAGTTGAATCTTCTTCATTTTCTATTCAGCTTTCTGAATCTTCTTATCATAAGAGCAAGCTCCTCATCGTCCAGATCATCTTTAGAATCTGTATCATCAGAATCATCATTTGATTTTAATGCAATGGATTTCTTACCTCTTGGATCTTCGTCTTCATTAACTTGTTCCACTTCATAAGACTGAAGAGTTCCAATCAACTCGTCGACAAATAGTGGCATAATTCTTTGCGTCTCTCTTATTGAAGTCTTTATATGATTCCAATCCTTGGAGAGTCCACGTAATAGCTTGTTTACCTTCATGGGATCATAAATTTTTTGTCCTTGGTTCTCAAGATCATTGACAATATCTGTAAAACGACTAAACATGTCAGTTATAGATTCTCCTGGTTTCATTTTAAAGGCTTCATATTGATCGAGGAGAATGTTAATTCTGGTCTCCTTCACTCGATCTGTTCCTCATAGGTGATATGTAATATGTCACATACTTCTTTTGTTGTAACACAAGAAGATATTCTGTTATATTCAGTTAGTGACAAAGCACAATATAAAGAGTAAATTGCTTTTGCATCGAGTGCTTGTCTCTTGATTATCTCTTCCTGAGTCATTCTGCTGGTCTCAACAGTTTCTTTCCCTCTTTCAGAGACTGATGCAGCTGTAGGAGTAATTCCTCTTTCCACAACGTCCCATTCCAGAGGATCCTTTGATCGTAGAAAAGCTTTCATCTTGTTCTTCCAGATGTTGTAATCATTTCCATCAAAGTAGGGTGGTCTGGTATTGCTTTGCCCTTCCACCAGCCCTAGTGCTAGCATACTAGCCATGGATCTTTTACTCTAAAGTAAAACACTTCAAATAAAGTAAGAACACGAGCTCTGATACCAATTGATATAGCTAGTACGAGTACCTAGAGGGGGGTGAATAGGTATATAAAAGATTTTTCTTGATAATTGCACAATACTAAACAGTTGAAGGATTTGCAACAAATAATAATCAACATAAGACTGAGTAAAGGAAAGAGAGAATTGAACACGCGGTTTATAGTGATTCGGCTTGATTCAAGCCTACGTCCACTCTTCTGCACTAACAGCCTATTGGCCGGATTCCATTATGAACAAAGAGATGTTACAGCGTTGATCTTCCTTGATTTCTTAGTGTAGATAATCTACCACACTCGCTCAAGGTATCACCAAGTATAGACACTCTTTGTGTATACAATTTCGCTCAAAATGTATCCACTAATAATCAAGGTGCTTCAGACTCTGGAATTTCTCTATTGATCACACACTAAAACAACTAGAACGTCTTCCTTTTATACTCATTTATGCCATGATACCCGTTGGCACTTACCAAAGGAATTCCTCCAATCTACCCGTTGAACGGAATCAATTAAGAAGATCATTCGAGCTATTAAAGGAACCTGACGATAGCCCATCAATCATGTTCGCCCATACAATCAAGATCTTGGTTTCCAAGAATAGAACATTCCAAGAATATTTCGTCGACCATCGGATCTTCAATCGATCTAGATACAAATAAAAGAATCCGTTATATTTATCCAGCCAAGAGATCTTCTCCAGAGGATAGGATTAAATCCTCAACCAAATACTTCGGCTCTGGATTTTCTTCGTCACTGGATTAGAAAGACTGTCAATGAGAATAGTCTTGAGTCTTGAGTCTTGAGTCTTGAGTCTTGAGTCTTGAGTACTGAGTCTGGTGATCAAAAAGTTTTCAGACTCTAAACTGAAGGTCTGCGAATATCCAGACTAGACTGATAGAAACGTTTTGTCAGCTTCAAAATATTCTGGAAAGATTTCTCCAACACTATTCTTTTTTTGTTCCCGGGAACAAAAAAAGAAAAAATCTATTCATGAACAAAAAAAGAAATACAAACATGCAAGCCCTTAGATTATTTGAAGTGTCTGATAACATAATTATTTTTCAAAGTAATATCATCCGTTTAAGTAAATTTTTGGAATGCAGCACTTTTTTGTTTTTTAAGTCTTGTGCGCGAGCATATATGTAAAACTAATATTTTGTATAATAAGAAGAGAGACTTCAATTTTGATGATCCTTTCCCTAAGATACTATATCGAAAATTTTGTTAATACATATATAAATAGAGAAAGTAATTATAATTTTTTAAAACCCAATCAAACAACTAATAACTCAATCAATATATCTGTTCTGTAGTCCTCTCTCTCGCTTTCTTCATAGATTATATAGACAAACTTTATTTTTATTTTTTTTGAAAAATTAAAATTTTCACACAGAACATAAGTAATTGGTATTATCTTAACATTTAATTATGATTATTTTTTTACTTACTGAACTGAAATTTTTAAGACCTTTCAGGTTACAAAATTTTAGAAACCTGACAAATATATTTATTCTTATAATTTTTTTTATCCGAATGGTATCAAGATTTTTAAGCTATATCTTTTTTCTGGGTGCCTTTAATAAAAATCCTTGTTTTAAAACTATGCCAATATTTTTAATAAAAAAATCAATAATCCCTATAGTATCAAGATTTTTAAGCTTTATCTTCTTCCTTTTTTCTGGGTGTCTTTTTAAGAAATTCTTTGTTGTAAACCTATGCCAATAATTTTAGTAAAAAACATAGATAGATTATATTTTACTGATCCTTTGTTTATCTTAGAGTAATAGAAAAAAAAGAATGCAGTTGTTTTTACTGAACACAATACTTATTCACTATAAAATGTTGCTTACTAAAAGCACCATATAACACTTTTACGTAATGTCCTAATCTCATGCATAAGAACTACTAATATTTATAAAGCTAATTAAATTAATCTTCCGACGACCTAATTTTTTTTAATGCACAAATAGTTTTAACACCTTCAAAGTTTCCGGCCACGATTAAACAAATGGCGATGATTTCATTGAGTCCTGTGTACCTTTGATCGCTCAACGTATTACTAAATTTTGCTTTATAATGAAATACATATATATATATATATATATATATATATATATATATATATATATATATATATATATTACTAAATTTTACGATATTTTGGTCAACATGCATAATTTCTCAATGATCATTAAATGCTAACATATTCAAGTGATAAGATTGCATACGTCATTTCGTATACGAACTCATATGATGTCAAACTAAAATTCCACAGATTAAGTCGGGCGTCAATGTGCAAAACCATTGTACTTTTTTTTGTTAAATTTAGGCATAATAATATAATTATACATAAATAAAAATAAAATAAAAACCGCAACTCTATTGCAAATAGCCACACTATTTCAATAGGATACAAATGATATTTTATCATTATAATTTCAAATCTTAATAAATAAATAATTATAAGTATTGATAAGTGTCAAATCTGATCAACATGCACATTCACATCTTTTTAATAAGGGACAAGACACCTCTTAGCTTGTTTTAAAAACAAATTATCAACACTCAATTCATGTAGAATCTTTGGAACTTAAAATGAATCTCGACGTTGCATGAGGTAAGAGTTTGGGAGAACCTATGCCTAATCCAGAGCTGTTAACCCACCTTTTGGGCATTACCTCTAAACCCGTCATTCTCGAACTACGTCAAGAGGGTCGCAACTATTATACTCAGTAAATAGGTTATGAATGAGTTTAGAATGATAAAGCCCAAAATAATATGATGTTAAATAAGTTCACAACTTACTTAGAATTAATCCACCGCTATGACTTGCTCTTGTCCTCACTCAATCTTATGCTGACTTACTCCGTGTTTTCCTCTTAGTTTGGGTATGAGTTTTTTTAGATTGAGTTAAATGTGGAAGTGTTTTGGTAATATGTGTCAGGTCAAGCAGGATATGTGTCACTATATTTACATTGTATGGAAAAGTGTTTAAAATGGTTAAATGGATTGATTTAGGTCAATCAATTTTTAACGCCAACCAAACCCGACTAGACTCTACTTTTGCCTATAGAAATTCTCGCCCTTTATTCCAACGGCAACCTCAAGAAAAAGGGAGATAAATCCATACATCCCTCCCTCACAGTAGCCTCCCGGACCGCCAAAACTAATCCAATACCCGATTCGTCGTTTTCTGTAGCCATAGTTCTTCAAGTCATAGACTTTGGATTTATCCACCCCCACGACTATTTTTGTCGAAGGAAGATGAAAAAGACCGGTCGCGTCGACCCAAAGAAGATCTCGGAAGTACGTGGCGTGCCTAGAATTACCATCAGGCTTATGACCACTTCCCATTGGAGGACAAGCTCCATCTCTCCCAGCTAGACCCACTCCTCCGCAAGCCGTATGTAGTGAACCATTGCGTAAATACAAGAACAGTTCACTCGGCCAATAACCAATTATAGTGTTTGGCGGACTAATGGTGAGCCACCAATTCTTTTTGGTTGGATCCTGCATACACGCAATAAATGTCCATAAGTTCTTACACATATTTGAGATTAAATTCATGAATTCTAAAAGATTCAAAAGATAAATCGTACAAGGTTTGATTGGCAAATCCCATTGCTCAAGTATCTCCAAATTTTCTCTTACAACCATACATTGGCTTCGCTATCGAAGAATGTATCACTCTATTCTACTTTAAGACTAATTGCTAATTTGCGATTGTATTTAATTTGTTATATCTATTTCAACATATAAAATTTCTAGTAAATATACAAATTTATTTTCGATCAATCTTTAACTGCACCAAATGTTATTGCATAATGAACGTGATGATTATGGGTTATTATATCCAAGACCTCTTCTTTCTTAAGAATATGGCTTCAATGGGGAAGGTGAGAAAAGCGTTAGAAGCTTATAAGTTTTTCACAGCTATTTTAGTTTTGAGTTATACTTATATATTATGGAAATATTTACATAATTTGAGAATAATTCGGTTGCAAATGAACTACAGTTTTCATACAAGTAGCTTCGAATATTCGGCAATGGAGTATGAAACTGATGAATTTGATCTTGCTTACAGGAATTGAGAATCTCACTTTTGCCCTACATATAACTATAGAAATTGCTTATGTGCTGTGAAGATGACTAGTTAAATTTAAAGAAGTGGATGAATAACACTTACTTATAGATCACCATAATTTCATGAAATCAATTATTCAATAATTTAAAGGGCTATCTTAATTACCACCGACTTCATCAATACTATCCATTAAGAAAATTTATAACTACGTGGACCAAATTGGATGATCAAATCGCATTTCAAGAACTTTTAGTATATCATTATTATTTCAATTCTCGATGATAATTTCTCATTAAGTATGTTGTCAGTTTGCTAAAAATGCTCGTCTTTTGTCGATTCTCTAACAGGTCGACATCTAAAAAACAGAGTAATCGCATGATGATTTTTTATTCACCGAAGTTGAACTCAGTTAACCTTGTTCTCACCACATGCGACTAAATTGGGAAGAAGATGGCGTGATATGTTTGAATTGGTTTCGTTAAGGATAGATTACATTGTCTTAATTACATCAAATCAAGGTTACCTGATGGATTTGGATAAAAACCTCAAATTGAGGTCCGTCATAGATGGAAGATGGATCGATTAGGGTGCCGGGAGTTATTGACCTATGAACCTGAACAAAACCTGGACATAGCATGTTGTAACATCCATTACGGTGGCCATTACCCTATAAAAATGATGCTTTAGTCAACAAAATAAGCCAATGATCCAATTCCATTATTGAAATTCAGAATCATTTAGGAGAATCAATCAACAAGCTTCAAACTAACCGTCCAATATGTAAACAACCGAGGACGAGTATCGCCATATAGTTGTGGAGAAACCTAGTCAAAGCAAAAGATATTATATCTTTCATCTCAATACATTCTCTATATTTGCCTATAAATTGAAGTACCTGCCAGCCAGCAACAATCATATTAATATGATTCACGGGACCAGTTTCAATCCAAATGTTGTGTGAGCTGACTTGGTCATTAGCTAAGGTTAATTTGTACACATTAGATATCCCATAACCTCCATATTTTATATTTTTTGTCATATTATCCCTCCAAGAAACTACCTGCATCAAGTTGTAGATAGATTATCAAAGGCAGAAGTACAGCTCAAGTGCCATAACTTGACATCGGAGGACACTTAAGTGCCATAACTTAAAAACGGTACACTTAAGTGCCACCTCCGGCGACCCTTGCCGGAAATCCGACGTGGCAATATTTTATTATTATTTTTTGCCTACGTGGCTCGCCGAAGAGCTGAGTCGGCTCTAACTCACCAGAAACAACGTTGTCTGCATAATAAAAGCCCCAAATCTTCCAAAAACGACGTCGTCTCCCCAAATGCCCCAAATCTAAAACCCTAAATCGGCCAAAATCCCTATTGAAGTGCTCGAATTCAAGTCTCGAACCCTAATTTTCATTTGCCCAAAATTCCTTCGTCGAATCTTGGAAATGGAGAGCAGGACTCGCGGCAGCGCCTCAATTTCCTCTCACCGAAGTGAAGGAGAAGGCTAGCGTTTCTGTTTTTGTGGGTTACCGAGTCCAAGAAGAACATCGTGGACTCAAATCAATCCTAGGATAAGATTTTATGGATGCACCCGATATAAAGAAGCGTCGAAGTGCAAATACTTCAAATGGATCGATGCGAAGTTCTCTGACCGAGTCACAGAGATGATATTGGATCTACTTCATAAAAGATAGCAATCTCCATCTGTGTTCGTGGACGACTTGGACGATGTTGACTCAATGCAAGCTCAAGCATCTTTAGTTAAACTTTTCAAGAATGAAGTCTTAATGCACGCTCAAGCATCTTCAACTAAACCTTTCAAGAATGAAGTTTCAATGATGAAAATTGAACGAAAGTGTTACCAAGCGTGTATTATGGTGTTATTTTGTTGTCTATTGTACTTTATGATGAAATGTAAAGTACTTGAAAATGAAAAAAAGTTTCTCCGACTACCATAGTTAAAAATGGTGTTGTTCTGGATTAAACGTAGGGTTTTTTTTTTTTTTTTTGAAAGATGCGAAGAAGTTTGTGTTGTTCCACAAGATCATTGTGGCTTTGTTGTTGTTTGTGCTATCGTATGGAGTTGCCATAAGTTTACCATCATCTTCTCTGTTTTGATGCAGAATCATCTTCTCTGTTTTGATGCAGACCAACATATACACAAGACAAACATGAGTGATTACCCGAGTACCATAAGTTGTATTTAGTAATCACGTAAGTGCTAGTCGTGATGAAAAAAGGATCACTTAAGTGTCAAGTTATTATTAAAGTGATCGGTTAAGTGTCACTTGTAGTTAAAAGTGAACAGTTAAGTGCCAAGTTTTTTTGAATATGATCAGTTAAGTGCCAATTTTTTTGTGGGTTTTCTCTAAAAATTACGCCAGCCACCAGCACCGGCTACACCACCAACCATCACCACTAGCCACACTACACACTAGGTGCTCCAGCCACTACCATGCTGGTGGTGTTACTGCACAAGGTACTAGTGCAAGCTGAGCCTTGCACTAGCTTGCACTAGTACACATGGTGTAAGATGTGCAAACTGCACACTTGTACCAGGTGTAGGTGCAGCTGCTTAAGCCTATAACCTCCACCACAAACTCATAATCACCAGGCATCACCACCAGCACACCAGCACCCCAGCCACCACATTAGCACCCCAACAACAAATTGACTACCACCAAACATCACCATCCACCATCACCAGATACACCAGCACTCCAGCTATCACCACAGAACACCAACAGCAACAGCAACAAGTAAAAGTAGAATCCATGATAAACAACAACATAAATTGACAAGCAGCACAAGATCATTTCATTGATATTGAAATAAAGTCTGACAACATCAATGAATGAAAAACTAAAGAAAAAAAAAAAAAGATAACCATCCATAGCAAGTCTGACAACATCAACGTTTACATAACTGTTTTGACTCCTAAGCTCCACAAATCCTATCACATCTCATCTCATCAATCAATATGCACGACACCCCCTGTTCGTGCTCCTTTCGATGGGTCTTTCACTTGATTCATAATTCTGACACTCTTTCTAACTGGACGTGCAACTTCTTCTTCAACCTTCTCAGTATCCACTGACTCAGATGGAGCTGCAAATGTCCTAGGCCGAATTGAATCAAAAGGAGCTGGAGCTGGGTTCTTTCTCTTCTTTTTTGTTGGCACAATTGATATTTTCTTTTTTGTTGGTGCAACCGTTGATTCTTGAGTTGGGCCTGAGATAAGAACCTCGAACTTCTCCCGTGGCTACAAAAACAATAAATTGTTAGCAAAAATCTACAGTATAAATTAAATTAAATGCAGCTAATAAAACTTACATTGAGAATAACTGTTCCAGTACGCTCATCTGTATAAAGGCCATAGCCATATTGTCTTAACCTCTTCCCAAGTGCTCCTCTTGTTTGAATAAGAGCGTCACTTTCAGGAACTTATGATTTGTTGCCCCTTTTTCCTGCTTTCTTGGGCCTTTCAGCTACAGCCGGGGCTTCTTCGACCAATTCTTCAACCAGGCGTCTTCTAGATGGCCTTTGTGTAACTGCCCCTTCACCTGGCCTTATTCTAGTTTGTCCTTCTATGTAACCCTTCAACTTCAGTGACACCTCCTTCTGTTGGGCCTTCTGGTGGTACTAGTGGTGGTACTTGTGGTGCCCCTTGCAATGATTCTTCTGGTGGCCCCTGTGATGATCCTTGAGGTGGCTCTTGTGATGGCTCTTCAGTTGGTAATTGAGTTCCAACTTGCTTTTTTCGAACCTGAGAAAGAGGCCAAAAGATACCATAAATATAATCTCGAGACATATAAATGAAAAAATGAATACAAATGGTTGAATTTACCACTGGGTATTTCTTTCGCTACTGAAGAACAGTCAACTGCACTAGCCGTGATGCTGTTTGGGTTAATCCTTCAGCTGGCCCTGATGTTGCTTGGGTCAATCCTTCAACTGGCCATGATGCTGCTTGGGCCAATCCTTCACCTAGCTGTCTTCTACCTTGCCTTCTTCGAACAGGTTGTTCAGTTTCATGACTTACTGAGGTTCTTCTTATGACCTAACAAACACATTACATACAAGGCCAAATAGGATATTATGTACATTTTTATGATAAACGATAAGAAAGCAACATAAACATAAAATAAATTTCATGACTTACCGGGGTTCTACTTGTTGATTGAAGAACAGTCGACTCACTTGGCCCTGCTGTGTGCATTTCTCCAACTGTCTCTTCACTAGGCCATTCACCTTGCCTCAACGGTTGTTGTTGCTTCCTGAATTGACAACCTTTAATATTGTGGCCTGCTAGGCGACAATAAAAGTACGTTATCTTTGGACCATGCCTGCTCATTCTTTGCTGACCCGAGATCTCTCCCTCCGCCATTCTCCGTCTTTGTTTTGTCCTTCCAATTTTCTTCTTCAGTGGAAAAGGTTGAGGTGCTTCATGATCTGTGGGCTCCCAAAACTTGCTACTTCTAATTGGCTGCATCATGAAATGATAGGAAGCAAGATATTTTGATTTATGGTACCAATCATCGATGTAATCATCTGTATTGTCGCCCTTCAACTGGATGGCACATATGGCATGTGCACATGGAATTCCACTTACTTGCCATGCTCTACATGAACACTTCCTACTTCCTAGATTGACAACATACTTATCTGCACCCTTCATTATCTCATATCCGTCATCTCCATTCCAAATGGGATGACAATGCCTACTTGCAGCCAAGTTCTCATCCAATTTCTTGGCAATCCTAGGACCATATTGTCTTGTCCACTTTGCAGCCTCATCTCTTATTTCTGCAGCCGAGTCATAACCGCAACTCGTATATCTTCAAGCATTAAGATGACTGGTTTGCATCTAGCATCTATTATCTTCGAATTAAATACTTCACAAATGTTGTTGTCGACATTATCACACTTGAACTCCTCACTGAAGAATGACATGCACCAATGCTTCGGTTCTAGTTGAAATAGGGTAGCATAACCTTCCTTTGTCAACTGAAGCAGTCCTTCTTTGGCTATTCTAAAGTCAGTCATGTTTGCACTCTTTGCTAATTGCTAAAATTGCAATTGCAGCTTATTCCATTTATAGGTCTTTGCCCAATTTCCGTATATGTGCCACGCATACATTCGATGTTCAGCATGAAGCAACAACTCGGCTACTGCTGGAACCAATCCCTGCAATAATTCAAAGTAAGAAATACTAGAGCAAATTACATGTTCATATTACAAAGCAAACTATTGACTAAATTTTTCAAAAAGCAAGCATTACCTTTTGTTGGTCGCTCATGAATGCCCACCCTTCCCCGTTTGTTATCTCCAAGTCAACCATCAGATTTTTCAAGAACCAGGACCAATTGTCCTTGTTCTCAATCTTTACAATAGCCCAAGCTAGTGGGAACATTTAGTTATTCACATCTCTTCCAATCGCTGCCAACAATTCTCCCTTACACAAGCCCTTCAAGAAACAGCCGTCCAATCCTATAATCTGTCTACGACCAGCTAAAAATCCTCGTATGTATGCATCAAAGCACACATAGAACTTATCGAACTTGGTCCCATGATCAGGAAGCGGTTTCTTAATCACCTCTACATACACTCTACTTGTAGGGTTTTGCAGCCTACACTCCCAAGCATACTCCCACACCTGCCCATATTCCTTAGCATACTGACCAATAAGTATTTTTATCACATTTTGCTTTACTCTTTGGCACTAATTCCTAGATACATTGATGCCTACACACTCCTTCACCAGCATCCTAAAGTTAGTAATTTTCATCTCGGGCATCACCTTGATCAGATCGAAGAAGTGCTTGGACAACCATGCACTCGTTACCCTTTTGTTTTGAAAATTAATGGAACAAGTGTGTTTCTCTTGGTAGGCTGTAATCTGGAAAAACCCACTCTTCTTAACAAACGCACTGTAAATCTTCCACGAACAGTTTTGCTGCGAACACCTAGCTCTTACAAATTTCTTGGTATTTCTAATGAAATCAATATTTCTTTGTGCAGCAATGGAGTTCTTCAGTATAGCTTCCCTAAATTGTATCGCATCATGGAATTTCATACCTACTGACAAAGTAGGAGAGGCAACAAATGGATCATAGGAAGGAAACTTACTTTTCCTTCTACGCACAGCTCGTTGATCTTCTTCAACTTCATCCTGGGAAGTTGCAGCGTCGATGCTTTCTTCATAATCTGTCTCCAGGACGTGGCCAGCAACACCAATATCTGTAGGGCCTTCGTCTCTGTTTGGATGTTCATCAGCTACACGCAATGTTGCAAATCTATCTGACAAAAAGTCCATTTGTTTTTTTCTTGACTGTGTAAACTCCTCATCGCCGGTGTCACTTAAGATTAATAAATTTTCAGCTTCAGCAGCCAACCCTTCATCGTCATCGTCATCATCACCGTCACTGGATTCAGTTACTTCCCATTCTAATTCAGTGATGGTGACATCACCCATGTCACAATCGCTCTGGTGAACAGCATCTGCGCCCCTCTCCTCCCCATCCTATCCATCATGCCCTACTTCATCCCTAACCTCAGTACTAGCTTGAATACCATCTCCTCCTTCTCCTACTTGGGTGTTATCTCTGTCATCATCTTCGTCCTCACTATCACTATTGTTTTCAACAAACACTTTCGCCTCTTCTCCATGAAGATAATGATATAAGACATCCCTAAAACCATTATCATCTTCCAAAACTCTCAAACCATCTCTCAAGCCTTTCCCAAGAACACAGTACAGTAACTTTTGTACTCTACGAGGCAAAAATGTCACTATATCCCTAACAAATCCAATATAAGATGCCTTCTTTATATCTACAAAGGTAATACCCTCATTCCCCCCCTCATACTCCCACTCATCCTCCCCAATCACAAAATCTCCACCGTAGTAAACGATGACAGCAACATAGTCTTTATGCGTCATTTCTACAACAAAAGAGGACAAATATACAATTAACTTTTTGGACCACATTCACAAAGGATAGACAATTGCAAGTGGAGGTCCCTACACTCTTTATTAAAGAAAAGAAAAGAAGAAAGAGAGAGGGAAGATGCGGTCAGACGACAGCTACAGCTTGAAAACAAGAGGCCTCAGGACAAGGATAAATAAAAATAAAGATGGGACCCAACAACTGCTTTGATTATGCTGTCGCATTCCTTTAAAATATGGAGAGATTCCTCAGCATGGGTCCTCAACAATGTAATTTATTAAAAAAATATCCAGAAGTCTCCATCCCCTCAACCTTCGATTCGAACATGTCCAAAGTCCAATACTCTGAACCCTAACAATCACCAATCACCATCGCACATTTCACATTCGACCACTACAAATTACTTTCGCGCATCACAATTCAACACCCTGAATGAATCACACATCACAGTGGATGAGGCAACGTCAAGCCCTACACCGAGCCCTACACCAAGCCTACATTTCAAGGCCGCTCCTAAACTGTCAATTCGAACCCCCCAATAGGATTGTAGCACCACATCTGAGCCATAAATCTCACACCAAGCCTGAGCTTTCCCAGCCGACCCCCAAATTTTAAGTCCGAGCCCTAATAAACAAGTCGGAGCCTTAATTTCACCACAGAGGAGAGGAAGAAGAGAAAAAACCTGAGCAAATCGACAACGGCGAGCGATGACGGCGAGCGACGACGGCGAGCGACGACGGCAAGCGATCACCTGCGAACGGCGAGCTGTGAACGGCGATGGATGGAAAGGACATCAGACCTGGTGTGAACTGACGAAAGGTTAAAATCCAAATAAACCAAACGACGTCATTTAACACTAAGGAAAAACGACGTCGTTTAGTTTGGCCAAATGCACAGTGGATGGGGCGACGTTGTTTTCCTCCTCCACGTGTGTTTTTTTTTTTTTTTTTTTAAATTGCCACATTGGTTAAGCATGTCGCTGGAAAATGCCACGTCTTCATTTTGGCTGGTTTTTGGCCGGATTGGCACTTAAGTGTTCCATTTTACTCCGATAATGGCACTTAAGTGTACCATTTTAAAATTATGGCACTTAAGTGTCCCTCCGTGCCAAGTTATGGCACTCTAGGTGTCCCAACCTCGATTATCAAAAGCCAAATAAACTTTTGTTTGCTAATGACTCTTCTACTACGGTGCAGGGTATTATGATTCAAAATCACAAATGCAATCTAGATCGAGAATTTAGTTTTTGAAGTACAATTTTTTTCCCCAAGTGCATGTTCATTTTTGTTTGAAGGGACGGGCAATGCAGAAAAACGGCCGTTTGGATCCTTTCATTGTGCTATTGATGAAAAGATCAACTTGTATGTTTGTTCCTGTTGGGATTAACGGATTCACAAAAACCGGATTCGACACTAAATCAAACCCTTAAAACGAATGCGGAAGACAAGCCCGGGAAAATCGCGTATCACCGATCCTAAAGCACACCACGGATTCGAGCGTACCTTGTTAGCCACAGATTAAACACCGACGCCGATAAGAGGAAGAGAAAAACGATCATGTTCGATCCGATGACGTCGATTGGCCGTGAAGGGAAGACGGCATCACTTCTTTTGCTTACTGTTCTTTTTGGAGGGAGAGAAGGAGGAAAGGAACGTACATAATGTCAAAAGGTACGTTCCCCCTCTCTCTCCTCCCTTATTTACGTCCCTCTAAAAAACAAAGAAACGTACCCCTTCATCCATGGGCCCTAATCTTGTGAGCCGGGCTTTTAGGCCCAACATGGGCGGACGGGCCAACTTAGGCCCATCACATAAAACCATTATCTCCCACTCGCACATGGTGGGCCGAACAGAATTCTCTTTACGTCTCTTCAACATTCATACCGGTGAATAATCCGTGCGACCAGCATACTTTGAGAGCTCGTTGCTATACATCTATTAGGAATATATAGCAGCTCATAATGGGCATCACACTCTGAGTAGATTTAGTATTCAGTACCCTAGATCGATTGATCACATTTATATCTCTCTTGATCTCTTTTAAACAATGATATATATATTGCATTCACAACTATGATTATCCCAAAGACAGTCATAATTAGTCGACCTGTGAATACAAAACTATAATGTGATTCTCCAAATTCGATCTTCCTCTTCCCTTCAAACTTTCAATTTCAATTCAGCTTGCTTTTCTAGAAATGTCCCATTAGATCGAATCAACTCATGATCATTGGCAACATCCTAAGATAGCAAACACTAAATAGAAATCTTGAGAATAAGTAAGAGTCATGAGAGGACTAAAAATTGAGGAACTCTTTTCCTCAAGAGTCTCACACGTCATAAAAGTTTAGATCAAACTTTTTGCCACTCTTATTGGTCGTCTCATGCATACGTAGTATGAAATACGTATTACGGTATTAACTCCTTTCCCATGGAGCGTATGTCTACACCTTTCAATACCGTACAAATGATAGTTCAGACATACTCAATGTCTAACTTGAATTCACGTATCTACTCATTCACAAAATTCATCAAAACTTACATCTGGCATCTTAGACAGATAAAGTAAAATATGTTGGGTATTTTACTTTCGGACATCGTAAGTATTATGTCCTCATCTTAATACTTAGTTAAGGCGACATACGTATTTTAAGCTTGAGCTCTCAATTATCACCTAGATAATAAGCTTAAAAATAGTCTCATCTCTATTTATCACACAGTAAATAGAGGCGATTACCCGTGTGAGTTGGCTAATCTTTTATCTGTCCGACATACTTCCTTAACTTAAAGTAATGCACTGAGCATTAAGATGCATAAAGATCATACAAAGATTCATAGGCATTAACAATGAAAAACAAAAAATTCATAAATGTGAACAACTCAGGGAAATTACAATTCAATACATCAGACTCTACGCAATTCTAGAGATTTTACATGACCACAAAACACATCTCTAAATATTGGCTTTGTCATAGGATCTGCTACCATTCTATGCGTAGATATGTACTGTAAGTTCACATCCTTTCGTGCAACCATATCTTTGACAAAGTTATACTTGGTATCTATATGTTTGATCTTGCCATGATATTTTGAATCTTTGGTGTATGCTATAGCTGCTTGGCTATCACAGTTAACCAATAATGGATTTGCAGCTTTCTCAATAACACCTAAATGATTCAAAAATCTGTTAAGCCAAACTCCTTCTTGTACCGCTGCTGATAATGCCACGAACTCAGCTTCCATCATAGACAAGGCTATACACGTTTGCTTCTTACTGCTCCATGATATGGCGCCATTGTTCAATAAGAAAGCAAATCCAGAGGTAAATTTTCTCTCATCTAAATCTCCTCCCCAATCAGCATCTGAATAGCCTTCAAATCGCAGATCCTTTCCTTGGTAATTCAACTTGTAATCAGCAGTTCCCTTTAGATACCTCAGTATTCTCTTAACGGCTTTCCAATGTGTTGGACCTGGATTGGATTGGTATCTACTCACCATTCCAACTGCAAAACATATGTCGTTACACATCATAGCGTACATCAAGCTCCCAATAGCACTAGCATAAGGAACATGTTTCATTTGTTCCTTCTCTTGCGGAATCCTTGGACACAGTCTATGGCTCAATCCTTCACCTTTTGCAATAGGAGTGTCTATGGGTTTACAATCTTGCATACGAAATCGTTCAAGAACCTTATTTATATATGTTTCTTGCGAAAGAGACAACGATCTCTTCGAACGATCTCTTGAAATCTTAACTCCAAGAATGTATGCAGCCTCACCCATATCCTTCATCTCAAAGTTGGAAGACAACCAACTCTTGATAGTATTAACAAACTCCATATTACTTCCGGCAATCAGTATATCATCAACATATAATGATATGATCACAAATTGATCCTTGGATCTTTTGATATATACACAATGATCCTTATCAATCATTGTAAAATCATATGCCATTATGGCATTATGAAAACGTATATACCATTGTCTCGATGACTGCTTAAGGCCGTATATCGATCTCAAAAGTCGACATACCTTTTCTTCTTAGCCTTTCATTATGAAACCCGTAGGTTGTTCCATATATATTTCTTCATCTAATTCTCCATTGAGGAAAGCAGTCTTTACATCCATTTGATGTAACTCAAGATCCATACTAGCTACTATTGCTAGAATAATACGAATCGAGGTAAATCTCATTACAGGAGAAAATGTATCTTCATAATCAATTCCTTACTGTTGATTATACATCTTCGCCACAAAGCGAGCCTTATGCCTTTTTATCGAGCCATCAGCCTTTCGCTTTATTTTGAGAACCTACTTGTTCCCAATAGCTCTGTATCCTTTTGGAAGATCAACTAGTTCCCAGACTTGGTTTGATTTCATTAACTCTATTTCATCTTCCATTGCGTGAATCCATTTTTCCTTACTAAGGCAATTCAGAGCCTCATTAATATTTCTAGACTTATCCTCATCTTGTGGAGCAACCATAAAAGTTTCCCCGTCAATGTCAAAACGTCGACGGGGAATACTTTGGCGACTTGTTCGCCGTATAGGAGATTGTACACTTTGCACATCATTCCCCATTATGCTCCCATTTGGATTAGATAATGATGATGTCGTCTCATCATGTGGGTGTAATTGAGAATAAGTTGAATTCAATTCATCACTTCTCATATTACTCCCACTTGGACAAACTCCACTAATATCATTATCTTGATCCAAGGTTTCAAATAGGGAGTAATCTTCCCCTATTTCGCCCTTCTTAGGAAATTCATCATCTATGAATGTGACATCTCGTGATTCAAATTCAGTTATACTCCCACTTTCCTACTCACCTATAAACACATACTCTTTCGAGTGTTCCGAGTATCTTATGAAAATACTCTTCTTTCCTCTGTGACCCAATTTCTCAAACTTGTGAGAGGACTCATGTGTATAGGCAGCACAACCCCATGGCTTAAGAAAGCTTAAGTCCGGTTTTCTACCTTTCCATAACTCATATGGAGTAGAAGTAACTGATTTGGAAGGCACCCGGTTAAGTATATAGGTAGCAGTTAACAACGCATCACTCCAAAAAGTGATAGGTAAGTTAGCATGCGCCATCATGGACCTAACCATTTCCAGTAGGGTTCTGTTTGTTCTTTCCGCAACACCATTTTGTTGAGGAGTATATGGAATAGACAACTGTCTTTCTATTCCTTTTTCATCACATAATTTTCTGAACTCATCAAATAAATATTCTTGACCTCGATCGAATCTCAATGTTTTAATTTTATTGTCTAATTGATTTTCTACCAGGTTCACAAACCTTTTGAAACAACTTATTGCTTCAGATTTATGAGAAATCAAATAGACATATCCGAATCGAGTATAATCATCTATAAAAGTGATGAAATAAACAGCCACATGCCTTCCTCTCAAATTCATTGGACCACAGACATCACAATGGATTAAATGCAGAGGAAATTCAGCTCTTTTACCTTTTCCAAATGGTTTCCTTGTCGTTTTCCCTTCTAGGCAATGCTTACATATGAGCAAATCGACTTTTTTAATGTTGCCCAACAAGCCCTCTTTGGCTAGTCTATTCATACGCTGTTGGCCAATGTGACCAAGTCTAGCATGCCACATATTCACATCATTATCATATGTATTATGAGACGTGAGAAGGGAATAACAAACATTTGCATTAACATAGTCAATATCTAATACAATGAAACCATCCAGAAAATAACCACAGCCATAGTAATTTGTATCCAAAACAAATCCACACCTCTATTATAAAGTTCATATTAAAACCTAGTTTAACCAACACCAAAACAGACACTAAATTCCGACGAATCTCCGGAGCATACAATACATCATGAAGAAAAAAAGTGCGTCCACCACGCATGTTCAGTTGGCATGTGCCAATTCCTTTCACTTCAGCTCTGGAGTTGTTTCCCACATAGATCCACTTAGTTTCAGTTGGTACTCGTCGGAATTCCACAAAGGATTCTCTATCCTTCATTACATGGTATGTTGCTCCTGAATCTACAGTCCATAAAGGATTAGACTCAGTTAAAAATACAGAACTCGACACAAAAGCAAAGTTCTGAATAGTACAAGGGGTGTTTACCTTCTTTGGCTCACGACAGCCGCGAGCATACTGACCCTTCTTGTCACAGTTGTAACACTTCACCCTTGCAAGCTTCTTCATGCGAGGACGCTTTCCTCTTTTATGTTGGTTAAACTTGGGTTTCTTCCTTGAAAGACCTGCTTCCTTGCCTTTCCCTTTATCAAACCAGTTAGGGCGTTTGCGCTTAGAGCTCGAAGCTCCATGTGAGCTAGAACTAGCATGATAGAGTTCAGCATCCGGCTTAGCCGCCAAGAGGCGCTCCTCTTCCAGCTCAAGATGGCGCACTGCATCCTCAAAGGTTTTGATATTTTCATTATGGGTCAGGTGCACCTTCATATACTCCCAACTATGAGGCAATGAACGAATCACTGCTTACACTTGCTGCTCATCTATCAAGACATGGCCAGCATCTTTCAGCTCATTAATCATGTTTGACATCTTTCTAAGACGTTGCTTCATGGTCTGACCATGAGGCTTCTTATAAGAGTCAAACCTAATAGTGAGATGTCTCAGTCTGGTCACCGAAGTATGACCAAATCTAGCTGCCAATGCTTCCCACATTTCCTTGACATTGTCAAAATGCCTAAACTCCCGCATGACGTCATTTTCCATGCTGCTTAGCAACGTGATGCGAGCATGAGAGTTCTTTCTTTTCCATGCAGCAAAAGCTTCCTTATCTATTTTGTGATGTGTAGTGATTCCTTCTTCAGGTTCTACCATGGTCAGGTTAAGAGCTTCTAGTGCATCTTGCTCTTCCAGCACATATTGGATTTTCATGTGCCATATTTCATAGTTGTTACCATTGAGCTTTTCACCTTTATTTAGCTCGGCAACTATGCTCTTTGTGGCTGAAGCCATTGATCTGAACTCATCAGACATATATGCACGAATTATTAATGCCTATCATTTATGCATCCCTTTTGCATAGACCCATCATATTAATGAACAATTTCAATTAAGGTTTCAGAATCAAAAGGTCACTAAGTTTACAATCATCCTACAAAATTCCTAACTTAAAACTATCATTAATATAATTGTCTTATGCAAAATAAATTCTATGAAGCTACAAAAACTTCTATAACTACCCACAGCAACCAGCAATAACAGAAAGCAAATAATAATTGACATACAAATAAAACAATAATGCTTTCACATAATACAACTAATATATCGATTGCTATATCAACAACAATCAGGTAGTAAACATTACATAAGATGTCCACAAAGCACATTTAACAAAGATCAGCCAATACATCTAACACCAAGTCAGCACACTAACTGGGAAAGATCCTCTTTTGTTCAATTTCTTGATCTTTTCCCTTGTAACAATCCAATAATATTCATCTACAAAATCCATCGCAATTTTAATATATGAAGCAGCTCTGTTGACATCCCATATGCGATTCAACACTCCTTGCCATTCAGGTGGAAGGGTGTTCATGAAAAATCGCACCATCTCAGACTGTGGGATAGGACGACCATTCCATATGACCTTTTGAATTTTCCCGTTAACTTCAAGGACATGATCAATTAAGTCACCACTTTCCCATCGATGATCAGTCAGCTCAACTATCAACTTAGACAGCATTTCCTTTTGTTCATCGGTAATTGCGCGAATAGGTGTGCGTAACCTCAGGGGAGGCATTATTCTTACAATAAATGCAGAACTGTTCCTGCAACAAATGTAGAACAAATAAGGGATCACATATAATCCACATAGACTTAATTGGAAAAAAAACACATCCTTTTTTCTTTTTTTTGGTCAACGGTCAACGGTTAATGGTCGTCGGTCAACGGCCAACGATCAACAGTCAACGGTCGTCTGTCAACGGGTCAACGGGTCAACGGTCAGGTCGCCAGTGGTCGGACCGGGTCGAACAAACCGACCGGCACATGCCGCGCGTGTGCGCGGGATGACATCACGCAGACGTCAGCCGGCACGTGCGCGGCATGCGCCAGTCTTCAATGCGGGTCAGGTCAGGTCAGGTCGCCAGCCGGTGACCGGCCGACCAACGGTTGTCATCGATGACGTTATCGATGACGTCATCCAGCGGTTACCGTGACATCATGATGACGTCAGCACGCGTCGGTTCGTCGACCGGCGCGTGCCGATTCGCCGACCGGCGCGTGTCGGTTCGCCGCCGACGGCGCGCAAGTGCCGGTTCACCGACCGGCGCGTGTGGCGCACGCGTTGGCCGATGCCAGCGCTTCAGGCACGTCGCGCCCACGCGCAGCGGCTTCTGGCCACGCATGTGGGCGCGTTTGGCGTCGCCCGACGGCACACGACATGTCGATGGACTCGTCTCGACAAGCCCTTTCACCCTATGCTTTCAGAAATTGATTTCAACTTACAGAAACTCGAAAAAATGGACGAACAGTGCTCGGGTGTCGGGATTTTGCACCCCGATCCGTGTCGGCCGATTATTTTCGTGAAAAATCAATCAAAAAACATGAAAGGGGTCGGGAAAACATGAACTAGGGCTTTGATACCAATGTTGGGATTAACGGATTCCCAAAAACCAGATTCGACACTAAATCAAACCCTAAAACGAATACAGAAGACAAGCCCAGGAAAATCACGTATCACCGATCCTAAAGCACACCACGGATTCGAGCGTACCTTGTTAGCCACAGATTAAACACCGACGCCGATAAGAGGAAGAGAAAAATGATCCTGTTCGATCCGATGACATCGATTGGCCGTGAAGGGAAGACGGCGTCACTTCTTTTGCTTACTATTCTTTTTGGAGGGAGAGAAGGAGGAAAGGAACGTACATAATGTCAAAAGGTACGTTCTCCCTCTCTCTCCTCCCTTATATACGTTCCTCCAAAAAACAAAGAAACGTACCCCTTCATCCATGGGCCCTAATCTTGTGGGCCGGGCTTTTAGGCCCAACATGGGCGGATAGGCCAACTTAGGCCCATCACATAAAACCATCAGTTCCCATATTTCCGGACTTATTTTATGTTATGTCAAGAAATTTTGGGCATAACATAGGTAGCTATAAGCAGAATATAGGTCATGCACTAATTACAACCTGTGAACGCCAATCTTTTCATAGGTTATCTACAGACATTAAATAAGAAAAATATCATAAACCTCAATGTATTAAAGGGGGGAGAGGGAGAGAGAGAGCAGCACATGTTGAGAAAGAGCATCCTGACTCTCAGAGGATGGCATCTTGGCTACTGATTTTGCCCTTATCAGGTCTTCCTTTCTCACTCGAGGAATTGGTACTGTTCCGACAGGGCAAGATTCTCTCGATCCGAGCAGTACAAATTTAACCTTTGAAGGAGTACGAAAGCGAATGAAGGTTACATTCGGCTCTGTCTGCAAAAATGGTGATCATAATATTATCAAGCAAAGCAAGTTAACGCAAGACTGATGATAGTTGAATTAAACACGGGTTTCTTCCTTAATAGGATAAAGGGATATATTATTGCCTGACTTTAGTGATTTTTCAACAGTGGATGCTCAAGTGCCGGTTGCTTGTCAATTTCAATGCAATCAATGGTGTCTCCTTCCTTGGTCTTCATTAAAATACCGCATATAATCAGTCATTTATCAAACAAACACCGCTTCTGAACAAGATAGATTGCAGAATGTAATATAAAATTTGAAAGAAGAAAATCAATGAGAATTTTGAAGGATTAATTACCACAAATGTCTTCATGGATGACTTAGTCATAATCTGAACTCGTCTTTCCAAATCTCGATCATCATCTTCACAGATGCTTGCCATCTCATACGTTGAAACACTGAAGAAAATAAGCAATGATAATGCAAGTTTCATTTTCACTTGTATATGAATTTTGAAGTTTCGGAATGATGTTGCATAGTGTTTAGGTTATGTCTATTTATAAACAGTAAAGTATGGATTTTTTTTTTTCTTTCTGTGGCCGCTCTTTGTACCTTAGTGAAATCTCACGCATTTACTAGGGGCTTCAACGCAAGAGATTAATTCATTAGAAAGAAGAAGCTTGACAAATGCCAAGCATGCATTTTTCATTAGAAATAAAACGGTTTATTAATAAAAAAAAAAAAGAAGCTTGACAAATGGCAAGCATGCATTTTCGTTAGTAAAAAAAAAGCAAACATTCATTATTTCAGGACAATTCGTAGTATCTGGAGGCAAATGAGAACTACATGTCTTTAATATAAAAGAATAAATTGATGAGTTATTTGATTCTATAAATTGGTCATAGCAAGCCATAATGTATATGTAAGGACGTGAGCATAAGAGAAGCTCGACAAATGGCAATCATGCATTTTCAGTAGAATTAAAATGGCAAACATGCATCACTTCACGGAGATTTTGTAGCCTCTTAAGTCATCAATTATTTTAACCAAACCATCAAAACCACATCTCTTTAATTTACAAGAACAAATCGTTACCATGTTCCACGCAACCCCTTAAATTAATTCTCTGTTCCATGATTTTTGCAATGGAAAAAAATTTGATATAATTGTTTTCACTCTTCCTTCGTGGTATTATCATTAGCCAAAACTGAATGAAATTTTGATCAAGTAGATCTAAGATTCTTTTCCTTTTTTAAAGTTCATACCTGCAGTCAATCACATTATTTAAAGTTATCATATATATCATTTTTTCTTTCCGTGGCCTCTCTTTGTACCTTCGTGAAACTCCCCACACCTGACAATGGGGTTCAACACAATAGATTATCTCATTAGAAAAAAGAAGCTGGACAAATGGCAAGCATGCATTTTCATTAGAAATAAAACGGTTTTATTAGGAAAAGAAAAAAGAAAAAAGCTCAACAAATGGCAAGAATGAAAAGGTGTCAAAAAAAAATCATAAACATATTTTATTCGTGTCAATTTATTTATAAACATTTTAATAGTGTTAATTTAATCATAGCCATTTTGAGTTGGTGTCAATTCAGTCCTAAACTTTTTAATGGTACCAAATTAGTTTTAAACCTTTTAAGCTAATATCAATTTAGTCCTAAACATTTTAATTTAGTGTTAATTCAATCTTTCTGGCTAATTTTGGCCGAATATTGCTAACATGGATGCTAGCCAGGTTACATAGTACTATTAGTGCTAACGTAGACAATTTTTAATAATTTTTTAATAATTTTTTCATTTTTATTATTTTTTATTATTTTCTTTTTTTCCTTTTTTTTTTTCCCTCTCCTTACTTTTTTCTTCCGTAGCAAGTGGCTAGGCAAGTTTGCCTTGCCAGATCTGGCTTAGGCGAGGGCAACCCTAATGAAAGGTCCCCTTGCCAAATCTAGTGAGGCCAACCTTTGCCCAGGCGAGAAAAGCCTCGCGACGACCTCGCGTGAGGCTCACCCTTGCCTAAGTGAGGAGCCTCACTAAGCCAAATCTAGCAAGGCCGACCCTCGCCCCAAGTAAGGGTGACTGCTCGACGAGAGTCAGCCTCGTTGGGGCTGCCCTCATCTAGGCAAGGTCAACCCACGTGGCCATGGTGGAGGGCCAGCCACTACCTAAGCAAAAAGAAAGGAGGGAGAGAAAAAAAAAGGAAAAAACAAAAAACAAAGAAGAAAGTTATTAAAATATTACTAAAAATTGTCCAACTATATATTTCTTTTAATATAAAAGAATAAATTGATGACGTATTTTATTCTATAAATTGGCCATGGCAATTTATAACATAGATGCAATGAAGTGAGCGTAAGAGAAGACAAGCGGCAAGCATGCATTTTCAATAGAATTAAAATGGCAAACATGCATTACTTCCCGCACATTTTGTAGCCGCTTAAGTCATATATTATTTAAACCAAACCAAGAGAACTACATCTCTTTAAGTTAAAAGAACAAATCATTATGGTATTTCATTCAACTTCCTTAAAATAATTCTCTGTTCCATGATTTTTGCGACAAAAATGAAATTAATATAATCGTTTTCACTCTTTCATCGTGGTATTATCATTAGCTAAAGTTAAATGAATTTTGATAAAGTGAATCTAAGATTCTCTTTTTTTAAAGTTCATGCCGACATTCAATCACATTATTAATATGATATGACTTCAAATATATATATATGTGTGTGTGTGTGTGTGTGTGTGTGTGTGTGTGTGTGTGTCCATTTGAAGCATAGGCAAAGGAGTTGTTTCATAATAAAAGTAGGCTATATCTCGTGGGCATTAATTAGGAGTAATTTTCTTATGCTATATGCTCGGCCCTTATCCGTATCATTTTATTTTTTTTTATCTTAAGTGGTTGGTTGATTGAAAAAATAACTGAGATTTTGCGCCTCAAGAGACATCAATTTTTTAGTTGGATTCGTACTCCACATGACCATTTGGGTCAATCCACATCTAGTAACCCCCTAAGAGTGCATGGCCTCCCTCGAAACATTTTTATGGATCGTTCAATTTTTTGCTTGAAATCCGATCAACACTACCTACTTTTTTAATTAAAAAAAAAAAAGTTCTGCTACATCAAGCAAATATTGTATGAACCTTACATGTACACTAAACTAAATTTGAACCAATAAATTTGTGGCACCAATACGAGACTCTTATAGAATCAAGCATGTTCAATAAGTCGAATTTGGTTTAATATAACACTGGGTTCATCAAATAATTTCATGCAGTGAATCCCATTGTCAGATGTGTGGGTTTCATTGAAGTACAAATACGGTACCTTAATTTTTTATAAATAGATAGCCTTAAAACTATGCATCATATTTTGTAACTTCATATTTCTCTATACGAGGGAATAATATTGTGTCATCATTACTTAAATTCTTGAGTGTTTCGACACGAGATAGCAAGCATTTCAGAAGATGAAGATCCGAGAGTTGGAAAACAAGTTGAAATAATGATCAAGTCGCCTGCGAAGACACTTGTGATAATTAATCTTTCGAAATTCTTGGTGATTTCATCCTTTTGGATTTTACGTTGCTTTTTGCAATCTATCATGTTCAGAAACAATGTTGGTTTGTGTTGGTGCCCAAACTAGCTTATTGGGCTTCAGAAGCCAAGGAAGATAGAGTGAGCCTAAAACATAGGAATCCATAGAAAATGGGCCGGAATACCAGCAGTCGACAAATGGAGATCTCGAACCATGCAACAAGAGGGCTTGCCAAAACCAGTGAGATAAAGATGAAAGCATTTATTGGAATCGGTACTAGTGAAGACATCGATAAGGCAGAACAGTTATCGAAAAGGAGCCGAAACTTCCGGAACTTGTAGGCATTTAGGCAGTTACCTTTTGGAATACTATTATAAATAGTTGAAGAGGCACCAATGTGGGGGATCTTTTGCCAAATCAATAAATGATCATTCAATTTCAGGTTCTTTCTTTATCATTATCGCACTTTTACATTCAATCATACCTTTACTTTCCTTCCGTTATTCCTACATTTTACTTTTGCTAGTAGTTTAGATCAGTTGTTTCCTTTTCCAAAGCGACACAGGACCCATTGTAAACAATAAAATTAAAATTTTACCATCTTCGGTGAAAGATTTTTGTTGAGGGAATTTTCCGACAAGTAGTTTGACAAATGACTGATTATATATATATATTTTCATGAAGACCGGGGTACCATTGATTGTGTTGAAATCTGTCAGAAATCCGTACTTGATCATATGCTGGTGAAAAAACCACCAATTTCAGGTTTAATCATTTTGCTCCTTAATTCTATTGCAAGGAAAGCCGGGTTCGTCAAAATATCATCACTCCTGCGTAAAATACTATGCTTGATAATATTGTGACTGCCTTTTTTATATACAAAACCAGATTTACACTTCGTTGGCTTTCCTACTTCTTCAAAGGTTAAATATGTACAGTTCACTTAAAGAAACTTGTCCTACCGGAACAGTACCATTTCCTCATGTTAGAAAGATTTGACAGGGCAAATTCTGTAGCGAAGATTCCGTCCATTCAGAGTATCCTCTCTCTCTCTCTCTCACACCCCCAACACCCCCCCCCCCGGGGAAAAAGACACAAACACACCTTCATATACGTTGAGGTTGAAGAAAATTTTTCTCATTGAAAGTCTGTAGATAACCTATGAAAAAACTTGTATTTGATGCCTGGCCTATATTCTTCTCATAGTTACCTCTTGTAATACAAGCTGACCTATATGGGAAAATCATGTCGTATAATCCTTTCATAAGCAGTACAAAAAAAGAAAGCCAAACTGTTGTTTTTTTTAACGTCGCCCATCCCCCTAAACAAAGGTATATACAGAAATTTGAAAAGAAAAAATGTACTGTCCCCCCTACAAAAACTAAATTTTCAATCTGAAATTGCATTTGTGATTTTGAAGCATAATTTCTAGTGCACCAAAATAGAATAAATCAAGTTCTAAAACTTATCACAAAAGTATAATTAAGTCTTAAAACTTTCAAAAAGTATTATCAAATTCTAAAATTTGTTAAGTTGGTGCAATCAAGTCTTAAGACTTGATAAAATGATTATATATAAAAAAAAAAGCCACGTGAGATTGATAAAATACTTTTTTTTTTTTAAATCAACATTAGTATTTTCCGACGGTCAAGTTGGAAGAAGCTAAAAAAAGACTCGATTACACTAATTTGACAAATTTTTAAAATTGATTGCACTTTTTGTAAGTTTTAGAATTTAATTGTATTTTCATGATAAGTTATACGATTTCCTGTATACTTATCCCTTTATAAATTAATAGATATGGTTATGCGGAATGGCATCAAAAGCTATAGTGCATCAAACATTGCATAAGCAAAAAGGAGAGATATGCACCCTCTCTCTCTTCTTATAAGAGTATGAGTAGGTATAAGGGATAATTCTTATGATTACACTGTGCTATTATATCTACATGGATGTACACATAAGATTGATCCTACTAATAGAATGTAAAAGTCTTGAAGCAGAATGTCGCCAACGAAGTAAATGGAGTTTTGTGAAAAAAAAAAAAAAAATGACAACACACGCAACCAAAAGTGAACAATAATGCTCTGAATTGTAATGTGAATGCGTCTGTGTTTATTTTTTCTCCTTCCAATGCAGGAAGAAACACGGAAATATTGCTGCGTGCGTGTAGAGTCAATGCTTAGCGTGAATATTGATTTAGCTGGCATGAATAATTTGGGATGAGTTATCTCGAATGGACGATTTTTTTTTTTTTTTTTGTTCCTTCTAAGAATGGGAAGCGGTCATTCGTATTTTGGCGCACTGGGTTCGATCTGGGCGATAATCCTACTTCAGTGTCCCTCAATCTCCCCAAGTATCAGTGCCACAATGCTTCCCTTCAGAATGATCGTCTTTCATTACATTCATAGTCCTGTCTAGTGTGTAGTTGACCGGCTGGACCACAATAGAAACGCACACAGGAAGGGCATCTCGTACACTTAGGAGGCACGGAAGCTCAGAGCTACACGGCAATTGACAGGTCAATATGCGAAATTTCCCAATTCATTTTGCACGAGGGCGGCAAGTGAGAGGTTGACAAGAGTCTGGCAAGGGCGCAACCTCGAGAGTCATCTGGGTCGAGTGACCTTAGGCGGCCCTCGCAAGGGGCAACCATCAGGGGATGCCTAAGGGATGCCACCTCCGACGAGCCAAATCCAAATGGCCGGCTAAGGATTTGAGTTCTCCCTTCTTTTTCTAAGAGGAAAGGAAAAGTCCAAACACTATTTTACGATAACAATTGTTTTCTCTTAAAACATGTTAACCATCCCTCTTGGACTATCAATAATTATAGAAAAAAATCCAGGCCAATTTTTAGCCGTTGCGCTTCACATCATAATGAAATATGGAGAGTTCTCTTCATTTCTCTTGATAATCCTTGCAAATTACATATTTGCCTTTGATTGAGAAGATATAATCATATATTGACGTAGAGAACCAGATTCACTAGTGTCTTGAATCTCATAAATAAGATTTCAATTTATTTGCTCCAAGAGCCACACTTGAAGAACTTATCATCAGAATTATAAAAACACTTAACAAAAAGATTTTATCGATCTTCAGAATGGGGAAATTTGCTCAACAGCATTTTCAACATAATTGAAGGATAGATTCCCCAGGACAACATGCTTGACAAAATAATGATATTCGAAGGGCCCTTTGAAGTCTTCTGATGAAATAGATGTGTCTGGTTACTAAATTGAGATAAAAATTAGCTAGAAAGCAGCATGAACTGCTGCTCCATATCGACCAAATCCCCGTTGATTTTGGTTCGACATGTCATGCTCTAAAGAAATTCATGGATATGATGTCTCAGATTCAGAGAATTACCAAATCAGAATCTAGCTTCTATATGGAGACCGAATCCAGCAAGAGAACCCTAGACAAAGCCCCAGCTCGCCTTAGTGAGCAAACAAGCTTGGAACAAATCAAGCTTCAACCAAGAAGAGCAGAGAAAGAGAGAGGATCAACACTTCTTAAGGATATCAGGAGACTAATAAGTTCTCGTTTTGAGTGCAAAATTCATCACAATTTTCAAGAAAGCAATTGGCCTTAATGTTGCCATAATGAAATGTTTAGATACTACATTCTACTTGCAGCCTTCTAGAAAATTACCTCATGTTTTATCTAGTGATAAAATTGGGGTTGTGGATTTTAGGCGTTAATTTTTCTTAGTTTTTAACCATATATTTACCCTCCAAAAAATTGTAAATGAATAGTTGTTGACACCTAATATTTTAAAAATAATAATAAATTAAATAAAATTCGTTTTTTTTTTAAATCTTTGTTGTTGAAAAATATATTCTCATTTCAAAATTTTAAAAAATTAACCATTTGATTTTTGGAGCCATTTTTTGTTGAGAAGATGAGTAGATATCGGGAAATCTTCAACGATTTTGAGTCATTACTCTATAAAAGAGGGCAAGTCTTCGGTTCAGGGGGGCTTCTCTTGGGAAAAAAAAAATCTAAAAAATTCAGAGCAAAAGTGAGAAAAGGGGCCTTCTCGGGGTTCGAAAGAAGTGAAAAGAATGGAAAGTTTTTCATGGCTTTTTCGTTCATGCCTTTGAAGAAAATGCTGAAGGAAAAGTCAGAGGGGAAGTGACGTGAGAGAGAGAGAAAAGAAGTCAGAGGGAAAAGAGAGCAGGGAGAGAGAGAGAAAAGAAGTCAGGGGGAAAGAGAAAGGTGAGAGGACGTGAGAGAGACTTGAGGTGAGAGAAAGTTTAAAAAAAAAAAAAAAAAAGAGTTACTGTGCTTCTTCTCCGAGAGTGCCCCACCACCGACGCCTGCAGCAACTCCCTCCGCTTCGCCTGCAACCCGCCGGTTCGCGATTCAGCCGGCCATCGCCGCGCCTCCGCGCATCAGCACCCGCAAGCCTCGCCGCGCCCCCATCTCTGCACCGCCCGTCGCCGCTCGCCTCTCTCCGTCCGAGCACCAGCTACCTCCGCCACTCCACTCGCCACTGTGCCACCGCGAGCACCATCGCCGCGACGACCCGACGCCGCGCCTTCCTCGCCGACGCTCCCTGCAACCCGCCGATCGCTGCCAGAGCTGTAGCCCGCAGCATCCGCGACCGCTCCTCCTCCGACGCCTCTGCCCCGACACCGGAGCACCAGCAGCGCCTTTGCCCAAGCCCGCCTAGCTCCGCCAGCTGACGCACCCCTTCCGAGTGACGCCAACTGCTGCTGTGCCCCTGCTGCCGGGTTGCTGACGCCACCGTTACAACCGCCGCCTCTGTTGCTTTTGTAACACCGCCGCTTGGAGCCCGACGCCGCTGCGACCAGTTGCTGCCCAGCCCTCGCCGGAGCTCTGAAGCTACCACCGCCTCCGACACCCGGTGAAGCACCAGCCCGCGAGCCCTCCTCGCCGACCCAGCCGCTCCGCCACCACACCGCCGCCGATGCCACTGTCCTCTCCTGAGCCTTAGGTGGTTTATTTTATTTTTTTATTTATTTGTTTGTTTATATTTTAAGTCTTGTTATTATTATTTAAGTTAGATCATGGTATACTAATGTTAGTTATTTGTATTGTTTAGACATTATCCTTAAGGCTTTATCCAAGATTTTTGTAATAATTAGTTTAATCCGAGAGACATCGGATCATTCTTTTAATTACATTAATTTTGGGCTTCTTGGTGAAATTTTAATTGTTAAATAGTAATAATTATTTAATTTGGTGCGTAAGACTTCGGACTAAATTATTTAATTATTTTGAGTTGTTGTGATGATTAGGGTTAAAATAATTGTTAATTTAACCTGTGAGATAACAGGTTATTTTTTCAATTATTTTGATCCTTTATTTAGTGGCTATATTAATTGTTTAGATTTAACCCTAATTTAATAATTATTCAACCTAAAGAAAAACTAAAAAGAAACTAAAAAATCAAAATATTCAAAATATTCAAAAATTGCATAAGCATATAGGACATTAGGGTTTAATATAATAGACATGTAGTTTAATTAATCAAATTTTTTAGATAATATTTTTTAGGACTGCATTTTTAGATATTTTAAAAGGAATAAGTTAGGATTAGACTTAAATAGCCTTTTTAGAGTCTTAGATATAATTGGCACATTTTCATATTCTCATTTTTTTTAAAATAAAAAAAAAAAATAGTTTTCTAAGACGGAATAGGGTTTAAGTCAAATTAATCCCAAAAATGGATTAGAAAATTACTTTAGATAGCTTGAGTAGGGTTTTTATTAGTTTTGAATTTCAATAAAAAAAATACGAAAATACAAAAATTTAGGTGCATGTTAATTAGTTGCATAATATGATCATTTAACTAGAATTTATTAGTAAATTTAGGTCATAAGGTGCATAATAACTAGTTCGCATAATAGACCCATTTAATTAGAATTTCCACATTAATAAGATTAAGTCATTTAGTGTTAAAATGCATTTTATAAAAAAATTCTAATTTTTAAGAAAATCCAAAAAAAATGAGTGTTTGCTTTATGTGATGCAATTTATTTACTTGAATATTTTAAATAATGGATGAAAGCTTGTAGTCACCACATTTGCGTGATAGAACTTAGGTTAAAATAAATCAAATTGCTTGCAAAAACATTTTGAAAAATTAAGAAAAAATGGTACCGAAAGGGTATTAGAAAATTAGTGTAACCAAATTCCCTTCTTAGTCTCTGCGGTTCGTAGGAGTAAAATAAATCTCCTTTATTTTACTTAGGTGTCTAATCGACCTACCATAAATCGATTAGTGGTGACTCCTAATTAATAACATCTTGCATGTTAAATTTTTGAATCTTAAGTCGCGAATTGGTATGGGCTTGGGAGAGCACGAGCTAAGTCTAAAAGCTTAGTAGTCCATTAACCTAGTTTTAGGTGGTGAACCCGAAAAAATTAGGTCGCGACAGCTTGGCGACTCCGCTGGGGACTTGTGTTAAAACACTTAGTGGACTTAGGCCAATTTTCTTTTTCTTTTTAAAAAAAAAAAATGTTTTTGTTTGGCAGCAATGATCCCAGGTACGTCCCTAACATTCCTAAGGTGTTAAATGTTCTTGCAGATGGGAGATATAAGGGGAGTAGTCTTTGTTAACCCCTGTCTTGCAGGTTGGAGTAAGGATGAATGTTTGAATTAAAATTATAGAAGTATTTAAACTGTTGTGCATGTTTTATTGTTTTTAGCACTACACTATTGCACACACAACCTGCTGCCGGACCTGGGCTGCGATAGGATTCCTAGGATGGTGTTGAGAATGATACTTCCTTTAAAGCGAGACTGCTATATAAAGGTTGACCTTCTCTTCGCCTCTTCAGTAAGGTTGGCGTAGGATTTGTCACTTTATCATTTACATTCTTAGAGGGACCATGAAAAAGTGTATAGAGTTTGCACGCTGCCTGCATAAATTCTCGGTGATTGCATCCTAGCTGAAAAGCTCCTCTGCCTACACAAATTTAGCATACCAAAGTGCAGCTAAATCTGCCAAAACAACCACAATCAATTAGATGTCAAGAAAAATGAATCTCCATTTTCCTAATAATGACGGCAATCTCTAGTAAAGACAAGCAAGTTCAGGTTCAAGATTTTCATATTCGATGTACACAGGATTTCACTAATTACAGATTCCAAAAATCAAGTAGTAAAACCATAAATGAGGTTTGGAAGGTAACAAGCTGGACATATATATATATATATATATATCAGTAACAGGAATGGAAGAAAGCATCAACAAAAGCAAGCACAGTTCGCTAT
Source organism: Eucalyptus paniculata subsp. matutina (assembly GCA_017140255.1). NCBI lineage: Eukaryota > Viridiplantae > Streptophyta > Magnoliopsida > Myrtales > Myrtaceae > Eucalyptus > Eucalyptus paniculata. The sequence goes on from CM029437.1 coordinate 58,880,449, forward strand.
AATTGTGCTCAAAAGTCCATAATACATTACTACGCTTAAAAAACAAAAGATAACAGAAAACCATCGAACAGTTACAAACTTTCCAATACATAACCTAATTCACCATTCCGAACAAAAGATAACAGAAAACCGTCGAACAATTACAAACTTTCCAATACATAACCTAATTCACCAGCCCGAAACCGAATGACCCACATAAACAAATCAATCCGGAAGGCAAGAATAGAGCAACCAAATCGGATCACCGAAAAGACCCCTGCGCACCAACTCGAGCAATACCCCCACACCGTTCCTAACCATATCAAGCATCATCCCAACCGACCGCAACTCGAGAGGAGACTAAATCGACAAGAGCAAGAGCGAGATGAGAAAATAAAACAAAACCACCATGAACGCAAACATCCACATCACAACTCAATCCAATCGAAAAACCTAGCAAGCCCCACGCCCTCATCAACTTGCCACCAAAGAAGAGGCTGAACCCAGAAACAAGACAAGCGAGAAGGGCGTGCCCGCGACACGATTACTTACCCGGTTGCTATGGAAACGGTTTAGGTTTGCAGCCGAACCACACCGGATGACAATGACGGAGATCTAAAAGACCACAGATCCGCCCAATCAAAGCACAATCGCTTTTCCACGGATGGTGAAGACGGCGGTGACGGCGACGGTGACGGCGGTGGCGGCTGATAGTGGAAGGAGAAGGAGGAGAAGAAATGTAGAAGTCGAAATGCTCGAAAAAAGACAGAGGAAGTCGCCAGCGAGCTCTCGGCCTCTCGAGTCTTGACTTGCAGTACGTCGTATGATGGAGGTTAAACGAGAAAACGAAGAGGGAGAGTAAATAGGTTAATTTTCAATGGGTTAATAAATGGGTTCAAACCCATTTAAGACCCATTTATCTCAGTCTCTTTAAATAGGTCTTAAATGAGTCTAAAAGTAGACCCATTTAAGACTCATTAACTATAAATGGGTCCATAAATTGGTTAATGACCCATTTTGACACATTTCTACTTATGAGGTGTGAAATACTAAAAATGCAAGAGTAAATCATTGATTTTTTCCTTGAAGGATTGAATTTGACTCGTTTGGTTGAGTTTCAACCATATTGGTCCTTTGAAAATGTTTGCAAGCTAACTATGAAATTGCATAAGCAATCAAAAGGTGGCGGTAGGTTTTTGGTTAATCCCTCAGCTTAAGAAACGTGCTTCTTTGAGAGTACTTTTTCTAGCAAGGCCCGGAGTGCTTTGTAACGGAAGAAAGAAATGGGAAGTCTAACGAATTCATTAAAGAGCTCTACAAAAAACTTGGATGGAGATAGAAGTGCTTCGAATATCACAAATATGGCATCTTTTAACACTAAAATGTTCACTTGTATCCATCGTACATTCTCAGAAAATTTCAGCCATCGAATCCGCCAATAACAGCGGAACTTCATCCCTGACCAAAACAATTCGGTGTCAGTAACTCTGCGTCCACTTTTCTTGCTATGTTCCTTCTACATGTAGAAACTGGAGGAACGTAATTTATTTATGGCACCGACCCAAGCCATTAGGTCCGACATGATCGAACTCGGGCAGGCCCGGCCCTAAACCAAATCTCTCTAGCCAAAATTTTCATGCCACATGGCACGCTCCCATTAGTTAAAATCCTCGCTATCCACGATATAGGACATATGGTGCCCAATGGTTTAATCAATTTTCGTGATAGCTTCCTTCAGTGATTCGTGCGCCAACTGCGGCCTCAGTCCAATTCATTAACGAGGTAGCATCCCCTGTTCTGTCGTCACAAGTAAGAGGCCGAGAGTCCGATTCTCTTATTACGATGAAACTGATCATAGTTGAATTTTTTTCTTTGATTTCGAACATCATGAACTGATTTAGCTTGTGTTTAGTTGTAAATTTGAGCTCGAAATGGCTTAGATCTCTTCCTCAACGGATTGAACATAACATGTTCAATGAAATGTGTCTGAGACATCGTTGTGAATTGATTGATTCCAATGATCGTCCGATTTGAAAGCAAATTAGTGATGTTCACTTGATATTGTTTGATTTAGCTTGAGTCTAGTCGTAAATTTGAGTTCATAATGGCTTTGATCTGTTCCTCAACTGATTGACCATAACATGTTCGATGAAATGTGTTTAAGACCTTGTTGTGAATTGATTCCAGTGATCATCCGATTCGAAAGCACATTAGTGATGTTCACTTGATATTGTTTGATTTTCAGTCTTTAGACATGATTACGAGTATATGCCATAGTTGCCAAGAATGAAAAATGGACATTGGAGAATAATCGAAGGTTTTCCCTTCACAACTTCCTTGACTATTCTCATGTCTAGTGGTGCTGACTCTCGGGTACCAGACCTCTGCTTTTTTACTTGCTAAGTGAGACAAGGGCTTTTCTCTTTCTCCAATGGAATGTTTTTACCCTTACTGATTAACTAAAAGAAAGCAAGGACTTTTTTCACCCATCCAGAGATTTAATTGTCGAACTTGCTCTCTCCCTTCCCCAATAAGGGAGATGACACGGAGGCAAGTGCCTCGTGGCACATATGTCCCACTCTCACTTAGAAAATCGTTAATACTATCCCGCCTGCTGATATCTAGACAATGACAAAATTTGCGCCCCAATCGCCAGCTGCAACAGCTCTTGTGTTCTATCCTCACAACCATAACATTATTGCAATAGGAATGGAGCACTCCTCTATTTGAATTCGATATGTGCAAGCTCATGGTGGGGTGAGAACTGTTTTCATTGTTGTTGAAAGTTAACCTTGTTTTTCCACAACAAAGTTAAGGATATTGACTGTTTCACTTTCGCAGCTCAACAGAATACTCAGAGGACATCATAATAAAATTACAGGCCTTGCCTTCTCAAATGTCTTAAATGTTCTTGTGTCTTCTGGCGCTGACTCTCAGGTACCAAACCATTGCTGCCTCTTACTTTCCAATTAAACACGCCTAAGTTTTGGGTAGAGAGAGCAATGTAGTTTAAAGTGCTCCAAAAAGAGGGCCGATGTTCACTCAGGATATATATAGATGCTTATGTCCTCAATACACGTCAGTTCATGAAGGCATCCTTTACTGGTGGAATAAATCCTTCCAGAAAACTTCATCTTTCATGTCGATGAATTAATCTTAACCCATTAAGTATGAAAAAAGAAGCTATGATGTCCTTACAACGGATAGATTGGTGTGATTCTTATATAAATACACAATGTAGAATTTTCTTCTTTCATTTGTGCATCAATGTTGATGTCCCCTTTGATTGTGTATCATCACTGTAGTTCTAAGAAATTGTTATGAAATCCACCTCCTGGAACCATCGAACTTTGCAGTTCAGAACCGGTGAAGCAAATGATGCTATAATACATGTAAAAGCTCAACTGCCTCCCATCTGAAATACTCCCCTTTACCGAGATTTGCGAATTGGTATTACTTGAATACCAGTTTGAGTGAGAATTACATGAGGCAACATCATCAGATGAGAGGTAATTTTCCAATGAAGTTGGAGTTGAGACTTCCCAGGTAAAGATGACCCTCGAACTCAAATGCTGAGGTAACGAACGAGATGACTTTCCCGTCAGGATCGTCAAGCTTCTTGATTATCTTGCCATCAACTCCCACATGCAAAACACTTGCTTTTCTGTACACTCCATTCACTTTCTTGATCAAACTTGGGTATGTTGCTATCAAGTGCTTGGCTGCCTTGGAGGCGTGCACGAACTCCCACCCTTCAGATGTCAACTGCACCAAATTTGCAAAGAGCATGGATAGAGCATCCGAAATACATGGTCCGAAAGAAGCCGAACCGCTCACAATCATGTAGTTTTGCCCAAAATCAGGGGCACCATTATCTCCTTAAGAGCACTAATCACTCTGGATCTTAGATTTTTAATTATTATGTTGCGAAAATCCTACGCATATACCTGCACTAGGGCAATCCAAAAAGATCCGTCCGGTGCAAGATTAATGTTGTCAGGTCCGCCAGGAAGATTGTCAATGAAAATCTCCGTTTTCCCAGCTTCATCTCCCTTTAGCCAATGTTTCAAACACCTAAACCTGCGGAACACACACATGCGCATAAGCTAAATTGCACTACTTTTTTTCCCTTTTTCTCCCCAAAACTGCACTAAGATGATTTATTTTCAAGAGGAATTCCAATGATGAGTTCTATAAAGTGTGCATAAGTGGATGTACTTACTTCCAACTTTCACATACAATTAGAAAATCTTCATCCCTAGAGAGAGCGACGCCATTTGCTAAGCCCAAGTCATCAAGAACAATCGAAGTTTGTGATGATGAAGGATTGAATTTGAGAAGCTGGCCATGGGGTTTCGCTTCGAGGACGTCCAAGTACCAACTGTGGTCATCGAACTTGGTGCTGGCTATGCTGAAATATAGAGTCCCATCCGATGCTTCAATGACGTCATTCGCAAATCTATACGTAGCAATCATAGAAAAGACTTTAATTTTCAATGACTTTGTGATGAAACTACTCCTTGTGCTTTTGTCAGTTCTCGTGCTTTGAGATAAACTACTTCACTAACTATGCTACCGTTAGGTAGATACGTTCATGAGGCAGGCAATCTCATGGGCCCGAGTCCCCCATGAGCCTCCAACCTAGCCGATTTCCAGCCAGACTTGAACGTATTTAGTGCCATGCCCAATTCATCGAGATGAATGTGGTTGCATATGATTTGCCAAGGTTATCTAAACCTATCAGACCCAAATCATTAGGGAAAATAATTTTCACCCAAGGTGCGGTTTGAGTTTGGTCTGGGATCGGGTTTAATTGCTAGTGTTTCATGATTTTGCACCATCGAGCATATTATGCGATAAGTATAAAGCAACATCATATAGACATAATATTCTGGGAATTACTCTACCAAAAAATCTGAAAAACTCTTAACTTCGCATACAAGCAAGCAACTGGATGCAGGTGGTTGACTCTTTTAGAGGTCTCAGAAAATTTTGCCACATCACATAGTAAATTACTTATGACCTATTAAACTTACTTGATATCTTTAACATTATTGTTGCAGGAGTACGAGGACAAGAAAACTTAAGCTGGCAAACCCCCAACTTTCTTTTCTTCTTTTGTCTTTTTTTTTTTTTTAAATTTGAAACAACGTAATGTTACCTTAATTTCGAACTCAGCCCTTTTTCTGAAAAAAAAAAAAAAAAAAAAAAAAAAACTCAGCCCTTTTTTTTTTATATTCATGACGAAACAATTCATTTTAATGAGTAAAATCCCGCAATTTTTTTTTTCATAAGAATACCCGCTAATATTTATGTATCAAATAACATGTGAGCCAAAATTCAAATAGATTATTGTCCTTATGACCTTTCCAAATTTCTCAAGCCTATAATAGAAAGTACTGAAATGTCTAATTAAATTGTTAGTCCAAGTAGAAGGAGTTCATTCGACAGTGATGTGTAGCCCCGTGCGTTTCTTCGCGCACCATGGTCCCTTGTGGATTTCTCTTCGTGAGGAGGTGGTCGAGAAAAATCTCAGAACACCACCTAAATCGCTCGAGAAAAGAACAACTAACATGACTCCAACATTTGTGGTGTTGTCTGAATACTAACGAACAAATACCCACCATAAGTTGTTGTCAATGACAAGTGAAGAAGAAAAGAGACAAGACACCCTATAGCGTGCGCCAGGCATGGCACATCATTGCAATGAAAAGCTGCTATTCTTCAATTATCTTCCTTTGACTGAGTCGCAAATGCTTACACATGGCTCAAGTTTAAGCTGTCACTTTGAATTTACGTCGCTTTCCCTACATGGCCCTTGATTAATGTACTATTGACAAGTGACCTTGCAAGGTGTTACGTATTCATTAGTTAATGGAAAATTAGAGAATGGAGTCGTCTTTAGGATTGAAGAAGCCAGGACACGACAAGTTCAATGCCACATTATCTAACTTGTCACATATCACTGGTGAGACATGTTAAATTGTGACGTGCATTTGATGTTCATAAGACTAATCTATGGTAGGAATTTAACAAAAGGCGAATTATTTAACAAGTCTTCATTTTCGTTTATGTAAGTTGTCATAAAATGTTGTTTTGAACTAACTTATACCTATAATATTGAGTCTTAACTCTAAATAGGAGAACTTGAGATATCATTAATTGAAGGGTACACACGTTTCTTGTCGAAGTACGAAATCCCTCTTGCTCTCTAACGGGGTCAATCTCTTGAAAATATGGCTAGACACTGATAAAATAAGAGAGAAGTCGAAATATTTGTTGTGGATGCAGATTATTTTAGACTCGTTTTAATAAATTAAGTGTCATTGATTCTAACGAGATTAGGAGTAAATTTCCCCTTCTAGATGATCGATGCATCAGTTTTTTGTTTTTTTTTTTTTTTTTTTTAAGAGCTATAACTCGGTAATTGTTCCTTATGTCTTTTCCTTTTCCTTTCTCATCTTCTTCCCTCCATCCACTATGTCTTTCTCCTTTTCCTTTCTCATCTTCTTCCCTCCATCCACTACAACATTAAGCTGAGACCACTATTGTCCCCAATTCCGATCACCATAGGGATACCGCCTACGGCCTGCCACTCTCTCTCTCTCTAATCAAAGGTCACCCATTGATGACAACGGCTATGGCAGATTAGGTGGGCAGAGAGGTAGAGGCAGAAGAGATAGAAGATGAAAGTCGGCTTTATAATGTTGGGGCGCCCCCCCATGTGTTTCTAGGAACTACAGAGGCGTGCAGAACAGGAGGACTACCAAGCCCCCATGGGAGTGTCCGGAGTTATAAAATGAAAAGAAAAAGAACTACTGCCAATCAAAATGGTTAAAAAAATTACCTTAATTCAGATCCATTGACTTGTGATAAAAGGACATTCGCTTGACCATCCTTACCGACCCAGAGCAGACCCTGGCCAAATCACATCACAGAGAGCTTGCAACATGAGCACCTCACAAGTCAATTTCTCCATAAAACCAATTTCATCATCTCTTTAATCTTATCACGCACACCTTCTCAGTATCGCACACAATGATGCCACCTCTCCTGGTCGCTGCGATCCCCAGAAGTGTCCGGCTGTTCAACATGGTCCAGTTTTCCCAGGACACATCTCGATGCAGCCTCCTAATCCAACCATCTTTATTCGCAGTGTAAAGCACGCCATTTTCGTCCACCCAAACGTCTTCTGAATTTTTCACCAAGCCCTCTCCAAGTTTGGCCACGCCCTGCACGAAACAAAAGGTTTTTCGCATAAATGAAGAATTCAGAAATCGAAGAAACGATAGTTTGAACCTTCTGTATGACAAAGCTTTTCAATTACCTGCAAGCGGGTGTTTGTGGGAAGAGAAGTTAGGGACGATGGTTCTGGTAAATGGAGAAAGTCAGGAGATATCGGCGAAAACACGAAGATCCGGAGCGCTACAGCGAGGACACAGGTGAAGATGAAGCCCGAGAATGGCAGCACAAAGCGGCTCAAGAAGCCTAGTGGAGCCATTGTTGGATAGTGAAAGAGAGACAAAAATGTTACCTAGGAGAAGACGAGTTTTTGACGATATTATATGTCTGTACTCATTTTGAGAGAGAACCGGCAACGGATAAGATCGAGTTGAGTTTTTGGCCGAAGGCAAGAAAGGGACGAGACATTATATGCTGACTAGCTGAAGTTTTTTTTTTTTTTTTTGTCGGTCCTACTCTTTTTCTACTCTACACTCACTCTCAAACTTTTGTCCTACTCTTGCAGGGCGTGGGAGTCAAAACCCACTCCTGAAACTTACGCGTCCCCACCTCATCCCCCTGAGAAGGTGAGGATTTGAACCCCTCACTTCCCCCTTCCATGTTGGAAGGGTGGCCACTGGGGCGAATCCCAGTGGTTGACTAGCTGAAGTTGACAAGGCACGAATAGTAGAAGAGACATTTATTATGAGAAAATATTAAAGATTTCTCTAAGTTAATTTAGATATTTTGATACTTTTATTGATTCTCCGAATCTTAAGATTCCATGTATATCTTCATTTGATTATGAACATCTTGATTTATTTGTTATTTTAGATAGTTATCTAATTAAATCCTCTTCAATAGACATCAAATATATATAAAATTTCATATTTCTTTCTTCCGCATTATTATTTATCAAATTGGAATAAGAGCATTTATTTAAACTTTTATATGAGGTTCTAGTGGTCCGTTTTGAGAAAAAAATGATTTTTTTTTCCTACTAGTAATTAATGAAAGATTTGGTAAATGATGAAATTCTATTGGTAACAAAATCAGAGATTACCCAAGGACTTCTTGAAAACTTTGTGGCAAATCATCCTTGCTATTATGAGAAAATCAACTCTTTCTGAAAATTTACAAATGATATACCAACTTTTATTCATTTTTACCAATGACATAAATTTACCATCAACACTTTTATGAATTTATCAATCTTTATTAGATGACTTATCAACTTTTCTTATATCAATCACCATCTCGTCTTGAATCATTGACCTTGATCATTTGAGATTCTTATCAACGATTGTCTGGGGTTTCTTTTTTCAACTTTTGTTGTTTTTTACCAAATTTATTTGTCTTTCTTACAAACATCTTTAATTTATTGTCTCTTGTGCCAATTCACTAATAATTTTTTCATATAATTTATTAATTTTTCTCCCATTAGGTTACTAAGGACGCGCATGATAAAATTTCTATTCCAGAAATTGATTTCTCAATTTATATTCCCAGACAATTTTCTGAGCAAAGAAACCCGTTTGATAACAACTCAAAATTTCTATTTCTGGAATAGAAATCCGTTTGATAACAGAATAAAATTTTATTTCTAGAAATAGAAATTGATTAGATAACAACATAGGAAATCCTCAACTACAAAATAATAGTCGAAATAATACTAATACATTACAAAAGTTGAAAATATAATTTCATGGAATTTCCAGCATATTATTATCTCTTGCCATTTTATTGGCAATAGTTTTCCTAATCATATTTATTTTGTTTCCATCTTCGGTCAATGTATCGTTTGCAAGCTCATCCTACGTAGGTTCAGACAAGTTCTGTGGAAGCATGAATATGGGTGCCATCAATGGCGTCTATATAGCCCTGTCATTTTATCAAAGACTAGTATTATACAAGATTATCAACAAAATAAAATTGATGGTGTAAAAGAATATATGAGAATTCTACCTTGAAATAACGTTTATGGTTAGAAACCAATTGGGGGAAGGTCGATTTATTTTGATTCTCGAATTAAATTAGTCCAGTTGCCCATCCCTAATTTCTTTATTATTGCTCAATGAACCTTTAATGGCCCTTGCATAGCAAAGAGAGATATTCTCTTGAATCTCTTACCTTCGAATTAAAATTCAAGATTGTGTAACAATCTAATTATTTTGATTTAGCAAGAATTTTGAATCCGTAAAGAAACAAGGTTAAATTTCTAGGCACATTTTTTATTCATCTATTGCGTAAGAACTTTTTCTTCAACTGGCCATGCACGTGCCCTTTCTATGAGGAAAGAGCCCAATTGTTTTTAAGTAAGCATTTAAGAACTTTGGTTGTTTTTGAAAATTGGGGACCCATTCGATTGCCTTTCATCCTAATGAGGAAGTTATCAAAAAAAATTGAAAAAAAAAAAAAAACACAAGCAAAATAATAAAAAGAAAATTAGCAATAATTTGTGAAGTTGTGGTTATGAGTGAATTAAGTTAGCAAGAAAGCACAAGGTTCTCTTATATGGTCTGATTTCAGCTTCTGATTTCTATTTCAGAAACTGAGAAGTTAAAAATTTCAGCTTTTGATTTATTCGATTTCTCTATTTCTGGAATAGAAATCTATTTCAGAAATAGAGAAATCAAATTGCATTACCAAATGGATTTATGTTCCAAACCTATTCCTAAACAGAGAAATAGAGAAATCGAGAAATAGAAATTTTGTTATGCGCGTCCTAACTAGTTTTGAATTACCAACTCTCATTTTGAAATTCTTAAATGTTTCTTTTTAAAAGACTTACCAATTTTTTTCTATTAAGCTACCAATTTTAATTTGTCTTGCTTAAGATCCCATTAAATTACCAATTATATTTAGAGATTACCAACGAAATTGGGTTTGAAATTTTTTTCCAATTAAGTTACCAATTAAATTTTTGCTACCAATTCTTAATAGAATTAGTTCCTAGCATTTATTTGACTTTTTAAAATTACCAATCTATATTTTAATGACTTACCAAATTTTCTCTAATTAAATTGCCAATTTGTTTTAAGTTACCAACTTTCATATAAGTTGATTTCCAATGCTTATTTTATTTGTTGTAAAAGTTACCAACTTTTCTACTTAATTACCATGTTTATTTGCATTGCTCTCCAACTTTTAAATTAATCAACTGACTAACTTTAGTCTGAGTGATTATCATCTTTTTCTTCTTTAATTAAGTTACCAATTAATTTAAACTATCAACTCTTAGTTGAGTTGGGTATCGATGTTTCTTTGAAATTCATGTAGTTACCAATTTCTCTTATGTCAGACAAAAGAAAGTTTCTTTTATCACTTACTACATTTTTTATTTTTCTTATCAACAATTTAATATCAACTCACATAGGAAATTAAGAATCTTTGTCTTTGTGATTAACTAATGTTTCTTCAATTAAGTTATCAACTGTTTTAAGGTTATTACATATTTTACATGAAATACATTCAATCTCAAACCTTACTAAAATAAAGGGAAAATAAAAAGATAAATTTGTAAGATGCTAATAGGAGCGTGACTTTATGGGCAGGATTCAGAGGACAAGAATTTAGTAAAATGAAGAATATCGGAAAAGTTTGTTTGAGCTTTGAAAAAAAAAAGCACTGATTGCTTTTCTTCTAAAATGACAAAAATAATAAACAAATTATGCAATTTTTAAAGGAAAAAAGTTACAGTTCGCTTTGTGAATGCTTTGAAAGGTTTAAACGTCAAACACAAAAGTAAATGTCAAGATGAGGAAGAGAAATAGGGATAAAATCACTCAAGTCCTTGAACATTATGTTTTAGTCTTACGTCGTCCTTTAACATCTTTTGTGCAATCAGATTCTTAAGCTTTATATTAGTTCTTTATCTCATTTCTCTAGTCAATACGATATGGCAGTCCATGCCAACGTCACTTTATGGCACTTGACGAAAATATATTATAAGTTGATGATTCGATATTCGCAAATTGACTCGGGTGCAGTTGCTGAATCACACGCTCCTTTTCATTTTAAAATTTTTTGAGCGGTTAGGTTATGATACTTAAGTACTAGTAGGCAACTAAAATGGTATATAACTTTTGGTTGGTACAGCAGAATTATGAGAATAATCAACAACAATTAGAATGCTTATTCCAAGCTGGGAGAGGTCTTCGATCTTTAGATATTAGCTCTAGTGATGCACAAGCAAGCTTTTGAGTATAGGAGGATAGTGTTGAACTTAGGCAATCTTAACCCTTCCCAAGTCTATTTGTATTTTGTGTGCTATTTGGAATACTGTTATGGGTTATAAATATAAAGTTAACATAATGAAATATATATGGAATATTTAACTTGCGTGATGATCTTCTTGTATGTTGTACAGTGAGGTATTTGTGGTGCTCCTGCTTGCTATTAATAATAATAAATAAATAACTCAAAAAGAACATGTGTCGCGTGTGACATTCTAGGGCATCACAATATAGCTTATTGTCTCTCCTTAACGGATCTCTTAAGTGAAGCTACTATAACCTCATCTTGCACCTGAGGGGCTTGGGGAACTTCATTAGGAGCTGCAGCAATAACAAGATCCTAGACCTTAACAAGCTCAATTTGTAGCATAAAAGATTCCATGATCATTTGTATGGGTAGAGACACAGACACAGTGGTCTCCACCAAACTATTATCCTCAATAGTCATGAGTAATTACCATTTTTGGTTACATCAAAGTCTAAAAACTTCGCTGTCTATGATTACACAATTCTTGTTTCTCCATTAGAATTATAAAACCAATATCCATTTATATGATTTGAGTAAAATACAAAGTAACACCAAGTTGTTTTAGAGACCTACTTAATGTTGATTATATAACTTCACTTCTTCAGATACCCCCAAACCTTGAGATGGTTCGAGCTAGGTTTATATCAATCCATAACTCAAAAGGAGTCAAAGGAATAATTTTGATAAGAACCCAATTTAGAATGTAAATGACTGCCTTCAAAACTTGACCACACAAAAAACCATATAAAATGGTCCTACTAATTATACTCATCATCATTTCCATAAGGGTGTGATTGCTCCTTTCATCCATACCATTTTGTTTAAGACTCACAAGTATAGTAAACCGAACTACTATCTCAGATCTTCCATATATTTGGTAAATGGCCCTTTAAGCTATCTAGCATCACCATATATACCACCCCGGTCAAATATAACAAGCTTTTTGAATTTTCCCATCTATTTCTCGACTTCAGTCTAAAAAATCTTAAACTTATCGAGAGACTCAAACTTTTCCTTAATCAAGTACATAAAACCATATCGAGAATAATTTTCAATAAAAAATTCTACACAAGTTTATAGTATAGGGTCTACTAATATCAATTTAAATAACCTCCAACAAATTAGAACTTTGAACTACAACTTTCTTTTTTATCTTAATCATCTTACCTCTATAATAATCTACACAAGTCTCTAAGTCACTTTTAAGAGCAAGCAGGATATCCACATTTTTACTATTTCTCTAGAGATGTGAGCAAATCATTTATACCACAATACATAACATTGTTCCTTAGGTCTTTTGGAAACAACCTTTTTCTTGTGAAATATGGAGGGCCAAGCAAATCGGTTAAATAATCGAAAGAATGGAAAGAAAATCGGACACCAAATTTACGTGATTCGGTTTAAATATTAGAATCTACATCCACGGAAGAGTAGCATGGAGTTCCACCTAGAAACAAGTGATACAATGAAGATTACGATCACTATAGTACTCAAACACTCTCTCGGTGTTTCCCAACCTTCAATTACATTCAATAACTTACACAATGTTAGCCCCTCACTATTCCTAGTAAAATCTTACTCAATGAATTATACAAATTCTACTAATAAGATTTTAACTCAACTTCAACACTCAGTGTCTTCTCAAATCTCATGGAGAAGAGCCCAGATTATAATAGAACAATGCTCAACTCTCTCGACCACCAAAGAACTTGGTGCCCTCTGTTCTCTCTAGCCATCAAGGACTTGGCACACCTCTTCTCTTTTGCTCCTTCGCCTTTTATAGAGAATCCATCTCTATCTTACATTTGTTAAGATGCACTCTTCGCGACTTCCACTTTTTGACTTGGCATGAAGGAGACATTATTTTCTGAGAAGAAGACAACCAAAGCCCACATGTTTTTTTTTTTTTCTATTAATTCCTCCTGCGGCTGAATTAATAAGAAATAAAAAAGACAATGAGGAATGGCCATGACCATTCAATGTTCATTATTGCACTTCATCTTCTCTCTCTCTCCTCTACAATTAATAAACTCAGCCGAATAAAACAAAGACAGAGCTTCTATTTGCATTAACGAAGGCAACAATTTTGGAATTTCCCTCTTGCGGCTGCACCCTTCCTACTGGCCGCATTCTTCATTTCTCCATTCATTTAATGCATGGGTGCAAATTCTCTCCCTCTGGTGAGAGCTCTCTCTACCTTTTGGTAGCTCTTTCTTCTTTCGACTGCAAACCTCACTCATATTTTCCTTTCCGCTGTTCTTCCGCTCAATTTCTGCATTTCGTCTCTTCTTCTAGCTATGGCTTCTTACCCATTGACAAATCTTCACTCTCTGGGTCATCCTCATCCTTCTTCCATCTAAATCGGGTCTTGCATGTCCTATATCTTGAACTCCACAGTACCAGAACGCTCGAAAGGGTTTTTCTTCGTCCACTGATGGTCCACTCGGACTCTCTTTGCCTTGCTAGTTTGCGGCTTCATGCATTCCACTTCCCACAACCTTAATTAGTGGAATTGACCTGTAACTTGTACAATGGCTGCCCTTGGTGAAAACGAGGACTCTCGACTTGCTGCTCTGTGTAGCCAGATGGGTCGCCTCTGGTCTGAACAACCGATTGAAGTTTGGGATGAGGCCGCTCCTACAGAAAAATTAGAAGAATGTCATCTCAGCTTAGTAGGTAAAGTCCTCACTAATTCCACTGTCCATTTCCAGGCATTTCAAAATTCTATGCAGAGGGCATGGCGTCCAGCTCAAGTATCAATTTCGCAAGCAGAAGATGGTATATATGTGGTACGATTCAAAACAGAGGAGGTTAAACATCGTATACTTGATAATGGCCCATGGTTATGTGCAAACCATCTCGTTATCCTAAAACCTTGGCTCCCGAACACACCGTTGCACTGTTATGATTTTTCCTCTTGTGCGTTCTGGGTTCAGGTCTTCGGCCTACCTCTTGAGCACTGCACTGAGTCCATCATACGTAAAGCAGTTAGACATATTGGACGGGTTATAGATGTTAAAGTTGATCAAAGAGATGGTTTTAACTTTAAAGCAGTAAGGGCTCATGTTGAAATGGATATTCATTAGCCTCTGAAGACAGGGATCTTGATTAAATTGGCAGGGAAGACCTTTTGGTTAGATTTTTGATATGAAAAATTATCCCATTTTTGCTATTCCTGCGGCAAATTGGGACATTATGCAACGTACTAGCCCAGACTTTCCTTTGGATGACAATGCACTGAAAAACCTTGATAGTATGTATTATGGATCATGGCTACGGGCAGAAGTTAACACTCATAGTCCTTTTTGGCGTACCTTTTATGCGCCTACTCACATGCTGGATGACGCCACCGAGACTATTCCGGAGACCCCTCAGCCCCCTGCACAATTTCCTCTTGCTCAGACCGTTGTTCAACAGGAACAGGAATCATCGCTTTCTTTGGACCAAGTCTCTAATAAGAAGGACAAACAGATAGTTGAGGTACCTAAGTGCAATCAGCTCCTTACAGCTGTAGTACCACTTCGGTGGCAGCCCCTGGTTGAAGATGTTTCAAGAAGGGAGCATGACAAAGACATACCAGTACAATATCAGCGAAAGAGTCACACCACTGAACTGGCTACTTCTTCTCACAAGTCTAAGAAATCAAAGAGTTCCCTCTTGAGTGCAAGATCGGGCCCAATCAAAAAACCTAAACGGTACCTCTCACATGACTTACCTTCCCAGATTCCATATGGCCTTGATGAATCCTCTCTTCAAGAAACTCCTGTCCTCGAGACACATGAATCCCTCGGATGGGCTATGGTGGCTGGCTCGAAACAGCCACCTTTTGAACAATGAAGCTAATTAGCTGGAACTGTCAGGGTTCAGGCAATCCCCTGACAGTTCGAGCGCTTAGGGTCTTAGTGACCCAGGAAAAGCCTGACATTTTGTTTATTATGGAGACCAAGAACCAAGAACGACATATCCATTACCTGCAGCAGCTTCTGAAATTTTCTGATTGCCTAATAGAACATCCTGCTGGTTTGGCGGGTGGTCTGGCCCTCTTTTGGAATAACAAGGTCTCTATGGACTTGGTTCATCAATCTTCAAACCTTTTTGATGTGATATGTACTGACTTGGAGGCGGCAGTTGTAATGCGCCTTACCTGTATCCATGCGCCTGCAGTCACTAATATTAGGCAACAATTTTGGGACGATTTACGTTTAATTAGTTTTGAGAATACTCTCCCTTGGTTGTGTGTTGGAGACTTTAATGATATACTGTATCCTTGGGAGAAGATGGGGAAGCGTCTTGCAGATCCTTACCGTATGCAGTCATTTCGAGATCTCCTCAATGACTGTTCTTTAATGGATTTGGGCAACAAAGGCTGCGCCTACACGTGGACAAATAATAGACATGATGAAAATATTGTTAAACAAAAGTTGGACAGAATGTTGTGTACTGAGGATTGGAGAATCACATACCCATTTGCTGAAGTTTTAGCATTACCAGCCATTGCTTCTGACCATAGTCCCCTTCTTTTGTTCACTGAAGCTGTTGGTGGTAGAAAAAGACGCACTTTTTACTTTGAATCCTATTGGCTCCAGGACAAGGAATGCCGAGATGTAGTAGCTCAATCTTGGGCTTCTCCACAGCCTAGTCCAGCGTCTTTACTTCAAAAGCTCAAAGCAACATCCTTCGCCCTCTCGTTGTGGAGTCGATCAAAATTTGCTAATGCCAGAGAACAGATAAGTCATCTGAAATATCAGCTTCAAGCTTTAATAAATCAGCCGTATGGACAGCACGACCAGACCTCAATAGCCAACCTCAAACAGCAAATTCAAACATTATGGCAGCAGGAGGAACAATTCTGGGCTATGCGCTCAAGGGTTAACTGGCTTAAGTGGGGAGATAGAAATACGAACTTTTTTCATGCATCAACTATTCAACGAAGACAGCGAAATAGAATATGCATGTTACAAGATGATCAACTTCGATGGATTAGAGACCAGCAACAGCTTAAGGAGATGACAGCATCATTTTTCCAGCAATTATATACATCAGCAGGGCACCGTAACTATAGTCCTACCATCGAAAAATGCAATCCACTTGTCTCAGCGGAGATGAATGACAAGCTAGTAGCTGAGGTTACTCGAGATGAGGTACGCATAGCGGCTTTTCAATTGGGCGGAGCTAAAGCACCGGGTCCGGATGGTTTAAATGGGCTTTTTTACCACTCTCATTGGGATATAGTACAAGATGATATTTATATGGCTGTGAAAAACTTTTTTCAGACAGGGGTGATGATACCGGATTACAATAGGACTTATATCTCCCTGATACCAAAGACATCCAACCTAGAAAGGCTAGATCAGTTCCGACCAATCAGTCTATGCAACTTTATTTACAAAATTATCTCTAAAGTCCTTGCAAATAGACTTAAGCCTTTGCTACCACACCTAATAGCACCAGAACAGAGCGCTTTTCTCAGTGGGCATCAAATTCAAGATAACATCATAGTGGTTCAAGAGGTTCTTCATCATATGAGGACTCATAAAAGAACCAAACAATTT
Source organism: Eucalyptus paniculata subsp. matutina (assembly GCA_017140255.1). NCBI lineage: Eukaryota > Viridiplantae > Streptophyta > Magnoliopsida > Myrtales > Myrtaceae > Eucalyptus > Eucalyptus paniculata. The sequence continues at coordinate 58,897,464 of CM029437.1, forward strand.
CAAGCGGTGCTCAAATTAGACATGCAAAAGGCTTACGACAGGGTCGAATGGGATTTTCTTAGAGACTATCTTCTCAAAATTGGATTTCATGATAGATGGGTTCACTGGATCATGCAATGTATTTCAACTGTATCCTTCAGTGTGAAGTTTAATGGTGAAGCCCTACCCTATTTTCACCCGTCAAGGGGTCTGAGACAAGGTGATCCTCTCTCACCTTATCTCTTTATCTTGATGGCCAATGTTCTGTCTTTGCTCATTACTCAAGCAGTGGAAATGGGGAATATCAGAGGTATTAAACTAAACAGATGGTGCCCTGTTCTCTCACATTTGTTTTTCACTGATGACGCTATACTTTTCTTAGCTGGAACAACCATAGAGTGCCAGAATGTAGCCCATGTGCTCAATGAATACTGCCTAGCCACAGGACAATTGGTGAACCGAAACAAATCAGGTCTCTTTGTTACTAAGCTGTGCCCTATTGTTTTACAACAAAACTTAGCCCGAGAACTTCGCGTCCCACTGATAGACAAAACTGGTAAGTATCTTGGAATACCTTCAGATTGGGGACATTCTAAAAAGGAACTGTTTTCATGGATATTGGGTCGGGTGCAATCTAAACTTCAAGGTTGGAAAGAGAAGCTGATATCAAAAGGGGGCAAGGAAGTTTTAATTAAATCTGTTGTGCAGGCTGTTGGAGAAATCGTTCCAGAATATTTTGAAGCTGACAAAACGTCTCCTTCAGTCTAGTTTGGGTATCTGTGGATCGTCTAGTTTAAAGTCTGAAGACTCTGACTACCAGACTCAAGATTCAAGACTCAAGGTTCGAGACTCAAGACTCAAGACTATTCTCATTGACAGTCTTTCTGATCCAGTGACGAAGGAAATCCAGAGCCGAAGTATATGGTTGAGGATTTAAATCCTATCGTCTAGAGAAGATCTTTTTGGCAGGATAAATATAACGGATTCTTTTGATCTAAATCATTCAAAGATCCGATGGTCGACGAAGTATTCTTGGAAAGTTCTATTCATGGAAACCAAGATCCTGATTGTATGGGCGAACAGGATTGATGGGCTATCGTCAGGTTCCTTTTATAGCTCGAATGATCTTCTTGATTGATTCCGTCCAACGGGTAGATTGGAGGAATTCCTTTGGTAAGTGCCAACGGTATGATAGGCATAAAGGAGTATAAAAAGGAAGACATTCTAGTTGTCTTAAGAACGTGATTGATAGAAAAAATTCCAGAGTCTGAAGCTTCCTGATTATTAGTCGATACAGTCCGAGCGAAATTGTATACACAGAGAGTGTTTATACTTGGTGATACCTTGAGTGAGTGTGGTAGATCATCTACACAGAGAAATTAAGGAAGAACAACACTGTAACATCTCTTTGTTCATAGTGGAATCCAGCCAAATTGGTCACGCGAAGAGTGGACGTAGGCTTGAATCAAGCCGAACCACTATAAACCGCGTGTTCAATTCTCTCTTTCCTTACTCAGTCTTACGTTGATTGTTATCTTTCGCTAATCCTTGAACTGTCTAAGTATTGCGCAAGTATACAGAAATTATCAAGAAAAATCTTTGTATACCTATTCACCCCCTCTAGGTACTCGTACTAGCAACATCAATTGGTATCAGAGCTCGTGTTCTTACTTTGTTTGAAGTGTTTTACTTCAGAGTAAAAGATCCATGGCTAGTATGCTAGCACCAGGGCTGATGGAAGGGCAAAGCAATACAAGACCACCCTACTTTGACGGAAAGGATTACAACATCTGGAAGAACAAGATGAAAGCTTTCCTACGATCCAAGGATCCTCTGGAATGGGACGTTGTGGAAAGAGGAATCACTCCTACTGCTGCATCAATCTCTGAAAGAGGAAAAGAAACTGTTGATGCCAGCGGAATGACTCAGGAAGAGACAAACAAGAGACAAGCACTCGATGCAAAAGCAATTTACTCTTTATATTGTGCCTTATCTCCAACTGAATATAACAGAATATCTTCTTGTGTTACAGCAAAAGAAGTATGGGATAGATTACACATCACCTATGAAGGGACAGATCGAGTGAAGGAGACGAGAATTAACATTCTCCTCGGTCAATATGAAGCCTTCAAAATGAAACCAGGAGAATCTATAACTGACATGTTTAGTCGTTTTACAGATATTGTCAATGGTCTTGAGAACCAAGGACAAAAAATTTCTGATCCCATGAAGGTGAACAAGCTACTACGTGGACTCTCCAAGGACTAGAATCATATAAAGACTTCAATAAGAGAGACGCAAAGAATCATGCCTCTATCTCTGTCGACGAGCTGATTGGAACCCTTCGCCTCTTATGAAGTGGAACGAATTAATGAAGACGAAGATCCAAGAGGTAAGAAATCTATTGCATTAAAATCAAATGATGACTCGATGATGCAGATTCCAAGATGATATGGACGATGAGGAGCTCGCCCTCATGATAAGAAGATTCAAAAAACTGAATAGAAAAGGCGAAGGTTCAACTCAAAGAAACAAAGTTTCCGGAGACAGCAGACCAAGTCTCGTTGATGATGAAGAACCAAATAAAGATGTAGTCCGCTTCGAATGTAAGAAGAAGGGACACATCGACCCAACCGTCCTCTTCGAAGAAGAAAAGAGGAAAAGCCGAGAAGTTTCGAAAAGCTCTCAAAGCCGAAACTTGGAGTGATACGAGAATGTGAAGAAAGTGATAATGAATATGCCAACATATGTTTGATGGCACATTCGACTCGACCGTATTCTGGATCGGACTCGAACAAGTGAATTTGAGGTAAGTGATTTTAAAATTCCTGTCAAAGTCTCTAAATATATTGATGAACCGTGTTTCAGTCTTAAGACTTCTCTCAAAAGGATTTCCGAACTTAAAAAGGAAAACTCAGCTCTAAAACAAAAGGAAGTCATTTTAGAAGAAAGAGTTAAAAGTCTAGACCTAAATGTTTCTGCTCTTAAAGAAAAAGAAGATGATCTTTTGAAAGAAAATGTTTTCTTAAAAACGGACTTATCAAATATTTCAAAGAAGTTTTCAATAGGATCTGAAAAGCTTGAAAAAGTTCTTTCTATTCAAAGACCTTACTTCAATAAGTCCGGTCTAGGCATGACAGCGAAACAATTCCCTTGATTGATTTTCCTAAAGTTAAAGAAAGAATTAAGAAAAGACCGTCGAGAGAGGCTTACAAAAATCATTTCAAGAAAGTTTTTGTAAAATCTGTTGGTCGAAATGCTCTAAGGTGTTCAAAGTGTAACAAAAGAAGGATCACTTTGAAAAAGAGTGTCCCATGGTTTGAAAGCCTGTTAAGAAAGTATGGCCTAATAATGCTTATCCTACTAACACCAAAGGACCCAAGAAAATTTGGGTACCAAAGAAAACTTGAGACTCTCTTTTAAATGCAGGTCTCCGTCAAGAAAAAGATAAAATGGTATCTTGACAGCGGATGTTCAAGACACATGACAGGAGACTCAAAGTGCTTTGTAAAGCTAGTTCAAGTAAACGGCGGAAATGTTTCATTTGGAGGAAACGGCAAAGGAAGCATTGTGGGATTTGGAACTGTGAAAATTGGAAATCTCACAATAAGCAATGTTTCTTTAGTGGAAGGACTCAACTATAATCTCCTCAGCATTAGCCAATTGTGTGATACTGGTTTCAAGATCTCCTTTCAAGAAGGAATTTGCTATGGAATTAGTAAAGACTCTACTCAGTCTTTCATGGGTCGAAGACATGGGAACATCTACCTCTTAGACATGAAATTAAATGAATCACAATGTCTAATCTCAATTCAAGATGAAGCAAGCTTATGGCACAGAAAGCTTGGCCATGTCAATATGAAACAATTAGCCAAAATCTCATCAAAGCAGCTTGTTCGAGGTCTACCCAAATTACCATATCAAAAGTCCGATCCATGCACTCCATGTATTCTGGGAAAACAGGTAAGAAATTCATTTAAGCAAATAAATCATGTCTCTACTAATCATGTACTACAGTTGCTGCATATGGATCTCTTCGGACCAACCAGAACTCAGAGTATTGGAGGTAAGAAATACTGCCTAGTAATTGTGGATGATTTCTCTCGCTTTACTTGGGTTTATTTCCTTGCAAATAAATCAGAAACCTTTTCGTATTTTGAAAAATTTGCTAAAAATGTTCAAAATGAAAAAGGATGTGTTATCTCAAGTATAAAAACAGATCATGGAGGTGAATTTGAAAATCAAGATTTCACAAAATTGTGTGATGAATCTGGTTTTAAGCACGTATTCTCCTCTCCATACACTCCTCAGCAAAATGGAGTTGTGGAAAGAAAGAATAGATCTCTTCAAGAAATGGCTAGAACTCTTTTAATTGAAAGCAAAATTTCTTCACGGTTTTGGGCTGAAGCTGTTTCAACAGCATGCTATATTATCAACAGAGTCTTCCTAAGACCTATTCTTGAGAAGACTCCTTATGAATTATTCAAAGGTAATAAGCCTATTGTTTCATACTTTCATGTGTTTGGTTGCAAATGCTTTATATTGAAAAATGCAAAAGATCGAGTTGGTAAGTTTGAAGAAAGATCGATGAAGGCATCTTTCTTGGATATTCTACATCAAGCAAAGCCTACGAGTCTATAACAAGAAAAGCCAGACGGTGGAGGAGTCAATGAATGTCAAATTTCAAGACTCTACGCAAGATGAATCCATCGACTCAATATGAAGAGTCCGAACTCCGCTCCGCACCTTCCTAAGCTTACATCTGAAAAAGTATCTCAAACTCTGGATGACCAGCGTCAAGATGTTCATGAAGATTCAAATAAAGAAAGAGATCATCATCCAGCAAAATCAACCAGTAACTGGAAGCACAAGTCCAGCCATCCTAAAGATCTCATTATCGGCGAAATTAATGAAGGAATTCGCACCAGATCCAAAAGACGTGAAGAGTCTAGTGTTGTTGCTCTCATCTCTGAAATTGAACCAAAAAGCATAGAAGAAGCTTTATCTGATGAAAGTTGGATTGAAGCTATGCAAGAGGAGCTCAGACAGTTCAACATTAACGATGTCTGGGAATTGACGTCTAAACCAAAAGGTAAAACTGTTATTGGAGCCAAATGGGTGTTCAGAAACAAGATGAACGAAAAGGGAAAAGTCGTACGGAATAAAGCAAGACTCGTGGCCAAGGGATACACGCAAGAAGAAGGAATAGACTATGATGAGACTTACGCTCCTTTAGCAAGGTTAGAAGCTATTCGTCTATTACTTGCGTTTGCTTGTTTCAAAAATTTCAGGTTATTCCAAATGGATGTCAAAAGTGCTTTCCTAAATGGATTTATCCAAGAGGAAGTTTATGTGGAACAACCGCCTGGATTTGAAGATCCAAAGAAGCCAGACTCAGACTTCAGACTGAAAAAGGTCCTGTATGGTCTAAAGCAAGCACCTCGAGCTTGGTACGACAGACTAAGTAAGTTTTTATTACAGAATGGTTTTGTCAAAGGTAAAGTAGATACTACCTTATTTATCAAAAAGGAAAACAAAAGCTTTTTACTCGTTCAAATATATGTGGATGATATTATTTTTGGATCTCCTAATGAAAGTCTATGCAAGAAATTTTCTAAGTCTATGCGGATGAGTTTGAAATGAGTATGATGGGAGAATTAACATTCTTTCTTGGCCTTCAAATAAAGCAATTGAAGGAAGGAACTTTCATTTACCAAGAAAAATATGCTAATGATCTTGTCAAAAGATTTGGATTGGAAAATTGCAAGAAGACCGATATACCAATGTCAAGTTCTTTGAAGATAGACAAAGATGAGGAAGGGAAGAAAGTTGATCAAAAGCTCATACAGAGTATCATCGGCTCACTTCTTTATCTTACTACTTCTAGACCTGACATTTTGTTGAGTGTTTGCATCTGTGCTAGGTTTCAATCAGATCCTAAAGAATCTCATCTCAGTGCTGCAAAACGTATCATTAAATACGTTGCTTCATCTCCAAGCATGGGTCTTTGGTATCCTAAGAAGGGAGACTTTAATCTTCTGGGATATTCAGACGCAGATCTGGCCGGCTGCAGAGTCGATAGAAAAAGTACTTCGGAACTTGCCGCTTGCTTGGAAGGGGACGTGTCTTGGTTTTCAAGAAAACAAAGCACCGTAGCTCTCTCAACAACAGAAGCAGAATATGTTGCCCTTGGAAGCTGCTGCTCGCAAATTCTATGGATAAAACAACAGCTACAAGACTTTGGGATTGAAGACTCATACACAAAAATCAAATGTGACAACACCAGCGCAATCAATCTCACCAAAAATCCAATTCTTCATTCAAGAGCAAAGCATATAGAAATTCGACATCACTTCATTAGAGATCATATTCAAAGTGGAGAAATCTCGATTCAATTTGTTGATTCAAAAGCCAACTAGCGGATATATTCACAAAGCCTCCGGAGAAAAATCAATTTGATTTTATCCGCTCCGACTCAACATTTTGAAGCTCGAAGAAGTTAAAGTCTAGAGACTCTCCAACCTTCGACTCGAAAGTTGATGACCATCGAGACTCAAATCTCTCAGACTCAAATCTCTACGACTCAGACGTTGATGACTATAGACTGTAAGTTGTTACTTTATCTAAACTCGAAAAGGTATGATTTTTCGTTCAGTTATTTTAGTCTCCGTGAAAATCGAAAAACTTGTCTTTTCAAAAGGATTAATTTTGGCAATTATCGATTTCGAAAAGAGGTATTCGTACACTTTCCTTGTACCGATTGAACTTCCCCTTTTCAAAACTGAGTTATATATATACAGTTTTCATCTTCAATCTTCAAAACCCTAAAAGCTTTTCCTTCTCAAACTGATTTCTACTTCGAGTTCATCCTCGAGAAAGTTGTCATCTTCTCTTGGGAAAGCAAGCAAAGAAATCTTTTAAAGTCGAGAAGAATGTCGTCTTCGAGGAAGTCCTCAAGAATCGCGATAAGGGGACCACAGAAGATGAAGGAGGGACCTACCCACTTCGATCTCACAGAAGAGGAAGAATTGTCGAGTCAGCATCAGAACCCAACTCATTCTCCACCTCGTCATTCAACACCTTCTACCCCACAAGGTGCGGGTCAACATCCAGAATAAGAGGTAATCGAGGACGCAAACCCAGTAAGAGTCCAAAAACCCTCTTATATTTACAAACTTTACCGTGCTTTGAAAAGTACTGGGACTCCGATGAAATATGTGGATGATTTTCTTAAAGAAAAGAACTATGGGAATGAGTACATTTTTCTGAAGAAAATGGAGGATTTGGGAATTGCTCCCAAAGGTAGAGCAGAGGAAGCGCTTGCAAATATTCCGAGTGACCCTCGGATGTCGGGCCCAAATTTGATTGATGGGAACGACGATGACAAAATGTTCACTGATTTTCAACCGAGATTGGGTGTTGCTGCGAAGGTGAAGGGAAAGAGGATGGAATTATTTAAATCGAAGGAACAGGAAACTTTGTTCTTCAAACTGCTGAAGCGAGGGGTGATAAACCCTAGGAGTGTCGACTTTGATTTCCTGGATGCTGTGAATGTGAACTTGAGAGAAAAGTTCAGTCTGCTTCAACTGGAACGTTTTTGCACTGACACCACGGAAGGATATGCACAACTGACTGCATATTTCTATTCAAATCTTAGCTTTATTGATGCGAATAGAATATCTTTCAGTGTTCGAGATCAGGATTACCGATTGCTCCGTCCTGGTTGAGACGATCTGCCATAACACACTACCTCCATGGGAAATCAGAGCTTTGATCGCCGAATCTGTACAGCTGCTCAACCGTTGCCCTAATCTGCGGCTCGTCCATTGCAGGAGGGAACTAAACATGGTGGCGGACCGGGCTGCGAAGGCCCATCAAGCTGGCTCACTACCTGCGGATTGGGTTTTTAATCCCCCTTTGTTTCTACGTGATCTGTTGTCTTTTGATATGTTGCCAAACTTTTCCTCCCGTCAGTAATAATATTATCTTTTCTGACCAAAAAAAAAATGCATGGGTGCATGACTTGGAAGATAGACATCACATGCATTCTTTAATGCATGAAGAAAGCAAATGAAGAAATCCTTTTGTCAAATATTGAGTGCCCCTACACGTTCCTTCTTTTTACTTTCACATGGTCGAGCATCCGTACACCACGTCGAGTTTTTGGATTTCGTTCAAGCTTAAACTCAAGACATATTTTCAACACTTGTCAACTATATAAGCGATGAATATATTATTGGGAGTTAAACATTGATGTACAATACATTAGATGTGGCAACAACGAACCTTATTTCAATTAAAAAATATATAAACAATAGAATGACACACATATCCAAACATGATATAGAAACTATGTTCCGTCTAACGAAAGGTACATAAAATGTGTTTTTTAACATCAAGTTAAAACAAGAATCCAAAATTAGAATGACATTTCTCACAAACTCAACATCGACTTTGATGATGTTTCCAACAATGAGTTTTGATTCATCCTGATTTAACCTTTTCCAATTTATGAATCGCTATATGGTAAATGTGACATGATATGTTGCACCGCTATCTAGCCTCCATGAGCTAAATGAGGCTCCTGATAAGTTGAATTCATAAATAAATGCCAAAGAATCATTACTTATAGGCTCTTGCTTAGACAACCAAATTTTATATTTTTCATAATCTTTCTTTATGTGACCTTTCTTTTTACAAAAGAAACAACAATCACTATCATTTTTGGAGAATGCTTTCTTAGGAACCAAACTATTAGAATGACTAGTGATTTCATGAGTTCCTTTATGAGTACGATTTTTGGACTTCAGGTCTACAATTCTTAAGATGTAATCCTTAACCCCACCAGAAAGAATCCTTGCAAATGTATCACAATCTCAACATTAGACGATGTACAGTTCCAAGTTGATAAGGTTTCATCATCTGTCTTGTGGTGTAGTTAGTTGGCAAACCACTATTTAAGTGTTCCCGAATGGCTTACTTCATTAATAATAAGCAAATCCGATTGCTCTTTTCCTAAGTAACAAAATGTGCTTTCTAGGATTTCATACCGTTGATAGTCAGTATACTAGCTTATCCTTAATAAAAGCAATACAAACATCCGCTAGCTTATTTGCAAATAGAAAATCCCCTTTCTATTAATTAAAGTTTGTACTAGTAAGAACCTCAATTATAATGGAGTCGTAGTTTATAAAAAAACGTGACTGAATAATAAGTAATGTATAAAATTTGCATTACGTGAATACTGTGTAGCTTGAAACCATATAAATACAAATTCAATAGTTACACGCATCATCATATAAACAACTTTGGGCAAAACACATGACATGCAGTTTTAGACTATCCACATAACAACAACCATGAAAAAATAATCCAACGTTCATGAATTCACCATCTTTAGATGTATGAATCATTAAAATCAGTCACTCATCAATCATATATTATATATGTACCCCTTCATAAACTAAAACATAATCACCTCCTTAAGGAATATGACCACGTATTAAAAAAAGTGACATCTTACCACAACATAATCAAATGTATCACTTTGGCGGTCACAATCCATTTGAATTCTTGAAACTCTCTCACACCAAGAATATGAACTTTATGTCTCACATTCACCATATACATGTAAATTTTATACTTAGGCAACTTGTCATTAAAATACATGTCATGCTTTTACATTGCTCAATTCATTAATAAATGTTAAACGTCATACATGCTATCAATGAATCATGCTCTACATCATATGTGATGATATACATGTGAGCTAGCATTTGTACTTCCGGAACCATAGAGAAATACAAGAAAATACGTATATAAGGTTATGTATGTACTTTTACATCCTTAAAAACATTAGACATGTAAAATAAATACCCCATTGATGTAGCATCTCAATATGAAAACACTAGTACCAACAACGCTCCAAGCGAAGCCCGAACACACTCATGTACACATCGCTAGAGTGTGCAGCATGTGTGGCACACGCACAATGTGTTTGAATCGGTTGAACCAACTTGAACTGCCAATCCAATGGATGAATGGCCCAGCCCGGTCTAACCAGTCCAATCAACAGTTAACCGAGTCAATTTGTGGATCGAGCCCTAGATTTGAGTCAAGTTGATCCATTTTGCAGGGCACTAATCCCTTGGATGACTTCAGCCTAGCGTGTGCTACACGCACTAGGCAGGGCCCCTACGTGCTTGATGCACACCATGCTATAACGATGTTTGGGAGTACGTGCGGCGTCCCTTGATGGCGTGCGACCACTTAAAAGGCTCATCTCGATAAGCCCAATTTGTTCATGTGATCAAAATTAATTTTCATTGGAAAAAATTTCCAAAAACAAACAAAAAACCATACATTCCATACCTAGACTATGACTGTGGCATCCCGGAAATTCAAAGCCGAGCCTTAAGGTGTGTTAAATGTCTTTAATTAGGTGATAGAATTTTATGGCTTATGCTTTGGCCAATTTGTCTTTTAATTTGATGAATTTTGCTTGTGTTGTGGAAATTTAAATTTAAATGCTTGGCCATATGATTTAAATTTCAATAATTAAAATATCCCAAGACTTGGCCAAGATGAAATTTGAATTTAGAAATATTTATAGAAAGGAATTCAAAAAAAAAAAAAAAGGGGAAAAAGGGATCAAAATTCGAAATGGGCCTTGGGCCCATTAGCCTAAAGCTTGGTGGGCCAAGCTAGTTGGCCCATTGGGCCCAAGAAGGATTTTCGACCAGCCCAAAGGAGAGTGGCCGGTTGGGCCTAAGCCCAAGCCCAAGCCCAAATCAATTCAAAAATTAGTGTGACAAGTGGCATAAAGTAAAGAGCATGCATTGGCCATAGGTGTGGTGGATCAATCATTACCTATGATGAGCCTAGGGGAGTATAAAAAGGGGATTTGGAGAGAGAATGGCCGGTTCTTGCTCCATTTTCGTCCAAGAGAAGTGAGAGGGAGAGAGAGTGTGCGAGAGAGAGCTTGAGCGGAGGAGAGGCCGAGAGGGAGGAGGTGGAGCCGAGAGTTGCCGCCGCCGTGTCCCGCCGTCGCTGCCTTGTCCGACCGTCCTACGCCGCCGTGTGTTGCTGTGTGTTCTTCTTTAAGGCAAGTGGGGGTTCATAACTTCTCTTGCATGTTGTTTTGACGGTTGCATGTTAGATTTTAGGTGTGGTTTAGGCGAAGAACCGAGGTAAGGGTTGAATGTGTTCATGTTATGTGGCTGTTTCCGTTCGGTTGGTGGTAGACAGTATCTTATTCGAGCTTGCATGTGTATTTGGAGTGTGATTTTGGCTTCGGTGTCTTGATGAAAGTTGAAGCTAACATCTTGTAGTATGACATACTCGAATTTCATGGAAAACGATGGTGATATGAGGGGTCAAAAGTTCTGTTATACGGAGACTTAGATCTACGAAATTTTCACTGACCTTTTGTTGATTTCTTGGTTGCATGTTGATTTCTGTTGGAGATATCACCTTGTTGTCTTCTTGAAAGTTGTATGAAACACCATAAGCTACAACATACTCGAAAATGAGGCAAAAAGAACAAGTATAACTTGGTGAATCGGCTAGATCTTTGAGACGGATGGTTCTGTTGAAGTGAACCGAGATACCCGAGACTTCATGGGTTAAAATGGTGACCATAATCTGGTTATTTGACCTATATCCCTTCATGAAGATTGTAAAGGACACATTGTTACATAACATACTTAAATTTCAGGAGAAACGAAAGAGATTTGATGGGTCAAACCTAAGTTTTTCGGTGATGTACGTTCTGGACGAAACGGTAGAGGTTCCAGAAGCTTCGTGGAGTTATATAAATTAATCTATAAAGAATTTTGCTTAGAGTTCTTCACGAAAAATGCACGAAAATGTGTTGGCCATCATCCTGTAAAATTTGGGAATTTTCGGAGGTCATATGAGTATTTTAATTAAATTAATTCGAGAACTGTGCAATTTGGCCATGATCCGAATGTTGTGTGTATTTTGTGGAAATTTGGGAAATTATGTAAAATACAAATTAGCCATGGATTTTATGTGAAATTTGATTCTAATTGTTTGTTTAATGATTGGTCGAAGATTATGATTTTTGGAAAATCATAAATATTAAATATAATATTTATTTATGAAAATAAATAAATATAATAATATAATAATAAAATAATTAAAAATAAATAAATAAGAGGTGGATTATTTTATTGACCATGAGTCCTATGGAATTATGATGCATTGCTATATGACATTGATGCATGTATGATCATTAATTATGATGTATTGTTATATGGCACTGATGTATGAATGATTATGAATTATGATGCATTGCTATATGACATTGATGCATGTATGATCATTAATTATGATGTATTGTTATATGGCATTGATGTATGAATGATCATGAATTGTGATGCATGTATGTAAATCATATGCCATGAAATAACAAGATGAAAAGGATGATAAAAAGTGGAAAATGGTATGTGAGTAAGAGGTTGTGGTGGAGGATGTTGTCTGGTGGCCTGGTGGCATAATTCCAGAGATTCCCTGGGAGTTTCAGGATGCCCGGAATGTGGGGGGCCGGAAGTCCGGTTGTATCTCGGATACATGCCCGGAAGTGACTCGCGATGCCAGGATCGGGGTGCGAGATCCCCGGTTAGAAGGGTAAAGACCGGAAGTCCCTGTCGGAGGTTTCTGCCCGAAGGGAGGTTCCTCGTGATGCTAGTTGAGGTGCGAGATGCCCGGAATGTGGGGGGCCGGAAGCCCAGTGGCCATGAGATGGCTGGAATGCTGGGAACCCTGTCGGAGGTTTCTGCCCGAAGGGTGATGATCAAATTGATCATGGAATCCTGTCGGAGGTTTCTGCCCGAAGGATTGATAATGATACCCTGTCGGAGGTTTCTGCCCGAAGGGATGGTGATGATGGTGAATTTGATGATTTGAGAAAAGATAATGTGGGGATCAATTGATAAATAAAAGTGGAAATTGATCTATGATGTGATATGCATGGTGATGCATGGCTAATGATGATATGATGTGATATGCATGGTGATGCATGGCTAATGATGATATGATGTGATATGCATGGTGATGCATGGCTAATGATGATGTGATATGCATGGTGATGCATGGCTAATGATGATGTGATATGCATGGTGATGCATGGCTAATGATGATATGATGTGATATGCATGGTGATGCATGGCTAATGATGATGTGATATGCATGGTGATGCATGGCTAATGATGATATGATGTGATATGCATGGCGATGCATGGCTAATGATGATGTGATATGCATGGTGATGCATGGTTAATGATGATGTGATGATAATGATACATGAGATGTCATGATGATGATATATATATGCTATGATGATGCATGAATACGCTTGACATCAAAAAGGTAAGTAATGCCTGCATTGTATGATGATATGCATGGTGCACTGAGTTGTTATTGGATTTCCCTATCTGCTGAGTGGCTGTACTCACCCCTTTTGGGGATAACATTTCAGATTAGCACTATGCCGCTGCCTGCTGTTTCGCGTGGCGTGTTTTACGGTATTCCGTCTGACGTCGAGGTGGAGATGACTGAGATAGACTGTCCCTCGGTACCCGGATTGACTTTTATCCGAGTACGATGCTTAGTCATGTATGATATCGGCCTGGCTGGGGGCCCTGTCATACAAGAGTTTTTGTCCGTGCACATACGACGGGATGGAGTGATGCGGGGGATGCTGCCGCCGCCACCACCTGACGCACCGGGATGGGTGTGAGATCGCACGCGAGGAGTAGGAGCTAGACCGCTTTTTGGTATAGATAGTTGACGCTCGTGATGGGAGGGTTTTTGTGCTCATATGATGTTAGAGGTCGGAGTTCCTTTTTGAGATTTTAGGTGGGACATGGCAGAGTCTTAACCTTTTCTGTTTCTTTTGTACCGACCCGAGGAAAAACCCCATCTCGCTATATGTATGTATGTAAGCAAAGCGTCAACGTTATTTATAAAATCCTGATGTGTAGTTGGTGTGTATTTGTATCATGGGTTAGAAGGGAGATGGATGACGATGTAAATTTTGCTTCCGCTATGAGTCGCGCATGGGACCGCTTAAAAAAAAAAAAAAAAAAAAATGCCTGTAATCTGGCAAGGCTTAATTTAGCCAAGAGATAGAGATGGTAAAAGATGTAACACCGGCGCTGGTGACGACCTGCGAAGGGTTCGGGGTGTCACAATGACCACTCTAAAATTACATGTAAGCCGCAAAAAGAGCGCCTTAAGATGTCTATTACTAGAACTAAAACATAGTGACAGAGAAAAGACATTTGCGCACATGATTTAAAATCTATCGTTCTTGATGTGGAATAGTGACGATTCATAGCTCAAGTACTTCTTTTCTATTATCCTCGATATCACTGGCTCAATGAAATTATCCATCACTCTCAGCATTCAGTAAACGCTTCTTATGTGAAGTTATTTGTATATTAGTGTTAAAAGAGAAACTTAAACATTATATATAGAGTTTTAAGCCACAAGCCCTCTCATCACAAGCCGGGCTTTACTCGGCCCACACAAACTAACCCCATATTAGACTAATTAAGAATATTTATATCTCATATTGTTATACCAATCCCCTAAAATGGTAAATTACAATATCATTTAATGTAACTCACATCAGAAAAACTCTTACATAATAAAATATTGGAAGAGGTGAGAGAAGCTAGTAACCAAAGATTGTCCATAGCCTTGAGGCCGGCTTGGCAGCGTCTTGGCTCTTTTAACGTCATATTACTCATTTCTGATTCTCGTCACGTTCCTTTTAGCCCAAGAAGCTAATGACCAAAGATTGTCCATAGCCTCGAGGCTGGCTCAGCAATGTCTTGGCTCTTTAACGTAATATCTCTCATTTCTAATTCTCGTCATCTTCCTTTTAGCGCAAGTTTATTTTTCCCATACATTTCAATGCTATTTCAAGGTTGCAAAAGAGAGCCTCATCTTCAGTCTGGTGCACCATGTACAAATGTCTACAAAACACCCAAGCCTAGTAATAGATTAATGCAGTCCTCTCTATTCAAATTTCATTTGCAGAAATGAGATGGAAGAGTCATCTTCTTCCCCTGAGAACGAGTGCTACAAAAAATATGGAAAGGGCTGGAAGTTGTTCGATCTTTCCCAAGTGGCAAATACAGTAAGATAGCTCTCAACAACCAATTCTACGGATCTGACAAATCGGCTGAGAGTCGGTCATGAGTTGTGTTCGGAGAATATGCCCCCTAAACGAGAATCTTCAGGTTCAGCACCATCTTCCCTGAATTAGGTAATAACGGAGGCCATAAATGTAGAAGTTCCTAGTATCATCAGTTTGAAGAATCCTCCTTGTGTTTCCTAAGTGCAAAGTTCCGCTACTGCTGCAAGTCTGCCATCAATCCTTCCTTCTCTGAGTTTATGAAAAGCAGAAAGGCGAAGGATATAGCGGGTGACAAATTGCTGAAGCCAGTCAGAAGAATACGGAGAAAAAAATGAGGTTGCGGTAGGGTCTCCGTTCCCCAATTTTGCTCATCTCAATTGCCTCCTTCAACTTAGAAATTTAAAAATATAGTTCGTTTAATGTTTGGTATCAACTATGTGGCAATTTCATTTATTGATTTTTCTCATACATCTTCTGCTTACAAGGTCTCATTTTGATCGTGGAAAGTGTCATTATGTGAGCAAACTTTATTTCGTCCATCATTCTGTTTCCAGTTATATATTTGCACCTCTGGTCTTTCATTATTTTTAAATGATAGTTTGCTAAATGCTTAACAATTTCTGGAATCTGCCCTTTTTCCTTCCTTTTTTTTTTTTTGTCAAAAGAAAATTATATTCATTACTCAAAATGATACAGAAGTACATAGTTTCCATGATAAAAGTAAATCGAAACAAAGCAAGAATACTGAAAAGCAAAGCTAAATCTAAAAATCAAGGAAGATCAATGGAGCACTAGCAAAGTTAAGCGTGCACTCATTCTACAAGAGCAAATCAGTCGAGCAAATTAGTTGGTGAGCAATCACTCAATCTCATGTCTTTGTCAGTGATGAGCAATGCCAGAAATTCCTTTTCCAATAACTACACATTGTCAATTGGTAGTGCATGCCTAGGTTCAACTGTCTCTACGCCATTGTCGTACAAACAAACACAGATCTAACATTCAGAGAAGCAGAACTTCACGATTCAATGAAATGCCAAAACTCCCGCAATTATCATTGAAACCGGAGGCAAAGAACTTGTACATAAAAAGAGCAAAGGGGCATCAAAATACACCTACTGAGATTGGTGAACCAGTACTAAATGAAATGCAAAATGAAGTGAACATTACGTTAGGCAACATCATCGGATGAGCGGCAATTTGCCAATATAGTTGGAGCTGAGACTTCCTAAGTAAAGATGATCCTCATACTCAAATGCTGAGGTAACAAAGGAAATGACTTTCCCATCAGGATCATCAAGCTTTTTTATTATTTTGCCATCAGCTCCTACATTCACAACACTTGCTTTTCTGTGCGCTCCTTTCACTTTCTTGATCATACTTGGGAATGTTGCTATGAAGTACTTGGCTGCCTTGGAGGCGTGCACAAACTCCCACTCTTCAGATATCAACTGCACCAATTTGCAAAGAGCGGTGATAGAGCATCAGCAAAACGGGTCCGATGGGAGCCGAACTTGTTACAATGGCATGTTGCAATGTAATTTTGCCCAAAATCAGGGGCATTCAATGATTGTGTCTGATTCGGAGCACTAGTCATGCTGGGTTTAGATTTTTAGTTATTAAGTGCGAAAATCTTGTGCATATACCTGCACTACAGCAATCCAGAAAGATCCATCCGGGGCAAGATTGATATTGTCAGGTCCGCCTCGAAGATTGTCGACAAAAATTTCCGTTTTTCCTTCTTGATCTCCCTTCAGCCAATGCTTCAAACATCTATATCTGTGAAACATACACATGCACATAAACAAAAATGGACTGCATCGTGTTCCTTTTTAAACTTGAAAATGCATTAAAATCTATATTTTAAAGAAAAATGCCAATATGCAAGTTCTATAAATTGGGCATTAGTAGGTATACTCACTTCCAAGTTTCACAAACGATGAGAAAATCTTCGTCCCTAGAGAGAGCGACGCCATTTGCAAAGCACAATTTGTCAACAATGATTGAAATTTGTGATGATGAAGGATCGAATTTGAGAAGCTGGCCATGAGGTTTCGCCTCGAGGACATCCAAGAACAAATTTTGGAGGTCAAACTTGGTGCTAGTTACGCTGAAATACAAACTCCCATCCGATGCTTCAATGACATCGTTCGCCAATCTATATGTAGCAATCATAATAAAAACATCAAATAACATGGTTTTGTAATAAATTTGCTCTTTGTGCTTATGTCAGTTTCGATGATTTAGGATAAACTACTCGACTATCTATGCTATTATTAGGTAGACCTGTTGACGAGGCTACAATCTCATGGGCCCAAGGCCTCCACCAGCCTCCAATTCTAATAATAATCTACTTATGATCTATTAAACTTTCTTGATATCTTTAACAAAAATTTTGTAGGAACACGAGAACAAGAAAATGTAATCTCACAGAAGGTTATTAGACAATCATGTGTAGCCTGGTGCCTTTCTCCAATCCACCATTGTCTCCTGTCCACTTCTCTTTGTGAGGAAGAGGTCGAGAAAAATTTCAGAACCACGCAAATAGCTCAAGAAAAGAACAATCGACAGGACTGCAACATTTGTGTTGTTGTATGGACGCTAATGAACAAAGTCCCCATCACCCGTTGCTGTCCATCACAAGAGAGGAAGAAAAAAGAAAGATTCCCCGAAGCGGTAGCCACAAATGGCACATCATATAGCAACGAAGAGCTGCCATCCTTGCAAGTTATCTTGTTTTGACCAAGTCGCATAAAGACTTACGCATGGGTTATTCCTAAGCTGTCAGGTTTTTCATCAACCGCCTTCTCCAGGGTGGAGCTTAATGTACATTATATTGACCAGTGAGAATGTAGGGTCCAGTTATGGAAATTTTCTATGGTGGACTAGTCGTCTTTTGGTTTTAAGAGGCCACGCTAGATTAATTGGAACATGGTCTAATTTGTCGCACATCACATATGATGTGATATGGTAAGCTCATAAGACTGTTCTATGTTGGAAATTTCTAGAAGATGGGTAATTTAACTTGTCTTCTTCTTCTTTGACGTGGGTTGTCATAATTTTGAACTAACTTGCACGTATGAAATTCAGTCTAACTTTCAATTGTACTTTTCTTAGGAGAACTAGAGACATTAATTACTCAAGTGTGCCCATGTTTCTTGTTGAACCGCGAAGTCCCTATGGTTCTCTAGCAGGCCCAATCTCTTAAAGATATGGCTAGTTAGTGACGAAATAAGAGATATGCCCAAAAATTGTTGCGGATACAAAACTATTTCTACTCACTTGAGTAGAATAAGTGTCTTTTTGACTCTAACAAGGTTAAGAGTAGATTTACTCATCTTAGGAAGAAGATTTAGCAAAAAGGGAAATGACGAAATAACCGTCAGTATCTTGCAGTGAAGTATCGACCCTCTCACTGCCATAAATTTCTTCAAGAATACTTGTTTGGAATGAAAGTTATTTTCACTCTCAATTAGCAAAACTTGTTGGGAAAGAAATATGTGGTGTCCACGTCATGATGATAGCATCACCCAAAAAAAAGAAAACATTACAGTTGGAGTTCCTGCGTGCGCACAGCCCCACGCGTGCATAATATTTCATTAAATGTGATGGGCATTTGGTGAAATCAGAATATTTTTTGTGATAAATCCTAATCTAAGTATTCTCGATTGATTGTTGATTGTCAACTATTATATACAGAGATACATTTAATGTGCAAATTTACCCCGTCCTCTAAAATTTAGATTATAATACCAATATTTTTGAAAAAATACTCTCCAAATCTTTCTTAAAAAGAATATGGAATTCCACGTGTTTTTTTTCTTTTTCAATTTGATATACTCTTTTCAATGAAATGATAAGAAAACTACATTTCCAACATAGTCAAAATATACCGACCAAAAAAAAAAAAAAATACATAGTCTAAATAATTTACTTGTCACTGAATATGATTATTTTGCATGTTCTATAATATCTCCTCTTAAATTTGAAAATTAAACAAGCACTGACTTATTGATAATATCATGCTTGCGAATTGTCTTAAGCTCGCCCCAAAAGAACAAATTGGTGCATTTCCAGCAATTAAATGGTGCGTGAGGAACCGGAGAACTTGTATTCAAAGGACTCTAGACACCCCATTAATATAAAAGAAAAAGACAAAACCACTGGTAATCGAAATAACTAAAAAAAAAAATTACCTTATTTGAGATCCATTAACGTGTGATAAGAGGACCTTCGCATGACCATCTTCATCAACCCAGATCAAACCCTGGCCAAATCACATCATCGAGATCTCACCCATAAGCATTTCACAATTCATTTCATAAGCCAAGATTATCATCTCTTTCATCTTATCATGCGCACCTTTTCTGCATCACACACAATGATACCCCCTCTCCTGGTTGCTGTAATCCCGACAAGTGCCTGACTGTTCAACATGGTCCAGTTTTCCCAGGACCCATCTCGGTGCATCCTCTTGATCCAGCCATCTCTTGTCGCAGTGTAGAGCGCGCCATTTTTGTCTACGCATACGTCTTCCGGACCTTTCACTCTACCCTCTCCAAGCTTACGCACACCCTGCATGAACCAAACAGCTTTTAAATAAATGGAACCGAGAAATCGAAGAAATGACAGAAACTTCTGTGTGATGGAGCTTTTCCAAGTACCTGCAAATGGGTGTTTGGGGGAAGAGAAGCAAGGGACGATGGTTCTGGTAATTGGAGCAAGTCGGGAGATATCGGCGAGATGACGATGATTTGGAGCGCTATGGCTAGGAGGCAAGCGAAGACAAAGCCCGAAAATGACGGCCAAAAGCGGCTCAAGAAGTCAAGTAGAGCCATTGTAATAGAGTCTGAAAGAGAGACAAGGATTAGATCTAGAATGGAGATATCGTTTTGAGGATAATTTATGTGACTGTACTTAGTTTAAGAGAATTTATGTTCTTCCTTTCTTTGCTGCAATGTCCTCTAATCTATGAATCCCCTATCTATGGTTGCAACAAGTCAAATCTTGGTTAAGTCGACTAATTTCTTAACCTTTTTTCATATCTTGGGGCCAAGAGAAGAGGTACACCGCACGGCTCTTTAAAGAAATTCAACTTTGATCTCATAATCGCCATTGAAAACTCCCAGCATGACGTCCGTGAAGAGAATGCAAAGGGAATCCAAGTTGGAATCAAAGTCCAACTAAGATTTTCGTTAGACGTATGTGATATCAAATTCCAAATATAATTTAATGGGGATAAGTTCGTTAATGATGAGTGAGCAAATGTCTAAGAAATTTTGGAGCTGATCGCATTAATCTATGGCGGTGGGTGTTGACAAAGCAGGATTTCAACAAGACTAGAAGACAAATCGATATTAGGTTGCCATCAGAATTTTCGGCTGAGATTATAATTTTAAATTGAAAATGCATCACCATTTACTTGGCGGAAACCCACCATCATGTTAGAAACAGTACCTGCGAATTAATACTCCCCATTACTCTTGATTCCCCAAACTCTCCTCGTAAATTAAATGCCTCAAAGACCTATTATCTTTTTGAAACATCCTACTTCGATGAAGATGATAAGATCTCCAACACTCATCTCCCTCTTGTAAATTCGTATTCAGCCTTTGCTAAACCCGCCTCCTCTTCTCCCATCCATTTTACAAGAAAACTCATTCAATACACTTTGAAAAAAGTAAAGGAGTATGTTCAGTCAACTTACTTTGATCAACATCCTATCCCTACCACTTAGCAAGAACACTTTGTCAATTTATAAATCCCCCCAAAATTCATGTTAGTGGCTTACTTGGGGATACACGCACCTACACTTTGGTGCTACTAACCTTGCTTTGACTATTCATGGCTATAAAGGACTCCCTTTAGTGGCCCGAATGACACTACTCGACACTCAGTTTCTAGACGATAAACGTGCTTATATTGAAACGGGCAAAACTACATTGAATGCGGGAACTGTGTTCATAACACTATTTCATAATTTCAACAAGGCTCTTTCATATACATGTTTGCTCATCGCTTTGAAGATCCAGCTATAAATGGCTAGAGCCCTTTAGAATTCAGATTCTATTGTAGCATTACTCTATTACCAAAGGGTGTATAGAGCTTGGAACCATGCTCGGGATCTACGTTTGCCCAGAAGAGAATTCTCTAGTGATCTTTGTTGACAATAATCAAACACCTTCCTGTGTCCATGTTCCCAAACAAACCTCTCGAGCAGAGTTAGTCAAGCTTTTTTAAAAACACACGGGTGACTAACTATTAAAAGCTCACTAGAAAACTTGATCGATCCAAGCAACAGAATCCAAGTTCACCAAGAAGAAGGATGGCATAGTAGTCATGTGATTACTCCCAGGAAAAGACGGAAACTTCCTCCTCATATTTCCTACGATCCTGATAACGTAGCCATACATTCGTGAAGACAAAGGAGAAGGTGAAAGACTTGAAATACGGTCTTTTAATTTGGAAAAGGTGTCCTCTTTTAAGGAATGCTGGGGTGTTTAGGCAAGCCTTCCTAAATAGCTTTCTGCCAAATGCTAGCCTTGCAAGCTAAAAGCTCAATATTGGTAAGGACTAACATTGAACTTTCAACATTTGAGAAATGCTAAAACTAGGGTTCAATAATTTTTTCTTCTAAAACTATCCTCACCAATTATTTAGGACCCGCATGGTAACGTTTCTATTTCTTCCGATTTTTGTTCTTTTGTTCCGAACAAAAAAATAATAGAAATCTGTTTGGACAGAACAAAAGAACATAAATCTTATTTTTTTTTCTATTCCCAGAAATAAAAAGTGGATGGGGAATAGATTTGGAACAGAAACAAAAAACAAAAAAAAACAGTAGTTTATTGTTCCGATAACAATTTCTAGAAATAAGTTTTTTTTTTCTTTTCTATTTCTCTTTTGTTCTTCTTCCTTGTTGTAGCCACCGCCGGCCACCTGCCAACCGTCCACCACCTCCTGTCACCCACAGCCACCGTCGGCAGCTAACTGCTGACAACGGTTGCCGCTGCCTGTAGCCCACCGACCGTCGCTCACAGCCCACCAACCGACAACCACCACCGTTTGCCGGCAACCTGCCGTCGCCAACGGCCACATGACCACCGCTTGCCGCCGCACGATCGCCGCCCATAGCCCATTGGCTGCCGCCCCCTCCCGCAGCTAGTGGGTGGCAATCCTGCAGCAGCCATCGACAGTGACCATAAGCGGTCATGCGGCGGTCATGAGGCAATCGTGCGATGGTCGTGCCGCGGTCATGCCGCGATCGTGCCATGATCGTGCAGCAGTCATGCAGCGATCGTGCAACGATCATGTAGCAGTCATGCGGCAACGAGTGGTGGTTAGCTATTGGCAGTCCATGAGTAAGAAGAAAAAACAAACAAATACAAAAATTTATAAATTTTTACCAAATGCATTTCCGTTCTTTTTCTATTCCAAGAATATAAATTTTATATAATTACCAAATGCCTTATTTTACTTAAAATTGTTCCTGGAGTAAAAATAAAAAAAAACTATTTCTAAAAGAAATAGTTAAAGGAATAGAAACATTGCATGCACGTCTTAGTTTTTCGATTTGCCCCTCCTTGTTATTATATATCTTCTTTGAGCAAGGTTGACCAATGAGGGTCGATGAGGCTGATCTTGCTAGTGAGGGTCATGCAACCCTTGCCTCAGGTCATGCTAGAGGTTGCCCAAGGTCATGTGTCCTTAGGGTCAAGCAACCTCAACCAACAACCACTGGTGCTAAATCTAACTCACTGGCAACTTGAGACATTCACCGGTTTCGGCAAAGGGTTTGAGTTTTTTTAATAAAAAATGTAGCCAAAGTCCCTCGTAAATTTTTTTTTGCCAAACACTATGTCTCCTTTGAAAGAGTTTTTACCAAACACAATTTGTATTTTTCCAAAAGATTTTGGCTTTTAGCATTTGTTGTACACTTAAAACCCCTTTGCAAAATTGAACTAAATCCACCCTTCAAGGATCCTCAACGGGACATTTCTCATGGGACCTTGACTGCCGGCGCAAATTATGTCTAACCTCAATTGAAGAAAATGACAGGCCATATAGAAGAGAGGTAAAAAAAAAAAAAAATCCGCTCATCTAGGCACGATTTCTTCCAAAAGTGGAAAAACAGCCATTCATCTATCAGATCCCTTGGAGAAGACGGTGGTAAGTACCAATTTTTGTTGTCTTGCGGACCGCTCAGCCACGACACCTCTCCTTTTGAAACCTCTCCTCCATCTCGACCTAAACACAAGCCCACTCCTCATAAGGCAAAATTCCCGCTGTTTAAGCCTGTGTC
This sequence comes from Eucalyptus paniculata subsp. matutina, assembly GCA_017140255.1. Lineage (NCBI taxonomy): Eukaryota > Viridiplantae > Streptophyta > Magnoliopsida > Myrtales > Myrtaceae > Eucalyptus > Eucalyptus paniculata. The sequence goes on from CM029437.1 coordinate 58,920,911, forward strand.
TACATTTTATAAATCCATCCTCCAATGGGTTAAGAAAATCCCCAACTATGACCAGCGTCTGGAACGATTCTGTGACCAGGGAAAAAAAAATTCCCCACCTACTTTGCCCAGTGTTTCTAATTTCATTTCCATGATGATTTTTCCTTACGACCGAACACAAGAAGTTATATTCTATGCAACTCCACTCCTGTCGGACCAAAAAAACAAAAAATTAAAAAAAAAATAAACTCCACTCCAACAATTCATCAAACAAAGACACCACAATCGACATTCCATTCCATTTCCTAATAACATTCCATTCCATTCCAAACGCAACGTAAAAGAAAATAAGTTTGTGATGAGGAGTCTCCCCTTTAAAATTTTCCTTGTCTTCTGAAATTGGAGTATATTAATGTGAATTGAGATCATCTGAACCATTAATCTTGTGATCTCACTTTGAGATCCACGTGATCATCGATTTAAGACCGACAAACTATAGTATGATTTAAAGATTATACTAAACAATTTTCATTGGATTCTTTAGATGTGGCGGATTCTCCAACTCCTGTTCAAGACACCATTACAATATGATAAGTATTCCTTGCCCGTTAGCAATCTGTCAACATAATATAGGCAGCGGTCTTCGTGCTTGCGTACGAATATGCTAAGTTAGTAGAGTTCCCAGTTGCCAAAATCACGTTTTGTTGTCGCTTCCAGTGAGCAGGAGTCAGCTACTCTCCAACTATTTGTTGAATTTCCCAGCCCGCGTTCCTACTAAATTATTACCAAATTCTCAATGATTGACCCCCCTCAAGATACGTTACCAAATAGACAGGACCACACGCAGTCCTCCACGAACCCCACCACGCAAGCTATCTACACATTTGAGACAGAGATAAAACCATCCTGGTCACGGACCCCGATGGAATAGAATAGTCTTTTTCCCATATCAAAGAGTCCCGTAGGTCCACGTCCTAGAAAATAGAACCAATCACAGCATGAAATTTGTGCAAAGTGTTTCTTCAGTTATTTAAATTTAATGCAAGACCCACTATAATTTCTTGAAATGTGATTGAACCTGGAATATTTTTGTTTGCGAATGCCAAATGCCTAGTTCCACATGGAAAGAACTCTCTCGATAACGAAATGATGCATTATGCCCACATGATATAAACCCCACGCAAATCTTCCTCCATTTTTATTCTCCTCCACCTTCCCAACATGTTATATTAGAGAAGGACAATTTCGACTCAATATTATCCCACAAGCTGTGGCCATCTCAGGCTCAAAGACCCCATCACCAGCCTCACCACCAACGCCAACGCCAATACCACCACCAACAACAACGATGACGACAAAGGCACCTCCTTTGATTGAAGTGGAGACTGCAAAATGTGTTTCTTGTGGATTCACAGAGGAATGCACCCCTGCGTATATCCTCCGGATTCGAGAACAGTACCGAGGAAGATGGATTTGTGGGCTCTGCATTCAGGCGGTGAAGGATGAGATCTTGAGAGCGGACGGACTCATATCCACGGAAGAGGCATTGAATAGACACATCAGCTTCTGCAAGAAGTTCAAGTCATCCAATCCCATGAAGGAGACAGAGCACCCCATCTTTGCCATGGGGAAACTGATCCGGCGCAGCTTGGATTCTCCAAGGACCCTCCGGTCAAATTCAAGCAGCGATTTGCAAGGGATCGATGCGGTCGGGAGAATCACTACGCCATCGCTTCTTCGGTCAGAGAGCTGCTTCTCTTCTATATCCAGCTGATTGTGGTATAAATATATATATATATATGTATCTACGTGGAGCAGAGACACTCTGCTTCTGATATAGGCATCAAGGTTTTATGCTCTTCCTGTAATTTAAATTACTGGATGATAAACTGAATTTGGCTATGCATATGCTGATTTCTTATGTACATATGACACCCCGATCTGATGTCTTTGGTAGGTATCCTCATGTAGTCATGTTGATGATTTGATCTTTGTACATTCTTCTTGCTTGGAGAATTCGAAATCTAAACCGATGCAGAAATTTTCCATAAAAGGGTTGTTGGGGGGGGGGTGCTGGTGTTTATATCCATGCCAAGAGTTCCCGTCCATGTGCTTTTGGTTTCAATAGAAGGAAACGTTGAGAAAAACCATCACCAATCCACCAAGCAAAGTCGATAAAGTTTCTCTCTGAAAAATTCACTTCACTTTCTGTTAGTTTATTGTAGATTTTTTCTTTTCCCATGGGGCACTGAACAAATTTGAGTTAGACAACCTTGAAGATGAGTTTTAACGATGGAAGGAAGAAGAAAAGAAGACATCTTCCCAGTTCCCACTTCTGTCTCTGGTGAAAAGTTTGGCCTAATATTGCCGTTTTTTTTCTGGAAATTTCTGGTAAGGCCAGTTGTGTTAGACGGATCAGGATCAATTTGGAAGGTAATAAAAGCATGAGGAAAGAGACGTGTGCTGAAAAGTTACAAGAGCGCATGAAACGCATGGTGACGACTGTACTGGCCGAGGATGAAATTGCAAATAGGATTCCTCTGCTGATAGCTATACATGCTTTTATTGCTTTTATTACTAGTGCACGGGGGATTTGCAATAACTTTTTCATGTGGGAATGATGTCTCTCTCAGTCTCACCGTGTCACTCCCCTTGGTCTGGTCTGTTGTGAAAAGAGTGGACATGCTCACTTGCACAGTGAGCTTGATCGGTTCGCTTTAAGTACTACAGTCCATGACGTGTCATTGTGTTGCACGTTGCTCGGCAGCATGAAGCTTCTGGTTATGTCTAGACATAAGTTTTTGCTGGTGTGAACTCTTGTGGAACATGAGACAGAAACATGGAGGAACAGGGGAGGCTATTCGGTCTGGCTCAAAAGACAGGTAGACCTCCTCACTTTTCTAGCGTATCACAGCTAAATTGCGTACTACACCGTAAGACGAGCAATTGACTGATGACATGATCACATGATATTGCATTGTTCTTGGAACCTCCATGAAGAACTGCACGTTTGGCCTCTAATGAGTTGTTATTGTAGGCCTCGTGCGTTCTGGCATATCTAGAAACAGACGTTTGTCAATTTCTCCTTCTCATGTTCAAGTTTTTGGATCAGCTTTCCTTGGATTAAGGTTTCACACAGACCACAGAAGTAATTCCTGTGGTTTATGTGGATGGATTGAAAGTATGTTGTCGCTCGCGTTTCTGTGAAGTTGCCAAGTCTAGGACCAGCAAGATCCTTGTCACATGAAATTGCCAATTAAGTCCATCCTTACGTTCTGTGAATTTCCCCTTTCTTTTTTCCTTTTTCCTTCTTTTTAAAGGCGAAGGTTCGAAAGCAACAGTGTGACTTACTTTTCTGAGGTAGGTGAGGCAATGTGTCGTGTGGTAGATTACTCTACCTTGCTGATTCTTCATCATCCTCGGGTAAATTTTATGGTAGTGCAGACATTAGGTTAGAAATTTGGATTCAGGCATAAAGAAGTTAATGACCCAAATCAAGTCATGACAATAAACTTAACCGCAAGACCCAATTGATTGAATGCCTAATAAGCTCATTGATCATGAAGGTCGCACAATACAATCGACCCATAAGACCCATTGATAGAAAGTCTGATCAGCTTGTCAATCATAACTTTTCAATGGCTAGAGTTTAAGTAGAGTACCTGATCGATCAATTCAAAGGATGGGCAAAAGTTGAAGACCGAACTAAAAGGATCCATTGACTAAGGATAATCGTAGCTACGAAATCAGTGATCATTATGAATTATCTCTGGAGTAGTGAACAAGTGAAGGCAGCTAGAGATTTTTGCAAAGGAAGATCAGAATGCATAATGAAATGACCCATTTAAAGATACAACAATAGCTGAATCACATAACATCAATCATAACATTCACGGCATCAAAAAAAAAATCACAAAGAGCACATCATTTTTTGAGTGCGAAATTCAAGATGGATCGATCTATTGGATTTTGTCTAAGATTGAATACAAAGTTCGGATAGGTTATTTCAGTACTTACCTTTGATTATAAAAGCTTTCCAATCATAGTTTGTAAGTTTTCTTCCTTCTTTATGCATTTCAATCATGTTCATTAAGAAATTTATGTTTAATTTGAGTCATTGAGTAAGCATATGGCATTTCAAAATGTAAGCCATCTGATTACATCCAATAAAATTTTGGGCAATTTTCTTATTTATTTCCAATATACGAGGGTGCATTATTTCAGTAGTTCGAATTTCACAAAGTCCTTTTTAGGTTTCAACCCATATTGAAATCCAATTACTTTTGATTTGAACTCCAATTTGACAGTTTAATTGGCCATCAATCCTCCTTGATTGGACTTTAATCGGTATTTTGCAACCATTGTATTTATCAAAAAAATTAAGAATTTATCAAAAAAAAAAAAGTATTCAAAGACCTTAAAAATGAACAAAATTGAAATAAATTTGTCAATTGATTTTTCGTATAACTTAATTAAGAACTATAGTCAGAAAATTTCCTTTGAAGACGTTAAAAATGAAGAGAGAACCGATGAAATTCTCATATCACTAAAAAAAAAAAAATGAATGCAAAAAAATCTATCATTATCTTTTCCAAAGTTTATATTTTGCACCTTCCTATGAGCCCATTTACGCACCGCAAGTAACTCTCAACAAAATTCTTCTTTTTTGGGGGAAAAAGTGATTAAGATCAAATTATTCTGCTTGTACATAATGAAAAACTATTTTGTGACAGTTGTAACTTAAAATCATATGATACCTACTACCATTTTTTGTAAATCTCGATGAAGTCCATCTTTTTATCCAATCAAAAATTAACAATTCATGTCGAAACTAAGAGCTCGCAAGGAATTACATCCTCAAGTGATGACGGTGTGCATGGTAATGTTTCTATTCCGGGAAACTATTTCTTTTCAGAAATAGGTTTTTTCTATTTTTACTCCAGGAACAATTTATGAGTAAAATAAGGTGTTTAATAATTATACAAAATTTTTATTCTTGGAATAGAAAAAGAATAGAAGTGTGTTTGGTAAAAATTTATAAATTTTTGTATTTATTTGTTTTTTCTTCCTACTCATGGACCGCTGACTACCAACTGTCGTCGCATGACCACGACACAACCACCGCACGATTGTCGCACGACCGCCACATGATTGCCGCACGATTGCTGACCATTGACTGCCACTGCACGACCGCCATACAATCGTCGCACGACCGTCACACGACTATTGCACGATCGTCACACGACTAACGCACGATCGTCGCAAGATTGCCGCATGATCACCGACCGTCGCCACGGGAGGGGGCAATGGCTAGTGAGTTGTGGGCGGCAGTCCTACGGCAGCAGTCAGCAGCGACGGTCAACGATCATGCAGCGATCGTGCGACGATTGTACGGTGGTCGTGCGGCGGTAAGCTGCCAGCTGATAGTGGCGGTCATCAGCCAGTGGGCCGTGGGTAACGGCCAGTGGGCTACAAGCGGCGGCAACCATCACCGGCAGTCGCCAGCAATCAGCTGCCGACAGTGGTCGCGAGCAGCAAGAGGTGGCCGACGTAGACCTCCATCATACCGAAGAGTGATGGATGATATATTACTTATACTACTTTTGGGAGAAGTACACTATAAGTGCGATAAATTGTGTACGACGCTCACTTTGGTGCGAAAAGTTTCCGTCAGATCACTTAAATGCCAAATCGGAGGAAAAACAATTACTTTGGTACCACCGGTGAAAGATTCCGGCCAAAATGATTACGTGACTTTTAAAAAAAAAAAATTGACAAGCCTTTAAATGACGTCGTTTTTGGTCCTTCTTAAGAAAATGACATCGTTTTGCCATCCTACATGGATGGTCTCATAAAAACGATGCCGTTTAACTCATCTGGGGATTTTTATTTTTTTTTTGGATTGAAATTAGGGTTTTTCCGCTGTCACTCAGCCTCCGCCCTTGCTAGGCCGCCATTGCTCGGCGCTGTTTAGACACCCTTGATGGCACATGAGGGAGAACCAACCCCTGTCGTCGGAGCCTAGATACTGGAAGACGCAAGCCAGGCACTCGTCAGGGAGATCGAAGATGGAGAGGGAGACATCAATGGCGGTGCACTTGTCGGCAGCCTCCCCGAGCACCGGCTAGATCACGGCCTTCGACTTGGCCGCCGAGTGGCCATCGTCAGGGTTGGGGTCGTGGTCAAGGTCGGAGCCGCAGCTGCCAAGTGGCCATCGTCGGGGTCGAGGTTAGAGCCGCAACCGCCGAGTGACCATCATTGAGGTCAGGGTCAGGGTCAGAGCCGTGGCCACCGAGTGGCCATTGTCGGGGTCGAGGTCAGAGCTACGGCTGCCAAGTGGCCATTGTCGGAGTTGGGGTCGGGGTCGGGGTCGAAGCCGCGGCAGTCAAGTGGCCATCGTTGGGGTCGAGGTTAGAGCCGCGGCCATCGAGTGACCATCATCGGGGTTAGGGTCGGGGTCGGGGTCAGAGCCGTGGCCGCCAACTGGCCATCGTTGGGGTCGGGGTCGGGGTCGGGGTCGGAGCCGCAACCGCCAAGCATGGGGGCTGTCGAGGACGGCGATCGGCTAGAGATTTAGGGTTTTGAATTGGGAGAGACACTAAACGGCGTCATTTTGGTGTTAGGATGCTGACTATACTCTCCGGCGAGCCACATTAGCTTAAAAAATTAATAAAAAAGTGCCACGTCAGATTTCTGGCCAACCGTATCGGAGTTGGCACCAAAGTGAGTGTTTTTCAAACTTTTTAGCACTTAAGTGATCCGACATAAACTTTTGGCACCAAAGTGACTGCCGTACACAACTTATGGCATTGATAGTGTACTTATCCCTACTACTTTTATATGAGAAAATAGACTTCTATCGTACCTAAGAGTGAAGAGCGATGCGATGATAAATGCACCAATTCACATCACACACTAATGTATATATGCATTTATAGCAAACGGAAGCCACATACGAAGCTAACCAATTCTGTTTTGGGCATTACTTGTCATTCAGCGGTTTCTCCCTCCAATCTCCGACGTTAAAATCAAGCTTCTCCATCTTTCTTGTTCTTGCAATCTGATCACTTCATCTTCTCTCATTCTCATTCGACAATCATGAAGTTTTTCGAATGCTTGGCTGCAACTTTGTCCATCTCCTTGGTAAGTTCCCTACTCCCTACGACTAATCTAAATATGCTTTGTCCACCAATGTAATATTTACAACCTATGTCTCTCTATGGGAAAGGTGCCCAGGAGCAAAACCGCTCTTGTGTTCCTCTTTCTGTGTTTGCACACAGTTAGCACACTTGATCCATCACCGAGGCTTCCATCTACTAGTAAACCTATCTATGGTGGACCAGATTTTCCCCCTCCATCTACTAGTAAACCCGTTTTTCATTCACAAGTTTTTCCCGGTGGGGGTGATGGTAACAACTAAATAGGCTTAAAGTTTTGGTGCTAGTGATTGTCTTACAAACTAATTATTTGGTCTAAAAACCTCTATGCAGGGACGCAAGTGCTTTACGGCAGCTTTATGAGAACTTTGCTGCCAACGTGGGCAATCATTCCCATCATACTAACAATCGTCGTAGGCATTCTCATAACTATATACTTCTATCTCAAGAACCCCATTCCCATAAAATGTAGTATTGGTAATGTGGAAATGATCGCGGGAAACCTGCTTGTATCTACTTGAAGCGGATATTCTAGAAGAGTAAGAACATTTGATGTCTCTCTTTTTGTGATGTTTTTGTATTACGGACCAATCCCGCCCTACCAAATCATTAAATAACACATCACGTGGGTATTAAAATTTATAAATTTTTGTATTTATTTGTTTTCTCTTCTTACTCACAGACCGCCGACTGTCGCCGCACAACCGCCGCATGATCATTGCACGACCGTCGCACGACTGCTACATGATCGCCAACTGTCGACCACACCGCACGGCCACCATACGATCCTCGCACGCCCGCCGCATGACCGCCGCATGATTGCGAACCGTTGCCATCGACCGCCTCCGTAAGAGGGGGCAATGCCTGGTGAGTTGTGGGCGGCAGTCCTCCGGAGTCGTTTTGGTGTTAGGATGCTAACTGAAGATAGACTTCTATCATACCCAAGAGTGAAGAGTGATGCGATGATAAATGCACCAATTCACATCACACACTAATGTATATATGCATTTATAGCAAACGGAAGCCACATGCGAAGCCAACCAATTATGTTTTGGGCATTACTTGTCATTCAGCGATTTCTCCCTCTAGTCTCCGACGTTAAAATCAAGCTTCTCCATCTCTCTTGCTCTTGCAATCTGATCACTTCATCTTCTCTCATTCTCATTCGACAGCCAGGAAGTTTTTCGCATGCTTGGCCGCAACTTTGTCCATCTCGTTGGTAAGTTCCCTGCTCCCTACGACTAATCTGAATATGCTTCATCCACCAATGTCATATTTACAACCTATGTCTCTCTGTGTGAAAGTTGCCCAGGAGCAAAACCGCTCTCGTGTTCCTCTTTCTGTGTTTGCACACAGTCGGCGCACTTGATCCATCACTGAGGCTTCCATCTACTAGTAAACCCGTCTATGGTGGACCAGATTTTCCCCCTCCATCTACTAGTAAACTCGTTTTTCGTTCACAAGTTTTTCCTGGTGGCGGTGATGGTAACAACTAAAAAAGCTTAAAGTTTTGGTGCTAGTGATTGTCTTACAAACTAATTATTTGGTTTAAAAACCTCTATCCAGGGATGCAAGTGCTTTACGGTAGCTTTATGGGAACTTTGCTGCCGACGTGGGCGATCATTCCCATCATACTGATAATTGTCATGGCCATTCTCATAGTTATATACTTCTATCTCAAGAAACCCGTTCCCATAAAATGCACTATTGGTAATGTTGAAATGGTCGCTAGGAAACCTGTCTGCATCTACTTGAAGCGGATATTCTAGAAGAGTAAGAACATTTGGTGTCTCTCTTTTTGTGATGTTTTTGTATTAAGGACCGATCCCGCCCTACCAAATCATTAAATAACACATCACGTGGGTATTAAAATTTATAAATTTTTGTATTTATTTGTTTTTTCTTCTTACTCACGGACCGCCGACCATCACCGCACGACCACCGCACGATCGCCGACCGTCGACCGCTGCCGCACGATCCTCGCACACCCGCCGCACTACCGTCTCACGATCGTCGCACAACCGTCGCACGATCGTCGCACGGCCACCACACGACATCAGCATTTGGAGGCCAAGGGCAAGGGAACAAGAAGAAAAGGGGACTAGAGGTCGCGAGAGGGAGGCAGAGGGGCGTCAGCGTCGGAGTCAAGGGCGACGGAGTGGACCGGCAGAGGCGGAGGTGGAGGGCCGTCGGCGTCACGTTTCGCTGGAAGAGAGGCACGACTTCGCGAAGGGGGAGAGAGAGAGCAGAGCAGACGTCGCGAGAAGGAGGCGGAGGAGTGTCAGCAGCGTCGGCGTCAGGGTGGGGGCGATGGAAGCAACCGGCGGAGGCAGAGGGGCTCAACCTTTCTTCTCCAGCAACCTCGCCTCCGAGCCTTCCGATGTGTGGGGGTCTCGCTCGGCGGGCGACGCGCGCCAACGTTGAGGGGAGCAGGGCATTACTTGTCGTCGTTTTAAAAGCTTCTCCATTATTTTTCTGTTCTTTGAAATCTTCTCATTCTCTCTCATTCAGCCCAAGAGCCCAGGGAAAGGTTCATTCTCACCTGGAAAGGTGCTCTCATTCGGCTTCTCCATTATTTTTCTTTGTTCTTTGACATTCTCTGTGCCCATTTCTCTCACCCAGGGAAAGGTCTCATTGGGAAAGGTGCCCATTTCTCTCACCCAGTTCGACAGCCCAGGAGCCCAAGGAAAGGTGCCCATGACTTGTTCCTCTTTTTGAAATACAGTGGGCGGGCTTTTCCATTATTTTGCTTCTCCATTATTTTTCTTTGAAATTCTCATTCTCTCTCATTCGTCGACAGCCCAAGAGCCCAGGGAAAGGTGCCCATGAAGTTTCTCGTCCTCTTTCTGTGCCCTCCATTATTTTTCTTTGTTCTTTGAAATTCTCATTCTCTCTCATTCGTCGACAACCCAAGGTGCCCAGGAGCCCAAGGAAAGGTGCCCATGAAGTTTCTCATCCTCTTTCTATGCCCTCCATTATTTTTCTTTGTTCTTTGAAATTCTCATTCTCTCTCATTCGTCGACAACCTAGGAGCCCAGGGAAAGGTGCCCATTTCTCATTCTCACCCAGGGAACGATGCCCATGAAGTTTCTTGTGTGCCTCCTTCTGTGTGCAAACACAGTGAGCGCACTGGCACCCCCCGAAGAGACGCATTACGGTAGTAGACCGAGGCTTCCATCACCGCTTCCTACTAACAACCCACCCGTCTATGGTGAAAAAATTCTCCATGAAGAGAAGCGTTACGGTAGCAGCATTATGGGAAGTTTGATGCCAGCGTGGGCAATCATTCCCGTGGTAGTGATCGTCATCACGAGTATTCTCATAGCTTTGTATTTTTATCTTAGGAACCCGATTCCCATTAAATGCACCATTGGTAGTCTGGAAATGATCGTGGGAACGGATATTCTTAAGGACGAAAAGTAAATTTCATGAATTTTCGTGATGTTTATGTATAAGGACATTATTAAGGGTGATGCTTAATGTATTAAGGACGTGATATTTATGTATTATGGTAGGGCCCCCTACCAAATCATACTAAATTTTATTGGAGATATGAGATATGGTTAAATTTTTATTAGCTCTTGGAGATATGAGATATTGTCCCTCCAATCTATGAATCCCCTATGCTATTTGTTGAGCAATAGCACGTCAATTTACACACATCAAACTACTGGTCAGCCAATTTGAAAACAAAGAAAGGTGGAGGCCTAGGCTTTCTAGTCAAACAAGCGCAACATCCTGGGCTAGAAGGCCCGTTGACTCAACCTCACTCAACCTCACGCCTTGCGTTTGGCCCATGAGCCCAGAGAAAACAACCCGTCAGCCCAAACAACCTTAGCTACCTCAGCTCTGCAATCAAAAGCCATGCGCAACATCCTGGGCCTTGGGCCACTGACCAATTCAGCGGCCCCGTTCCATCATTGACTCAACCTCGACCCATGAGCCCAGGGCTTTTGACTTATGGCTGTACGCAAGTACAGCATCCTGGGCGGCCCGTCACCGTCAGCCCAGGGCTTGACTTATGACTGTCGGACTCAACCTCGCGACTCAACCTCACACCTTTGAGCCCAGAGAAAGGCTTGACGGGTCCAATTGGACCCGTCAACTCAACTCAACAACCTCTCTTTGCAATCAGGCGCAGCATCCTGGGCCCTGGGCCAGACTAGCGACGGCAGTTTAGTGCCCATTCCATCAATCATTAGCCCATGAGCCCAGAGCCCAGAGAAAAGAGCAGAGCAGCCAATACTCGTCAGCCCATTAGCCTAGGGAGGCGACCTCAGCGACCTCAGCCGAAGACTCTTTTGCCATGCGCAACGCGCAGCATCCTAGCCCCGAACTTTCGATGTCAAGAATGTACTTCGACACAAAAGGTTCTCGCCTCATCGGACACTATTAATAGGATTTTCGTTTTGCTTACCTTGAGTGAATCAATGAAGAGTCGATCTCTAGAAACTTCTGCCTTTCAACACCAGCGGATCTACTCTTCGATTCCGCCTCGGAGAAACAGAACAAGGAAAAGATCATAAGCTGCTGCCAACGTCGCCGCCTATCAGCTTCAGATCTATACCCTCGCAACTTTCAAGGAAGGAAGCCTAACCGACTTACCACTAAAGCTGAAGCCCGAACAATCACTGATCACTACAAGAAAAGGGTAGACAAAGAACTAGGCCGAAGCAGACGACAACAACCCCATTCAAAGATCCCGACGAAATGGGTCTCACCTAGCCCGCAGGAGCTGAAGTGGAATATCGACGCCTCCCGGTGCAGATCGTCGCTTGCGGGAGCAGTGGCCGAAGTATGTAGAAACGCTACTGGCGTTCACGTTGATGGCTTCGCAAAAAAATTTCAAGCCTCGACGATTGTAGTGACCGAATCCCTAGCTCTGAGAGAGGTTTTGCTGTGGGTAAGGGAAAGTAGATCTGCTCGATCGGGACTCCAACTGTAAGTCTTTAAGAGAAGTGATCCGAAAGCATGCATATCATCCGACAACTTATCTTTGGTGGAGTGCTTATTGGGCCGGGCTAAGCCACCTTGGCCGGCGCAATCAATAGTAGATGATTGTAAAAGAATTATCGTTGCACGACCGTCACACGACTACCGCACGACCGTCACACGACTAACGCACGATCGTCGCAAGATTGCTGCATGATCACCGACCGTCGCCATGGGAGGTGGCAGTGGCTAGTGAGTTGTGGGCGGCAGTCCTAAGGCAGCGGTCAGCAGCGACGATCAACGATCATGCAACGATCGTGCAACGATCGTGCGGTGGTCATGCGGGGGTAAGTTGCCAGCTGATAGTGGCGGTCGTCAGCCAGTGGGTTGTGGGTAGCGGCCAGTGGGCTACAAGCGGCGGCAACCGTCACTGGCAGTCGCCAGCAATCGGCTGCCAACAGTGGCCGCGAGCAGCAGGAGGTGGTCGACATAGACCTCCATCATACCAAAGAGTGATGGATGATATATTATTCATACTACTTTTGGGAGAAGTACACTATCAATGCCATAAGTTGTGTACGACGCTCACTTTGGTGCGAAATGTTTCCGTCGAATCACTTAGGGCGTGCATGGAAACGCTCCAAAGAAACGTTTCTGGAACATATCTGTACGGATTTTGTTCCCGGGAACAAAAAAAAAAAACAGAAACGCGTTTGGTTGCGTTTCTGTTCTTTTTTTTGTTTTTTTGTTCTCGGAACAAAATTGGAGCAAAAAAAGGAAACACAAAAAAGTTGTTCCTGGAGAAAAGAAACACTTCTTCGAAGCCAAAAAAGAACAAAAATTTCTTCTCTCTCTTTTCTTTTCTTCTTCTTTTCTTCTTCTTTTTTTCTTCTTTTTTCTTTGGCCTGTCGCCGGCCTCGACCATGGCCGGCGACCGACCGTCGAGGGCCGGCGACGCCGTCGAGGGTCGGCAACCTCACCGGAGCGTCGCCGGCCCCCGGCGAGGCTGAGCCTTGCCCGTCTAGGCGAGCCCGAGCTCGCCCAGCCAAGGCGAGGCTGCCGCCCCGTCGACCAATCGCCAAAGGCCGGTGACCGGCCGAAAAAAGAAAAAATAAAAAAGAAAGGAAAAATGAAAAATAAAATAAAAATGTTTAAAAAATTAAAAGAATAAAATTTACCAAACGTGTTTCTATTCATTTTTTATTCCCGGAACAAACGTTACCAAACGCGTTCTTTTGTTCAAAAATTGTTCCCCGGAACAAAAACACTTTTTTTTGTTTCTATTCCCTGGAACAAAAAAAGAACAGAAACGTTACCATTCGCACCCTTAAATGCCAAATCGGAGGAAAAACAATTACTTTGATGCCGCCGGCGAAAGATTCTGGCCAAAATGATTACGTGACTTTAAAAAAAAAAAAATTGACAAGGCCTTTAAATGACGTCATTTTTGGTCCTCCTTAAGAAAACGACGTCATTTTGCCATCCTACATGGATGGCCTCATAAAAACGACGTCGTTTAACTCATTTGGGGATTTTTTTTTATTTGGGGATTGAAATTAGGGTTTTTCTGTCGTCACTCAGCCTCCACCGTCGCTAGGCCGCCATTGCTTAGCGCTGTTTGGACACCCTCAATGGCACACGAGGGAGCACCAGCCCCGGTCGTCGGAGCCTAGGTACTGGAAGACGCAGGCCAGGCACTCGTTGAGGAGATCGGAGATGGAGAGGGAGACATCAATGGCAGTGCACTCGTCAGTAGCCTCCCCGAGCACCGACTAGATCACAGCCTTTGACTTGGCCGTCGAGTGGTCGTCGTTGGGGTTGGGGTCAGGGTCGAGGTCGAAGCCGCGGCTGCCAAGTGGCCATCGTCGGGGTCGGGGTTGGAGCCGCAACCGCCGAGTGACCATCATCGAGGTTAGGGTCGGGGTTAGAGCCGCGGCCACCGAGTGGCCATCGTCGGGGCGAGGTCAGAGCTGCGGCCGCCAAGTGGCCGTTGTCGGAGTTGGGGTCGGGGTCGGGGTTGAAGCCGCAGCAGTCAAGTGGCCATCGTCGTGGTCAAGGTTGGAGCCGCGGCCGTCGAGTGACCATCATCGGGGTCGGGGTCGGGGTCGGGGTCGGGGTCGGAGTCGGGGTCGGAGCCGCGGCCGCCGAGCGTGGGGGCTGTCGAGGACGGCGATCGGCTAGAGATTTAGGATTTTGAATTGGGAGAGACACTAAACGGCATCGTTTTGGTGTTAGGATGCTGACTGTACTCTCCGGCGAGCCACATTAGCTTAAAAAATTAATAAAAAAGTGTCACGTCAGATTTCTAGCCAACCATATCAGAGTTGGCACTAAAGTGAGCGTTTTTCAAACTTTTTTGCACTTAAGTGATCTGACATAAACTTTTGGCACCAAAGTGACTGCCGTACACAACTTATGACATTGATAGTGCACTTATCCATACTACTTTTATATAAGAACATAGACTTCTATCGTACCTAAAAGTGAAGAGTGATGCGATGATAAATGCACTAATTTGAGATAGCTAGTATAAGCACTTAGAGGGGGTGAATAGGTGTAAAAATAGTTTCTCGTGATAAGTGAGCAATACTAAACAGATAATAGAAAGGAAGTTCGCCTTTTATTAACACAACGAATTATGATCAAAGTAAAAGAGAGTAGGGAAGAGAAAATGAACACAGAAATTATAGTGGTTCAGCTTATTCCAAGCCTACATCCACTCTTCCGCACTAACAGTCCACCGGCTGGATTTCACTATGAACAAAAGAGTTGTTACAGCAAAGATCTCCCTTGATTCCACAGTGTAGATACTCTACCACACTTCCTCAAGGTTTCTCAAAGATATAGACTCTCTTTTGCGTACAAGATTTCGCTCAACAAATGAATTGACTAAGAACAAAGAGCTTCAGACTTTGGAATTCTTTTATCGCGCACCCACTCGAACAACTGGAACGTCTTCCTTATATACTCCTTTATGTCATCATACCCGTTGGCACTTACCAAATGAATTCTTCCAATCTTCCCGTTGGACAGAATCAATTAAGAAGATCATTTGAGCTATTTAAGGAACATGACGATAGCCCATCAATCATGCTCGCCCATACAATCAGGATCTCGGTTTCCATAAGTAGAACCTTCCAAGTATACTTTGTCAATAATCGGATCCTCAATCAATCTTGATTCGAACAAAGGATTCCGTTATGTCATATCCAACCAAGAGATCTTCTCCTATTGATAAGGTCAAATCTTTAACGAACCATCAAGTCCTGGATAGGCCTTCTTTGACGGACTAGAAACTGTCAATGAGAATAAACTTTGAGTCTTGAGTCTGGCAATCCGGAGGTCTTCAAAATTTAAATAGTAGAGTCTGCAAATCTTCAGACTAGATTGATGGAAACGTTTTGTCAGCTTCAAAACACTCAAGGAAGATTTCTCCAACATAATTAACATCACACACTAATGTATATATGCATTTATAGCAAACGGAAGCCACATATGAAGCTAACCAATTCTGTTTTGGGCATTACTTGTCATTCAGCGGTTTCTCCCTCCAGTCTTCGACGTTAAAATCAAGCTTCTCCATCTTTTTTGTTCTTGCAATCTGATCACTTCATCTTCTCTCATTCTCATTCGACAATCATGAAGTTTTTGGAATGCTTGGCTGCAACTTTGTCCATCTCCTTGGTAAGTTCCCTACTCCCTACGACTAATCTAAATATGCTTCGTCCACCAATGTAATATTTACAACCTATGTCTCTCTATGGGAAAGGTGTCCAGGAGCAAAACCGCTCTCGTGTTCCTCTTTCTGTGTTTGTACGCAGTCGGCACACTTGATCCATCACCGAGGCTTCCATCTACTAGTAAACCAGTCTATGGTGGACCAGATTTTCCCCCTCCATCTACTAGTAAACCCGTTTTTCGTTCACAAGTTTTTCCCAGTGGCAGTGACAGAAAGAACTAAATAGGCTTAAAGTTTTGGTACTAGTGATTGTCTTACAAACTAATTATTTTGTCTAAAAACCTCTATGCAGAGACGCAAGTGCTTTACGGCAACTTTATGGGAAATTTGCTGCTAACGTGGGCGATCATTCCCATCATACTAACAATCGTCGTGGGCATTCTCATAACTATATACTTCTATCTCAAGAACTCCATTCCCATAAAATGCAGTATTGGTAATGTGGAAATGGTCGCGGGAAACCTGCTTGTATCTACTTGAAGCGGATATTCTAGAAGAGTAAGAACATTTGATGTCTCTCTTTTTGTGATGTTTTTGTATTAAGGACAGATCCCGCCCTACCAAATCATTAAATAAAACATCACGTGGGTATTAAAATTTATAAATTTTTGTATTTATTCATTTTTTCTTCTTACTCACGGACCGCCAACCATCGCCGCACGATTGTAGCATGGCCGCCGCACGATCGTCGACCATCGACCGCTGCCACCGCACGACCGCCTCACGATCGTCGCACAACCGCCGCTTGATCATGGACCGTCGCCGCCAACCGCCACTAGGGGTGAGCAGCGGTCTTGGGTCGACCCTGTACCAGCCCTAGACCGGCCCAACCCTGTCGGTCTTGGTCCAGTTCCCAAGGGGACTGGGTTGGTCCTTGGTCCTGAAATTCCAAGACCAACACTGTACATGTTGGTCCTCGGTCCTGAGAGTTTTGGGTCGGTCCAACCCGGACCAACCCTGTATATTATATTATATTATATTATTTATAATTCTTTTATATATTCAAACCTAAGTAAAATGTCTATTCAAAAAAAAAACCCAAGTAAAATGATGTTAAAGTTATTGACTCCTCAGGCTCACAATCACAGACAGACAGCATCCAATTCCAAAAAACGTGAAGTTTACGCAGTAAAGGTCTTCACGGCATCCTCCATAGTCCAGAGTATGTTCTTCAATCTTCTCCGTGAGGACCAAGGAGTCCTCACAGTCACGAACTCGCGACGTCTAAAACGGCGCGAAGTTTATGTCGTAAATCTCCTCACAGCTTCCTTCCCCAAAGTATGTTCTCTTCAATTCTATCTTCCTTGTTCTTCAATTTGCCAAAATCAAAAGTAGCAACATCCCACTCGCCTCTGGTTGCTCACACCGCTCACCTCTGACCGTGCGTGCCACTCACGCCGCTCGCCGCTCGCCGCTCACCACTCGCCCTTTGCTATCGTTGCTGGCCTTGCTCAACGCTCGCCACTCATCACTCACCGCTAGCCTCGCTCAACACTCGCCGCTTGCCGCTGGCCTCGCTCAACGCTTGCCGCTCACCAATTGACGCTTGCCCCACTCGACACTTGACACTTGCCGCTCGCCGCTCACGCCGGTCGCCTCGCTTATCACAGAGAAAATCAGAAGGAAAAAAAAAAAAAAGAAGAAGAAGCCTTAACTAGAAACCTTAACGCTCGACTCACCCTTGCTTTCCGAACACAACTTGGCTAGTGAGTTCTACTTTGTGCTTCATTTGAGATCTTCAATGCTCTTGATTTGTGTTGAATTTTTATTTTTCCACGTTTGCTTCGCATACGTGATCAGTTTGGCTAGGTATTAGTCCCCGTGACCTCCCCTTTTGGACCCTCGATTGACGGGGGCGATTGCATCCGATGTGTTCTTTCTGGGCTTTTCTTTCCTTTTTTGGAGATGGGCTTTGATTGGAGAACCGAATCGTGCTCATCATCCATCATGATTTTAACTGAAGTAGCAATCAAACCATATTGATGTCATGTTTTTAAAATCTAGATCGTTGCATGTTGGAACAACAAGCTCGATAAAGACACGAGCTTGTAATTTATGAGCTAAAATTAGGTAAAAAATGCCAAATTTTTGTTGGGAAAAGAAAGGAAATTTTGGTGAATATGTATTAGTATTTATAGTTTAGTTGCACAATGCCGCATTGTCGATGGATGTGTAATTTGAATTTGTAAGTTTGCTTTTTTAGGGAGTATAAAAATAAGACGAAAAAAATTATCGATCGGTCCCGAGTTGACCCTGGAACCGGACTGAACCCGTTGGGTCGGTCCAATCCTTGGTCCCAGGCTCAATAGGGTCGGTCCTCGGTCCTAAAAATTGAGGACCAACACTGCACGGGTTGGTCCTAGGGTCAGGGGGTGGCCCGGACCAACCCGGACCATGCTCACCCCTAACCGCCACAGTGAGAGCGGGCAATGGCTAGTGAGTTGGGGGCGGCAGTCCTCCGACAGCGGTTAGCAGCGACGGTCAACGATCATGCGGCTATCGTGCTACGATCGTGCGGTGGTCGTGTGGCGGCAAGCTGCCAACGGACGGTGGTAGTCGTCGGCCGATGGGCTGTGGGCGGCGGCCGGTAGGCTACGAGCGGCAGCAACCGTTGCCTGCGGTCACCGGCAATCGGCTGCTGATGGTGGCCGCGGCAGCAGGAGGTGGCCAACATGGACTTCCATCGTACCGAAGAGTGATGGATGATATATTATTTATACTACTTGTATATGAAAACGTAGGCTTCTATCGTACCTAAGAGTGAAGAGTGATGTGATGATAAATGCGCCAATTCTCATCACACACTAATGTATATATGCATTTATAGCAAATGGAAGCCACATGCGAAGCCCGCCAATTCTGTTTTGGGCATTACTTGTCATTCATCGATTTCTCCCGTCCAGTCTCCGACATTAAAATCAAGCATCTCCATCTCTCTTGCCCTTGCAATTTGATCACTTCATCTTCTCTCGTTCTCATTCGACAGCCAGGAAGTTTTTCACATGCTTGGCCACAGCTTTGTCCATCTCCTTGGTAAGTTCCCTACTCCCTACGACTAATCTGAATATGCTTCGTCCACGAATGTCATATTTACAACCTATGTCTCTCTGTGGGAAAGGTGCCCAGGAGCAAAACCGCTCTTGTGTTCCTCTTTCTGTGTTTGCACGCAGTTGGTGCACTTGATCCATCACCGAGGCTTTCATCTACTAGTAAACCAGTCTATGGTGGACCAGATTTTCCCCCTCCATCTACTAGTAAACCCGTTTTTCATTCACAAGTTTTTCCCGGTGGCGGTGACGGTAACAACTAAATAGGCTTAAAGTTTTGGTACTAGTGATTGCCTTACAAACTAATTATTTGGTCTAAAAACCTCTATGCAGGGACGCAAGTGCTTTACGACAGCTTTATGGGAAATTTGTTGCCGACGTGGGCGATCATTCCCATCATACTGACAATTGTCATAGGCAATCTCATAGCTATATACTTCTATCTCAAGAACCCCATTCCCATAAAATGCAGTATTGGTAATGTGGAAATGGTCGCGGGAAACCTGCCTGCATCTACTTGAAGCGGATATTCTAGAAGAGTAAGAACATTTTATGTCTCTCTTTTTGTCATGTTTTTGTATTAAGGACCGATCCCGCCCTATCAAATCATTAAATAACACATCACGTGGGTATTAAAATTTATAAATTTTTGTATTTATTTGTTTTTTCTTCTTACTCATGGACCGCCGACGGTCGCCACACAACCGCCGCATGATCGTCGCCCGGTCGCCGCACGACCGCCGCACGATCCTCGCACGCCCGCCGCATGACCGTCGCACAATCGTCGCACGACCGCCGCATGATCGTGGACCGTCACCGCCGACCGCCACCGCGAGAGGGGGCAATGGCTGGGAAGTTATGGGTGGCAGTCCTCCGGCAATGGTTAACAACGACGGTCGACGATCATGCGGCTATCATGCGACGATCTTGCGGTGGTCGTGCAGCAACAAGCTGCCGGCGGTCGGTGGCAGTCGTCGGCCGGTGGGCTGTGGGCGACGGCCAGTAGGCTACGGCGGCAGCAACCGTCGCCCGCAGTCACCGACAATCAGCTGCTAACGGTGGCCGCGGGCGGTAGGAGGTGGCCGACGTGGACTTCCATCGTACCGAAAAGTGATAGATGATATATTATTTATACTACTTCTATATGAAAACGTAGGCTTCTATCATACCTAAGAGTGAAGAGTGATGCGATGATAAATGCGCCAATTCTCATCACACGCTAATGTATATATGCATTTATAGCAAACGAAAACCACATGCGAAGCCCGCCAATTCTGTTTTGGGCATTACTTGTCATTCAACGGTTTCTCCCTCCAGTCTCCAACGTTAAAATCAAGCTTCTCCATCTCTCTTGCTCTTGCAATCTGATCACTTCATCTTCTCGCGTTCTCATTCGACAGCCAGGAAGTTTTTCGCATGCTTGGCCGCAGCTTTGTCCATCTCCTTGGTAAGTTCCTTGCTCCCTACAACTAATCTGAATATGCTTCGTCCACCAATGTCATATTTACAACCTATGCCTCTATGCGATAGCTCCTGGTTTTTCAGATACAAGGAGAGAGCGATTGAAGTCGTTTCTTAGGCTGGCCACGTTCAACCTCTCTCGTGAAGTCGACAAGGTATATCTGGTTTCCTTTTCTATCTCCTAAGAATTCGAGTAACACAACAAAAGTCAGCTTTTGGTTCTTCCTTCACTGTGTGCATGTGGGGCAATTCATGGTGTTGATCAACATAAATGTGATGTTGGATAGCCTGGATAATGTAGTTAATCTGATACTCTTTGAAGCTCAGCAATGAGGCTCTGGTGTTTGCAATGGAAGCATGTTGCTTATGGCTTTCAGCAGCAGTCATTGTTCTATCTAATCTATTATTTCTTGAATATGGTGTACTCAATGGAAAGAGTAGGATGAGCCAGTGATGCTATTTGGTTAACCAGTAATATTTAGCGAGTCCTTGACCGAGGTGACATCTCCAAATTTGTGTATGGACAGACAAACTCGAGATCCTAATTTCAATGATTTAGATTATATGTTTCCACCTCCACTTTTGGATGTCCTTATGCTATCCGTCTATAGTAGCACTTCTTTCTCCCCCCTTTCCTCCCTTCCATTCATGGCTTGCAGTGTAGAAAGGCATGTAAGTCGATTCTGGTGCTCAGCAGGAAGGGAGGAACTCGTGTTAATCGAGAAAGAGTTCTAAATACTGCATCTCAACGAGAAGTTTGATTGCCTTTGGCCAGTCAATCTGCTGAAGTATCTGCTGAGTTAATAACATGGTGGACCCTGTTGGCGAAAGCTTTTACAAAATTTCTAAGACACCTATGTTTTAAAATTATTCATTCAAAGCAAGGATCCTCAAGGTTTCATGGCTCCTTGCCCCTACTTTCATTACCAGACATAATGCATTTATATGCTCTTCTGTGTGTGGGAGATGTTCTTCCCTTGCTCCTTGTTTCTTTGCATAAAGAATGAGTCTTTCAACTAGCTGGATTAAGTGCCGTGTAGTGTTGAGTTAGATAAATCACACATCATAGCCATAATTTGGACTTGGAAAATTCTTTGCTTATTGATTCAGATGCAAGAGCCAGTGTTGAAGCTGCATCAGTTAGAAACACACTTGAGAAGCATAAGACAACAACCCACTTGCTCGGCTACCTCATCTAATGGTGATGTAGTGGAACGTCCCCATAAAAAGATAAATATATTTTCTTCCTCTTCCTCAGTGAGCATTTCTAAACACGAGAGTCGTGATCGACTTCAACCAAGTGAAAATGTACTTATTCTTCTAGTTTCTTCTTTTCTTTGCTTGCTTTCATATCCAAAATAAGAAAATCTAACCAATTCTCTTACGTGGACTTTGTTCTGTTCTGTGTCTTAATCCGACACAGGGTTCTGCTGGTAAAAACAACGAATCAAAATTTTCTCAAACGGATTTGGTAGAAAAGGATAAAGTTTGTGCTATTGAGACAAGGTCTGCTCCATGCCAAAGGCCACAAACGTCCAAGGTCCAGTTACTTTCTATCTTGCAATTTTTCTTGGTATGAATTTTTTTTTTTTACATTTTATGAATCTTCTCGTGTTTTGTTAAGTTTTCGAAATATTTTGCACCAAGAACTAGCATGAAGGAGTAGGTGAGCCTAAGGTAGACCTGCTAGACATTCACAATAGGCCTCTTTGTAATTAAGTTTCACACTTCCTGAGCAGACTGTCTCTCACTTTCACCTCGTGAAGTTTAGATGGTCATTGACTTCTTCCTCCCCTCCACCTTTGTTCTCTTTTGTTTTTCATCCTTAAGTTTGGGATAGGCCCTAGGAGGTGCTCATGACAGCACATGAATAAGAAAAGTAAAACAGAGGATGAGGGTAATCTTTGTTTAATAGTATCTGTTTGTCCTAAATGTGTGGTATCAATACCGATACCTGTGATGGTGGTGAACTTTGATATTTTGAAACTGGAAAGTAGCTGAATGATGTTTATACTTGCTTTGGTTGCTTATTAGAATTTTTTTTAAGATGGCCTCTAACGGGGATACTGGAAATGCCATTTTCAGGCCAATGACCCGTAGGGAAAAGATGCAGCTTCAGAAACTAATTCAGAACCTACCGCGAGACAATCTTGTACGAGTGGTGGGAATTCTCGGACGTAGCGATAGTTCAAAAACCAATCTCTGTGATGATATCACCATCGACCTAGAAAAGGAGGTAAGACCAGTCTTGCGACATAAGTACGTGCAAGAATTGGTATAGGCCTCGCCATACTAATACGAAAATGCTCCATTTCCAGGACAACGGGACACTCTGGAGATTATACTACTACGTTTGAGCGGTGGAAAAGGCGAGAAAACTTTCAGCCATTCAAGATGCACGAATCAACTCGAATGCGAAGGTCTGAGACACCTGCTCTTCCTCGAGTCGGTCCTTCTTCCAAAGATGCCACTCATTGCACGTAGCTACAGAGGAAAAAGAGGCTCCTGTGAATAATATTTTTGCCTAGTCGGTTTCTTTTCCTGTTTTTCCGCTTTTACTTGGGATAGAGATAGATGCACGACCGTTGTGCGATTGAAACGCTAGGGGCCCAAAATTAGTGTTAGTCGTTTCGGGACGGGAGCTTCCTATGGAAGCCTCTCCTGGTGTAAAAAAAGCTTTCTTCACGTCGGTGAATGGGTTGGATCGATGGCGATCCCCCTCTGCACAGTATTACAGCCACCAATTGCAGAGTCCGATATAGACTTTTTGACGCGGAATTACGAATTACTACTGGGACAATACTTTCAATCTTTCAAGTTTGACTCAAAGGGATTACTGTAATTGTACCAGGTCATACGTGCATGATGCAGCACGAAGCGCAATGTCTCTGAGCATAGTTTTGAAGACTTTATCTTGAGGTGGAAATGCTAGTAAACCAAGCTGTATAAATAAATAGATGTTTCAGATGTTGTGATTCCTCCGACCAAAAAAAAAAAAAAAAAAATGCTTTGATGCCGATTTGATGATGGGGCGCTATACTAGTCTCATCCGGAGCATCGGCCATGCAAAGTCTTTAATGAGAAATCTGGTTAGGATGGGTCCAAATTATGCTCGTTTTTCACAATAGATGTATTGAACGATGAAGCTCTCTGTTCCTTTGAAGACCTGCAATACAAAGTGACCTTATGTGGTTAAGAATTTAGGGGTGAACGTAGTTTGTGTGGGTGGTTTTCACCTTGGAACCGAGAACCATCTACCAAGCACTACTTCTGAAAAATGGTACCGGAAATTGTCTGAGGAATCAGGCAGGTTTATGGAACTGGTCCCACGTGGAAAGTTCACTTTTTTTTTATATCATTTTTTTCTTCTGACAATCAATAGCCCAACTTTTTATCAATACACTAGAATGATCATTAATTAACTAAGATAATTAATACTGCAATAATTAAAAAATATATATTCAAAGTTAAAAACAAACCTAAAAGAACCTTAGGCTAAAAGTTAAGCTTTGCATTTAATCTATAATCAAATTCTTTTAATATAATTTTTAAATAAATTTACTAATATGTATCTTTTATATTACTCTCAACATGAAAATGTAAAATGTTATATACTCATTGTTTCTTTTTTGCAATTTTAAAAATACTAAAACAAAACACTTAATTTGATCACACCAAATGGCTTTTCAAATACAAGTTTACCAAACAGTTTTGCATTTCCCTAAAGCATTTTTCAGTTTTAGTTTACCAAACAGTCTAGCATTTCGGAAAACCCCTTTATCTCAAAGATATTTGCATTCTCCCAAGGGCATTTCCCCAAATCTGAACCAAACGGGCCCAAAGTTTTGGTACTAGTAATTGTCTTACAAACTAATTATTTGGTCTAAAAACCTCTATGCATGGATGCAAGTGCCTTACGGCAGCTTTATGGGAAATTTGCTGCCGACGTGGGCGATCATTCTCATCATACTAACAATCGTCGTGGGCATTCTCATAGCTATATACTTCTATCTCAAGAACCCCATTCCCATAAAATGCAGTATTGGTAATGTGGAAATGGTCACGGGAAACCTACCTGCATCTACTTGAAGCGGATATTTTAGAAGAGTAAGAACATTTGGTGTCTCGCATGCCCGCTGCACGACCGCCGCATGATCCTCACACGCCCGCCGCACGACCGCCGCACGACCGCCACATGATCGCGGACCATCGCCGCCGACCGCCACCGCGAGAGGGGGTAGTCGTTGGTGAGTTGTGGGCGGCAGTCCTCCGGCAGCGGTCAACAGCGACGGTTGATGATCATGCAACTATCGTGTGACGATCGTGCGGTGGTCATGCGGCGGCAAGCTGCCGACGGACGGTGGCAATCGTCGGCCGGTGGGCTGTGGGCAGTGGCCAGTAGGCTACAGGCGGCAGCAACCGTCACCGGCACTCGGCTGCTGACGGTGGCCGCAAGCGGCAAGAGGTGGCCGTCGTGGACTTCCATCGTACCGAAGAGTGATGGATGATATATTATTTATACTACTTGTATATGAAAACGTAGGCTTCTATCGTACCTAAGAGTGAAGAGTGATGCAATGATAAATGCGCCAATTCTCATCACACACTAATGTATATATGCATTTATAGCAAACATAAGCCACATGCGAAGCTCGCCAATTTTGTTTTGGGCATTACTTGTCATTCAGCGGTTTCTCCCTCCAGTCTCCGACGTTAAAATCAAGCTACTCCATCTCTCTTGCTCTTGCAATCTGATCACTTCATCTTCTTACGTTCTCATTCAACAGCCAAGAAGTTTTTCACATGCTTGGCCGCAACTTTGTCCATCTCCTTGGTAAGTTCCCTGCTCCCTATGACTAATCTGAATATGCTTCGTCCACCAATGTCATATTTACAACCTCTGTCTCTCTGTGGTGCCCAGGAGCAAAACTGCTCTCGTGTTCCTCTTTCTATGTTTGCACGCAGTCGGCGCACTTGATCCATCACCAAGGCTTCCATCTACTAGTAAACCCATCTATGGTGGACCAGATTTTCCCCCTCCATCTACTAGTAAACCCGTTTTTTGTTCACAAGTTTTTCCCGGTGGCGGTGACGGTAACAACTAAATAGGCTTAAAGTTTTAGTACTAGTGATTGTCTTACAAACTAATTATTTGGTCTAAAAACCTCTATGCAGGGACGCAAGTGCTTTACGGTAACTTTATGGGAAATTTGCTACCTACGTGGGCGATCATTCCCGTTATACTGACAATCGTCGTGGGCATTCTCATAGCTATATACTTCTATCCCAAGAACCCCGTTCCCATAAAATGCAATATTGGTAATGTGGAAATGGTCGCGGGAAACCTGCCTACATCTACTTGAAGCGGATATTCTAGAAGAGTAAGAAATTTGGTGTCTCTCTTTTTGTGATGTTTTTGTATTAAGGACCGATCCCGCCCTACCAAATCATTAAATAACACATCACGTGGCTATTAAAATTTTTGTATTTATTTGTTTTTTCTTCTTACTCATGAACGTGCTTCCTTCCGTCGGACGCAATCCGGATTCAATGCTCTTCCTTGCACCGGAGGAGATTGTGCAAACAGGGTCGAATTGAAAAGACGAGAAAAATTCGAAATTCGAAATGATGGGATGGTTTCGTTTTCGCCGGAATTAAAGGCGATCAATCTTGGGTGCGACCCTGCTCCAACAATTGGACGCGCAAGATGCACCTATACAAACAAGACGACCATTCATCCAGATTCGGAACAACTGCGGTTCGCATTGACAATCGCGGATTGATAATACAACAGATTCGGAGATGGAAATTACACGATGGGAGGGAACGGAGAAGACCGAACAAAAAGACGTCGAAAGCAGAGAATTCTGAGGAGGAGCAGCGGGGTGGCGAGGGCGGCGGCGGCGGCGGCGGAAGCCTCAAGCGCAAGCGCAGGGGTTGTCCAGCACCACGGCGGCCACCCCCTCATCGTCAAACGTGAACACGTAGTAACCCACCATCAGCCCGCCGACGATCGCCAGGAACACGCCCCCGTTGAATAACATGATCACCAGCATTAGGAGGTAGCCGATCGCCGAGTTGAGCCCGAAGAGCAGAGCTGCCCTGAGCCTCGCGGATCTGGCCAGCTAAGAGGCACCGGCCTTCTGGAGGAGCGGGGACGCCGCGGCGGCTGGCGCAAGGGAGGCGGCAGCGGAGGCGAAGGCGGAGGCGGAGGAGGAGGAGGCGAGGGATCTGAAGCGGATGCGGCGGTCCTCCATGTACTGGTAGAAGGCGAAGACGAGGAAGCAGGCAGCAAGGGAGAGGAAGTAGCTAGGCCAGGAGTCGGTCCACCATGAATCAACGAGGAGGGTCACGTACCTGCTCCAATACAGCGTCATGTGCATCATCTTCGCTCCTCTGTTGTTCGAACCCAAGAGAGAGAAAGAAAAGAGAGAGAGAGAGAGAAGCTCTGTTGCTTTTTTTCGAGTTTGAGTCGAGGACGAAGAGATGCGACTGTTAAATACATCGACTTTTCCGCAACGATCATGCGGCTATCGTGCAACGATCGTGTGGTGGTCGTGTGGCGGTAAGCTGCCAATGGACGGTGGAAGTCTTCGGCCGGTGGGCTGTGGGCTGTGGGCGGGGGCCAGTAAGCTATGGGCGGCAGCAACCATTGCCAGCAATCGGCTGCTAACGGTGGCCACAGGCGGCAGGAGGTAGCCGACGTGGACTTCTATCGTTCTAAAGAAGGATAGATTATACTACTTTTATATGTAAACGTAGACTTCTATCGTATCTAAGAGTGATGCGATGATAAATGCGACAATTCTCATCACACACTAATGTATATATGCATTTATAGCAAACGGAAGCCACATGTTAAGCCAGCCAATTCTGTTTTGGGCATTACTTGTCATTCAGTGGTTTCTCGGGATAAGTACACTAATTGTGCCATAAGTTGTGTACGGCGCTCACTTTGGTGCCAAAATTTTTTGTCGGATCATTTAAGTGCCAAAAAATTTGAAAAACGCTCACTTTGGTGCCAACGTCGATCGGATCGGCCGGAAATCTGACGTGGCCTTTTTTTATTAATTTCTTATGCTGATGTGGCTCGCCGAAGTTTCCATTAGATCACTTAGGCCTTCAAACGACATCGTTTTAGCATCCTAACACCAAAACGACGCCGTTTTGTGTCTTTCCCCCAAATTCAAAACCCTAAATCCCCAAACAACGCCGTTTTGTGTCTTTCCCCCAAATTCAAAACCCTAAATCCCCAAACGACGCCGTTTTGTGTTGTCTTCTTCCCCGAGCTAATTCGTCTTCTTCCCCGAACAGATCCAGCAACACCAACAGCACCAAACCAACAACACCAACAACGGAGAACCAGCAACAGCAGTAATTTTCCAGAAAAGAAACCACGCATTCGCCTCCGCCCTCCTCCGGTAGTTTTCCCCCATTTTTAATCACCTTATCAACCTTTCAGATCCCCGAATCTCAGCCTCATCACCGCCTTTTCCCAAGAAATATCGTCGGGTGCAGAGGAAACGCGGGCTCGAAGAATCCCCAGAAGCACGAGCGATCCGGCCAATGATAGTCGCGAAGATCTGGAACGCCATGGAGGTTGTCGGCGAAGCCAGCTGCTACAAAGGCGGCGGTCGTGGCCTCGCCATCCCCTCCTCCGCCCTCATCGTCGACACCTCCCTCTTTCTCGAGTTTTTTGTTCGTTTTTTTTTTCCTTTCTTTCTTTTGTCTTGCTGTGGCAAGCAACTACAATGGAGGTTGAGGGATGACGGCTGAGCGACGGTGGCCGAGGGACGGCGGCCAAGTGACGGTGGTTGAGGGACGGCGGCTGAGCGACGATGGACGAGCAATGGCGGACAAAAAAACCCTAATTTCAATCTCCAAATAAAATTAACAAAACGGCGTCATTTTTGTGAGGGTATCCATGTAGGACGGCAAAACGACGTCATTTTCTTAAGGAATACGAAAAACGACGTCGTTTAGAAGGCTTCTCGATTTTTTTTTTTAAATATAAAAGCCACGTAATCATTTTGGCCGGAATTTGTCGTCGGTGGCACCAAAGTGATCGTTTTTTCTCCGATTTGGCACTTAAGTGATCCAGCGAAAACTTTTGGCACCAAAGTGAGCACCGTACACAACTTATGGCACCATTAGTGTACTTATCCCGTGGTTTCTCCCTCCAGTCTCCGATGTTAAAATCATGCTTCTCCATCTTTCTTGTTCTTGCAATCTCATCACTTCATCTTCTCTCATTCTCATTCGACAGCCAGGAAGTTTTTTGGATGCTTAGCTGCAACTTTGTCCATCTCCTTGGTAAGTTCCCTGCTCCCTATGACTAATCTGAATATGCTTCTTCCACCAATGTCATATTTACAACCTATGTCTCTCTATGGGAAAGGTGCCCAGGAGCAAAACCGCTCTTGTGTTCCTCTTTCTGTGTTTGCACGTAGTCGGCGCACTTGATCCATCACCGAGGCTTCCATCTACTAGTAAACCCGTCTATGGTGGACCAGATTTTCCCCCTCCATCTTCTAGTAAACCCGTTTTTCGTTCACAAGTTTTTCCCGATGGCGGTGACGGTAACAACTAAATAGGCTTAAAGTTTTAGTACTAGTGATTGTCTTACAAACTAATTATTTGGTCTAAAAACCTCTATGTAGAGACGCAAGTGCTTTACGGCAGCTTTATGGGAAATTTGCTGCCGACGTGGGCGATCATTCCCGTCATACTAATAATCGTCGTGGGCATTCTCATAGCTATATACTTCTATCTCAAGAACCCCGTTCCCATAAAATGCAATATTGGTAATGTGGAAATGGTCACGGGAAACCTGCATGCATCTACTTGAAGTGGATATTCTAGAAGAGTAAGAAATTTGGTCTCTCTTTTTGTGATGTTTTTGTATTAAGGACCCATCCCGCCCTACCAAATCATTAAATAACACATCACATGGGTATTAAAATTTATAATTTTTTGTATTTATTTGTTTTTTTCTTCTTACTCACGGACTGCCGACCGTCGCCGCACGACCGCCGCACGATCGTCGCACAGCCGCTGCACGACCGCTGCACAATCATCAACCGTCGACTGCCACCGCACAATCGCCGCACGATCCTTGCATGACTGCCGCACGATTGCCGACTGTCGACTGCCGCCGCACGACCGCCGCCATACGACCGCCATACAATCATCGCACGACTGCCACATGACTATCGTATGACCGCCGCATGATCGCGGTCCATCACCGCCGACCGCCACCGCGAGAAGGGCAGTGACTGGTGAGTTATGGGCGGCAGTCGTGCGGCAACGGTCAACGATCATGCGGCTATCGTGCAACGATCATGTGGTGGTCATGCGGCGGCAAGCTGCCAGTGGACAGTGGTAGTCTTCGGCCGATAGGCTGTGGGCGGGGGCCAGTAAGCTATGGGCGACAGCAACCATCGCCCGCAATCGCCGGCAATCGGCTGCTGAAGGTGGCCACGGGCGGCAGGAGGTAGCCGACGTGGACTTCCATCGTTCCGAAGAATGATAGATGATATATTATTTATACTACTTTTATATGTAAACGTAGACTTCTTTCGTATCTAAGAGTGATGCGATGATAAATGCGCCAATTCTCATCACACACTAATGTATATATGCATTTATAGCAAACGGAAGCCACATGTTAAGCCGGCCAATTCTGTTTTGGGCATTACTTGTCATTCAGCGGTTTCTCCCTCCAGTCTCCGATGTTAAAATCATGCTTCTCCATCTTTCTTGTTCTTGCAATCTCATCACTTCATCTTCTCTCATTCTCATTCGACAGCCAGGAATTTTTTTGGATGCTTGGCTGCAACTTTGTCCATCTCCTTGGTAAGTTCCCTGCTCCCTACGACTAATCTGAATATGCTTCTTCCACCAATGTCATATTTACAACCTATGTCTCCCTATGGGAAAGGTGCCCAGGAGCAAAACCACTCTCGTGTTCCTCTTTCTGTGTTTGCACGCAATCGGCGCACTTGATCCATCACCGAGGCTTCCATCTACTAGTAAACCCATTTACGGTGGACAAGATTTTCCCCCTCCTTCTACTAGTAAACCCGTTTTTCGTTCACAAGTTTTTCCCGGTGGCGGTGACGGTAACAACTAAATTGGCTTAATGTTTTGGTACTAGTGATTGTTTTACAAACTAATTATTTTGTCTAATAACCTCTATGGAGAGACGAAAGTGCTTTACCGCAGCTCTAAGGGAAATTTGCTGCCGACGTGGACGATCATTCCCATCATACAGACAATTGTCCTAGGCATTCTCATTGCTATATACTTCTATCTCAAGAACCCCGTTCCCATAAAATGCAATATTGGTAATGTGGAAATAGTCGCGGAAACATGCCTGCATCTACTTGAAGCGGATATTCTGGAAGAGTAAGAACATTTGGTGTCTCTCTTTTCGTGATGTTTTTGTATTAAGGACGGCCCTACTAAATCATTAAATAACACATCAAATGGGTATTAATATTTTTCGCATTACATCCTCGAGTGATTATTATTTTTATCCGATCAAAGATGGGCAATCCATATCAAAACTAAGAGTTCGCAGGGAATTACATCCTCGAGGGATTATGCTCCACTCACGAGTCGCGACTAAGTTCCGAACTATTTAAAACTCTCCGGAAGCACGAGATCCCTAATACGATCGGGAAGGTCGGAATCTCGATCGGGAAGTTGTCCCATCCACAGGCACCTGATGGACGGAACCACGTTCATCTAGCGAGCCGAACCATGGCGTATCGACGTATTTCCATATGGGCTCGATTACTCAAGGCCCAATAGAATCTCATGACGGCCCAAATAAAAGTCCATCCACGTCCCCCAAAAAAAATTCCCAAACTGAAAAGAAAAAATGAAAAAGGCTGGAAATTCATTTTATTTAGTTTTCGGAAAAGTCGATGTATCTAACAGTCGCATCTCTTCGTCCTCGACTCAAACTCGAACAAAAGCAACAGAGCTTCTCTGTCTCTCTCTCCTCTCTTTCTCTCTCTCTCTCTCTTCTTTCTCTCTCTTGGGTTCGAACAACAGAGGAGCGAAGATGATGCACATGACGCTGTACTGGAGCAGGTACGTGACCCTCCTCGTGGATTCATGGCGCACCGACTCCTGGCTCAGCTACTTCCTCTCCCTCGCCGCCTGCTTCCTCGTCTCCGCCTTCTACCAGTACATGGAGGACCGCCGCATCCGCTTCAGATCCCTCGCCTCCTCCTCCTCCGCC
Source organism: Eucalyptus paniculata subsp. matutina (assembly GCA_017140255.1). Classification (NCBI taxonomy): domain Eukaryota; kingdom Viridiplantae; phylum Streptophyta; class Magnoliopsida; order Myrtales; family Myrtaceae; genus Eucalyptus; species Eucalyptus paniculata. The sequence goes on from CM029437.1 coordinate 58,952,477, forward strand.
TCCGCCTCCGCCGCCGCGTCCCCCGCGCCGGCCGCCGCGGCGTCCCCACTCCTCCTGAAGGCCGGCGCCTCCCGGCTGGCCAGATCCGCGAGGCTCGGGGCGGCTCTGCTCTTCGGGCTCAACTCGGCGATCGGCTACCTCCTGATGCTGGCGATCATGTCGTTCAACGGGGGCGTGTTCCTGGCGATCGTCGGCGGGCTGACGGTGGGTTACTACGTGTTCAGGTTCGACGATGAGGGGGTGGCCGCCGTGGTGCTGGACAACCCCTGCGCTTGCGCTTGAGGTTTCCGCCTCCTACGCCGCCGCCGGTGCTCCTCCTCAGAATTCTCTGCTTTCGACATCTTTCTGTTCGGTCTTCTCTGTTCCCTCTCATCGTGTAATTTCCATCTCCGAATCTGTTGTATTATCAATCCGCGATTGTCAACGCGAACCGCAGTTGTTCCGGATCTGGATGAATGGTCGTCTTGTTTGTATAGGCGCATCTTGCGCGTCCGATTGTCGGAGCAGGGTCGCACCCAAGATCGATCGCCTTTGATTCCGGCGAAAACGAAACCGTCCCATCATTTCGAATTTCGAATTTTTCTCGTCTTTTCGATTCGACCCTGTTGCGCAATCTCCTCGGGTGCAAGGAAGAGCATTGAATCCGGATTGCGTCCGACGGAAGGAAGCGCGTTCGTGGCGGGGGACCCATCAGGCCATTTCTTGGTTTCTGCAATCGTCCAATGAAACTCCGTAAGGGGAGAGGAAGATTCCAAGGAATTTCGCAACCGCATCGCTTGTCGGGTTGCGATTTAGCGACCATTGTATTCTGCAAAAGCAGCAACGCAGAAGTCGAAATGCTCGGAAAAAGACAGGGGAAGTCGCCGGCGAGCTCTCGGCCTCTCGAGTCCAAACTTGCAGTACGAGGTGGTTTCGGCGGATCGCAGTACAAGACGAGGGTAGTACTGGTTTCCCACCAAAAGGTAGTACAACGGATTATGAAGTACACGCCTTAGAGCGACTTTCCTTTTTACTTTGGACAAATTTGGTATGTCAATTCTAAATTGAAATACATTAATGGGCTAGGCTGAGCAATAACCCAAACCCGCTAAGCCAATTGGCACATAGCTTCATGAGCATGACTTGAACCCATTATAAATTGTCAAATTGTTTGGACCGATCATCCAAAGTCGATTTTGACAACATTGATGCGGTTCGCCTATCACGAATCTAATACTTGAATAAATGCATTTATTCCAACACATGTTTGAATTTCCCCATTTTGCATTCGCATATTGGGAATCTAAACTTCTTAATGGATTTTATCATGTACGTGCGTCAAGTTGCCCGACCATCTAATACTTCTATAAATGCAATTCTAATCTCATTCCGCCGCATGTTTGAACTTCCCCTGCATAATAGGAATCCAAACAACTTCTTAAAGGGCGTCATCATATACATCTGTAATGCTGCTGGACTATTTGATGCTTGTGTAAATGTAATTCCAATCTCATTCCAATACATGTTCCTCATTTTGTATTTGCATATTGGGAATCCAAACAACCTTTTCAAAGGGTGTCATCAGGTACATAAAGAAATGTAATTGGTCAAAGTCCAAAAAAAGAAGTGGGTATTTTCCGGGAGTTCTTAAGGTTAAAGCAAATGAGGTTATTCAATCCATTTAAGGATGATTGACAAGACAAGAAGTTGTCTGACAGGACAAGTTTCCATGCACATGGTGATGTCCAGCTTCTGTTGCAGACTCCCATTTCTGGGTTGAGTTCCTTTCTTCTCTCTCACTAGTCACTCCATATCTTGTCAATCTGTCTTAATTAGAGCAAGCCGAGAATGTTTCCCTCTCTTTGGGCGTGTTGATGAAGACGCATAGAATTCCCTTTCAGTGGCATAACTGGGCCCAAAAGAAAGAAAATATTGCTTCGACGTCAAGCACATCTTTGAACAACCCTCTTTTAATGATTGGGACCATGGGAAGTCCATCCAAGTTGCGTTATGCTCAGAAGCTTCAGATGGGATCATTTATGGATAAAATGGAAATACATTGATGGGCTAGGCTAAGCAATAAACCAAACCAAAAAGCGAATCAGCACATAGCTTCATATGCGTGACTTGAACCCGATGAAAATTCTCGAATTATTTGGACTGATCATCTAAAGTCGATTTTGATAACATCGATACAATTCGCCTATCACGAATCTGATACTTGAATAATGCAATTATTCCAACACGTGTTTGAATTTCTCCATTTTGCACTTGCATATTGGGAATCCAAACTTCTTAATGGGTTTTATTATGTACATGCGTCAAGTTGCCCCGTCTAATACTTTTATAAATGCAATTCCAATCTCATTTCGGTACACGTTTGAACTTCCCCATTTTGCATTTGCATATTGGGAATCCAAACAGCTCCTAAAGGGTGTCATCATATACATCTGTTAGGCTGCCCGACCATTTGATGCTTGTGTAAATGCAATTCCAATCTCATTCCAATACATGTTTGTATTTCCCCATTTTGCATTTGCATATTGGGAATCAAACAACTTCTCAAAGGGTGTCATCATGTACATATAGAAACGTAATTGGTCAAAGTCCAAAAAAAGAAGTTCTCAAGGTTAGAGCAAATGAGGTTGTTCAATCCATTAAGGATGATTGACAAGACAAGAAGTTGTCTGACAGGACAAGTTTCCATGCACAAGGTGATGTGCAGCTTCTGTTGCAGACTCCCATTTCTGGGTTGATTTCCTTTCTTCTTTCTCCCTAGTCACTCCATTTCTTGTCAATCCGTATTAATTAAAGCAAGCCGAGAATGTTTCCCTCTCTTTGGGCGTGTTGATGAAGACGCATAGAATTCCCTTTCAGTGGCATAACTGGGCCCAAAAGAAAGAAAATATTGCTTCGACGTCAAGCACAACTTTAACCCTCTTTTAATGATTGGGACCGTGGGAAGTCCATCCAAGTTGCGTTATGCTCAGAAGCTTCAGATGGGATCGTTTATGGATAAAATGTTCAACTTTCCAGGTCATCGATATTTAAAGCCACAAAGAAGAAAAAGCTACTTTTGTTAGTCAAATCTTGAGAAGAAAGAAAGAAGTTCTATCGACCTTTGCGTGGTTAACTAGTACAGTATAAACTCCTACAGTATAAACATCCAACTCAGCATACTCATCCAAATACACCAACCAAGACTTGCTGTACATTTAAAGAATCAGGTGTACCAGAATCATACTCGGCTTCTTTCGTGGAAGAAAAATCTTAATGCGTGTTTACATGAATAAATTGACGATGTCCGGGAGAGAATTAGGATAATCTCTCATGATCAGGGCTTTTGGGCAGTTCTTGACTTTTAGCAGACGGTGGATTCACCATAGATGTGGTCAAGAACAGCAATGACTCCACAGACAAAGGCTTGGTCGATTCCAGCCCTCACGATCACACGGTACACATCCTTGCTCGCGATTAATTCGCCCATCTCTTTCTGTATCTGTAAATCACATCAGAAATAAAAGACATGTCAAGTTCTTTTACCTTAAAAGAATCTCATTATAAAAACAACGAATGGGCGCTAGTCAGGACTCTAGCTCCATAAATCAGAAAGACGTCAATGTTTTCTGTGAAGCATTGTCAGGCACATCAGTCTAGTAGTTCTTCGCCATCTCTGTTTTGAAACCAGAAGTGCGAATGTCAACACAATGGCTTTCTCCAGTATGGCTCTCCACGTTCTTACATTACTTTTTCCCCGCATTACGGTTGCATTGTATATCATAGTTTAGATGTGTTCTATGCCAACAAACGCTAGTTAAGTGACTAATAAGCTTCTGGGTGTCAAAGGAGATCATCACTTTTCTCGCAATAGGCATAATTAGTATCTAGAAAGCCGAGTACTATCTTATTGAGCAGACTTAGTAAATAGTTTTAGGACCTGTGCTATTGGGTTGCCTCCAGAGTCAACAATGCTACAATCCCTATCAGGGAAGTGACCCTTGATGTGGAAGATCCCATCTGGACCGTTGATTTTCCTGGGCTCCAGAGAGATTTTGATGGCCGAAGATGATGAGCTCCCGGAGAAGCATGATATTGAGGATGTTGAATGGGGCTCCTTGATGCTGAACACCAGCTTCTGGGCACCTTCATAGTCATATATGTAGCCCTTCCATTTCTTGTGGATGCTCATTGCTTCAATGATCCCTCCTGCCTAATTTAGAGAGAGAGAGAGAGAGATTAAAACTTGTCCAAAAGATTTAACCGGTGTTATTCATCAAAATATTACAAGAATTATCATCAGGAGCTTGAATTTCGTACACTGACTACATTCATCAATCAGAAAGGACAATCTCAATTCAACATCTGACGAATTCGAGGGGAGATGTGCATATGAACCAAATGATGCTTTTTTACCTTGCGGCGGATGAGGAGGAGGGTGTCTCCGTCTCCATCCCTCACAACAAGCTCGCTGCTCGTACCAAGCACTCCGCATCCATCGACCCGGAAAACCACTCGTGTGCTGCTGCAATCTGTCACCACGAACCCTCCACCGCCGACAGCATGCGGCCTCCTCCGAACGACAAGGGCAGCCTCCACCGGTGAGCAATACACCTTGCTCACGATTGCCATCGTTCAATGATCTTGCGCCCTCTTATCCGGTCGTTCTTGTGGATATTGTTTATTGCTTAATGAACCAGAGACAGTTTTGTAGCTAGATTATATAGAGGACGTAGGGGCGGTGAAGATGGAGAAGAGAAGAAGCGAGAATCAACGGAATGTCTCATTTATTGATTTTTCAAGTCCAAGATTATGCAGCGTTTCAAAAGGAGGTTTGGCGAGCTTTGAATATTTGGCAAAGCTAGTACTGGAGTCTAGAGAATCTCTTTGGAGTGTTGGCATTCAACTACGCTTTTCTTGCTGCAAATGAAGACTGCTGCTTCACGCACCCGTTCAACTTCGACGAAATTCAATAAGGGTCAAAACATAAGCTGTGTGTGTATATATAAATATAAATTGTGAGTGCATCTTTAAATAAATGGATCATGATCAAATTCAAGTTAATTTTTTAAACAAAATCGATATCAGAAACTTAAGAATTCATGTCTATATAAATCAAATTTCAAAGTTCCCATAACTATTAAAGTGATTAATTAAGCAAATGAATCATATTCAAGCACTCAATAAAAATCCGCATCGCCATCCATGTGTTATTATAATGTCATATTTGGAGTTTTGCATGTTCTTTCTAATATTTATATGTGGTGGCTAGGGACTCTCTGCACCATGAGAAAGAGTTTATAAAGAGAAAGAAATGTATAATTTTCTCGGGGCAATGCTATTTCCGCCCCTTAAGAATTTAAGAATTTAATATGTTTAGTTTTTGTTTGTTGTAGATTTTACAAATATAAACGTGCTATGTCTTTTTTTTTTTTGTTTTATATTACTACCATCAAAGTTTCTTTTATAGAAAAAGAAATTTCCTAGAACTCTAGTTCTTATTCACGATGTCAATTATCTTTACAAATAAATTGTTAAGTAGATTAAATTTTATAAATCAAAATATTGCATAAAGTAATAATTTTTTTAAGAAAATGCTAGTGAAATATAATTATTTGAATTGATAAAAATTAATGTCATTAATGAATTATTCACAAAAACTATCAAGATACCTCATTGTACATAATATTTTTAGTGTATTCCTTATATGTTCCTCTAACTTCTTACACTCTTTGCCAGTATATTGATATCATAAATAAGGATATTTGATATAAATAGTAAACTAATGAAATTAACAAAAATTTTATCAAGAAAGTGAGCTTTTGAGATAAGATGGACAAAAAATAGATGAGTTGTTATAAGATTAATGACAAAGAATAGACTTTTCAATTTTATTCTATGCACTTTTCTTTAATATGCTAAAGAACAAAGGGTTAATGCCCTAGAAAACCTCAAAATAGTACAACTGTGACAAATTTACCCTGAACTAATTTTTTAACCACGAAAAATTTCACAAATCTATCCCAAACCGGTATTTACTTGTGATAAATTAATCTTCTATTGGTTTCCATTAAATTTTATTGTCAAATTACTAAGCTAAATGACATATGACAATTGATTAGTGTACCGTTTTGAAATTATACTCTCCGTTTGTCACAGTTATACATTTGTTGTAATTTTTTGTGTTATTTATCCAATTTAACGAAAGGTATATTTGTCACAAAAATACTAGTTTAAGATTTTTGATATTCGAATAAATTAGTTTTGGATAAGTTTGTTACAAACATACTAATTTTGGATTTTTTTATAGTCAATTAGGATAAATTTATCATAGGCATATTAGTTTGAAGTTTTTCATAATCAAAAAATTAGTTTTAGATAAATTTGTCACACGCGCGTGTCTGGTTTGGAGTTTTTCAATATAGGGGCTGTTTGGTAACGTTTACGTTTTTTTTGTTCTCGAGGGAACAAAAACAAAAAAAGTGTTTCGTTCCGAGGAACACTTTTTGAACAAAAATATGCGTTTGGTAAATTTGTTCCGGGAATAAAAAATAAACAAACACGTTTGGTAAATTTTTGTTCTTTTTTTGTTTCTTTTAATTTTTTTATATTTTTATTTTCATTTTTCATTTTTTCCTTTACTTTTTATTTTTTTCTTTCGGCGGTCGCCGACCGGCGACCGTCGACAGGGCCGGCAGCCTCGCCGTCGTTGGGCGAGGCTCGGCCTCGCCCGTGCCGGCAACGCCGAGCCTCGCCTTGGCTGGGCGAGCTCGGGCTCGCCCAGATCCGACGAGGCCGCGCCTCGCCATGGCTGGGCGAGCTCGAGCTCGCCCAGATCCAGCGACGCTCGGCCTCGCCGGCGCGGGCAGGCTCGAGCTCGACCGCGCCGGCGACGCCTCACCTCACCTCACCAGGGGCCAGCGACGCTCCGGCGAGGCCACCGACCCTCGACGGCGTCGCCGGCCATGGCCGAGGCCGGCGACCGGCCAAAGAGAAAGAAGAAGAAAAGAGGAAGAGAAGAGGAGAGAGAGAAGAAGAAACAAAAACAAAAAATTGTTTCTGGAACGAGAAACAACTTTTTATTGTTTCTCGTTTCTGTTCTTTTTTTGTTCCTTGGAACAAAAAAACAAAAAAAGTGTTATAAACACTTTTCAGAAATAAAAACATGCAGGGCCATATTAACCCAAAAACAAAATATGTGAAATGCTTAATTATGGAGCTATCATGCATAGAAAAAGGATAAAAAAAAAAAAAAAGAGTGGGGCCATCACTTTGAACGTAGCTATTTAGTGGATGGAAATAGCGCCGCCCGTTTCTTAAGTGACAAAAATACATAAGAAGTCTTTCATGAACGTTTTGAAAATGGGGCAACCGGGCAAAAGCACCCTCAAGGGCTGGACCCAAGATTTTGACTATTTTTCTAACTTTGGTACGACTAGCTATTATTACCTCCTGTTGAAAAACATAGGTTTTGTTCAAATGGATGGGGAACTTTATTCCCTAGAGCCGATTCTAGTGGCTGACATATTCAGTGGAATGAGGAGGAACCTTCCTTTGGCTCAAATAAATCCGCACTAAGAGCCACTAATTAGCTATCGAACATCCTTTTTCTCAAAGTTTAAATTCGTTCCCATGTAATTTAATATATTGACCCTGTCATCCGGATTCTCATATGTGCCTTTCACAAAAAGTGATATATAAAAATTCAATGTTTCAATCTGATTAATAAATTTGACCCCACACATTTTACATATAAATAATACAGAAGAACAAACACCACATTTGTTGCCAAATTTAAGATTGTCCAACCTTAAGAAGGAGAACAAGAAATCTATTTGTTTTCGCCATATTAAGTCACCAATCAAAGCCAGGTAACTACCGGCACAAGTAAGAATGGCGTAGAGTCTCCTCGTGGTCATAAAAAGGAAAGCGAAGTAGCAAAGATGCCTCTGCAAACGGTGCAACCTGTCTTTGTTGAAAGAGATGGAGGAGGTAATTGCTTAATTATTTGTATGACCAAAGTTGCTTGGCAACTAAGTTGCAAAGATATCGTATGCCATCTTGTTTAGCGGAAGCATCGTGATCTTTCTGTCACTAAAGATACAGACAGCGCACAAATTCTAAGCCCCACTCACCAAACAAATCTCCAGAGAGAAAAGAGAGTACCAACAAAAAAATTAACAATAATAATTATTCTAAACACCCCATCAACAGAGAGAGAGAGAGAGAATTTTTAAGACTTTACAAAAAGTAATTTTGTATGAAAATCCATCCATCAGGGTCGACCAAGAGAGATCTCTGCGAGAGAGGGAGAATTTTGAAGACTTTTCAAAAAGTAATTTTGTATGGAAGTCCATCCATCACGGTCGACCAAGAGAAATCTCTGCAATGAGGGCAGCCTTATCCTTATTTTAATAGCTGGAGGAGACAGCTTCTTTCATAGTCGTTGAAAAATGGTACTATTTTTATCCCTTAAAAACTCTCCCCCGAATATATTCCAATGGCTTTCTTTAGGACTATGCACGGGGAGAATAATTGGACGACGAATCGCCATCATTAAAAAAGCGTGTTATAATATGATGAAATGAAAAAACACGTCCAGTTATGAAGTGAAAACTTATAATAAAAAAACAAATTAGCGTCAGTAAGTCCTTTTGATTTGATGTTGCCCCGCCATTGAAAAACTTCCAAGCAAAAAATACTATAAAGAAAGATCTCAAGCTTTCTTAGATGCCAATGGCTATCTGTATTATACAATGTAAAAGTAGATCTTTTTTCCTTTTCTAATAAAGGGATGTTCGAGACTTCTCGACCATCTAATTAGGGTGCAATGATTTCATGTTCTACATACATTGAATAATTATCAGAGAGATACAAGACTGTATTCCCAATGATTATCTTATGAGAATACATTATCTTATGAGAATACATAAAGTTCGGCAATTTGAATTCAGACCAAAGTGAGAAAAACGGGTACTTTTTTTTTTTTTTTTTAAGCAGGTGCTTAGAGATTAAAATTTATATTTAACTAAATACAACCCCTAGGTTAGATCCTCTAAAGGCTAAAGTTGCACAAAGAAGAGGCTTCGAAACATAGGGAAGCAGAATAACAAGAGAAAATAAAGAAAGAAAAAGGAAAACGACTAAAGGAGGAACAATGAAGACATGAAAGATTCTTGTTAGAAGCTCGAGGCTAAAAAAGCAGAGGACGTGAATTTTAGTTTCTCATTTCTTCTAGATGCTTTTATATTTATGGTGAATATTTCAGATGAAGCCCATAAAAATCATTCATCAAAATAGATAATGCTGGACCCTGAATATTGCTCGTGGCCCATAAGCATTGACAGAAGTGCTATCCAATCACGAGTTCATTGTGAAATTTATTTTCCTTCTTTTATCTTTCTTATATTATAATAATAGATATCTGAACTTTAGACTCGATTGCTTGATTTTTACCACTGGTGCACGTAAACACGCCATTGTTTTGCGACATATGTTTCATGTTCTTTTAGTTGATGGACGAGTTTCAAAAGGGTAGCGTGGCGTGATCTTTGAGCCTTGACTAACTTGATTGGACAATTCAAGCTTTCAAATGTTCAGGACTTTTCTATCATACTATTCATGAATCTCAAAATAGATATATTAAAGTAAAATAGACTTTTCGACATCAAAAGCAATATCTAGTAAAATAGGTTTCTTTAATTTCTAATACAAATTCGAGTGTCTTGTCGAGAAAGATGCAACGGAATCAATAATGTAAGACAAAGTAGGAGAAGCATTTTAAAATGTCTAATATATTTATATATATACAATATAAAATTAATTCAACTATACATGTTGCAATAGACTATATTGTCATATTCATAGATCTAGACTGTGTAAAGATATAAAATGAGTTTTTAGTCATTAATAAATATTTTAAATTGTTGAAAGATAAAAATACTCTAACTCAATTTTATAATAGTTAATACCACAAAAAACTCTAAATTAATGTATTTATAACCAACTTATCCCAAAAGAATTTTTTGATGACTAAAAATCCTAAGCTAATACACTCGTAACAAATTCCAAAATCGCCAAACTAGTATATTTGTTACAAATTTCCCTTCTATTAGTTTTCATTAAATTAAATTAATATCACAGAAAACTACAAATAAATAAATTTGTGATTTGTGGACTACCACATATCGTTTAATTTAGCAATTTAATAATAAAATTTAACGAAAATCAATGAAAAATAAATTTGTTACAAATATATCGATTTAAGATTTTTTTTCATTACATCAATTCATTTTATAATACATCCACTAAAGAGGAGGAAAATCAATATTTTTGAGCCCTTCAAAAAGAATTAAAATAAAATAAATAAAATAAAATGTTCAGCGTGAAAAAGAGTGCAAGAAGTACTTGTCTTTTCTTTTTTCGTTGCATGCTTTATTCATCACGAAAAAGACTCACTGAAAAAAAGAAAGAGAGAGAGAGGGGAAAGCCACAAATGATGAGCATCCGTTCACTTCCTTCTTGAAACGACACTGCGGAGCGTTACACGGGGAGGGAAGGAGGGACTTTGGCTCAGTAATTTTTCCAGAGTACTGCGGGGGTTCTGACCAAAACACCCCCCCCTACCCCCATCACCTCCTCCGACACGCCGCTGCCAGGGCCACGCGATTCTGCTGCTCCGTAGTACTTCGGGAAAGAGCGAGACGTCCTGTCGTCTCATCCCCCGGTCTGTCCCACCCACCCCCCGTCCTCCCCTCCTGTTTTCCACATTTCCTGTACAAAATTTATCGTCTTGACTTGGCTTCAAACTCGTCGATTTCAAGATCACTGTCCAGAATTAGGGATACTGATTAGACGGGTCAGTTCTAAATACCGTACAAAGCACGTATCTTATCAGCAAGAACTAAATTTCCGATAGATGCTTTTAATAGTAGTCCAGTAACTCGATATTTGGGGTATATAAAATAATCGAGACCCACCCGGATTGTTCGGAATCGGATTGAAATCGTCTGGAACCGGTAATTCTTAAGGGAACCAATCCGATTCTCAATTCTAATTCATGAAAATTGATGAGTACTAATCTGATTTTCAGTTCCGAACGGATCCACCCACCCGCCTACCCGACCGGGATCGGTTATATAATAATAATATATTTATTTTTAATATTAAAAAAATCAAAATTAGCAAATTTGAAATTTATGGCTCAAATCATCATTTTGTTTCAATTCATGATTCTCCTACTCCATCTCGTCTCTTTCAATTCAAAATCTTCCCAAATTCTCTCTTCCTTTTTGATTTACCTCTGGATCTACTCATCTCCCTTTGAGTCATAGTCTGAACTCGGCGAAACACTAAGTTAATTCTCTTTTCCTTCATCGAACTTGAACTCTTTCTTCACGTTGTCGCCACTTCCGCATTCACCGTCACCATCATCCTCTTCGTTGTTGGGCTCATCCTGCTTCTACCTCCCCTCTACCTCCTCCCCCTCCTCGGGCTTCTCCCCATCATCCTCATCTTCGGGAACGAGTGAACTCTAGGTCTAAGAACGACTCATCATCCCCATTGTCCTTCTCATTGTCGATCTGGAGGGAGGAGTGGGAGACGACGAAGGCGGTGGCCAAAATGGTGGTGGTGGTCGGGACGAAAGCGAAGCGAGGGTCACGATCGATTGAAGGTGAAAAGGGGAAGGCGTTGAGGTTAAACCCGGTCTATGGATTCACCGGGAATTGGACTGGACCGGCGGTCTGATTCCCAGGTGGATCCATGCAACTAGCGAACGGTTCCCGATTCTAGATCGGGAACTGCCCACCCAAACCATGCACACCTCTACTCGATACCTAGTCTCAATGCATTTCTTATTTTAATATGTTAGCCTTCATACCTTGTCCCCTTGATTGGAGAAAAAAATTCTTCTTTCATCCTCGAGGATACCTTCAAATTTTACGTCCCAAAGTTCATGCCATGTTGTTGACAAAGTCGAGACTCTTCATTATGACTTCATTTGTTTCAAGAAAAATTATTCATTTGAAAAAAAAAATTCATAAAGATGATCACTCATATTACTTACAAAAATAAATAAACTAAAAAATTTCCATCATTCATTAATATGTTCAGATATAAATTGTTGTCAATAATAATAATAAAAAGTTAGTGACTAATTATTTTAATTGATACAAATGATTTTTTAAGAAAATATTTTTTAAATCACTTATTTTTGTAAAACAAATGCACCTAATAATGAACAATTCTTATCATGTAGTTATGGGATTATCGAGTAGTTGACAAATAAGATACTATAGTCATTTCATTTCAATGGCATACTATTTTATCCATCCAAATATAGAAATTCAACTTAATTTTCATAATGGTATATATAAAAGTAAAAAGGCAAGAGGTTCAAACTTCATATACTCATAGTCTCATAATAAGAGAGGTTACTTCTTACGCAATTTGGCTCTAACTGCACTAAAATGGTATATAAGTTCTTTTTTAGGGGTAATTTCAAGACATGGACGAAGAAATCTAATTATATAACTGCAATTTGGCTCTAACTGCACTAAAATGGTATATAAGTTCTTTTCTAGGGTTCTTTTTTAGGGGTAATTTCAAGACATGGACGAAGAAATCTAATTATTTAGAGAATCATGAAATGCCTCATAAGTCCCACAAGTCGTTAAGTTTGGGCCTTTGACCTCTACAATAAGCTTGTTCAAGAGCATTTGGCAAGTAGTTTGTGGGATTTTAATAGATAACTTCAATTTCTTGAGTTGGAAATCTTCCAATGTTCCAATCAACTATGCTAACCTTGGAGATTTAATGGCATGTCAATCCATCTAATTATCAAGCATTATGCTCATTTAGCAAGAATCCAAGTCCGGAAGGTCTTAATGATAGTCTGTTTGGAAAGATTTTGCCTTTAAAATTGTAACTCTTTTATTAAAAAATAATGACTAATGCACTTATATGTAATGCAAATAGTCACATATAAATGTAAAAGTTGATTAATATCTTGGATTATGATTGAAGTATAAATAGTTAGTTTTCTTCCTCATTTTAAGGAGACGGTTATAATCTTTTTATAATATAAATGCTTGTTCCGTGAAAGATAAATAATTTGGAAAGCAATTTTTAATAAAATGATCCCTTGTAAGTATTGCTTACAAAAATAAATGAACAAAATTTTTTTCATCATCTTAAAAAGTATGCAAAATAAATTGTTGTCATAATAAAAGCATTTTTTTTATTGACTGATTATTTCAAAAAATATAAGTTATCATTTTTTGAAATGCTTTTTCCTAAATTATTTATTTTCTGCAAAATAAAGAAGTTAAAATTCTTTAGAGTTAAAATTTCGAAATTTTCTCTCGATTAGTCTTGCATATATATACCTACAAAAGTACCAACTTTTCCATGTGTAAAAAAGGTTATGGCGCATCGGTCAGCTCCATTTTGCCTTCGAGTTTGGATATTGTGAATTTGCAAAACTAGTAATGCATGTGAAAATAATGATAATCTAAAAGCACAAAATTTAAATTAAGGTTTATTAAGATAAAATAAAGTGTAATCCGTAGAAAATAATAATAATAGTAGCCAGATGTCTGCGTTCTTGTCTCGAAATTATTTAAAAAAATCAAATAAAGTTTTATGCTCTGTATTTTGATTATGGATTCTCACAGAAGTTTTGATCCTCACCTGTTTGTCCTTCTTATGTTTAGCAATTCATGATACGAAGAAAAGTCATTTATTTTTGGATAAGCGAGCAGGTGGTATCCAAGTCATACTCACGCAATTTGATTGATTCATCTTCCCCAATGATCTTGAGAGGGCACTACCATATGAAGACCCAGTGCATTCAAGATTTAACTCTTATAGCATTTTGAGCAAAACTTTACTCTCGAAATACTATATAATATCATGGCATAAAATATTTTTATCCGAAGTTTCATGATTATATATAAAAAAAAAAAAAGTCACAAATGGTCTCTAAATTTTGATATAGTGTATAATATGATTTATGAACTTTTATTTGTTTAATATAGTTTTTGAACTTTAGTCCAACATAAAATACGATCCTTAAATTTTCATTTTTTTAATGTGGTATATCAACTTTTAGTACATATTTAGTTTAGTCCAAATTATATAAAAATGTTAAACATGATGCTTTTATCGATTCAAGTTAGGGACTACATAAATTGAACATGTTCCAAAAATTTATAGATTACAATGAATAAATTAAAAATTCAATGATTAAATTATACATTAAATTAAAATTCATGAGTCATATTAAATAAATTAAAAATTTATAGATCATTTAAATTTCGAGACTACTGTGTCGTTATTTCTTTCCGCAACGAGACGATCTACTCAAACATCTAATGCTTGTTGAAATAGTCAATTCAAACCTGTTTTGGATAGAGTCCAACAGTCAATTGAAATGAATCAATCTAGGGAGCCATGTCATGTCGCTGTTAGGGGACATCGTGGGTCCTATGTATGCCCCTATCTTAGTACACTAGCCAGCTTTATTTTATTTGAATAAAAGCCCTAAATTTCTAGCTGTTTTTTTTTTTTTAATTAACACCATTATCAACACTTGTCAGTCAAAAGCTGAGGGAGAGTTAGATCCTCGATTCAAAAATTAAAAATTTCCGTAACCCCTCCTCCATGAAAGGAACGTGACTCCATGCAAGTAGACCTTGTCATATAATAATGACCACTAGGTTTTGACCTAGGACAATATATAATCCGATAACATCTAAACCTACAACAAATAATTTTTGAAATTGAGATAACATAATATCGAGTTTAGAAAGATCATGGAACAATTTTGTCTCATTTCAGATGCCAAAATTTATATATTTTGAATGATTTCGCATGTTTTATGCAAATAATTGGGGTGAGTTTGATGTGAATTTCCATAAAACCTTTTCTACCATCCCTCTCCTGGCTCTTGCTCACCCCCATTATACTTTTTCCTCGAATTTGAGGCTCAAGTTCGAATCTTTACTGCAAAATTGAAAGAACCCACTATCGGTTTTTTTTTTTTTGCCTTTTCTTGACTTCTTTTTCATTATGTTTTTCCCTTTCTGGGTTTGTAGGTTTAATTAATCTATAAACCAATCTCATCTCAAAATCAGAGCTGGATTCGTAAAACACCCAGAACAGAACAGCCATTTTTCTCTCTCTCTCTGTATCTGTCTCTCTCTGTCTCTCGCACGCACACGCTCTCTCTCTCTCTCTCTCCCTTACGCAGCTTTCACGTGTCGTCTGAGGTACGATCATCGTGCTTTCCGCTTTCCTCCTGCGCTGAGAAGAGCTAAAAATAAGCGCAGACGCATTCACATCACATATTCAGTGAGACAGAGAGAGAAACGGAGGGGGAAGGACAGAGACGGTGCTCTTCTTGGTTCTTTACTCACGGTCCATTCAGTTCTTTATTTAAAACCGAAGTCGCTTGAACCAAAGAACTGTCAACTCTTCCTCAGAGGAAAAAGAAAAAAGGGAAAAATGTCGCCGTACACACGCTTGGGTTCGCAGGCCTTTTTCACAGCCGTCTTTACCACTACTGATTTACTGCAACTCCTACTTCTCCTTCCCAGAACCGCTGTCATTACCATTATTAAAAGCAAGAAAAACAGGGGAAAAAAATGGGGGGAAGGAAGGGTAAAAGGAAAAAAAGAAAAAAAAAAAAAGAT
This sequence comes from Eucalyptus paniculata subsp. matutina, assembly GCA_017140255.1. Classification (NCBI taxonomy): domain Eukaryota; kingdom Viridiplantae; phylum Streptophyta; class Magnoliopsida; order Myrtales; family Myrtaceae; genus Eucalyptus; species Eucalyptus paniculata. The sequence continues at coordinate 58,968,148 of CM029437.1, forward strand.
CAGAACCCAGTTTCTCCAGTTGTTTTGTCTCCAGAAAGATCCGATATTTTTTCCATTTTTCGGGGGCTAACCAGTTAAATTTGATCGAAAGGACTGTTTGTCAAGAACCCCATTTTGCGTTTATAATGAATTTGTAGGGGAGGCACGGAGAGAAAGAAAATTTTCACACGCGATGCAGTGCGAGTGAAGTGAAATCTGCATTCATTTTTTTGGCACTTTGCATTAAAACACTGCCGCTTTCAGCCCCCCTGCCATGTCCTGCTGCTTCCGCAGAGATCTTTTCGGGCTTCGGGTCGTCTTTGTCCCTGTCAGAGGCCACTAATTACTCCCCCTGCCACTGGACCTTTTCTTGTATGCCCATTGGCATTGCCATTGCGCTCTCATTCAATTTCTCTCACCTAACGTTTCATTTCCTCAGCTCCTCCTGGTTTGTCACCCTCCTGTTCAGAGCATTATTGTTCACCTGTTGTTGCGTGTGTTGCCATTTTTTTTCTCTTTCTTCTTCTTTTGTTTTGGTTTTTCATTATTGTGGTTATATTGTGGTCTTGTGTAGTGTTTGAGAGTGTGTTTTTGGGCATAGAGGATCTTCCATCGATTTGATTTTGGTTCGAGTTGGAAGTGCGGGTGTTGTTGGATGGCTGCTCGGCCGGGCTGTTCGTCGTCGGTGCCGTCGCTGCCGCCGCCGTGCCCGAAGTCGCCGCCGGAGTATCCGGACTTGTATGGGAAGCGCCGGGAGGCTGCGAAGGTGCAAATGCTGGAGAGAGAAATTGGTTTTCTTGAGGTGGGTCCTCAGCTCTTTTGGAGTTTTTTTGGCTTGGTTTCTTGTTTTTTTGTTTTACTTTACTCTTCGAGTTTTGCCGTTTGGAGTCTCTTATTGAGCATTACCTGTTGTACCCGAAAAATGATAGAAGAAAAGGAAAAAAAAATTGTGATTTTGGGAAATGGATTTGTTGCTTGCTGTGATTGGTGGGTATAAGAGAGCTGAGACAGATCGTTGGGAAGAAAATTGTGGTGGAAAAGTTAAATAAGTGTAAATTAATCCCTTTCACGACGAGTTTAATTTGTGATGATGAGGAACTTATGAGTGGGGTGCTTCTTGTAACGTTAATGCATTGTGCTTGGTCATCTTCACTTGCTCTTTTTCTGTTTTCCCCCTATATTTTTCAGTTGTTTTTACTGGAAAAACTTTCTGGTTATGTAATCTTGACAATTGGGTGGAATCTGCTTGGAGCAGGAAGAATTAAAGTCTCTTGATGGACTTCCACCAACTTCCAGATGCTGCAAAGAGTATGCTTAATTTGCAATTCCTCGTAGAAGTATAGAAACAGTTAATTACAATGTTGGTTAGAAAGCTCGCTCCATGTCCATCAGCTAACTCTTTTTTTCTGCTTGAATGTGACGCCCTTCAGGGTTGCCGATTTTGTTGTGACAAAGGCCGATCCTCTCATGTAAGATAATTGGATTATGCAACCTGTGATACAATTGATATGGTATTTTTTATCCTTTTGGTTCAATTTCATGCAGAGACCGGAAGGGAAATAAATCCTGCCGCTTTTGGAAGTGGCTCTGGTAGGATTTTCTTTTCTGTATTTTTGTTCTTCATTATACTTGCTGATACTCTTGGTGCTTTGTTCTTCCGTTGCTTATTTTAATTTAGACTCAGATACTTCACAAGAAGCAGAGTGCATTTAATCATCCCATATTCTATGACATGCTGGCATGGTATTAGATTCACAGCATTCAGACAGCTTTGATTGAATTGAATGTATGTTTTGTAGTTTCATTTGATTGCAAAGAGGAGATACATTTCTGTATACTTGCCATATCGTTCTATACAATTGAAAAGTATGTAGAAGATCGATCACTGTGCCTGCTGCATAAATTTGCTGCTATATTATGCAAGAGGCTCATGTTGTTTTAGTAAGCCTCTTCAAGCCTCTTCCCCACGAAAGTATACATCACAATAACTCCTCGACCCTTTCACTTTAGTTGTCATTGGTGATCCTTCCACGAACTGTCTTCATCTCAGGCTTTACATCATCTTTGGAAATTGCATGCTGAACTCTGTTGACTGTTTGTTATTTTCTATCATTTTATCATCCTGATTGTCATTTAGAAACTAGCAGAAGAAGCTCATCTAATCATAAATCCTTTTTTATGGAGAATTTTATCTGCAATAACCTTGTTTGTGAATGTTGGCCCTTACTATACGGCCTTAAGGATATATTTCAAAAGCTCATGGGGAAGGACAATATAACTTCTTTGTTCCAATAGAAGTCAAACTCAACTGAAGATGATTCCTGATATACTGTGGTTTTGCTCCTTGTCTTTGCAGCGGAATGTCCTGTTTTAGCCTCTCATGGTTTTGCTGCTGCTGCTACTCTGCGTGCCCAGTTCCTTTACAATTGCCCTGCAGCTGCAAAAGCAACTCGTGCAGCTCATCTAAATGTTGCTCGTGTCCAAGTTGCTCAGCACGCAAGTGTCGGTGTTGCTCGTGTCCCAAATCTAATTGCTGTAGAGGCATATTTTGCTGTTTTAGAAGTTGTACCTTTTCCTTTCCTTCTTGCCCTAGTTGCTCTTGCTCTAGTTGCTCTTGCTATTCCTGGCCTAGTTGCTCTTGCTCTAGTTGCTCTAGTTGCTCTAGTTGCTCTTGCCCTAGCTGCTCCTGCTGTTGCTTGCCTAGTTGCTCTTGCTTTTCCTGCCCTAGTTCCTCTTGCTGTTCCTGGCCTAGTTCGTCCTGCCTTAAGTGCCCGAAAGTAAGCTGTTGTTTCAGTTGTAACTGTAAAAAAATATGTTGTGATCCTTGCTATTTATGTTACTAGCACAAAGTTTATATGAATATTCTCGGTCTTGTTCCTTCTTGATCCATATTTGAGTCGTTCATAAGAGAATGTCGAAAGGTCCAATGAAGATAATGAAATAGTTGAATGGCAAAGTTTCCATTCGCTAATTTGTGCTATCATGGAGGGAACCATCCGTTCATCAAGTTGAAAAGGGACAAAAATATTCGCCTGAATGACTCGTGTGGCAGATTCATGCCAAGCTACCTATCTGGTTACTGACATGAATCTGAAAAAAAGGAGAGAGGTTAGTGTAAGCGCCTTCATGACTTTGAAGGGATAGGCGAAACTCATATGCGTCAATTAGCTGATTTGTGCACTCGTCTTCATGACTTTAAAGGCATGGGCGAAATTCCAATGCGTCAATTAGCTTTCTGTGCTCGTCTTCATCGGTTAAGTTTCATCTGAGCAGCTGGACTGTGGCATCTTACTCTGTTTCTTGAGCCTGCTCATACTCTTCTTCCTTTTTAGCCTATGCTAGAATTTGCAGTTCGGTGAAAGTAAAAAAGACGGGCCTAAATTACCAGACAAACTCCAGGATTCAGACTCAATGAAGGAAAAGGGCAAGTTGGCTCTGCATATTTGGGGATAAGGTCAGGTCTGGACCGATTTTCAGGTGGGGTACGGATCCTTTGAAATTATAGTAGGACCCAGATGGTCACTGTTCATGTTTTTGAAAAATTTCGTACTGATTTGTATCCGAACAGGAAAAAGAAAAAAAAAAACATATTGAAGTGAGAGTCATGTCGTCCTGATATAAATGCTCTCGTGAGCCATGACATCATTTTTTATTAAATCTAGAAGATTTGACAAGCGCCACTTACTTCCACGATTGAACTGAAATGTTTAGTAATTATCAAACGGTGGTGTTCGTGTTGTTCTCAATACCTAAGAATCTGCAAAACCTTGTCATGGTCCTTTCTTTTGCTCAAAGCACAAGACGGATGGATCGGTACACTTTGCCCGGCTGAGACCAGAGCATTGGAACATGAAAAGTAAAGCCTACAAGCAAAGAACCATAAGTAAATCAATACCATGAGGTGCTTCCATTATAAAAAGACCTTCCTTGTCGCTCCCATAGTTCCTGGTCTGAGGTGTTTTAAAAACAAAGACCTCAGCCTCACACGCTTTCTGTTGCATCAACGTTTACCATAAAATCAAAGTACAAGTTTCGCTCTTCCTCCCTTCAATCCTCTAGGCCTACATATAGAATTACCATAAAATCAAAGTACAAGTTTCGCTCTTCCTCCCTTCAATCCTCTAGGCCTACATATAGAATTACCATAAAATCAAAGTACAAGTTTCGCTCTTCCTCCCTTCAATCCTCTAGGCCTACAACACTAGCAACACCGCCATGCAGTGTTGTATTGATTCCACGCTAGTCGGTTGAAAAAAGCTAAGCTACTTAATTCACAAGTAGCTTAACTCAACACCGAAAGCCAAAACACCACACCGAAAGCCCGAAAGATTGACCGCTCAACTCACCAACTTGGTCCATGCATAGGCCACTGGACTCCTAACATGGTTTTGAGCATTGCTCCAAACAATGCTGCCAAACTCCGACCTTGTTGTTGGGTTCGTGCCCTTTTTCGAGACGAAGGTGACCGTGTACCTCATCTTGTCCCCGACCTTTGGAAAGATGAGCTTCATCGGCTTCACCGTCACCCCGACTGTTGACGGGCCCGTGACCGACACATTGTACATGGACCCTGCGGCCCCCACATTGGTCAGCTCGCGAGTGTATCTCACGACCTTCTTGTCATTGAACACCACCGAGAATGATGGGTAGTTGAGTTCACCAGGGTCGGAGAATTTTCGAGAGCATGTGACGTTAGGGCGCTTGACAATTGTCTTCACGTGGTCGATGGTGTAGTCTAGGGAACAGAGAAAGGCGATGTAGTCTTCGGCCGTGAGGTCATACACGAGGCCGGGAGAGAGGGCCTTTTGGGGGTCCACATGGCCTGAACCGTGAGCCCATGGAGTGGAGAATGTGCCACCAGCAGCGTCCTGGAGAGGGGACCCGGTATTGTCTAGGTTGTAAGCAGTGGTCATGAGAGCGGATTTGATTGCGCTCGGGCTCCAATTTGGGTGGGCAGATTTGAGCAGCGCCGCGACTCCGCTTATGTGCGGGCATGACATGGATGTACCTTGAAAAACCAGTTAAGTGCGTCAGTGATAGCATTCATAGTAACATAAAAACCACATCAACATATCCTTGAAACTAGATCTTCACACGACACCACTCTCATCTAGGTCAAGAGGATTGGCCCATGTATGAATTCTCAGCAAATGTCAAAAATGTCATCTGAAGATTTTTCTTCTTCTTTTTTTTTGGGTCGAATGTCATCTAAAGATTAACAAGCGATTGTGCTGCCACATTCTGTCATGTTGCAGATCAAAGTTTTGTAATGGCACCATAGATCACCGTTCGATGCAACCAATTTGGTTCATCAATTGGGACCACCTTCTCCATTATTTTTAGACTTATAAGCCACCATTATTCACTGAAGGTGGTACCTCTTTTAGCAGTCAGTCTATGCAAGCCAGCCTAGCCTTTTGTAATGCTCAAGCAGACTCTATCACATTAAAGTAAATGGAGAACGCCCAACTACAACGTTTTCACATGTCAACATCACGTTAGGAAATGTGAGAAACACTTCATAAATGGAGAACTAGCCGTTAGGCAGCAACCATTACCTGACAGTATGTTGAACAGGGTCTTCCGGGTATCGGACTCCAGCCCGGTGGGCCCTGCTGCCTCCGACCAGCCGGCCAATATGTTGACCCCCGGCCCGATCACGTCCGGCTTCAGTATCTGCTGTGTCACCGTGTTGGGCCCCCTGGAGCTGAATGCCGCCACCACCGGCGACGGCCTCACGTTCACCACCGTCCCTCTGAAGCTGAGCACTGCAGTCGGGCTCCGGCCGCTCTTCACGTACTCCCTTATCACATCCCCCATTTTCCTCCCAACTGCGACCGCTGGGATCAGGTGGCTGTCTGCCACCAGCTCCTCCCCGTTTGCAGCCGTGTTCGCCAGTATCATCCCCACTCCGCCTGCCTCCCGCACCACCTGACCTTTCTCAACACGGGCATTCACCCCCCGGTCACACAGCACCACCTTCCCACGCGTGAGGGCGGGGTCGAGCGACCCGGGCAAGCACAGTTGGCCTGAGATATTGGAATCTTTACTATAAATCACGGGCACCGGATTATGCCCCATCCCAGGCCCTGAATAAAGCGAGACTCCGGCATAGCGCTTGCCATTGCCTAACAGGGCATATGCTGGAAAATCACGATCGAGGGTTCCGGCACCGACGGTCATGATCCAAGGCGCCACATTGGCGAGTGATTCCTTCATTGGCCCGCTGTTTCCAGCCGAGCAAGAAACAAAAATGCCCCTCTCCATGGCAGTGAACGCGCCGATGGCGATCGTGTCGCGGTAATACGGGGCAATCCCACCACCGAGGGAGAGCGAGAGGACATCGACACCATCAAGGATGGCTCGGTCCATCCCCGCAAGGATGTCCGCCCCGAAGCAGCCACTGCTCCAGCAGACCTTGTAAGCAGCCACACGAGCGTGCTCGGCCATCCCGCGAGCCGTCCCTCCGGCGTACCCGAGAAGGCTGGCGTTGGCCACCGGCGACCCGGCCGCGGTGCTGGCCGTGTGGGTCCCGTGCCCGTCCCGGTCTCTCGGCGACTCCACTTCCTTCGGGCTCTTCAAGAAATTCGAACCTTCGATTTAACCCAAAACAAAATGCAAAGTCATCACCCAGAGGACGCAAGAACAGTTCAATTGTAATTCAATCAAGCAATTTTTTCTTAAAGAACCAACTCAATGATCATTCAAATATCTGCAGATCACACAATTCAGACGCGAATGACATGCTTTCACTTAGATTTTTGTTCATTCTTACTAAAAACCGAATCCCATCAGTCATTACTTACTAAAAATGATGAATCGTCAAGTCAATGATGAATTACCGGAGGCCATGCGAAATCCCTTGGAGAAGAACCGAGCTCCGATCAGCTTCTTGTTACACGACTTCGCGCTGAAGTCCGGGCCCGATTCGCACGCGCCCTTCCACCGGGCCGGCAACTCGGGCATCCCGGCGTCGTCGAAGCTCTTCGACTCCGGCCAGACCCCGGTGTCCAGGACCCCGACGATGACGTCCCCGAAGGCGCGCCTCTTCCCGCCGTTGGGGCCCTCCTGCGGATCCCACAGCCCGAGGTCGTCGGAGATGCCCAGGAACGCCGGCGTCCGGGTGGTGTGGAGCTCGTAGACGGTGTCCTCGTAGACGCCGAGGACGGAGGCGGACGACCGGAGCGCGTCGGCCTCGTCCGGGTCGAGGGTCGCCGCGAAGCCGTGGAATGCGGCGTTGTAGGTGTATAGGAGCGGGTCGGCGGCGGCGGCGGAGGCGTCGGAGGCGTCGGAGGAGGAGAGGGATTGGAGGCTAGAGGCGTACCAGTCGCGGTGGGTGGCGAAGGAGGAGGGCATGTGGTGGGGGTTCATGTGGACAATGTACGTCTTCTTGGCCGCGGCGGCGGCGGCCGAGGAAAGCAGCAGCGCCAGGCATTGCAGGGCGGCGATGATGCGGAGGTTGGCCATGGCCGGCGGGGAGAGGGGAGGTAGGGAGAGAATGGATATGGTTAGAGAGAGAAAGAGAGAGAGTGGAGGCACAGTAGTGGGGGTGGCTAATAAGGGGACATAGTCAGAGGAGGAAGATGGGGAGGAAGGAACGGGTACAAGGGACGCTCGTGTCGTGGTTATATGTTGGGCTCGTTGAGAGAAGGGGCTTGGATTTGCTCTTATTACGAATATGCCACTGCACCTCGAAGGCCCTCATTTGTGGAAATTAATGTTCACAAAGCTTAGTTTGGTCGTGCTCACTATCTAACTTACTAGTCACGGACGGCCCGGTCACATAACTTGATATAATTGTATCACAAGTATTTTTGATATGTGGTACATTTCTCAGTTGTGGTATGTAAAGTTTTTTACTTGTATAACACGATCCATTGATATGACATTACTAGCTTTCATATGTTTTTGAATATTCCTCGCTTTCTGAATCAGAATTTGATTTGATTTTCTTTTCTTTTTTTTTTTAGTCGTGAAATTTGACATTAGTTGACCGATATTTAAGGTCATTTTGCAATTTTTCAAAGCTTATGTAATTTTTTGATAATGTCTTAGACTTTTAACTATGATGGGTAATTCTTTTTAATAAGCGACAGTAATTTTTTTATGAGAATAAATGTATTATAAATCCTAAAACTTGTTATAATAGTGCAATTAAAATCTAAAATTTATTATGACTATGCAATCGAATCATAAAATTTTCAAAAATTAAAGTCAGATTCTAAAACTTGTCAGATTTGTCCAATTAAGTCTATTAATTGATTGCATTTTTAGACGCGACAAGTTTTATGACTAAATTTCGTTTTTTAAAAATTTTAAGATTCAATTATATTTTTATGATGAGTTATAGAACTTGATTATATTTTATGAAAAGTTTAGGATTTTCTTAGTTGAAAGAAAGCTTCGAGATTTAATTGCATGTATAGGACTTTTAAACGAACGAACGAGTAACTTCATAAATGCACGAGTAACTAGGTCATATCGAAGATGAGTGAAGGAAATTCCGACGAAATCGAGGGGCAAAAATGGGAACGCTGGCGCGACACGCCGTACATGGGGGAAAGATCGGGACACGCGGGGACGGCGTGGGGCCGCATGATGCTGTCGCGTAGCGCGTGGGGGGACGAGATCACGCCAATCCAGGGGAGGGAGAGCAACGCCGACAGCGACACTGCCCACTCACGCTAACGGCTACTACCTCCCCCCCGCTTTCCTCGTTTTTGCTTCTCTTTCGTGTTCGAGGAGTCAACAATTCTGACCGGAACGGTCCAATCCGAGTGCGGCGGTGCCCGTACTCGCCCGTTTTCCACACCCCACGGCTCGTGCGTGCCACCGCTGACTGACTCCATCACGAACTCACTTCGGCACTCGCGTTTCTCGAGCAAAACCTCCACCTCCACCTCCGTCACGCGCGCGCCGTGGCGGGTGGTGATCCCAGCAGTTAACGGTCCGCCGACGTCGCGTTCGGTAGCAGCCCGAGACTTTTGTGATGGATTCGGACCAAAACCGCGTCGATTGGCAGTGCTGTTCATGTTTTATTCGTGTCGTCATTATCGAGAATAGCGAAAACAATAATGTAAAAGACACGTTAGTGTTGCCCGTTAATTAAATTTAATGGAATTAATAAAAGGACTTCATTTCATAGATTCGACAAGTTTTAATATGAATATTTTTCTGGGAATTTTGGACGTCAAATGTACTTGCGTGATGAGTTTTATAACTTTCATTATACTTATCGTAAAAAGAAATAATGGGGCCTTTGGCGTAATGATGGTGCCGTCGACGTCACAACCAACATCATTGGCAACCATTGTTTGTGCTCGCCCTAGCAAATTTGAGACAATGCAACTTAGGAGTGTGCATGATCTAGGCGGGCGGTTCTCGACTTAGAATCGGGAACCGCCCACTAAAGGACCGATTTGAAAAATTGGGCCGGATTCATCCATTTATTGCATGGATCCATGGGGAATCGGACCGCTGGGTCGATTTGGTTTTCAGTAAATTCATGGAATCGGACATCATCACGAATTCAACCCTAACATCATCACGCAAGTACGCAACCACGCCAAGAACAACACGAATTCTCAATCTGCACAATCACAACAAAAGTAAGTTCATGTTGCTTTGTTGAGACTCCCAAGAACACTACTCCAATTCGACTTCAATCTCAATTAAAATAAAATAAGGAATTGCAATTGAAAGAAATGTAACATTTAGAATGCTACAACATTCTCCTGATATGCACAATCCATTCATCTAAACCTGAATAATCGCAATCCTCTAGTTAGTGACCAAGCAACAAGCATTTAGAGCTAAATTAGAGTGTAGGCAGTCGAAAAGATACAATACCACATTCACCACCAATCCAAGTAGACTGCGATCCCCATGCCAATTGAAACTTAGCCTATTCTTTGGACAATCCTAGGCACAAGAGAAGCTCAAAGCTAGCATTTTCCTAAAAATAGACTTGGTCCGGTCCGGGTGGGTGGGTGAACGGATCTGCCTATGGAACCGGGAACCGGACCGATACCCATCGGATCCCATAAATTGGAACTGAGAATTGGATTGGTTCCCTCAAGAACCACCGGTTCTGGGTGGTTCGGGCGGATTTCGGTTCTTTTCCACCCTGATGCCCTTGCAAATCGCTACCCACTTTATGTGCTCAACCTCTAGGCATTTTTATGTGGAAGTGACAACCACCACAACAAAACGCAACTCTACCACCGCAACAGTCTCTGTGGAGAGGCGAGCGTGCAGGGGTGGTCGCCATTGTTGACGATGTCTATCAAGGGAGGCAATCAGCAATGGCCATGGCATCCAATGCAAGATCGAGTTTTTTCTTTTCTCTTGTCATGTAATTTAGTCGAACTTTTCATGTGTTTTTTTTTTTTTAAATTTTTGTCCAATGAAGCTCTAGGTAACCTCTTCCAAACTAATGGTTTGCTCGTTTTATGGAAAATAATATCAAGAAAAACATTTTCGGATTTTTCCATCTTCATTTCGTGGAAAATGAGCTAATTGGGGAAAACAAATTTCATGAAGCAAAAAAGTCTTCTAAAAATAGGAAAAAATATTTCTAACTTTTGAGAAAGAAAAAACATTTTTTATACATTCTTTCACCTCACTTTGCTTCATCAAATACCTTTTCCTCTTTTTTTTTTTTTTAAAATTGATTTTTAATTATTTTTTATTCTTTTTCTTCATTGGTCGGTGGTGGTGGCCGACCACTGGTCACAAGCGAGTTTGTCAACCAATGACGTGGCTAGCAACCGATCAATGAAGAAGAAAAAAAGGAAAATAAGAGTAAAAAATAATTAAAAATCGATTTAAAAATACACTAATAAAAATTTATTGAAATTGGTGTACAAAAGAAAAGATTTTTCTTATCAAACAATTAACAATATTTTTTAATTAATTTTCATATTTCAATCAAACATCTAAAAAATATAATTATTTTTTTAGAATATGACTTCTTAAAAGATATTTTTTAAAAATACCATATCTTTCACAAAATAAATGACAGATATTTTTTAAAAATACCAGATCAAAGTTCAATGGATCGAACTTGGGATTTTCATTATGGGCGCGTGGATCTCACTGACCAAACTAAGGAGAGTGGTGGGAAGATGGTCAAGACATCGAAGCAAGACAAAGGAAAAAGTTGCAATAAAAAACATGATTTCACATGGAACAGAGATGGGGGTGAGTTGGGAGAAAACATGCAAAAACCGGAGATGGTGGCGACGATTGAGCCCAACCCCTTTTGGCATCGGGCGGCGCGCGCCATAAATATCAAATCTTCCGGCGAATTCCAAAAACACAGATTTTTCTATCGAACAGACGCAAAGAGAAGGAACCGCACGCCACCTTTTGCGTCATTGCACTTTCCACCGACTTCCCTATCTCCTCCTCCTCGAGCCAGAGATCCCGAGATATTTCAATTGAAAAAAAGAGGAAGAAAACAGAGAAAGAAATGCTGCGGAATCGCGTCGTAGATGGATGCTCGAACATGGCCAACTCACTCATGTGATCGATGCCTAACTTTAAAAGGGACCCTACTGAGATTTGTAATGAGGGTTTCTCACGTATCACGACAAGGTGGCGAGATGCCGTCAAATAATATCCAATGATCTGTAGGGGGTGTAGTTTATATTCTCTATCGATAGGAAGGCGCGGGCAAGGATCTCCAAGCAACACCCTTAAGTCGTTAGACATATTTTATAGTTTGAGCCCGTATTTTATTGATAGTTTGAATTTGAACCCATGAATATCTACTTAGTATATATAGTCTCTTTCTCTTATAATTGAATGTTGTAACATAAAGGCGCGATGGTGCTAAATATAATGAAATTCTATACTAGATGTAGCTCTTATTTAAGAATAAATTGAGATAAATCTCGTTTCTTGCTATTTCGTTGTATTTGAGCACCTAATCCTAACAAGATCCCTGGACCTCTATGGTCTCCATCCTCAACTAAATTTCGATACGATGCCCCACGCTTGGAAAGCATTACTAATTAAACATCATAAGGGGACCCCGTGTAGTAATAGCTATACTCCGTGCTTCACGGTTCACATGCTATATGGAATTATCATAGTGCATGATTGCCTACTTTGTCACCTACTAGCAGTTAGAATAATTTTACATGGGCCACACTCTCTTTGTGGTATTAGGATGGTCACTTTATGTCTAATTTGTGGTGCCCACTCGGAAAGAGAGGTTGCCCTTTACCAAATTCCCGTGTAATTGCACATTGATTATACAGCCCGTCGCGACTTTGGATTGAATTTCGCCGCATGTAGGACATAAATATAATTGGTTGCCATGGTCAGTCCTCCAAAAGGTTCTCTTTCTCCTGGAAAAAAAAAAAAAAAAAAGAAGAAGAAGAAGAGAAACCGCGTGGGGAGATTTCTTATGGTGGGCCGGGGTTATTTCGTGAGTTTGATATAGTGCATGAGAAAAGAATCATGTAAGTTCTGTGAATGATAAGCATGAGAGCAAGAAATCTGAAGTCACGAGAATGACCTGAAAAGATAACATTCCCATTGCTTGTTGCACATGTAACGATACATGGCAAAATTTTTGAGATTGCCGTCCGTTTCCTTTTCCAGGCTCGATTACGCAGCAACGGGCTGTTTTGCAGTGGCGCTACATCAGATTTAAATAAAAATAAATATCATCACAATCACGTCATCAACCGTCGCTTTGGCCGAGTGGTTAAGGCGTGTGCCTGCTAAGTACATGGGGTTTCCCCGCGAGAGTTCGAATCTCTCAGGCGACGTTTCCCTCTTTTTACTTTCCTTATTTGGTAGCCTCGTTTTCTTCTTCTTTTTTTTCACTCTCTCCATCTCTATTTTCCACGCTCCATTCAAATTCGTTTTGTTTAGCTTCCCCCACACGATTTATTTGAATCGAAGTGGAGTTTTAAAGTAGCATTGGCCGCCCCGGTATGACTATTGAGCCAGATAATAAAAAACGATGATAATGTCAGTTTGGTTGTTATGATGACGGGGATTCGACTACATACACATGCTAATAAATCGGGCACAAACTACGTGTTAATCCATGTCACCGATTCAACACTATAAACTCTAAAGCAAAGAGCATGTTTTGTGGAAGGGTATGATCAAGAAGTTTCGATCTAGTCTACATGGAAATAAACTTATAATTGTGGGATTGACTTAATCATCAGATTATAAATTATAAGTTCATAGCTCATTTCCATTTTGGACGAAATGGATATACTAATTCTTTAATATCAATTAGTAAGAGGGATCTTGAACTAAAAGTAGATGCTACAAGTTCGAAAAGGTATTCGAAGCAATTGCAATAATTAGGTTCAATTGATATCGATATGGTAGATGCTGTTGCATATACAACCTATGCAATTTGTTGGAATTGTTTGATCTTAAAAAGGGGATTTCTATACATGACTTGTTCTTTCTTGGTTTCATCTGGTCATAAATTGCTTATTTTTAAATAATGATAGATAAAAATAATGCTCATAAGGAATCCTATTGAAAACAAGAAGGATAGGACTTGTATATGTGTAAGATTGAGTCAATTCGATTTTTGAAAAGGATTATTAATTTGGAACCTTTCAAGAGATCCTTCATCGGTACTTGTGAATAATTGATTTATTGATTATTTTTAGATAATGATAGATAAAAATAACGCTCCTAAGGGATCCTATTGAAAACAAGAAGTATAAGACTTGTGTATGTGTAAGATTGAGTCAATTCGATTTTTGAAAATGATTATTAATTTGTAACCTTTCAAAGAATCCTTCCTCGGTACTTGTGAATGATTGATTTTTAAAAAAAAAAAATCTTTTTGACCTTGAATGCATGAGAGCAAGTTAGAAAGATTAAAATATTGAACAGATTGATTTGATTTATTCTCGCTAATCGTGAGATTGTCATCTTAGAGTGTTATTTTGTCAATGGATGCTCTCATTACACTCATAATCTCTAAAAAAAAACAATTACACAACATCTATATCAATAATTCAAGTATTGTATATACATCATGAGTCAGATTCCTTACATCAACTACCCATAATAGCAAACTTGCAAGACGGATCTATTTATTATAAATAGATTTGTTGTTCCTGACTCTACATTACCTTAATTATTATATGAACAAGTAAAAATTATATCTTAGTCCAAGTAGGAATGGCATTTCTCTTCTACGCGTCCATGGAGTTTTGAAAATTCGAAACATCTCAAAGATAGAGAGGTATGAACTTACAAAACAAACCACACTCCTCCCCATACTCCTCCATACCCGTTAGGAGTCCATTGATGAGAAAGGGCCAGGGAAAATTTGAACCCAATTCTACGGTGATGAATAGAAAAGCAATTAGAAGCAATTAGAATAAATGAAGAGTTATGCATTTGTGTATTGATAAGACCATTCACTACTTCTTGAACCCCGATCTCTCTCTCCCTCGAATGAATCATATAGGAAACTATAGGATAGAAGTGCCTGCCACACCCATGAGAAAAGCTATCTCCTTTTACTTTCCTTTTTGTAGTTTTGTTTTTCACATTTTCTGGTTCTGTGCTCCATTCAATTTCGTTTAGTTCAACTTTTCCCACACAATCGGTTTGGAGTTGAAGTGGAGTTACAAATGTAGCATTGGCCGCACCGCTGTGACAACTCTGAGTCGAATGAAAGACGATGAGAATGCACAACCTGTCATCTTGAACGGTTTCTCCAGGTACCGTCGATTCTTGCCCTTTCACAAAGGAATGGAACAAGGCTACGAACCAGCAGCTACGCAAGTTCTGCAAAATGTTAGTTTGGTTTTATGATGACTGGGATTCAATTACATGCACGAGCCATTGAACTTAGCACGAGCTATATAATTATCTGAGTCACCAATCAACACTACCAAGTCGGGAGCGAAAAGCATGCTCTGGGGAAGAGTAGCATCAGGAACACGAGGGTAACAAAGAGAGCAGAGATAATCATGCACAACAGGTTTCACGCCTCAAAAGATAGAAGCATAGCCTAACTAAAGCGCCAAATCACAGCCCAATGTCTAATGTAAAATCATGTAAGGTATGCAGACCCCAATAAACAGCCTGCAGACTAGAGAGAGAGAGAGAGAGAGAGAGAGATTCGCATTAACTGTAAATCATGTTTTCTAGTCACTCTCCATTCAATGAAACTGTAACAAGGGACTGAGAGTCAAATGTTTCGACGGCTCAACACATAGTGCCTTCTGACTTCAGCACAGTATCAGAATAGCAGCGAAAGGATGTTGAATAGGAGGCTCTAATGACCATACTTCTGAAATTCCCATTCGCTATTATCTGTAAAATGCAAAGCACAATCAAAAGATCAGACTGCATACCTAAACTATTCAGCAATGTGTAATTAATTAGAGACAAGGATTTCAGCTTACCCAATGGACACACTTGACGAGTTTTGAGCCATCGGCTGATGCAGTGAAAATGAAATGCGTGGTTGCAAACTCCTATAGCACCAAGTAGAGAGATTTGATGAGCCAAGGAAACAGTCGCCCAAGATAAACAGACTGCTCTTACCAGAGATAACAAAAGAAATGGACCTTTCTTTTGTTCTTCAAAAGAACAATGAACCTTAATTAATTAAAATCATCCATCTATCTTATGATAGTAGGATGATCTATCATACGATAGTAGAAACCTAGATAGACTAAAATTGAATAAAAGAATCATGGTAATCCAGTTTCATAAAACAGGGCAGAGCGTTCCTTTCTCAAAATGATTTTTACAACTACAACTAAAGAGCAACAACGGAACATACTGTAATATAGTACTTCCCGATTAGAATATTAAGTGATTGACTCTCAAGCACCCAGAGTTTTTTCTCTTTAGTTGGTCAGAGAACCCAGGAGTAATGGTTCATAATAAATGTTGTAATTAAACTTTTACAGTGGGCACACTTAGGCAGGTAAATGGACATCTTAGACAAGGAAATGGATGGTGCCCCACATGGAAATTTCAGCTAAGGAAAGTAGTCAATATGCCAATATAAACTGCAAACACACGTAGCAACGAAAACACAACTGATCGCAATGAACTCCTACTATTCTGAGAGCAAAGAGTGCACTCATGCTTCAAAGTGTGCTATTTCCTCTAATTTCCATTATGCTAATATCAATCATGGTGAGTCTTATTCATGTGAGGCAAAATGGACTGTTGATAAACATCAATTTATTAGGGTACAAATCATCTTAAAAAACTAAAATTTCCAATAGGGGGAATATTACAGAGAAATAAGCCCAGAACAATGGGTATCAAAAACTTCAAAGATATTCCATCCTACAGCCGATCCCCATTCAGAAGAACTGATCTAATGACTAAGTCCTCAGTTGATAAGGGATTGAAAGAAGACCAAAGCAAATAGACACAGGAATCATTACAATTAGGAAACATAGCATTTTCAATCATAGAAATCTTCACACCGGAAACTTCATTTTAGTATAATAACAGACCTTTTATGATTCCGTGATGAAAGGTGATAATGCACATGTTCAAGTACAAATCGAGGTTACTTTCAAAGAACACTGATTTGCTCATAAGCTAAACAGTAATCACCATCTACATGCTTTGATTCGAGAACACCAATCGACAAATACCCTTAATTAAAAACCCCAATGCGCCCACACTCACCACGCATCATCAGTTAAATTCCAAATTCTAGCATTATCGCAATCCAATATTCCCTCATCAAACAGAAAATATCTAATAACCGCAACGCTGCACTATGACGGCGCCCTAAACAGACACAGAATTGCGAAAATTCGATGCTTACCCCAAGCGACCGTGCACTCCTCGCTGGTCGCGCTCGCCTGATTAGCTTGGCACTCAATGCCTGACGACAAGAACCCAAAAAACACAACCTCAGAGATCACACACACAATCTAAATAGGCTTCGAAATCACGTTACCGAGGCAGCCGACCAAGAACTCACAAAGATCCATGATGTGGTTCCTGCAGATAGCGCAGTTGTCCACGACGATATCTGAAACCAACCCAGCAGAGGGAACGGAGATTCCAATCAATACCGAATGCACCCATAAAGCTATAAGGAAGCAGAGGGGAAAATAGGGTTTAGGGTTTAAGAGGTGGAAGTTACCCCAGGCCCAGAGCGAGACGGCGTTCCACTTCTTGATCTCGAACCGCTTCGGCTTCCTCGACGACGACGACGAGCAGCAGGAGGAGGACGACGGAGGAGGAGGAGGGGCGGCGGCGGCGCTGCTGGACCCCTCGCCGGCGGGGGTCATCGGCACGTCGGAGTCCAGGGTCGCCATGGCTGGGAGATTTGACTAAGGAACGCGGGCTTGGGGAATTTATGGAGTCCGGCCTTACTTATAGAGGCCTAATTGGACTTTTTCTAGGAAGATGGAGTCATCGTGTTACCATATGATGTCGTCATTAGACTCATTACTAGTACTAAGTACTAACCATTACTTCACTGTGCCGGAGTCGTGGCACTGCAGTATTTTCCAAAAATATTATTAGGCTGCGTTCGAATGGACCATTTCCGGAAAATATTTTCCCAGAAGTTATTTTCCAGAAAAATGACTATATTTTCCGGTGTTCGGCTAATTCTTAAATTTTGAGTGGAAAACATTTTCCACTGTTCGTTAACTAATTTCTTTCTTTTTATTTATTTATTTATTTATTTAATTTTTTCCTTTTCTTTTCCTCCTTCCTCCTCCTTCTTCCTTCCTCCGTTGCCGCTCCTCCTTCTTCCTCCTCCTTCCTCTGCCGCCGCTCCTCCTTCCTCTCCTCCTTCTTCCTCCTCCTTCCTCCTTCCTCCGCCGCCGCTCCTCCTTCTTCCTCCTTCCTCCTTCCTTCGCCACCGCTCCTCCTTCTTCCTCCTCCTTCCTCCTTCCTCCTTCCTCCACTGCCACACGCCTGAAGATGGCGAGCCGACCAAGATCTGGTCGCCAGATCCGACCGACCAAGGTCCGGTCGCTAGATCCGGTGAGATGGGCTAGGCTCGGGCCTCGCCCGAGCTCGCTGGATCTAGCGGCGGAGCTCGGGCTCCCGATCAACGAGAGCCTGAGCTCCACTGCCAGATCCGGAGAGCTCGCGGCTCGCCAGACCTCTGGCGAGCTCGGGCGAGGCCCGAGCCTCGCCCAGCTCGCCGGATCTGGTGAGGCTAGAGCTCCGCCCCAAGCTGGCGAGGCTTCGCCTTGTCGATCTGGTGAGGCTTGAGCTCGTCGAGCTCGGGCGAGCTGGGCTTCCATAGATCCGGCTAGGCGGAGCCTCGCTGGCCCGCGGTGGAGCTCGAGCTGGCTCGCGACTGCGGCCGGTTGCCGGTCGCCGGTCGCCGGCCGCTGTCGGGGCCGGCCACCGTCCAAGCTAAGGAAGAAAAATAAAAAAGGAAAGAAAGAAAGAAAAAAAGGCAGAGGAAGTTGTGGAAAATGTTTTCCACTTTTCAGAAGTGGAAAACATTTTCCTTAGCTTTGCATGTAAATTTTACTGTTGATGGAAAATATTTTCCTTGAGTTGTTGATTTTCCGTGAAACGAACACTGGAAAATCCGGAAAACAGTTCCCTGGAAGTTATTTTCCGTGAAACGAACGTAGCCTTAGTTATATTTCTTAACAATTTAGTCAATAAAAATTATATTTTCACTCGTCCTGACTTATTGTTTTTATGAGTGTAAGTTTTTGCTGCTGAGCCTCTTGTATATTTTGGTTATTAGCTTATATATTCTTACCTTACCAAAAAAAAAATTATATTTTCACAATCGATAATAATTTATGCTTAAATAGTTTTATGGTAGATAAGAATGCTTTCCGTTCGTATATTTTTATTAGTGACGCGAGCAACTGTTATTTGAAATGTTCTGCAAATCATGGATCTTTCGGGAAACTGATGTACCTATTGATCAAACTCTATTTGTTTCACGGTTTTTCTGCATTTTTAGGTGTTTGGATTGCTTAGGAAAAATAGTCAATGGAAAATGTTTTTATAATCAAAGAAAAATATATACTTAAATCCAATAAAATAATTTCCTCTTTAAAAATCTGAATTTTTATTTAAAAATTGATTAGATTTTTACGCTTGAACCATAAACTCTGTGTTTGGGCAAAGAAACCTTGACACTTGTTCTCGGGCCCTTGATGGTGGACTTGAGCCTAGAGGTTCGGGTTGGGTCCACCTAGATCAATTGAAGCCAAGCCTGGGTCAATGAGACTAGATTTGGAACCTCAAACTTAGGTCTAAATCCATAGAGGTTGGGCTTGGGACACTAATGTTGGTGGCTGAGTCTAGGAGGGTCTAGGACTCTGATAATATTAGTGGCTCCCCAATGACTTGGCTAGGGTCCACAAATGCCGAGCCTAAGATCATGATGGTCTTGCTTGAGCAAGGGTCCATTGAGGTTGGGCTCGGGTCCAAAGTGCTCAGGCTAAATACCCCAGGCTTGGGACTAGGTTCATTAAGGCCGAGCTTAAGACCCCATGCCCAAGGACTAGACCTATTAAGGCTAGCCCGCGACCCTTGTGCCAATGCTTGGGTCCCTGATGCCTAGGCTCATATCCATTGAGGACGTGCCCATATCTATTGAGGCCGAGTTTGGGTCCCTAACATCCATTTCCCTACGTTAGGGACTAAATGCATTGAGGCAAAGCTTAATGCTAGTGCTTGGGTTTATTGAAGGTGGGCCTAGGACCTCAAAGCCTTGTGTTCAGGCTTTGTTCCATTGAAATTACGTTTGGGAATTTGCCACTTATGCCCATACTTGCGTCCTTCCAAGGCTAGGCTCGGGACCCCAATGTCTGCACCCCTATTTATCAAGGCCGGGTCCATTAAGGTTGGGCTTGACACTTTGATGCCCATGCATGAGTCCTTGACACTTGCACCTGAATCCATTGAAGTAGGCTTGTGCCATGGTCTCTAGCACTTGGATCCTTCAAGGCCAAACTTGAGATCAATGCAGATGCTTGCACTCAGGACTAGGTACGCATGCTCAAGTCAAGGTCCATTGAAGCCAAACTCCATACCTTAATGTCTGTACTCAAGTTTTCGGCTGCTTATGCGCAAGTCACTAGTGTTCAAATAAGGTATGTTTATTTACGAAAATTAAATCAGATTTTTTTAATCAAATGACAACATATATTTTTCAGTTTATTTTCATGTTTCAGTTAAATATAAAAAATATTGCAATTTTTCTGGAAAATATGTATGTCACATTTTCCAAAATGAAGCCTCAAACTAGAAAAAAAAGGACTCGTTAAGAGAGGAAAATATAATGGAAAGAACACAAGCCGGGAGAATCATTTCACCCGTTAGGGTGTCTTCTCTGCCTAATCAAACCCTATTTAAATTAAATTACAATTTTCCTAAGAGAGGTTTCATATATTGAGTACATATATCCCCACAAGATAACTTACCTTTTTTTTTTCTTTAATATTAATGGGGGTATTTAAGGTTTTGGAGCACCTGGCGAATCTCTATCGATAATTTAATTGCCGAAGACACACGGGTCTGAACTCATGGGAATGGATCTGATAGAACGTGCAAATGTGCTGATTTGGCACTTATCATCTGTTCGTTTGCAGGGTTTTATCGCATAAAGAAAACAGATCTTCACAAAATGACACAAATTGCATATCACCATGAGAGCAATTGATTAAGTACATATTAGTCTTAAGAGCACATATGTAAATTGACCGTGGAATTTGTAATGTGCTTTTGGGAAATAAGTCCAATATCAAAAGTAAGAGGTGAGGAGATGAAGAGTTCAAATATGTGGAGGAGGGTATAAACAATAATGATTATTATTTGTGTGTGGGCTCGCTAGTAGGCCTAAGAGCATTGGATCATTGGATGGGCTCTCTCATATTACAGATCTTCGTTGGGTCCTTTGGACAATTGGGCTTGAGTTTGTCTGGATGACGTTTAACTCTTGTGACTCTCGAAGACCAAGATTATGATCCAAATGGGGAATTGCGACCGTCGATTGTGATTAGCTAGTCTAAATTATGATTAGTTTTGAGAAATTAGTTGAGCCTAATTTACTAAAAAAACCCCCAACTTTAGGTAGATTCCCAATTCTTTCCCAATTTTTTTTTTGTCTAGAAAAACCCATCAATTTTAGGTCTAGTCCAAATCTACCTTGAAATTTTATTGGTCCAAAGGAATTTTTTTTTTTAGGTCTAGCCCTTTTTGTTTAAGAGAAATATCACCAATTTATACTCTAGTCCCAAATCTACCCCCATTATCCATTTGTCCAAAAATTACCATTGGTCGTCCCTAATTTTCATATCATAGAGTGGTATGACTTTCCAAGACACCTTGCTGATGTAGACTTGTTATTGATGTGGAAATGTCATGTCAAGTTAGGACTAGATCATGGGGCTAGATTTGAGAATAGATTGAAAATTGGTGATTTTTTTTAGTCAAAGCAAAATTTAGGACAAATTTGGGACAAGACGTAAAATTTGGAGAGTTTTCCATAAAAAAAGAAAAGTTCAAAGTAAATTTGGAATTGGACCTAAAGTTTGAAGTTATTTCTAAGACAAAAAACCTTCTTGGCAGAGCAGGGCTAGTCTAATGCTGGGAGTTTTTAGGAAATTGGACAGATATTGTCGTGCCCTTAGAGTCAACTTCCCTATGAATTTGATAATCGTGGAAGCAGCAATTGCCTCAGGAAAAGTGATTTAACGCATATTAGAGATCCCGAACTTCAAATTCACTCGAATCTTTATTTCATTTGTTTATAAATATAAGAAAAATTCGACAATTTACAAGAAAAAAAGACGATTCTGTGCGAGGTAAATGCCAAGAATTTGTGAAGTTGACCTTGATTTTTTTGGAAGTGTCGTGCTGATTTCACTAAAGAACATCACTTTGAAACGAGAACCTAAAAAAATGAGTGGCAATCATCGAAGTTTGACATTGTTGTGAACTGGAAAAAGGACAAGAAAGTCACTCTTACAAGATAATATCTAGCTCCTTGCAACCCATTATTTGCAACCCGAGAAACACGCACATAGTCCAACTCCGAGGTTTCTTAGATTCTTCTTTGACCCCGCGTGAATCAAGTGCGCACTTAGGATCACGACAGAGACTTCTGACGGTCCCGCCGTTCAAGGGTAGATCCTCTCTCGATCACATCTGATAATCACTTGGATCGAATCGGGTTATGTGTTGGCAAACCCCAATAGGTTAAGGAGAAAGTACATCCACAAACCCACGGCGGTGACAAAGAGGAGGAACAAACAAAGACGGACGGCGAAGGCGTCTTCTACGACATCTTCCTCGAGGCGGCGCCGGCCACGACCGTGACGTGGGCGTCTTCGCCGCCTTCCGAGCGCCATGTCCCTGCGCAAGTCCCCTTGCATTTCTTTCGCTTCCTTTACTTCAAACCCAAAAAGCAAGAACACCCACAGAGGAGAGAAATTAGAAGGATGTCGAAGCTTGTTCAAGAAACGGCTTCTCTTCTACAATTTTTCTTTCCTGTATTTGAGGGTTCTGACACAAAATTATGACGAATTGTTGAGAATTATTGCTCTTAAATAGAGAAGAAAATCATGAGCTTTTTCTTTGGTATGAAGAATCGAGTCGTATGCAGAATGTTTCTGCGTGACTTCGAGGAAGTAAAAGGAAGAGTGCGATTTGGTTTCAAAACGAGTCTTTACGCGTTGGACGTGTATGAAATTGCCTTGACCAGATACTCTGTGCATGCGACGACAATAATAGAAGAACTAAAGGTATTTCGGAAGCTTTCTTGGCAAATATCAAGTGGCATTTCAGTGAATTAGGCTTGTTTGAGTTCATACGTCTAGGGGTGAGAACGGAGAGAAGAGAATAGATTTCTTAATTTTTGGAACCTAGAACCTATCATGCTTACTCAACTTAGAACTTACATTGTCATAGGTTTTGGGATCAGTTTCAGAGTTTATCCAAGTTTCACGTGTACTCTTAATTGAATGATTGTAGTAAATCATCATCTCTAATGATTACTATTTGCTACAATCCACTTTTCACAATTCATATTTAGATACGCAAAAAATATAAAATATTAATAAAGTAAAAATCTTAGTCTGGATATCGCCAAATATGAAAACCTACACTAGTAGTTTTAGATTACATATTCATCATTGGATATCATAAAATGCCCTAAGATCGTGCGAAGACATATAAAAAGAAAAACACAAAGACTTTTTCTAGATTATGGGTTATCTATCAATTGGAAAAAGTTTCCTATTTTTTAGAACTTGGGGCTTGCCCTACATATTTTAAAACTTGGAATTGGATCGGTTTTCACCAATTGAGTCTTAGGCTCTCCATTCTACCTTGGAACCATACTAACCTCTACAGATATCTCTTTAAGCAAATTCCTAGGGTGGCCCATTGGTACATGGTGGTTAAAATTATCAAAAAAGTTCTAAGCCTATTACACTTTTACAAATTCAATCCTAATCTTTTAAATTTTGAAAATTTAATCTATATGATCAATTTTGGCTGGAATTCGTGAACATGCACATTGTTGCTAGTGGAACAATTTTTAATATTATTTTAAAAATTAGTCAAATTTATTTATCTATGTTTTCTTTTCGTGAACATGCACATTATTGCTAGTGGGACAATTTTTAATATTATTTTAATAATTAGTCAAATTTATTTATCTATGTTTTCTTCTCTCTCTCTCTCTCTCTCTCTCTCTCTCTCTCTAGCAAGGGTCCACTGGGCAAGGGTCGTCGAGTTAATAATTAGTCAAATTTATTTATTTATCTATGTTTTCTTTTCGTGAACATGCACATTGTTGCTAGTGGGACTTTTTAATATTATTTTAATAATTAGTCAAAATTATTTATCTATGTTTTCTTCTCTCTCTCTCTCTCTCTCTCTCTCTATGGCCGGCAAGGGTCCACTGGGTAAGGGTTGTCGAGTCGTAACACCCTTGTTGGCCATGGGTAGGGGTTGCGATCCTTAATTGGGAAAAAAAAAAGAAAGAAGAAAGAAGAAGAAGAAGAAGAAGAAGGAAAAGAGAAAATAAATTGAAAAGAAGAGCAAATTAATACAAAAATTGAAAAAAATAGTAAAATTTTATTAAAAAATGTCGATGTCAGTATCGGTCGTACTACGTAGGATAGTCGATGTCCATATTAACGAATTATGGGAAAAATTGATTGGATGGACTCAATTACTAAAATGTGAAAATATTTAAAACTCAATTGATAAAGTTGAAAAGTTTAAACTCCGTTTGTTCCACAAAAAATATGGCGTTTTTGGAAAATATTTTCTATGAAACCATTTTTCAAGAAAATAACCATATTTTCTCGATGTTCAATTAAAACTTTTAAATGAATTAGAAAATATTTTCTGCCATTCGGTAAGAAAAACCTTTTCCAACACATGCTCGTTTTCAATAATTTTATTATTATTTAATTTATTTTAAAATCATGTTTAGATTTTTTTTTTCCCTTAATTTCCTTTTCTTTTTTTCTTTTCTTTCTTTCCTTTTCATGCCTTGGTCGGTCATTGGCCACGGTGGTGGCTGGTGACGGACTGTAGGCCAGCTTGAGCCTCGCTTGATCTAGAGAAGCTGAGGTTTGCCAAGTGAGCTTGGATTTGCCAATTCAGTGAGCTCGGGCGAGGCTTGCCTGCGGCCAATCGCCGGCTGCTATCGTGGCTAGTGACCGGCCAAGGTCAAGGAAGAAGATGAAAAAGAAAGAAAGAAAACAAAAAAAAAAAGGAAAAAAAATTAGAAACTTGATTTTTTAAAAAAAGAAAAGAAAAAGAAAACATAAAAAATAAAATGAAAATGTATTTGGTGAAAGAAAGTAAGGTGGAAGACGTTATGGAACATGTTTTCCACTTTTGAAATGTGAAAAATATTTTCCCCACTCTTGAAGGTGTTTTTTCTAAAAGTGGAAAGCGTTTTACTTGATTAGTTCATTTTCCATCAAAATGAACGCTGAAAAAATTTGAAAAATATTTTCTTTGGAAGTTATTTTCTGTAGAGGTGGAAAAATGGATCTTAGACCCATATATGTCCCATTTAAATCATAAATGGGTCATTATGGGTTACTTGTTTTTTGAAGGAACTAATTAAATGAGTTTAACAATTAAAAACTTAAGATATGTGGGTATTAAATGGGTCTTAAGTGGGTCTTAAATGGGTTAGATTTAGAACCCATTTTCAACCCAAACCACACAATCTCTCTCTTCTCTCTTTAACTTTACAAAAGTATTTTTTTATTATAAAAATCGAAATTATAATTATTTTTTTTAAATTTTTTCTTTCTTCTTCCTTCTTCTGGTGGCCGGCACGGCGTTGGTTGGCAACCGGCCAGGTGAGCCTCAAGCTTGTCAGATCTGGCGAGGCAAAGGCCTCGCCAACGTTCGGTGAGGTTGGCGAGGCTCGAGCCTTGTTGATCTAGCAAGCCTTGAGCTCACTAGTGTCGTCAAGCCAGGAGAGCCAGCTTGCTTGTGGCCAGTCGCCAGCTGTCGTTGTGGCCGGCGGCCAGCCAAGAAAAAAAGAAGAAGAAGAAGAAAAATTATATTCTTAAAAAAGAATAATAATAATTAATTTTTTTAAAAATAAAAAATAATTAACATTCGATTTTTAAAATAGTTATTTTAAAAATTATAAAATTTTTCCATTAAATTTGTGTCGTATAAAACCATGTTAGCAATACCATATATATATGTGTGTGTGTGTTTTAGGTTTCGTTAAATGAGTCAGGTATGGGTCGAAAATTTTGCACTACAATAAATGGGTTAAATGGGTCGATTTAGATTGGATTATTTATGACCCGACCCACTCGTTTAACGGGTCTAATTTTCTGTGAAACGAATGGAGCTTTAAGAATAAATTGACAAATGTGCAATAAATTAAAAAAAAAATTTGGATAATTTTCTCATTATCTGTGTGAGGGGATTGACCCCTTCTAAAGCTTGAATGCTCCAAATCTAGTCAATTCGGAACCTCCAGATTTGAACAAATCAGCCGCTGAGCAAATGGACAATCCATATCGATGGTCTCTAATTTCCTTTCTGCTCTTTTTGTCCCCCACTTTGTCCTTGCCCCCGAAAACGTGCTTTGGCCTTAGAAGAGAGAAGAAGACCAAACCCACAACCTCCGCTCGCATGGTTGACGCCCTAGGCCCACCCTCGCCGATGCGACATTGCTGCACTCGCTGACATTGATCGCACGAGCCTGACCCTCTCTCAATCTCTTCGTACCACACTTATGCCCCAAGCCTGACCCTTTCCCAGTCTCGTGGTTTGGGTTAGGGCTGGAGTTGCTAGATCCGGCGTTGCCGAGATAGAATCGGCCTCATCAGGCTCGGGAGACGCCAAATCTAAGGGAGCCATGAACGCTAAGAAGGCATGTTTCTTTAACCAATGGAAGCCATAAACACCAAGAATTGCGATTAAAGAGGAACTTCAACATGGAGTTTTTCAGTCGTACTCCATTGTCCGTCCGTCCACCTGGGGGTTTCCTCCCGGACCTTTCATTTCCCTGTACCATGCCCCTGTGTTTCAGGACGGGAGGAGCAATGAGGTTAGAATCTTTTTTCGAGGCCCAACCTGACCTTTTCCCGGACTTTCTTTGGTAGTCAGAGCCTTTTAAGGTCCTACTCAAGACCGCTCCAAGCAAGAGTGTGTATATGGAAGCAATCGAGCAACTTGGTTTGAGGAGCTTTGTGCGATAGGACTTGCCTTATCTATTGGAGCTCCTTCTTTTGCATAGATAGGGGGAGCAGAACTCATGAATCAATGAAAGAGAAGTTGGTTCTTAATACAAATTACATTCTTGAATGCATTGACAATGGATGTGTCGTGACTTGTGAACTACCTATTTTTATATTGGTAACTTATTGCCTTCTTTGATCAATAATGAATGTAATTTTTTTTTTTTAAATTTAAAAGCCTAAAATATATTTATTTGAAATATACATGTGGGCTCTTTCGCCAAATTGGGTTGAGCTTTTTAAGTTATCAAATATTTTCGAAATATCATGTTATAGGAAAGTGTCGGAGAGGTCCATTTCATAGAAGATAAGGTGGAGAGAGCATATCAATAATGCAAGAAATGTCTGAAATTTGTACTTTTTAGTATGTTTATTGGAAGCACTATGTCTTGGTATTCGGCTGTCTAATTTATTAAAGATCTACGCATTTCGAGTTTCATAGTTCGCCCTCACCAATTATCAGTTATTTCATTGGTTCTATCATTTAACGCTGATTCTTTTATCATTTTACTTGTGCTTTTTGACTTGAAGATGGATTTGGATTGAGCGACTAAATACTATTATATATACATACATATCTAAATGTATATTATAGATGATAAGCTTCATATTTAGATATTTTCTTTAATCATGAACGCCACGATGCCACGAGATGACTAGATTCGTAATTTCCCTCCGGGTAAATCCGTCATTTCCTAATTAAGCTTAATCTGTACTTTTGAGGCACAATATTTCAAATCATGTTGCTTCATTACTTACTAATTTTCATGTTCTTTCTTGGGGTGCGAGCACGAGTTTCACACGTGATTGTGAAATTTGATTGGTTGACTTTATAAACGATACCGCCTCTTTGTGTCCACTCGACTTCAACTAAAAAGATATTATATATCTTATTCGACTTTTAATTTTAATTTTTGAAATTAGATGTGTGATTTTGTCGCCTAAGTACCTTTTATTTTTTTTTTATTTTTTTTAAAAGCATACAAATTAGAGCCCCTCCCTTTTTTTTTTTGCAATAATATTTAGTTAAAATATTACATTCATTTTCGCAGAAATTTATCTTTGAATTATTACATGGAATAAGCCCATCGAAACAACACCCAATTCACAATTTTCCCTTTAAATGATGAGATAAGAAACACGGCTACCTTAAATCTTCATCAGCCGGAGACATTCAAACCTTAGATGAGATATTCATACGCTAAACTATAAAAAATTCAGAAAGTAAAAGTTCCATCCGGCAACCCACAATTTTTATAACCAAAAATAATTATACCGCTACTTAAAATATAAAAATAATGATCACATTGCTTTGAACTGGAAAAAAAGAAATGCAAACTAACTAGGACAAGATGGATCTAGCCCCATGCACCCCATTATTTTTTGTAGCCGACAGACACGCATATATATGTCAATGAGTCCTCCAATCTGAAGAAGTTTATGCGCAGAGAAGAAAACAAGACGAAGAATCTGTAGAGAGATTTTGAGATGAAGAACTTTCTTTCTATTCTCTTTTCCTTGATATCGTACAATCGAGAGCTTAGCCTTTTATATACAAGGACTAACTCTGAAATTCTGTTTTACAGTTATGAATTCAGTTGAAGAAAAAAGTAACTAACTGAAGCAAACTTTGACTAACTTCCAGTACCGAACTATTCTAGATTAACTAGCCAAGACTAATCAAAACTAACAGCTTTATGCAGAATTTTCATAACCAGTTTTCTTCTCATTCTTCTCGACAGTATGTAAATATTCTTCTTCTTCTTCTGCATATGTTTTCTCTTTATCACTCTTGTATGTCTTGCTTCCTCTGTTCTTAGCTTCCTCTGTTCTTCCTGGTATTGATGATAGCATTAGTCGAGAGGCCTCTTTTCCCTTGCTTTTGTTCTTCTGCTGACTTTTCTTAACAACCCCCCTCAAATTGGAAATGGGTGAACACCCGATTCCTAATTTGATTCGTAGCTGGTAATGTGTAGTACGAGAGAGGGGTTTAGTAAATATATCAGCAATTTGACAGTTACTGGGAACATATTTGACTTGTAATTACCCTGATGAGACTTTTTCTCTGACAAAATGAAAGTCTATCTCAATATGTTTGGTGCGAGCATGAAGAACAGGATTAATAGTGAGAGAGATAGCGGATTTATTGTCACAGAAGAGCTGTGTTGGACAAGTCAATGAGCATCCTATATCACGAAGAACAAAGCTGATCCAGGTAAGTTCTGCAGATGTGGAAGCAAGTGCACGATACTCTGCTTCTGTAGAGGATCGACTAACTGTGGATTGTTTCTTTGCAGCCCAAGATATGAGATTGGAGCCAAGGTACGTACAAAAACCTGTTGTTGATCTTCTTGTCTCAACACATCCTGCCCAATCTGAATCTGAGAATCCATATAGGTGAAGAGAGCTTCGAGAGTGAATGAAGACTCCAAGATTCAGAGTTCCTTTTACATATCTCAAAACTCTCTTGAGTTTATGTAGGTCTGCTATAGTTGGTTTTTGTAATTTCTGACATAGTTGATTTGTAGCATATGCAACGTCAGGTCTTGTTAAAGTCAGATACTGAAGGCCTCCTACTAGGCTTCGATATTCGAAAGGATTGGAGAGTAGAGCAGAATCATTTATCAGAATAGTTGGCTTCAATGATACAGGAGTGGTGATTGGTTTACACTCAAGCATATGAGCTCGAGTAAGAAGATCCTTGGCATATTTAGTCTGGCACAGAAACAGATGATCAGAGGTGTTTATAACTTCAATGCCAAGAAAGTAGTGTAATGGTCCAAGATCTTTCATATGGAACTGAAGACTCAGGGAATGAATAAGGTTGGAAAGAGACTGAGAGGAGCTTCCAGTCAGTACAATGTCATCCACATATAGAAGTAAAAGAATGGTGTCTTTATCAGTATGATAGATGAATAAGGATGGGTCAGTTGAGCTGCAAAAGAACCCATATTCAAGCAGAAAGTTGCTGAACTTGTCAAACCAGGCTCGAGGGGCTTGTCGAAGTCCATAGAGAGACTTCTTGAGAAGACATACATGATGAGGTTTCTTGGGATCTTGAAATCTAGGAGGCTGCTCCATGTAGACTACCTCATTCAATGTACCATGTAAGAATGCATTTTTGACATCCAGTTGATGAATTGGCCAGTGTTTCATCATGGCTACTGATAGAACTATGCGAATTGTTGCATGCTTAATGACTGGACTAAAAGTTTATGTAAAGTCAATGCCTTCTTCCTGATGAAATCCCTTAGCAACTAGCCGAGCTTTAAGTCTATCAAGACTACCATCAGCTGCGAGCTTCGTTTTAAATACCCACTTGCAGCCTATTATATTCATTTGATCAGTTCGAGGGATTAATTCCCAAGTTTTATTCTGGTGAAGTGCATCCATTTCTTCTGTCATTGCTTTGTACCAGCCTTTATGTGCTAATGCTGTTTTAATTGTTTTTGGCTCAGGAGGTACTTCATATGTAGCAAGACATGCATATCGAGGATTGACCTTAATAATACCAGACTTAGACCTAGTCTTCATAGGGTGAGTAGGTAATGTACCTTGAGAAGCTGTCTGATTATTTGAAGTGTTTTGTGCCTGATTTGATTCATCTGATATCTCAGTTATGGAACTAGGTACTTCAATTTGTTGAGGGCTATCTTGAGTAGTGATGGATACTCGTTCCACAGTAGTTTCAGCTGGGGAGATAGAAACTGCTTGTCCTGTGCATTCAGGTGAGATTCCTCCATTTGTGCGATTCACTGTGGCTTCTTTTTCCCAATCTATATACTGAGAAGTTGAAGGAGTTGTGTGATTTGTAGTTGAGGAAGCTAAGAATTGCTCTTCTTCTATCCACAATTTATATAAGTGTGTATAGGATGGATAGACTGTTGCTAATTTTTGAGAGAATGGGAAAAAATTCTCATCAAATATTACATGTCGGCTAATGTAAACATGACCAGTAGTAAGGAGAAGGCATCGGTAGCCCTTATAGTGATCACTGTATCCAAGAAAGACACAGGTTAGAGACCGTGGATCAAGCTTATTCTGTGCATATGGTCGAAGACACGGATAGCAAGCACAACCAAAAGTTCTGAGATGATCATATCTTGGATTATGCTGATATAACTTGCTGAAGGGAGACTGCATCTGTAGTTTTTGAGTAGGGAGAATGTTAACAATATAATTTGCTGTTACAAATGCATCTACCTAAAATTTTAGTGGAATTTTCGCATGGTATAGCATAGCCAAACCAAGTTTGACTATATGCCGATGCTTCCTTTCAGGTATCCCATTCTGCTCAGGTGTATATGGACAAGAGATATGCTGTTGAATGCCACAGTTCTGTAAATGAGTTCTTAATTTTTGGCTAACAAACTCTCCTCCACCATCACACTGAAAGGTCTTGATCTTACAGTTATGCTGATTTTCTACTAATTTTTGAAACATGAGGAAAATACTATAGAAATCTGACTTCAGCTTTAAAGGGTATATCCAACTGAACCGAGAGAAATTGTCAAAAAAAATGATATAGTACTTGAAACTCTGGAAAGATTTAACTGGAGAAGATCCCCAGATGTCACAGTGGATCTATTGTAGAGGTTTTGTGGCTGTAAAATTCGACAATGGAAAAGGTAGAGCAGTACTTTTAGCTATTTGGCAACTCCTACATACAGAGTGTGATTCTTTGTTATACTGAATCAAGTTTTGAGCCTTCAATTGCTTCAAGATACTCTGATTTGTGTGAGCCAGACGTTGATGCCAGATACTTTCTGCAACAATTCTCTGTCTTTGTGTGAAATAAGCTTATGCAGCATGAGAGTCTACTCTGTATAACCCTCTAACCTTCCTTCCTAGCTTCATGGTTGTGTTGGTTGTGCTGTCCTTGAGATACACACCAGTTTTGTCAAAAATAAAGGAACAGGGGTAATCATCAGTGAATTTTGATACTGATAAAAGATTTTTCTTAATCTCAGGAACTATCAGCACATCATTTAGAGGCAAGGCAGTAATTGCAGCATTTAATATTGCATTACCAATGTATTTGACAGGTAAACACAGACCATTGCCTATCATAACTGTTTCAGCATTGTCATTTTTAGAAAGACTGTGAAGTATACCAGCATTGGAAGTGATATGAGCTGTTGCTCCAGTGTCTGGATACCATTCTTGATCAGTTGTCTCCTCAATATGTAGTGCTGCTAGAGCTGTTGGTATATCCTCAGCTTGGTAGGAATTATCAAACCGATACCAACAATGTAAAGCATCATGACCAGGCCTCTTACAGATTTGGCACTCAAGTCGCTTTTGTTCTGCTGGTTTCTCTAATTGTATCTTTGAATTTGGTGTAGGATATGACCTGATATCAGAATACCTTTGTGCTGATGCATTGTATGGTCTAAACCCTTGAGCAGAACCTAAGCCAGAGGAGGTACTGATTTGTTTGAACTGCTGATTTTCTTGTTCATAGTTCGAGTTACTATTCCTGTAACTCATATTTCTTCCAGGATAACCAAAGTTTCTATACCTGGTATTATATGTTCTTCCTCTTCCATAACCTCTTCCTCCACGATTACTTATTCTTGATCCTTTAGGAATGACATTTGATTGTATATATTCTCTGTCAGCCTCTTCGGTTTGTATAGTTTCAGTTTTCCTTTGTCCATAGTAAGCTAGGTTAGGTCTGAACTGATTTAAAGAATAAGTCTGTAACCTGGCTTCGAATCTTTCTAAGTGTGAGATTACTTCATCATATTCTGGTTGGGGCTTCAAACGGTAGATTGTAGTTTTAAAACTTTCGTACTCAGGTCCCAAGCCTTCCAGAATTCCAAATAATTTTGTGATTTCATCCACTGGTTTCCCTATGGCATTCAATTGATCACATATTGACTTGTATTCCCTAAGATATGCTGATAATGTTTGTTCACGTTTCTGGCAAGCAATTTTCCTCTTAGCTCAAACTCCTTAGCTACTGATTTTTGTGTGAACCGGTTTAACAGAACTTGCCAAACTTCATAAGCAGTGTTTAACCCAATTATCAAGCTGAGTATATTTTCTGATACTGCACCACTAATCCAAGAGGATACAAGTTGATCGGTTTTTATCCAATCATTATAATCAGGATTAGAGATCTCAGAAACTTGACCTCCTTCTTCAACCTGTACTGTCTTTGCAGGTGGTGAAATTTCCCCATTCACAAAACCGAATAGATCTTGGCTTCTCAAGAACCTATAGAATTGAGCTTGCCATAGGAGGAAATTGTCCTCAGCTAATTTGATGGTAACGAAATTCGAGATATTTACATGAATAGGAAATGGATATCTCAAACTTCTTGCTGCCATTCTATTCTTCCTGATCTTAGATCAACTCTAGTTGCAGACACAAGTTCTACTGATTTGCAGTAGGATGCAAACGAGAATCTTGCTGATTTATATGTGGATGAAGAATACCGACTTACAGATCTTTGTTGGACAGTTTCAGATATCTTCTGAGATCAAAGAAGCTTTGAATCTAACCTTGATCTGGTGCAGATCTTCTCTATTTGTTCAGCATCAAGATGATTTCTTCAGGATGCGGCTGCTCTGATACCATGAAGAAGTTTATGCGCAGAGAAGAAAACAAGACGAAGAATCTGTAGAGAGATTTTGAGATGAAGAACTTTCTTTCTATTCTCTTTTCCTTGATATCGTACAATCGAGAGCTTAGCCTTTTATATACAAGGACTAACTCTAAAATTCTGTTTTACAGTTATGAATTCAGTTGAAGAAAAGGTAACTAACTGAAGCAAACTTTGACTAACTTCCAATACCGAACTATTCTAGATTAACTAGCCAAGACTAATCAAAACTAACAGCTTTATGCAGAATTTTCATAACCAGTTTTCTTCTCATTCTTCTCGACAGTATGTACATATTCTTCTTCTTCTTCTGCATATGTTTTCTCTTTATCACTCTTGTATGTCTTGCTTCCTCTGTTCTTAGCTTCCTCTGTTCTTCCTGGTATTGATGATAGCATTAGTCGAGAGGCCTCTTTTCCCTTGCTTTTGTTCTTCTGCTGACTTTTCTTAACACAATCTTCGATTCGTCCGAGGACGAGGCCACTTACCAAGATTCTTCTTCGACCCCGGTACATGAATCAGAGTACGGACTTAGTATCACGATTGAGACTCGACGACGATCAGCGGTCCCCGCGGTCGGAGGTGTATGGAGATAGATCCTTCCCTCGATCACGCGCGATCATCCCTCAGATCGAATCGCGTTATGTGTCGGCAAACCCTAATAGGTTGAGGAGAAAATACGCGCACAGAGCCACGGCGGCAACGAAGAGGAGGAACAGACAGAGATGGGCAGCGATGGCGGCCGAGTCTTCTTCTATTTCCTCGACGCGGGGCCGGCCACGATGCGGATGCCTTCGCCGCCTCCGGAGCGGCCTGTCCATGCGCAAGTCCCCCTGCATTTCTCTTTGCTTCCTTTGCTTCAAGAAACGGCTGCTCTTCTACATTTTTTGCTCATGATTTCGGGGGTTCTGAGACAGAATTATGAGGAAACTTTCGGAAATGATTGCTCTTAAATAGAGAAGGGAAGTGGTGAGATTTTTTCTTCTACATGTCTCTCTTCTGATTTCGGGGGTTCGGAGACAGAATTCTGAGGAACTTTCGGAAATCATTGCTCTGAAATAGAGAGGGAAAGTCATGAGATCTTTCTCTGGTGTGAGGAATTTGGCCGTGTTGACAATTTCTCTGCAACTTCGAGGAATTTAAAGGGGAAGATTATGATTGGACTCTGCAATTCTTCACACGGTGAACGTGTATAAGATTCTGTTAAAAAAAAAAAAAAAAACTTGTATAAGATTGTCCTTCGACCAAATAGTCTTTGCATGCAACGGCCATAAAAGAGAATCAAGCGTGGTCGGTTTTTTTTTTGGGTTAGAAAGTGTGGTCGGTTAAAGGGGACAAATTACTAAAAAAGTCATAAACTTATTATAATTAAATTCGGTCATAATTTTTTTTTATCAATTTAGTCCTAAAAATTTTGTAAATGTGTTAATATAGTTCATTCGGTCAATTGGCCGGTTGATATTGACATGGACACCGGCCATTTGACCGATGCTGACATCGATAATTTTTAATAATATTTTATTTTGTTAAAGATATCGTTGCCAATAGATAGTGATCTTAATTGATCTTGTGCCGATAGATAGTGATCTTAATTGATATTGATTGTTGGAATATTCTTTTATTTGATTTATTGTATATTCTCTTTTCTTATAGATTTAGACCTCTTGTATTATAAATAGTGATGTAATTAGACACATGAATGATATAGAAAGAGTTGCAAATTCTCCAAACCATCTTATACTTTCTGTCATGTAAGCTTCTAACGCAGTATCAGAACCTCCCTCATCCATCTAGCTTCTGCTATACCCTTTTTTTTTTCATCTTTTTTCCAGAAAATTTCCATCGATTTTGGTTCATCTTCCTGGCTTGGTAGCATCATTAACGCCGGATATATGAAGAATTTTTTAGTCAACAAAGGGGGGCACCATGCCGAAGAACCAAAGCACAAATTCTGGTGTGTCTAAAGGTGATGAAGAGTCTCTCAACAGCCAAACAGGAGACCATGTTCTTGCGGAACACTAAATAAGACCATTAGACAATGAAAGACAATAGAGCCCCGTTGAGCACGTCTCAGAGGTCAGTCTAACCTTTCAGACCCATATGTTCACATGGAGACAAGGTACATCATCAATCTACTTACTCATATATGTGGATGACATACTCATTACGGGAAATGATACATCTGCTATTGATAGATTTAAGAAGTACCTGCATTCTATATTTCACATGAAAGAGTTAAGGCCTCCCAAATACTTCCTTAGAATAGAAATTGCATGGTCCATTTGTCTCAACCAACGCAAATTTGTCTTAAAAATTATATCAGAAGCTAGAAATTATATCAGGAGCAAGATTGTTGAGAACTAAGCCAGCTACCATTCCAATCAATAATGTTAGGTCAACAACATTTGAATATAATAAAAATTGTCACTTGTAAAGAGATCCTTTGCTTAAGGACTCTTCTACTTGTCAAAGCCTTGTTGGAAAACTCGTCTATTTGACCATGATCAGATTTGACATTTGCTAGGGGGAGCAGAACTCATGAATCGATGAAAGAGAAGTCGGTTCTTAATACGAAGTACATTCTTGAATGCATTGATAATGGATGTATCGTGACTTGGTGAACCACTTATTTTTATACTAGTAACTTATTGCCTTCTTTGATCAATAATGAGTGTAATTTTTTTTTAATTTAAAAGCCTAAAATATATTTCTTTGAAATATACATGTGGGCTCTTTCACCAAGTCGGGTTGAGCTGTTTAAGTTATCAAATATTTTCAAAATACCATGTTATAGGAAAGTGTCGGAGAGGTCCATTTCATAGAAGATAAGGTGGAGAGAGCATATCAATAATGCAAGAAATGTCTGAAATTTGTATTTTTTTTTTTTTATGTTAATTGGAAGCACTATGTCTTAATATTGGGCTGTCTAATTTATTAAAGATCTACGCATGTCAAGTTTCATAGTCCACCCTCACCAATTATCAGTTATTTCATTGGCTGTCATTTAATGCTGATTCTTTTATCATTTTACTTGTGTTTTTTGACCTGAAGATGGATTTGGATTGAGCGACTAAATAATATTATATATATACATACATATCCATATGTATATTATAGATGATAAGCTTCATATTTGGATATTTTCTTTAATCAAGAACGCCTTGATGCCAAGAGATGACTAGACTTGTAATTTCCCTCCGGATAAAAATGTAATTTGCTAATTAAGCTTAATCTGTACTTTCGAGGCACAATATTTCAAATCATGTTGCTTGATTACTTACTAATTTTCATGTCCTTTCTCCGGGTGTGAACACGAGCTTTACACGTGATTGTGAAATTTGATTGATTGACTTTATAAATGACACCGCCTCTTTATGTTCACTCTTCTTCAAGTAAAAAGATATCATATATCTTATTCGACTGTTAATTTTAATTTTTGAAATTAGATGTGTGATTTTGTCACCCTAAGTACCCTTTTTTTTAGCGTACAAATTAGAGCCCTTCTTTTTTGCAATAATATTTAGTTAAAATATTATATTCATTTTCACAGAAATTTATCTATGAATTATTACATGGCTCAATTTCACCCAATAAGCCCATCGAAACAACACCCAATTCACAATTTTCCCTTTAAATGATGAGAAAAGGAAACAAGACTACCTTAGATCTTCGTCAGCCGGAGACATTCAAACATTAAATGAGATATTCAGACGCTAAACTATAAAAAAATTCAGAAAGTAAAAGTTCCATCCGGCAACCCACAATTATTATAACCAAAAATAATTATACCACTACTTAAAATATAAAAATAATGATGACGTTGCTTTGAACTGGAAAAAAAGAAATGCAGACTAACTAGGACAATGAGTCCTCCAATCTACGATACGTCCGAGGACGAGGCCTCTTATAAAGATTCTTCTTCGACCCCACCACATGAAATCAGAGTACGAACTTAGTATCACGATTGAGACTAGACGACGATCAGCGGTCCCGGCGGTCAGAGGTGTATGGAGATAGATCCTTCCCTCGATCACGTGCGATCATCCCTCGGATTGAATCGCGTTATGTGTCGGCAAACCTAATAGGTTAAGGAGAAAATACGTGCACAAAGCCATGGTAGCGACAAAGAGGAGGAACAGACAAAGTCGGATGGCGACGGCGACGGTGTCTTCTCCCGTTTCCTCACGGCCGGGCCGGCCACGACGTGGACGCCTTCGCCGCCTCCGGAGCGCCTTGTCCATGCGCAAGTCCCCCTGCATTTCTCTTTGCTTCCTTTGCTTCAAGAAACGGCTGCTCTTCTACATTTTTTGCTCATGATTTCGGGGGTTCTGAGACAGAATTGTGAGGAACTTTTCGAAATGATTGCTCTTAAATAGAGAAGGGAAGTGGTGAGATTTTTTCTCTGGTGTGAGGAATCTGGCCGTGTTGACAATTTCTGTGCAAATTCGAGGAAGTTAGAGGGGGAGATCATGATTGGATCTCTGAAATTCTTTACGCGGTGAACGTGTATGAGATTGTCTTCGACCAAATAGTCTTTGCATGGAACGGCCATAAAAGAGAATCAAGCGTGGTGAGTTGAAGTGTGAAAATTACTAAAAAAATCATAAGTCTATTATAATTGTGTCAATTCAGTTATAATTTCTTTTTTGTCAATTTAATCCCGAAACTTTTGCAAATGCGGTAATATAGTCCATTCGGCTAGTTTTGGCTGGTCAATATGTGAACGCCGATTGTTCGATCGACGTTGATATGGATAATTTTTAATAATATTTTATTTTGTTGAAGATACTGTTGCCGATTGATAGTGATCTTAATTGATCTCAATCACGGGAAATATCCTTTTATTTGATTTATTGTATATACTCTTTTCTTATAGATTTAGACCTCTTGGATTATAAATAGTGACGTAATTAGCCACATATAGAAAGAGTTACAAATTCTCCAAACCATCTGCTGCTTTCGATCATCTAAACTTCCGCCATGGTATCAGGGCCTCCCTCATCCATCTAGCTTCCATTATACCTTTTTTTTTTGTTTTCCATCTTTTTCCAAAAATTTTCCTTTGATTTTGGTTTATCTTCCTGGCGTGGCAGCATCATTAACGCCAGACCTGAGAAGAAATTTTTAGTCAACAAAGGGGGCACCGTGCCGAAGAACCAAATCACAAATTCTGGTTTGTCTGACGGTGATGAAGAGTCTCCCAACAACCAAACAGGAGGCAACGTTCTTGTGGAACACCAAATAAGACCATCAGACAATGAAGGACAATCAAGCCCTGTTGAGCACGTCTTAGAGGTCAGTCTAAGCTTGGACAATTTTTTTCCAGGCCCATATGTTCACATGGAGACAAGGTACATCATCGATACATTTACTCGTATATGTGGATGACATACTCATTATGGGAAATGACACATATGCCATTGATAGATTTAAGAAGTACCTGCATTTTATATATCACATTAAAGATTTGTGGCCTCCCAAATACTTACTCGAGATATAAATTGCATGGTCAAATAAGGGCATTTTTCTCGGCCGACGCAAATTTATCTTAAAAATTATATCAAAAGCAGGATTTGTCGAGATCTAAGCCAGATGCTATTCCAATCGATCAGAATGTTAGGTTGACAATAGCTTAATATGATAAAGGATTGTCACTCGTAAATAGGGATCCTTTGCTTGAGGACCCTTTTGCTTAACCAAAACTGGTTGGAAAACTCATCTATTTCACCATGATCAGACCCGACATTTGCTACGCAGTACATATTCTCAGTCAATTCATGCATGCTCCAAAACACTCTCACATGAATGCAACATTAAAGTTTATAAAATACTTGAAAGGGTGTTTGAGTTTGGGAATATTATTATCTCGAGATAGCACCATAGATGTCAGCATATTGTGACATTGATTATACTACTTGTCCTATGAGTAGTGTTGCAATCAAATTTTCGGGTTCTCCCAAACCCATACCAATCCGCAACTTAGATTCAAGTTCTTAACATGCAATTGATTTTTTAATTAGGAGTCGCCACTAATCTATTTTGGTTGGGTCGATTAGAAGCTCAACTAAAGTAACGGAAAATTTACTTTACTCATACGAACCGGAGATTGTGAGTTTGGAAACTTGGTTACGCTAAATTTCTCTAACGCCCTCTCAATACATTTCTCTTTTATTTTGAAAAAAAATGTTTTGTAGGCAGCTTGAATTGATTTTAATTCACTTCCCTGAGGTGATCATGCGGATGCACAAACCACCAATTTAACACACAAGCAGTGAATAAATTACAGGATTTACCTCATAGCAACGATAGCATCTGCAATGTTAGATTATAATTCACATCGACAATCCTAGATATGATTTCTAATTAACACACAATTTTTTTTTTTGTTTTCACTTATTTAATGGGAATCATGCTTTATGCAATGCATGTTACTAACCTAATATGGAATGATATGGCATGGCAATATGACCTAAATTATATGACATAAATAAAATGCAGTTTATCCTAAAGCATGAAATTGATTAATTCTAAGGCAATTTTTGTATTTTCCATGAAATTCGGAATTAGAAAAATGCAAGGATTATCTAGCTAGATTAAGGTTCTATTCAATTTGTATTAGGAATTAGGTTAAGCCAAATCCTAATTTAAACTAGAATCTTATCTTAACCATGTAATCCTAAAATGCAATCTATCTAAGAGAAATTATCTAAACCTATAATTAATTAAAAAAAATGCAATCTTATCCTAATATGCAATGACGTGCAAAGAATGCCCAAATTCTAATTTTTTTCTTTTTCTTTTTATGGAATTCGAAATTAAAAATTGACACATAATTAAACATGCAATTTATATTTAAAAAAAAATAACACCCTAAATGAATGCAATTTTTTTTTGGATTTTTACTTTTTCGAAAATTCGAAATAAATAAATTTCCTATCCAAAATAACCCTAAAACAATAAACCTAATCTAACTCAAATTTTTTGGATTTTTCTTTTATGAAAATAAAGTCGACTCAAACCATGCCACGGCAAATCAGAACAAGATAAGATTGATATCCATAAAGTGGCGAATCATATCTCGCGCATGAGATCGGATTGATCAATTTTAAATAAAATCGCGAATCGAATCTCGAGTGTGAAATCGGATTGGCAATTTTTCCATGCGATTGCAAGTCAGATTTTGGGCGCAAAAATCGGATTGTCAATTATAAGCATTAATCCTGAATTAATGAGGGATCAAGAGGTCTTTAGGATATGGCGATATCGATCAAACATTCAAAGAAAGATTGCAATATTATGTATTAGGTAGTGACATATATGGAAATCAAATTAATCGAGAGTCTTACCTAATTCACGATATCACACAGGTGACGTTCCCAAATTGGATCGGCGGCCAGCTTGTGATGACCAGCTGTGCTTTGGGGCAAGCCGGCAAGGCATCTCAGCTTGGGATGCTCGAGCTGGTAATTCACGGCGTGGTGCTCGGTCGACTGCAAAATCCAAACAAATGCGCGGCAAGGACCAACGCAATATATAGGATTAAAGAATTAGACCCCAAACCCTCGAATCTCCTTACTGCCGGCGTTTCCCTTGCTGCCATGCACCCTTATATTTCTATTTTTTTTTTTTATCTAACCCCCCTCTCCCACCAAAAGCCAAATTTCCACCGCCTCGGGCTACACGGAGGCCAATTGTCCTTTGGCTATAACTTTTCAGGTGAACTTCATGAGTGGCCGTGAATTCAAATATTCCACCGAGAATTCTCTTATTTTTCTTCTTTCATTTCAACCGGTAGTGTCGTGACTTGATGGACGCCAAAGTGTGAACACAAGTGAATTTCTTCACGGACGATATACTCAGGAATCATAGGGACATGGCCACCTGGTCACCGGTGCACAAGTCAGCCCGCAAAACAAAGAAATTCAACGGTACAATCCGAGTAGCGAGTTGTCGAGGCCGGGGTCATCGATGAGGGTAGCCACTGGTGGTCCGGCTCTTCTGGACGGCAGGTCTTCGCTAGTGCTCAACCCGGAGAGATCACGGGGCAAAGGTCGGTGACGGATCGCAACAAGGCTTTTTTTTTTTTTTTTTTTTTTTTTTTTTTTTTTTTTGCGGTGATGCTTCTCAGCACGATGAAACAACTCTTGGTGGTGTGCTCAGGGTTGGGATTAAAATCTGTCGGAGCAATTCACTGGAGATTCCACAAACCAAGAGCTTTAAACGTGATGAGGGCAGCACATCGGGGAACTCGACACAACTGGGGCACGTCGAACCATGGTGTCGGCAACAGCTCAATAGGGTAGCACTCATTAACAAGGCGTTGCGGATGAAGAACTGAGGCCGCACGACGCCAAAAAGACGGCTGGAACGGTATTTTGTTGACTTTGCTCTATCGCCATTTTCGTGAAAAAGGAGTCGTCTCCTCGGTATTGCCTCTCTCTCCGTGGAGAACGTGAGTTCTCTTTTTTTTTTTTTTGTGGCTGTGTGTTCTCAATTGTGTCGCCCCAAAATCCTACGCGAACAACCTATTTATAGGCCAAGGATTAGGATTTTAATTTTCTTCCAAATTCATATCCACAAAGATTTATTTTCCAAACGCAATGTTTGTTTTTCCGAACACAATATTTTTTGTTACATCTGCCCTATCCAAAAAATTCCATTATATCCCGAAAAAATTTCAAATTCTTATTTTTTCATGAGATAATTTTTGATAATTTTTTTATCATTAAAAAAAAAGGCTTTCGCCATTTTTTTTTTTTCGCTTCGTGAGCTTAGTCTGGCTTGCCAAGTTAAAGCTCAGAATCACTAATTCGAACCCATCTGCCACCGGTCCAATAAAAGCAAAAAATGCAAATTAAAAATAAATGCACCTAAATTTATATGCTATGCAATTAATATTTTTTCAGGGATAGAATTAACCCATAATTTTTTATGCAATAAATAAATGACTAGATCGCTAAAATTTAGGTCTCAACAAGGAGAAAATTTGTTATAGGTTTTTGTATAAAACTAGGAGATTCTTTACTTCATTGAAGATGAAGAAATAATCGGTTGTTTCCTTATCATCCGTCAAGGTAGAATATCGAGCGATGATAAAAACTAGCTGTAAGATAGTTTGGATAAGAGGCCTTCTCTAAGATCTCAGGGTATAGGTGAATGAGCCACTATCTTATTCTGTGATAATGATGATGTGCTTAAACTCACAATGAACCCAGTTTTCCATGAGAGGACGAAGCACATAGAAGTTAATTAGTATTTCATTCGAGACAAGATTCCAAGTGGGAGATCAGAAAAAGAGGAATAAGAACAGTAGAGTACCCCACGGACATTTTTATCGAGCTTTTTATGTCAAAGGCAACATTCGTATTTATTAAGCAAGCTAGGCGTCCATGATGTTTATATACCGCTAAGCTTGAGGGGGAGTGGTGAAGATACTATTACCGATATACTATTACCGATAGATAGTGATCTAAATTGATCTCGATTGTGGGGAATATTCTTTTATTTGATTTATTGTATATTCTCTTTCCTTGTAGATTTAGACCTCTTTTATTTGATTTATTTGATTTTTAATTTTTAATTTTTTTTTCTTTTCTTCTTCTTTGCTTCTTTTTCCCACAAT
Organism: Eucalyptus paniculata subsp. matutina; assembly: GCA_017140255.1. Classification (NCBI taxonomy): domain Eukaryota; kingdom Viridiplantae; phylum Streptophyta; class Magnoliopsida; order Myrtales; family Myrtaceae; genus Eucalyptus; species Eucalyptus paniculata. The sequence goes on from CM029437.1 coordinate 59,011,079, forward strand.
GGTAGCGAGCTTGGCTTAGGGGCCATGGGTGAGGGGCTTCACCCAGATCTGGCTGAGGCCTGGGTTTAGGGGTAAAGGCAGCCATAGCCTCGCTAGGCGTGGGCAAGGCCACCTTCGCCTGCGCCCCTCAAGGTCATGGTGAGGTTGGCCTCACTTAGATCTAGGCGAATCTGTGTGACATCCGGATTTTCACTCGACGGAATTGTGATCCTCAAGCGATTAGTAGTCATCACCTCAACACCAAACTCGTCACCGGACGATGTCATTCACGTCACTGCCGTGTCTTGCCAACTGTGCCTTCCCACCACCAGTCGCGACACCTCAGTCGAGCCACCTCGCTCTGCCAAGTTAGCATAGCTCTGACACATCACCCGATCCATCGTTGATTTCGCCACCTCAACCTCACCCACGACGCTACCGCATCACCTCTGACTCCACGTCACCACGAGTCCAGCCACTAGCCCTCAGCGTGACGCCACCGTGATGCCACCCAGCTGTCCGCACCGCTTTCTCTCTCCAGGTGTCCTTCCTCATGGACGACAGCAACTATCGGCGGAAGAAGAAACGCGAAGAACAAAGCACCGTGTCATTCCCTCACTCCCACCGTTTCTCTAAAATGGGCGACATGTCACCAGCTGGCAAAAACTTCTATTCGAAGTCAACAAACGTGATTGCAAGAGGAGCTGATCAGCAATGCCACCAGCGCCCACGTTCCTCCCTTTTGGCTGCCAAGTATACAAGTCAAACGGTGGAGGCATGGGGAGTCCAGGAAACAAAAATAGCAGCGGTATTTCCCTCTCCTTCCTCCATTTCCTACCTCATCGCCGATCCTCACACTCTCTCTCGGTGTTTTTCTCATCTCGCGCACGACGCCACAGTCCCGACAATCAACCTCACCGGCGACGCATCCTCGTCCAACGACCGCTCGTGCCACCTTGTCGTCCGGTCATTGCCTTCACACAACTCGAACCACTTGAAAATAGCTGCAACCGGGACTCGACTCAGACCTGAGGCAAGTGAATTACTGTTCATTTACGCTACATAAGTTATTGTTTGTACGTCAAGGTCGATTTCCTTGAGTTGTAGTCACCTCGGTTGTTTTCATGCTTAATTGTGTTCATCGACGGTTTCGGAAAATACCTGTTGTGAGTAACGTTGAGTAACGTTAATATGTCAGTACATTGAGTATATTAATATATCGTTGGAATGCTGGATATTGAAGTGTGCATTGTTTTGAGCTTAATTGACACGAGTCATGGACGAATCTGAGTTTACGACAATTCTCGGGTCAATTTACCGTGGACTGAAATTTTCTAATTTTGTGCCTGGTCTTTGTAGTACAAATTTGATAAGACTTTCTTCACGAAAGTTGTGCATTATGCCTTGTTTTACGATATGCTTTAAATTCAGATTCTTCAAACTTTATATGTGCAAACTATTTAAAAAATAATGCAAATTCGAAATTATTTTTATAAGCCGTTTCCAAACCTTTACTTGGATTTCAATTTTTACAGGATTTTTTTTTAATAAAAAATTTGAACTGGTGTTCTTCATAAAATTTTTAGATCACATCTTAAAATATAATGTGGAATTTTTCCATGATTTTTGGAGTTTAATTAGGTGTCCAAAATGCCATTTCCTGAACCCGTTGCAATCTGGATTTGTGCCCTGTTTTGATCCGAATTGCAGAAAATTAATGGGACCCGTACAAGCTAAACCGAACTTTGGCTTCTTCACAAAAAACCTTCCTTAGAGTCTCATCCACGTCGTTTTAAAATTTTGTAATTTTTTGAACTGATTTACTGCAAATGCCCTGATTTCTACAAGCGGGCGCGCTGCCCTTTCTCTGCTAATTTTGGCTAAACTCCCTCTTGTAAACCATCATTTTGGCTAAGACTACCAAACTAAATGTTTGTATCATTTCTATAGCTTATAAAGGATGGTTGATGATAGACACTGAACAATTCTTGTACATTAACTTAGTGGATGGCATGTTTAAAATTGAATTATGGAATTGCTGCACCATGGGATGAGTGTGTGATTTGGGAATGCCATTGGTCCTTGGGATGACGATGCCCCGAGTGGTAGTAGTGATGTTTGGAGGGGTAACTAGGTTCCTTTGAATGCTTGGGGGTGTAACATGTTATCTCAAATGTTCTCGTGATGCTAGATGGGTGTGGGATGCCCAAGGGGTAACGGGGTTCCCCGGAAGATAGTAGAAGCTAATTCATAGCAAAAAATGATCATTGATATTCTTAGATTCCATTCAAGTTTTACCGAGTCATTGTTTTAAGAGGAAATGTTTCCTCTTGTTATCCTAATTTTGAGAAAGGTTCTCAGGTTGATTTCAAAATAGTCTTCTATATTTTATATTTAAACTTCATTGCACGTGTTGTTAGACATATGTGGTATAAAATGGTTAGTAATTTGCTTGTTGAGCTTTGTGCTCACTTGTGGCTGATCATTATTTCTCAAATCAGTAGCATTTTAGAAAGACCAAGCCAAGATTTTGGACATATTGTGGGTGGGAGACAGATGATATAGTATATGCATGGTATCCAAATAAGGGTGATGCAGCTCCTAAGGCTTCTAGGTGTGGTATGGAATAGTGGTACCTTTTTGCTTGTCCCCTAGTATACCTCGACCCAGTCACCTAAAATATACATAAATAAGAAATGAAATGAGATTGCTTGGTTTGTATTTCCACTCGTGTTCCTTTGAATTTTTATATATCTTGGGTGTTCTTTAACCGTATACGCTTCTGCATACTTAAGAAGTGAAAAGACTTTAGTAATTGCGTTAGTTGTGACGTACTGAGGACACTGCAATCCACCTCGCCCGCAACCCCCAAGCCTCGTGGAGGTTTGCTGGCCACTACGGGGAAAAGAAGCAAAGAAGGAAGAAAAGAGAAAAAGAAAAAGAAAATAGGTAATAGAAAATAAAATATTATTAAAAATTGTCCACATTAGTGTCGGTCGGACGATCGGCTCGCACGTTAACGCTGGCTGGTCAAAATTAGCCGAATGAACTGAATTCACATAACTGCAAAATGTTTAAGATTGAATTGCTCCAAAAAAAAAATTATGACTGAATTGAAACAAATATAATGGGTTTAGAACTTTTTTGATAATTCTCCCATCTTAAGCTTTCTTGGCAATTATCAAGTCTCTTCCTTAATGAATTTGGCTTGTGTGGAGTTTATACATCTCTTTAAGCAAATTTTGATGCCGGCCCATGGTGCACGGTGGTTAAAATCAAATGCAAGTTTTAGAGATCTATTTATTTAGGCTCTATTTGTTTCGCAAAAAGTGTGACTTTTCTGGGAAATATTTTATCGAAAGTCATTTTTCAGGAACATAATAATAATTTTCTAATTTTAGCTAAAACCTAAAAATGAATTAGAAAATATTTTCTATTGTGTCGTATGAAAATCCAATTAGATTTTCTTGAAAAAAAATTACAAATAAAATCGAATTTTTTATTATTTTTCTTTTTCTTCTGCCCCAACCTCAGCCGCCTTCGAACTCACCTCCCTCCCTCGACTGCGTCCTCACAGCGGGCGAATGCGCAGACTCTGCTGCCGAGGATCCTAAAATTTGCAAGCAAGTCAGGGAAGAATTGCTATTTCCTTGCGAGGATCGAGTGTTCATCGAGTGCTTTTGACCTGTTTGAACGTGTTGATCGCCTCGTTAATCATCTCGCCCTGCTTGCAAAGCATGATGGTGTGGCACATGTGGCGCTCGTTCTTCAAATTTGGCCTCGCCTTCGATTGCTCGAGGAACCTTCGAATCTCATCGAAGTGGTTCAACTTTGTCAGCTTCAAGATTGTGGTGGAGAAGGGATGCGGTGGAGGTGGAATTGTAGGGTGAGGGCTGCTAAGTGACAAAAGTGTGATGATACACTCGAGGTTCTTTTTGCTCTGGAGGAGGAAGAGAGTCACTCGGGTCTTCTCCTTTGACAGGAGAGGGGGGTTCGAGTGCAGCGATAGGATCAACAATGACAAGCGGTGGCGGTGGTTCAGAGAGATTGAACGGAGTCAAGCAAGCGGCAACATGCATGGCATTTGAGCTTCAACGGCAAGGCTGCTCGGTGTTAAAAGCAAATCACATCTTCATCTAATAACTTAAGCTTTTAGAATAATTAGTAGTGGTTTCACAAAATCTCACATGGCATCTAATAGCTTAAGCTTTTAGAACAATTAGTAGTGGTTTCACAAAATCTCACATGATATCAAAGCAAGAGGTCTGTGTTTCAAATCTTTCAGGCTCCTATTTGCTTCCCTAATTATATATTTTCATGCTTTAGGTTTAGGCTAAAGTTCAGCCCATGTATGAGGGGGAGTGTTAGAGTAATTAAACCTAGTCTATGCGTAAGGGGGAGTATTAGAGAAATTAAATATTAAACCATATTTTTATCTATTAGCTTAAGTTTTTTAGAATAGTCGGTAGTAGTCTCATAAAATCTACACAATCGATGCAGAGGTTGAGTTGCAAGAGTGACGTTCAGAGAGAGAGAGAGAGAGGTCCCTAGAACGCGGGAAAATGATTTCCTCTTTTTGAAAAGAGAAAATTATTTTCCTCACCTTTGAAGGTGTTTTTTTCCATTGACCAAAAAATGTTTTTCTTAACAAGTTTATGTTTTGTGAACTAAATGTCAGATAATCCAATTTTTTTTTCTATAAGTTGTTTTCCATGAAACAAATGTACTAAAAAGTTTTGCATTTATAAAAAGAGCATCAACTCCAAAAATTTTCATGAAATCAGGGCTAAATTAGATATTCACGACTTTGCCGAGAGCTTTGCTTTCTATTCCTTGGAGCAACATGTAGTGTTTAGCAAAAAAATCTATAAAGAATTATTACAAAGTAACTTCTAAAATTAGAAAGAAAAAAAAAAGGGAGAGCAGAAGGTCTTGAGGTTGTGCGATCCTTGGTAAGGTGATGTTAGTGTTGGCACAACCTCCGGTGGTCCTAGCTCTGATTGTGAGGGTAAAATTGAAACTTAGATAGTTTTGTGAGGATGATGTTGGAAGGAGTAAAAATTTGTTAGTCCCGAAAGTTATATTCTGGAAATGCTAAAAGCCTAAGGTGCGTTTGCTTCAGAGGTCCCTAAGCCCTTTTAGCAAATACAAATTTTGTTTGGCAAAATTTTTGGGTTAATTTGAGGAGATACAATTGCATCTCTAAAGCTCTCTAAAAGCCTTTAGCTCATGACAAGTTTGGAGATATGTTAAATGTCGCATTTCTGAAATGCAAATAGATTTTTTTTTTCTTCCAATCTTGCCCTGGCTTAGTTCCATAATTCCGGATATACTTTTGAAAACTCTAACTTTGCCTCAACTATCAATGAGTAATCAACAAATAGCTGACGAGTGACTGACACCTTCATCTAAGGTTGCGTGACGTTAGGCGAGGCTGGCCAACAGCCAATTTGGCTCGCTAACAGCGGATGAGTTCTGTTGGCAAATAGTTCGAGGTTTTTCATTTTTAAAAAAAAAAAGCAAAAATCCTTTACTAAGTGTAGTTCATACTAAATGGCATTTTAAATCAAAATTGTTTTTCAATGTGTTTTTAAAATACACCAAACACTACTACATTTCAAAAACTCTTTTAGCCCAAAGGCTTTTTGTATTTTCCTAAAGACATTCTTCCAAAACCGAATTAAATGCACCCTAAAGCGACCTAAATTAAAGGTGGACTTGCCTTGTTTTGAGCGTTTGTGAAGAAAAAATCTGTACCAAAGGCCCTTGAAATTGTGTTATCAAACACCAAAATTTTAGCTCAGGTGCCTTTGAGAGCTAAAGCTTGAATTGCTGAACGAAATGTACTCTTAAGTCATTTTATATTCTCTCGAAAAAAGATATTAGTGTAGCAAAATTTTGTATACATACACATACATGTGTGTGTATATATATTTATATACTTTATTAGTTATTTTTACTATCAGCAAGTAATTCCACAAATGTGTTAATTCGCAGTATATACACTGGCAGATGATTGTAGAAAGCACACAGGTCCATGCTCGTAAACCATTTGACAGATATATAGAGAACACATAGAGAAAGCCTCATAAAGCAGTGCCCTAAGCTGTAACCCTCGAATTGTATGAACTCCCACTTTATATCCAAGGACATCCTTCCGAGCACGGCAACCACGATAGCCATCGCCCGCGCGTCACATCGGCATCACCTCGGCACCATCGACCATGGAAGCCGTGAACACCAAGACGGCGATCACGACAAACTTCAAGGCGGCATTAATGGTTGTCCACTCCTTCCTTACATTGTTAGGTGGAACAAAATTCATGAATTAATGAAAGAGAAGTTGGTTCTTGAGAGAAAGTACACTTATGAATGTGTGGATAAGAGGTGTATTGCGATTTCCAAAATTGACTAGACTTGGAAATTGCCTCACGTGGGAAACGAGGGAAAATGTTATTGGCCTGACCAAGCTTAAATCATTCCTCATGAGGTACACTATATTGATCATAGTGCATGATTACCTGCTACTTTTCGTGTCCCTTTTTGGTGTATGGACATGATTTCACAAGTGATTGTGAAAATTTGATGGATTGGGTTTAATCTGGTAGATGATCATACATTAATTGATTTATTCATTTGATAGCTTGTTGTACCAGGTGCATGTGTTAGGAATTTTCTAATTATATTGGCATTATGGAACATTTTATAAGCCATGTCTACTAATGTTCAACTCATCAATTTTTCAACTTGGTTAGTTTGCTACCGATAATGTGATGTCTCACTATACATTCTTTCAATCATATTTTGTTTAACATCTTTGAGCAAAGCTCTATTTTGTTGCTAATTTGCTCATACTTGATTATCTTATTAATCTTCCTTTTACTCAAAGTTCTCGATTGCTTAATTTCAACAGCAACATCATGCTTTCAATCCAGCACAAACATTTTTTTTTCTGCATGTATCTCATGGTTTTGGACGAAAAGGAGGCATAGAAAGTGAGTCACATCATTTCGCGCTTATTTGCTTTCGATAAATTGAAATAAAACATGTCGCCTAATTCAGCCATCACATCTATCCCCTCAACTAATTAGTGCTTTTTAGCTGAATTTGCACGTTCAATCTTCTCATAATGATTCATGTTTGGGATCGCTCATTTTTCTGCACCACGACAAAACAATCTCGATTGAGAACCCAAAAAGGCCCTCGAATTATTGGCCTATGCCGAGGGACACGCATGGCCGAGATTCCTCTAGTTTTCAGATTTGACTTTTAGACTGTTTTCCTCAGCATATTTTTTCTTTGTAATCATCTTGCTCCTTAAATGATGACCTCAGCACGGACGTGTAAATTCTTCTGGAATAGTACGATCAAGAATCTTTTCTTAACATTAAGTAATCGTTATTATTTTCCGAGGAAGATGGTCCCCAAATCACTTAAAAAAAAAAAAACAATTATTCAATCAAGATCAAGATCGAGATTATAATAATAATATATTTTCAGAGAAGGGAGGAGGCAGTTTGTCTCTTGGAAAATATCTCACGTGTTCAAATTGCTTAGCTGTTTTTTTGACAATACTGAGTGTTTTCATTTTTTTAAAGGAGTCAATTCATGAAGTCGGTGGTTAACTTTGAACAAGTCTTTTGTTTCATTTAAATTAAGTTATGGGTTCAATGATTACATGAAATTCAAATGGCATTTTCTATGGACACATAAGTTGATTGGGTTATATACCCCCCTTCATTGCCAAAATCATAGGAAAAAAAGGATTTGATTAAAGAGTGACACTTAAAGAGAACAAGATTATGTGCAATAAAAAAAAGCACTTTTTACAATTTCAAAATATAATAGTGTTCCGCAGACATTCGTCAACTATCCAAAAGACAAAAGGAAAGGACAAAAACAGCCTCCTTGAAACTAACTTGCGAGAGTTAAACCTTGCACTTGACCCTATACTGTGTTACACACTATTTGGCAAATCTATTCCCAATCTTATTTGCATTAAACTTCAACAGCTTCTCAAGGGAGAATTCAATCCATTCGTGTGGTTGTTGTGTCTAAGAGCAGAATCAGAGTGACTTGGAGACTTTGTTGGAGGCCTGACATCTTGGTGATGGTGACGGTGATTGTGTCTTTGGCCCTGGTGAAGTTGATGGTTATGGTGACGATGCCCATTCCTTTTCTTCCCTTCCTTCCGTTTTCCTTCTTTCTGCAATGAATCAATCTCCATGGGGACTGTGTAGACAAATGGACCAATTGGGAGGTCATCAAAGTCCTTGAGTGGCTCCAAGGTCTTGACCACTGTGCTCATGGTTGGCCTCATCTTGGGCCTGTGGCTCAGGCACTGGTAGGCCAGCGCGGCTGCCTTCCGTGCCCCGCTCTCAGAGTATTGCCCCTCAAGCCTTGGGTCCATCAATCGTGAGAGCTTCTTGGAGTCATTCAGCATGGGCCGGGCCCACTCAGCAAGGTTTTGCTCCCGGTGAGGGCGGCTCTTGTCCACGGATTTCCTTCCGGTCAGGAGTTCTAGGAGTACTACACCGAAGCTATAAACGTCGCTCATCGCTGTCAAATGGCCTAAAAGGCAAATGAACACACATTTGACTTTAGTGACGGAACATATGATGCTTATAATGATGTAATGCATTTATCATTTTTTTTCTTTATATACTTTAAAGGGTAGGAGGGGGATCAAAGCAACTAACTGTTTTGAAACGTGAACATAAGGGTTAGGAAATATTTGGTTTGAACCAAACTACTTAGTCTACAGGCGTGCAAACTCTTCATTGCAACCCTATTGACCTGCTGAAAAATATGAGCTCTCTCCATATGAGGGAGCAAATGTTCAAGACGGAAATTCATTAAAAGTTTGCTCAGTATATGATTCGAAGTATGATCTAATGAAAGATAGTGTTGCCCTATTATGAATGAGCTACTTGCTTGATGGTGAATTTGGCTTTACTTAGTAAAAACAGTGTGCTCTATGGGAAAAAAAGAATTGAACTTCTTTCTGGGTAATCTTAGAGAAAAAAAAAAATTACCAGTCATGATGTATTCAGGGGCAGCATAGCCGTGTGTCCCCATCACTCTGGTTGAGACATGTGTGTCATCACCTGCTGGACCATCTTTTGCAAGCCCAAAATCTGAGAGCTTTGCCGTATAATCCTGCATAAAGTTTGCAAAAATCAATAAGAAACAAAGCGACAATATCATTCAATTCCGATGAAAACACAAGTTGGGGATGGGAAGGCAAATAGGACATTGAATGGATGCTCACAGAGTCTAACAATATGTTTGATGCCTTGAAATCTCTATAAATGACCGGATTCTCTGCTTCATGGAGGAACGCCAGACCCTTTGCCGCACCGAGCGCTATTTTCATTCTCGCGGACCACGGTAAAGTTGCCGAATACCCTGAAGACCGATACCAATGCATTAGTTTTTAAAAGCCACAGGCGAGAGAATATTGTTGAACTCTGTGAATTGATCAAATACGTACTTCTGAATAATTGGTTTTCTAAGCTCCCTCGAGGCATGTATTCATAGACCAGAAGTCTATGTTCATCTTCACAACAGTAACCAATCAGCTTCACCAGATGAGGATGCCTCAATTGCCCAAGAAGGATCACTTCTGTCTGTGGATAAGAAGGAATCAAAATGATTAAAAATTACGTCATTTGTAAGGAAAAGATCTTCGGTGTGGTCAGGATGACGGAAAGGTCTTTGGACATACCAGCCACTCCCTATGACCCTGCATCCCTTCCAAATCCAAGCGCTTGACGGCGACGGGCTGGGCCTTCAGCCCGGGCCGCAGCTTCTCGTCGATGAATCCCTTGTGTACCGGCCCAAACCCGCCTTCCCCGAGGAAGTTGCTCGACGAGAAACTCTGCGTTATCAGCTTCAGCTCCTGGAGGGCGAACACATGGAGGTTTGATCCGGCGAGCGATATTGAGAGGTCCTCCGAGAGTGTCGTCGAACTGGGGTTGCTCAAATCCATTAGATAGAGCCTCTGGAATGAGCTCTGCTTTGTCACCTCCTTCTTGGGCTTGCACTTCTCGGTTTCTTCCTGTGTTTTGTAACAGCTCAGGACCATACGCCTCCATGAGATCTTCTTCACAGCCATTTGCAGAAAGGCTTCTGATTGAACTGATCCAGGAACTTCAAAACTTGCACTTCTTGGATGCAAACGCTAAGCAAGCATCCTAATCTTTCTGGTCAAGAAATGGAAAAACTGACAAAGAATGAGAGGCCTGATACAAGAGATCTGGGTGTTGCAGATCGCAAGATGGTTGGTGGGACTCTTCAAAGGCAGAGACAAATTGTGGGCTAATGATTTTCAAATCGTCACCTGCTCTCCAGTCCAATTGCAGACATAAAGTTGAAGAAGGAGAAGGAGAAGGAGAAGGAGAAGAGAAGGTTACGACTTGGTTTGGGCAAAATGAATGGGGTTTTATATTTGTAGTCTCGATGTTCTACACACAACATGGAATTCTTCCACTGCAATGCATATGTCGGGGCTATAGTTTATTGATATATGAAAAGAGTGATGGGTGATAAGTCCACATAGGTGGTTCAAGAGGCAAAAGACAGTGCTGCCCTCCCTTGACTTTGTGTGGAGTATCTACAGAATTTGGATCAAAAGCTCGGTACTACTGTTTCTTGGGAACCTAGGGGACCGGTGGCACATTCAAGACTAGTATTTCTTGGTAGTAGAATTTCTTGGGAGCAAAGGGCACCGGTGGCACATTGAAGACTAGTCCCTGAAACTTGCTAGAGACGGCACAGAACTTCTTGACTTCATCAGCTTTTTATTAGGTGGAAAATATTAGAAGGTGTCGAACTTGTGTGGGGTTTGCATAGTTTTTTGTTGCTTCTAGTCCATGACTTTAGCATGATTAAATCCAACAAGTCACTTTCATAAATAAATGTAGGTTGTAAGAGGTAGACATATTTAGAAATGATTAGTTTTAAAATGAACATGTTCTACACGCTATTAAAATTTGTTCTCAATTTTTAAAATCAAGAATTGAACCAATTGGTGTTCTGGGCCATCCAGGGACTGGTTTACTTTTTTTTTTTTTTTAACGTCATAATGATTTGGTTATGTTGGAATGCTAAATCTCATTATTCTGTTTTTTTTTTTTTTTTTGGCAAAGTTCTTATTAAGAGAGTCAAAGAATTTGGTTTTAAACTAGTTTTACCAAAGAATCAACCTCGAAACCACTTCAAAATAGGTTCAAGGTCACGAATCGTGAATTGAACTGAATTCTCAAATCTTTTGCTTGAAAGATGATCGATCGGTTCTCATATTAAATTGGCCATAATTGTTCATCCTTTGACACATATACATCACTTGAAGGCAAGAATTATGCAGTTTAAGGCTCTCACCAATAACAATTCAAGTCAACAACTTAGTTTCCCTCGTCTCATTGAAATCCAATTAAATTAGAGTTTGTGCAAACCGTCCTTGGAGGCAAAGGCTCTTAGCCAATAGCGATAAACAATGATAATCATGAACATGGACATAACCCAACAAAAATAATACTTTTCTAAAATCTATCCTTCTCTTTTGATGACGATACACAATGATTAATTATAATTTAGGTTGGTCACATCAGTTTAATTTTCCTCCAAATTTGGTACGTCTGCTCCGCGGCTGCCTTAGCTTCTAGAAGTTCAATTAAATAATGAAAAGAAGAACAATCCATGAGCTGAGTACATGGTATTGGTATCACATTTTGCATGTCTCCGATTCCCGGATCGCCAAAAAAAAAAAAATGTTGACTGAATCAAATCATCGGCCACCCTCCGATGCGTGGAAAATCTCACGCCAGATACTGTATACGGTTGACCATACGTATATCGAGTGGGACCGGGTTGGCTTACGTGTTTTTTTTTTCTTTTTTTTCCAATTGGACGAGGAGGGGCGTTTTGGTCCGCGCGGGAGTAGGTGAGGCGGACCGGCGTTCCCCACGACGTCCGTGTCAACGTTTGGAAAGTCAAGGGGTAGTTTCGTCTTTTCGTGGGGGAAGGTGTTAGCCTCGTTCCAGACTTCCCCCAGTCCCCACGGGGGACCTCCTTGAGGTCGAGTCCTGTCTCGCCGGCGGAAACGACAAGGGGAAAAGGGGAGGAAAAGGACAAAAGTCGTGGGGTCAGATGATAAATTTTTTTTGGCAGTAAGGCTCCGCTTTCGTGGAAAATAATTTCCACGAAAATTCGGCGTTTGTTTTTCGAAAAATAAATTTTTTGAAAAAATATTTTTCATGAAAAGAAAAAAATCTTCTAAATTAGAGGAAAATATTAAGTGGAAAATATTTTCCTTACTTGATTTCTCTTATCTCACACTTCTACAAATCATTACTTCCTCATTCCCTTTCTTCTTATTTTTTTTCTTTTTTTATTCGAATGATTTTTTAATTTTATTTTTTTTTATTCGAATTATTTTTTTTCCATCTTCTTTTTTTCCTTTTTCCTTTCTTTTAGTCTTCTTCTTCTTGACTAGTCGTCGGTCGTCGTCATTGGCGATCTCAAGCTCGTGTTCGTTGATCTGGCAAGCCTTGAGCTCGACGCTCGCGCTCTCCAATCTGAGGAGCGAAAAATATTTTCCTTATCGAACATTGGAAAATATTTTCCAAAATATTTTCAAGCTTTAACTGAACACTAGAAAATATTGTCATTTTTCTGGAAAATAACTTCTAGAAAAATATTTTTTGAAATGTCCAATTTTCCGCGAAATGAAAGGACCCTGAATAAAAGATTGGAAAGAAAAACATCAGCAAACCGGAAATTAGAAATGGTAATAATCCACATATATATAATTGGATATGTGTAATGGAACATAACATTTTCTTGGCTTAGGATTAGCTCGCGAGGAGCCTGATGAACCGGAACAGCGTGCTTGGATGTTTTATTCTTCGAGTGAGACATATGAATCATTTTTACGCAAAAACTGATTTTGGCCTGCCGAGTTTATCATGTGGAGAAGGCATTTAGCTTGCGACCAATATGTGCACGGGAGGCCTTCTCGGCCATTAAAAATCCCCTAAAATAATAATAACAATTCCATCCTCAAATTGCTAACACAAGCACCCCGACGCTATTGCCACGAATTGTGTCGACCCTGGGTGCATCTCTTGCATTGCGCCTCAATGCCGACCACATGGGTATGATGGGATTGGGAACATGATGTGTGTAGATATCAATTGAATTCTTTGGACTTAGGCATGTCCTTAAAAGGCGAGAGATCTTCCTGTGTCTCACTCGACAAGGAAGAAAAAGATTCGTGGCTGAGATCTTTTGGGGGAGGGCGGAGGGGGAAGTTTGGGGGGGCCTCAACCACATTAAACAATACCATGCTAAGTGGTTGAACAATAGCATGCCAAGTTGAATTGGAAACATGACGTGTGAATATATCAATTGTGTTCCAAAAAATATTATGTCATCTAATACACCATCATATTTTCGAGATGTTTTCAAAATATCAGACCATCAATATCTTCTCCAAGTAATTTTTCATAATCAAGCAATTACATATTACTCGAATTGAATCAAGTAATATTTTAGTTTACTTTAGAGATTTTCCTTTTGAATTTTAAATAAAATGATTTTTTTTATTCTATTGAAGAGAGAGAGAGAGAGAGAGACTCAAATTATTTAGCATTTAGAGGATGATTTGATCAGTTAATTGAAAAAATTGCTGTATTTTAGCCCAAAAAAGATGTGAAAAATAGAGAGAGAGAGAGAGAGAGAGAGAGAGAGAGAGAGAGAGAGAGAGAGAGTAGCACTCATGAATTCGAATAGATATGAATTTTTGTACTTTAGATAAGGTAAGGAGAATCTTCTGTTTTTAAAAATCTCAGTTATTTTTTTCCCCTAGAATATCCTTAATGATTCATATTACACATATTATATGCATGGACAAAGGCATAAATTCATAATTGTCTCTCAAAACGTTTTAGTATCAAAATTTTGTGATTTTCTACCGTGCAACAGCCTTCCTTAAAAGGATGTTAGATCTTGCAACATTCTTCTTTCTCTACACTTATTGACACACTTTTTTTTTTTTTTTTTTTTTTTTTTTTTTTTTTTTTTTTTTTTTTATGTTGTGTATTTTCTTAATAATTTCCCTCATTTAATGATTCAAATATGTTATAAGAAAATTGCTTTGCTTAATTTTTAAATCCCAATTTTTTGAACACACTCAATGCTTCTGCTCATTTGATAGTATATACAAAATGAAGAGTTCTACCTAGGAGCGGCACAAAAATAATAATAAAAAAAATAATTTAGATACCAGGTTCTTCTGTGGTTTTAGATGAAAAGTGGAAACGAAAAGAAAAGACTCAAATTCCGACTGTCATTTTCCTCTTTTCAGTCTCTTCATGGAAGACCCAACTTTCTAGATGCTCAAGATGCATCTTTCTAGCTACATCTTCTTAATTTGACCATCAAACAAAACAAAAATCTTTCGTGGGCACACGTAACATGAATATGGTTAAGAGCGCAGTTTCATCTACAAAATTTTGCAATTATAAATCAATTAGAACGCCTCAATATTGATGTAAGTGATTAAGTTATTAGGTGATTTTTAGTTCTCATCCTACTAATCATGAGGTTGCTTAAACCAATGATTCGAACTTAACAGATTGATTGGATTTGCAAAGTGTTTCATGAGCTTCTGAATAGCTAGGTCTCTATGCCCATGACTTGGATTATCAAAAAAATATTAATTTATAACTTAATTAAGGCATGAAATTAATTATATCTTAATCTGTGTTTTCTATTCTTATTCTTATTATTATTTTTTGCATCAATCGGGGCTATTTTCTTCCTACCCACTAATTTGCTTCCCGAATTCCCAATTTCCCCAGTTGGAATCTCGTCGAGATGTTCCATTTTAGGATGTCTTTTCTCGCTTTATATTATTGTCATGCATGTCGTTCTCTAACATGGTCAAGTTAGGATGAACAAATCAATCCATCCACAACTACCTTACCCTCTCCATGGAATTTCACCAACTATGACCACAATCTATAGAAAAGAAACGTAGAAAGATGCAGTTCATTTTGCTACCTTGATGAGCTAAAACTTTGTTCCAAAAGATCACGTTATTTCGATATTTGGTTGTTCTAATCGCATGCTTTAGTTTGATTAATCTCACTTATCATTAAATTGCTTTTTGTAGTTAGTGCTACTGCAAATCGTTAAGATCTTTTTTTTTTTTTTTTTAACAAGCGCTTTCATCTTTCAAGTTGCAACATATAAGTCTTAATTAATCATAAGAGAAATGCTACTAATGTCATTAAAAAAATTGTCCAGTCTTGATTAGAGCTCTTACCTACTTCCATGCAATGTTTATATTAAAGCAATTGGACAATGAGTAGTAATCGGATTTATGTGGTCCCTTCAAAGCTTTTCAATGACTTTTATTTTCTATTCCAGACATATAATTTTTATATTAAAGCGACTGGACAATGAATAGTAATCGGATTTATGTGGTCCTTTAAAAGCTTTCTAATGACTTTTATTTATCTATATTCTTTTTTCCTTTGTACCTAACCCTAAAACTACAATTTGTATGCATTATTAATTTCTAAATAAATGGATGGAATAGTAAACATGACTATTGATGATGTTTTCTGAAGGAATTCTAATGATGTTAATTATCTTTCGAACTCACATATCTATAGATTCTAATTTTACAAATGAAATCAAATCAATAAAAATTACAAAAAAAATAAATAGCAAAGGGATAACGAGGGTGCTAGAGAATTTCAAATTGATGTTTACTTTTCTCAAAATTCACACTTTTTTTTTCCATTCTCAGTTCTAATTTATCCTTAGTTTTCCTTCTAACCTTATGGTAGCACTTATGAAAGGGCATCATAAATAGAAAATCCAACCGATTAAGCCTGCATAACTATTGATTAATACAAGTGAATTCAAATGTCAACATGGTTATTGCAATTCATTAATCTCAACATTGACAATACAAAATTCCATTGTATATCTCACACAAGTATAATATACAATTCATATTTATAGTGACTTTTCTACATCTCGCGATTCTCTATAACCCTATTATCTTAATATCTTTTGTACTTTGTGAGTCATTTGTTTCTTCTTTTCCAATAAATTCTAAGACAAAAAGTATTGATGAGTAAAACCGAATTGGTCCTGTGCATCGACAAGGTCTAGAATCTAGTAGCAACTTCATTCGTGGCGATTTTCAAACAAAAAAGGCTACCTAATCTCTCGATCCATTTGCTCATAATCAATGCAACAACCTCTAGTAAGACCACAATACTTTCCATGGTACGTCATCGAGACTGTTTTCAGCTCAACCACCAAAGAGAAAACCCTAACCGGTTTGATCTCCTGGGCGGCTTTCTTTGCACGCGCAATAAAATCACATTCTTAATTTGAACCAAAGAAAATTGGGCGGTTTGCTTTTCCGCAAATTGTTAGGCAACGTAAATCTGAAATGCAGGACGAAAATTGCCAGCTGGGGTCTCGTATGATTGCGTCAACGGTCAACGTCAATCAATTTTTGGGCGAATTTTCGATCTGACAGATCAGAGGAGGCTTGGGTACGAGAATCTATACAAAGGAAGAAGAGCCGTGTCATCATCTTGTCAGCATGTGAGCAGCATTATTTGCTTTGAAATCCAATCCGATTCGATTCCTTTCTACGATCCAACCCGTTTGGACACTTGATCCCAGCTATACCACTTGACCTAAAGGCTTTATGCTTGTTTGACGATTTTGCTTTTTCTAAATGGTTTCTATTGAATTGATGTCTAATGTTAATTTGCAAGTTTAATATCTATTTAGCAAAGCTAATAGGATCGTGGAAAAGAGTCAACAAAAGATGTTAATGTCATCTCGAAGGATCGAAGGTGCATGTTTTACAATCATTGCTAGATGCAATTGATCGTTGAAACATGCGACACTTGCCGGCTTGATAAGCACCGAAAAACCTTTCTCATTAACTTTATCTGGAGAGCATTGACAGCAAGAGAAGATTACCAAAATGCTATTTTCTAATTTCTTAATCAATTCAGTGTCCAAATTTATTTTCATTGTCAACATTTTCAAGCTCTTTCTAATGATATAAATCAAAGTTAGATCAAATGGCGATACTGTTGTCACATACATCTCTCGGATTTAGCTATTAAACTTCTAGTGCTTGTTTGCCTTACATGATGCCAAAGTGATGTTGTTCTAGTTAAAAATTGGCTCTTTTAACACTCATAAGCACTTAAACATTCTAAGTTCTCAACCTAAAGAATCCTTACCTACTAATGCACAAATCGGACTCAAACTTTGGACTCAATCTTCTGACTTGCGCATATAGATAAATGGGTTAAGGCGTGAAATTTTGTTATTAGAATTGACTTTTTGATGTTTAATTTATCGAAACTACTCTAAGACATATGGACTGCCCACAGGGGTCATGCTCTTTTAACACTACTCTAGGTTGGAGCATCCTCTAATTTGCTCAGATATTGATTGTGGTGGTGGTTGAGCTACTTGGCTATACATCCGAACTTTAGAATACGGAGAAACAATCGAACACACAGATCTTCTCAGCCGTGCATCCACAAACGGAAAAAGTGCAAGAAAAGCAAGTCGCTCTTGTGCAGAAATTGAAACGCAACCTGGAATCGGAATCGCATCAAACTAGAAATCGAAATCACAAGAACGGAATGAACGTTACATCACATGAAAACAAAAGGCAGAGATGAGCGGCGGCCTCCTGCTGCAGCATCGCGAGAGAGATCGCTCCAATTCTTGAGGGCATTCGGCCTGCGATGGTATCAGGATCGTGGGCTTTGACGAAGGATCGATTAGATGTTAAGTTGAAAGGCCTGCAAAGACGGAACGCATCGTTCTTCACTGGGCCGGTTTTCAAAGCTTCGAAAAGGCTACGGAAAAGGTGCCGAAATGGCAGGAGAAAAATGGGCAAGAAAAAACTCACCCATTAGTGATACCATGATTTGTGCTAAATTCCTCCATTGAAAAAGAGCAAGTTCAAATTCCTCATCGCTTGTGCGACTCATCCATGGTCCAAGGGAGGTGGACTCTCCTCAGGTTGTCTTAGGTTTAAGGCGTCGGTTGCCGATTGTATAGCAGTTTCGAGTTTAAAAATAAAATAAAAATAAAAATAATAAATAAATAAGCAAGAAAAAGGAAATACTCTCTCTCTCCTCTCTCTGTGTTGAGTGTCGCGCAAGGAGGAAGGAAGAGATCGCAAAGGCTGTCGCTTTCGCAGTCCCATCAGCGTGAAACTTCTCGCCAGCTCGAAGGATGCCGATTCGCGACCCGCGCGAATGAGTTGCACTGCGCCCGCGCTCTCCTTCTCCTTCTTGTTCTGGAATTGTCGACGCGGCCCCGCTGAGAACGGGGTGGCGAGGATCTAGTCGACGAGGATGGCCACGGACAGGCACGCCTCGGTGGCGGCGACGTCCCCTGAAGACAACGCGCTGTGAGTGTGGACGGCGGACTGAAATTTTGAATTTTGTGTACTGGGTTTCGGTGTGTTGCTCCGGATGATGGATTGACTTTGATGGACTCGGAGTCTTGAGGGTCGATCGGCTAGTTTCGGCTTGAATTGTTTCGACTGGAGCTTCTTTTTTTTTTTTTTTACCAAGAAAGCATTTTGTGTTGATGCGCGATTTCGGGCGGTTGTGGGTGATTCTGGGTCTTGCAGGTTCCTGGATATACTGCACGAGGCGCCTTTGTTCGGTCACCGGAAGCGCACCCCGATTTACGGCAGCATTGCGTACTGTTTCTTGTTGGCAAGTACATTGCGTATGATTAAGCGAGAATTGTGAAATGCGGTGATGTTCGTGTGGTTTTGTTGCGAATTGGTCGCTCAATGTTTGTTATTTTTTAGGTCGGGTATGCTGTTTTGGCTGTTGCAGCTCCGTGGATCTTCAAATCTATAGAAGCGCTGATCCCGCCTTTGCTTTGCAGTTGCAATGTCGCCTTAATGATAGTCACAGGTACTTGCATTGATCCTTTCCCTTTGCGAAAAGAGAGTATTTATTGTGGTTTTGTGGGGTTCTAGCACTTATGCTGAATTTCCTGTTATTTATCCTCTTTGTCCATGTAATTGTGCGACTAGATTCAGGTATATACAGATGATCTTTCCTGATACATGCTTTTGTGAATGGTATGGTGATTATGGATAAGTATAGAGAAAGAGTGATGGGAAGATGGAATTATCCTGGGGAAATATGGAGTCTAAACAATCTAATCCAAATGGGTCAAAGATGGAGAGTGCAATTCTTGTAAATAAAGATGTTTGAACCATGAGAATTGGAAAGGAAGTAGCAAAGAATGGGCTATTCCGGTACACTGGTTTCTCTCTACAAAAAGGTTGGATATCCTATGAGTGAACTGGAGCAACACATTTGATTCCTTTAGCATGCAGAATGCGACAGAAGTGTTAGAGCAAAATGTATGCAGCCATAGTAATAGTGATAATGCCTTTTGATGAAAAGTTTGGAGAGTCAAAGTACCAAAATACACACAAGATGACTAGCAGAAATGAGAAACATTGATGTGTGCATATTAAAGATGATAAAACAGGAATTGAATTGTGGGAGAGGTCCCCTTTTCTCATGACATCGAAGAAAATTTGTGTGAATTAAATTGAGCAAGTGACATGAGGGCCTTGAAATACTCTGGTAGGAACTTTGACTTTGTGCTAGAAGAGTGGGTCAAAAGGGAGAAGACCTGAGAAGTAATGGGTGAAAACTTTTTGGAAGGACCCTGAGTACCTGCAAGATAATAAACGTATGAGAAGAAAATGAGAGAATTCATATAGCTAAACCCATCTAGGGAGAAATGTCTGATTGCTGTTATCATCATTTCAGGCAACAGTCGTAGTTGAATCAACTTGTGGGGTCTTTTTCCTAATAAGACTTGGTTTAGGCCTTGAAAATTTTAGCTAGAGTATGATGTATCTCACTTTCAGTTGCTATGGAAAATGACTATAAATATACTGGCCACAAAGCATTTTCTGCCTACAGCCCAATAGTTGGAAGATCATTCTTGCTGAATTTAAGATGATACTATACATTACAAGTGCTATAGATTGATCCTGTACTTTCCTGATTGGGATATGGAAAGTTTTTTTTTTTTTTTTTTAATGACCCGGGAACCCCGTACAGCTGGTAGCTGGCGGGTAAACCCGGGCGAACTGGGCTGCCACCACGGACCCAGCCGCGGGTGAGTCACGCAATGGGGACGCAGGGTTTTGAACTCCTCCCCCTTGGTGGGGGGCACAAGTCCTAGCCATCGCGGCCACCGCGGGCGGTGGTTGGGATATGGAAAGTTGTTAGTGGTTAATCTGAATTTCCTTTCTCCAAAAAACTAGATTCTAAGCCATGTGTTACCAATTAAATTTACTTATTAATACCTTTTGTATGACAATTTGTTTCAAAAGAAGGCCAAAAAAACAATAAAAAATGAAGAACTTAAATTAACAGAACTATAAAAGATCATGAGATATGATATTTTTTTTTTTTTTTCAAACTTGTGTGATGTATAATGGAATTTTATTTCGTGAATGTCAAGAATAATACTTTTTTATCCAATCTTCAAAATTGCAATAACCATGCTTAGACTTTGATTTCACTTATGTTAGTCTATACTCATGCACACTTAATCAATTGAATGTTTATACAATGCACTGTTCTAACTACTACCATTGGTCAGATAAAAGAATAATTTTAAGTCAAAAGTGAGAATCAAAAATAAAATGTGGATCAACAAAAATGTGAGTTTGGAAGAATATTAAAATCACTAGAAATACTCAAGAGGGCTTCAACCTTGTACTTATGTTCACTATTTGATCCGTTTATTAATAATAAAAGATTGCATATAAATAGTAGTTTTAGGGTCGGGCAAGGATGGATATGAATAAATATAGAGGGGAAAAGGTTTGTTTGGAGAAAAAATAAAAGTCATCAAAAAATTCTCAAAGGCCACATCATCTCATTACCATTCATCACCCAACCACTTTAAGATATAAAATATCTGCTTATACAGTATGACAGAGTAGATCAAGCAAATGTTCTTTGACTTCGCTACATGAACCTGATATTTGTTGGATTCAGAGGAGGGGGACATACTTTGGATGCCATGCTGCATTAGTTTTGTGCTGAGAGATATGTGTGTAAAGCCTGTAAATTTGATGACGTTGCGGTGCTTGTTTGGAAATCACTTCATAACTTCTGTGATATATGTTAGCAATACCATTTTGCGTTGCCAAAATACATTTCTAGATTCTGCATTTGCTTCTTGTGCTTATTTGCCAATTTCCAATCCTCTTTCTCCTCCAAAATTGGCCCCATTATGCATTTTTTTCTGTGTTGGTGCTATTAGACAACTGACATTTGTTTGCTATACAAAGATCTTGCTAAATGTTGATTCTTATTTCATATAATGTTTCATTGGTTCAGGAATCTTTCAACAGTATCTGGTCTACCAAGTGCAGAAAATACGTCTGCAGGTAATCTGTCTCCATTTCTGCAACAATGTTATGGAGTAAAATGGGGAGGTGGCATTCCTATAATCATTTGCTGCCTTCTAATTAGATATGTGAGGTTTTGTGACTATTTGTTTACCCTAAGTTTTTCTCTTTGGATAGGGTTACTATAGTTTCAGCCAGAAGTTGAAGCATGTTGTCCGCCTACCTTTTGCATTCACAGCATATGGTATGTGGTTTCAATTTCTTGATTTTTTTCATTTGGACAAATAAGATGATACTATTAACATCAGCAGCAACTTTCATGTTTTGCTCATTTATTAATCTGTTTGTTTATTTTGACTACCATACATGATATAAATCACCATGGTCCTAAACATTGAAAGCTTAATGGTTCCTTGTAACTTGAGTCTTCTTTAGTGCATGACTTACACAAAATGAGATATCTGACGCACTTCAAGGAATTTCATAGCTTTGCTCTTAGATTACCCTGCACATAAGCAGTTTCTTCTTTTCATTGGGACTTATATGATGGAATAAGAGGCTTCTCAATCTTTTATATGCATATGTGGAAGATTGGGAGCAATAGCTTCGTAGGGAAATACTCTTAAGTATAACCCAAATACAATCCTAACGTGGACATGGAATAGTCTATGTGGAAACATATTAGGCCTCTAGGACTAGATAACTAGTAAAACCATGTAGTGCTGGTTTTGTTTGTTTGATATTGTAGTAGCGTGCCAGGGCTAGGGGCAAATGGTTGGGGTGTTTCCTTAATTTATGAGTACCTTTTACTATAAATGCCAGAGGAAATATTGTTATGTTCTATCTTCTCTATCAGAGGCAAAATTCAGAGGGATTCGCATAAAGAAATATGTTGTCTATGATGCTGCTGCTACTGACTTGAGTTTCTTTTGGATGCTAGGAACCGCTGCTATGCTACTTGTCATTGTCTGGAATCGCTATGTCAGTTTTCTCTCCATACCTGTGATGCTGAGGTATGACAACCACCCACC
This sequence comes from Eucalyptus paniculata subsp. matutina, assembly GCA_017140255.1. NCBI lineage: Eukaryota > Viridiplantae > Streptophyta > Magnoliopsida > Myrtales > Myrtaceae > Eucalyptus > Eucalyptus paniculata. The sequence continues at coordinate 59,033,567 of CM029437.1, forward strand.
TATATCAATGGTTCTTGTTTGACAAATGGCATTGGCATGTATATAGCATGAAATTTCTAGAATAGAATTTTTCTGTTGCAGATTTTGCAAAATGGATGATTAACCTTAGTTTTATCTTTGTTTAATGAAAGCATAACAGAAACCTATCAATGAGAATGGAGTTTTACAAATGAGAACAATGCAAGTTAGCTGAGATTATCCGTCTTCTTTTTCCTGAGAACTGGTTGCTGAATTTTCACTGGGATATTAGATAACATGATGAAGTTCTTGAGGAGAGTTCAAACATTTGATGTGTCATGGAATATGTTTATTAGACTTGCTCTATGTTCTTTTGCATGGAACTGATTGCTGAATGTTGCTTGGTTTTTGATGAAATGATGAAGTTTTTGAGGAGAGGTCAAAGATGTAATTATCTTAGGAATTTGTGAATTAGCACATGATCTATTTTCTTTTCCAGTTACTGGTTGAGGATGTCTCATTATCCCTTTGTCATCTTGTTAGTATTACTGCTGTAGCCGACCCATTATCCTTTCTTTATCAGTCTTACAACAGACTTTTTCCTCTTTTGCTTCTTATTCTTTTTGTTTTTGTTTGTTTTCGTACCTCATTAATTTAGTTTCTAGATTTTTGTACCCTCTAGGATTGAGCGCATGAAATCTAACACTGGTTTGAGTAGTCTCATTTTTGTTGAATTTTTGTGATTGAAAATTCTTGCTCATTTCTATGCATAATAATAATTTCAGTTGTAATGAACATGCAGGATTATCATGGTCATAGAAGCAATATGTGCTGGGTCTTTTATGAGTGTATATATTGGTGAGTAGACATGCATCGTAATAAATGTCAAACTTGTAAGAACCTCTTGATACGTGCTCATCTCGCATCATTACAGTCTGGAGTTGTACTTTAATTTTTCTTTGTTGTTCCATGATCCAGATATGAGCTCATGCGAACACATTTATATTGAGTATTCTTCTCTTGATATCGTGAGAGTTAACGAGTTGTGTATCATTCTATCAGCTTCGAATTTTCTTTTTGTTGGTGCATGCAGGATATGTTCACCGTTACAATTCGTTAAATTCTCATCCTGATGTTTTAAAGTCGCTATACTCTCCACTTCAACAGTCAAGTCCTTTGGAAGCTGTAAGGTTGTTATTCTTTCTGAAGCTTGAAATTTGTTATGTCTACTTTTATTTCTTAAATCATGAGTCATGTAATATACCTCTTATGGCCTTTCGATTTGGGTCCTCATATATTGATGTTATTGAAGTTTGTGACACTTGGTCTCCTGTTGGAGCAGTTTTGATTTGCTGAAAATATAATTTGAACTAACAAACAGTATTGCCGCGAATAATGGTTGATACTTTAATGGATTTCATAATACAGTGTTGTGATAATATGTGCTGCAGATACCATGATGGTGGACGGCTTTCTGATCAGCAAATGGCTTTATTGCAGTATCAACGTGAGAACCTCCATTTTTTAAGCGAGGAGGTAGGTGTTTTTTTAAAAGCTTAATGGGTGTTCATGATTTTGGTTAGCACTTGTCGATCCCTCATGGCAAGACGTCTATGAGCTCTTTCTGTTTCAATCATTGGAAGATTGAGGTTCATAGTGTTCTATATATACTAGAAATTGCCAGTGTGATGCTGCAGAACTTCATGAAATTTCATTCAATTCAGTCAATATGATTTTTATCTACTCAATACCATTGGCTGAACACTTATCAGATTTATTTATACTTGAAACATCTAAATCTAGTACATTATGAAATGTCAAATATTGTTGCCTGAGGATCAAACAAATTTAATCAACCGTATATGGATTAACCTTACTGTAATAGACATTAAAGTATGGGTGTCCTTCCTATCCTTTAGCATGAAAACTAGTTCAATATCAATATTTATTAAATGAAAATTAAATTCTAACAGAAGAAAAAACATAACCAGAAAAAAGTGACGTGTTTTTTTGGAGTTAGTTTCGTAGCCAAATCAGGTCCACCTGCTTACCATCCAATGATTGTGTAACTTATCTTTTACATCGGCTTTGGACTTAATATAAATCTTATTTCTAAATTTAAAATAGTATTCTTTAAATTTTGACAGGAAAGATAATAAATAATTTTTTCTTAAAAGATAATAATAAATGCCATTCTTTTGGTTCATCTATCCATTTGTAATGAGATGGAAAACAACCAAGGAAATGGGAAAAATTGCATAGTCAAAGAAATTTCAAGAAAGAAAAATAATGAAAAAACTTAGAATAGAAAAGCACTCAATCAATAACTTCCAAGCAATGCCTATTCTTGATAAGATATAAGAGATATACAATGAGTTATTCAAACTTGAATAGTATCAAAAAATTTTGAAAGAATTAACAGTTGAAAATATTAACAATTATAAAATGAAAATGAAAAAGCACACATGGTTAGGTTAATTAGGAAATACAAAATAACAAGCTACAGTGATATAATCAATGAGAGGCAGAAAAAATAGAACAAAGTAAATTTATCTGTAATAATTTATCTGTAATTAACTTTGAAAAAAGCAAACAGATGAAAACAAAGGAAAAAAGCAAAATGATGCAAAAGATAGAATTTATCTTTACTTAGAGCAGTATGGAATTTTTTTTTTCTTTATTTGAATTGAAAGAAAAAGAAAACAAGAAAGTGAAACACAAATAAGCAAAGTAATGCTAAAGGGGGTGTCATCTGGATTCAACTCGTCGACCTTGGGCCTGCAGAGAATGCCCATGCTCCACTCCACTGGGCTATCTCATACTACATGTTCTCTTGTTCAACTTTTGTATGTATAATGAAATAGCAAGCCAAATTACAAATTACCATTTGACACATGGAAAAACATGGTAGACCCCCAGCCGATTCTCTCTTGATATGCTACTATAGTGTTGTCAAAGATATCAAAATAAACAAACTGTAGGATTGTGCTGCAGGTTCTTCGACTGCAAGAATCCTTGAGCAAATATGAGCGATCCAATGACGGGAGCACTCCACAGGTAATATCTTTTGGCTCTCCTTCAGTTACATGGTTGAAAACAGAGTATGGAGGTTCTTGAGAAGGTTTACTGAGTGGATATAAAGATCTAAAGAAATTAACATATTGATAATGATGATTCTTTATATAAATGTTGAGCAGTAAGTGTGCTGTGTGCTTGTAGAGATGAAATGGTTCTATAAAAATTATTTCAATTCTTTACCACTCTTATTTAGCACATTATGTGGGTGAGCCTGCCAATCTCATTGTGATTCATATGGAGATGGATGATCTACCTCCCTTCTTAGAAAAGTTAGCCATTGTTGCTGAGGAAAAACAAGTTTTATGTGTGTTCCTGGATGTGAATGGATTTCAGACAACTAGTGATGGTTTATGTTGTTTTGTTATCTACGAAACACTGATATTCCTATAACCAAACGACTGTTAGTTGGCCATGAGCAATAGTGATTCTTAGCAGTTGCTTTTCAGGTTGATCTGGCCCACCTATTGGCAGCTCGTGATCAAGAGTTAAGGACGCTCTCAGCTGAGGTAATATTATGTCCTGCCATTGGAGTATGATCTCTTTAATGGGAAAGTGCAGCTTAATTTAGGATGTAAATGTGCGATCTGCTGCCAAATGACAAAATCATTTGCATTATTCTTAAGGCTGGCCCCAATCAAATTCAAGTTAGTGAATGGAACCTGGGAGATGAAAACTGCCAAATTGATGTCTTTAAATGATTTAGAGTAAATGATCATGTGGAGGAAGCTGTTACAAGTTTCTCCACATGATTGCTTTATCACAAAATGTTTAAGTTACCTGTAATATGGCTATAATCATTTTGTAAAAGAGGCATCACTGTAATAAACAAGGAAGTTAGGCTCATATATTCAATTTCTTAAAGCTGTGAGCCTGTAAACATATGAGACATCAGGGGATTCCTTACATCTTCGGGTTTTGTTTTCTGTTGTATTATTTTTGTCCCCTATATACATGTCAAAGATTCGCTTGATCAAACACCTAGTTATATCACAATTTAACTCAGTGATAGATATTATTTATCAATATGTACTCTAAACTATCATAATGGTTTAAATTCTGATATCCTATCAAATGACTTGGCTTCTTTATGGAAGTTTAACTAGATGTTTCATGATTGAAGAAACTATCTTGGGCTTCATTACCACCTTCATAACCTTCACAATATGCCTCTTTCGCACTTTAACTCTGGCTTTATTTATTTTTTCATTCTTGTTCCTTGACATTATTTGTGCTTCCTTGGTCAGTTGAATCCAAGATCATGATTGGCAATGTGGACATATTATATCTAGTATTCTGTTGAGTGACATTTTTGGCATAATGTAGATGGATCAACTGCAGTCAGAGCTTAGGCTTGCTCGGTCTTTGATAGCTGAGAGGGACTCTGAGATCCAGCGTGTTCGCACAACTAACAATCAGGTATGAAATATGGACTTTTTCTTTTATGGACTATAGCAATCACTCCAACTCTGTTTAATATCAGAAACAAATGTGGAAGCAGGATGATTTTTTTTTTTTTTAATCCTAATCGAGAAGGATGAGAGTTAAAAAAGGTAATAGTAGTCATCCCACAAAAATAAGTTACTAGAGAAAATTCAGTAAAATTCACATCCCCTCTCTAGGAATCAAAGGGAATTGTCCTCTTTTAACATGGATTTCCATTTGTCTTTGTCTTACATGCTTGAGCTGGGGATGGACCTGCCTCATCTCATAACTGTTTTGCCTACATTGTAGCACATATCCTGCTAGTTACAGTTAAAGTTCTGCTCTGTGAGGCCTTTACAAAGTAGATTATAGACTTGCCTTGTGAATTGAAAATCCTTCTTAGAAATTATTCTTCTTTCAAGGGTTTAATACTTGCAAGGCTGGTTAGGAAAGGAACTGTTGGAGTGGATGTCACCTGGAATTTACTTTGCAAGCCATTACACATTTGTCTTCAATACTACAGTTAGGTTGTTTTCTTTGTGCTTATGATCACTTCCACTGCAATTAATTCTTGAACAACAGTATGTTGAAGAACATGAGAGGCTAAGAGCTATCATAGGAGAGTGGAGTACTCGGGCAGCAAAGGTAATATTTTGTTTATTTTCTTCATCATGCCAATGTTTATAAATCAGTGATTGTGTAGTGCATAGCACCTTTTGTATCTTTCATTTATGAAATGTTTCTTCTAAGACAATGATTTGACCTTTTGAAGCTTGAACGAGCCTTGGATGAACAGCAAAAGAAGATAGCATCAAGCAACCAGCCACAAAGTTCAGCAGCTTCAACAGAGAAACAAGGACCTTGATAAGCTTTGCTGTCATATTAAGGATGATTTTTGTACAGTATCTGCTTAGTCATTGGTCAAATAACTACTAGATTTTAGAACATCTTGATTACGGTGTCATGGCCCTGAAGGCCTTATCATTGTTCAAGAAAAAGAGATAGAAAGGACTGACCATATCTGTTCACTTGTTAGGAGTGTGGACATGTGGAGGATAGGAAGTACTGACCATATCAATGTCCATTTACTGATCTTCAGGGAGTTTGAAATTGGGGCATGTAGAGGATGTAAAGTGTTCATGTTGAATCAAGCTACTGATAAATGCAGCCAAGCTCTTGCCAGTGTTGTGTCTACCTCTTTCTTTAGACTCACTAGGGTTATGGTGATGCTCTAGAAGTCAAATCTTTTGATATGTAATGAGTTCATTTATTCAATGACTCTTTATCAGCACTATCAATTGTGGCGCTCCATACCTTCCTTGTGTGAACATACGTACCCATCATGTGCTTAAATCTGCTCTCAGCATTGCCGTCCTTGCAAGTGCAGGTGCTATTTAGGGAATGGTAGTAGAAAGGGCGAGAAAATAATGCTCCCTGTAATTCCTTGAATAGGATAGAGGTGACTAAATGCTCTGAATGCACATTATAGGCGAAGATGTTTCAGAGTTCAGGTCATGATCGACTCTTTCATGCTTAATTTCTCTAGAAAAAGCTTAGAGAAGGTAATAAATTAGGGTTCAAGGGAGCATAGTTAAAATTGTTGATTCAGGTCCTTTTGCACATGGTTTTCCTAGAAATACTCAACCGTTCTCAGGCCTAATCAGGTTCTAGGGGCCAGGGGCCATGTTGTACTGACCATCATCCGTGTGTCCGTTGGGCATATGGACTTCTCCGCGCATGAGTTCGAGCCTGAGCCTACGGTATCATCATCACCACACATTCGCTCAAACTCCCACGTCTCATTCAGGCATCTTAGCCAATCAGTCAGAGAGCTATAACGCCTATTAACAAGTTCGAACGGTAATACTTTATATGACAAAATGAGGGGAATTGTGATCCTTGTAACTATGGAAAATGTTTCATTGCCCTCTAATTCTCTCTTGCCATGCAACTCTTCACAGTTGATTTGGGAAAGGCCCAAGGGACAAATTGCTGTTGCGACAGGAAAAGTAAACAGAACAAGAATATTTGTAAAGATCAAATTATGTGGCACTGCTGTTTTCGTCCCTTACTTTTACAACATGACAGACCAAGATAACATCAGTTGAAAAAAAGACAATTCAACAAAAAGACCTTACTCTAACATACATTGGAAAAGTATGTTCATCTCTGCCGAAACCATCACAATGGGCTAACATGAGTGGTTTCATTTAGGAAAAGACAACCAAAGACATCGTTGAAGAAGTTGGAACCCCTCATTTCTTCACCTTTAAAGACAGATACCATATCATACTTGCATGCTCTTGTACAGTCAGGACAGTAGGTCACCTACATATCATGTGAAATTGTCTTAGAAGATTAGTGAAAATGAGGATTGTCTCACCGTGAATGAGCATGAATTGTATTGTCTTTCCCCCATCAGTAGCAGATTTCAACAAGTGCCGCCGATTGCTGGGCGACTAAATTCGGAAAAAAAAAAAAAAAAAAAAAAAAAGAAAGAAAGAAGCAGCTCCAAGATATTTACAAGAGAAATACACAATTCAGTTACATACCTCTAACAACTTGGGTTTGAAAGAGCTATCAAGCATGACATCCACTCCATAAATGGCCCTAGACATTGGACTATGCATCTCAGGATGCACAAATGCAGCTGCCTCAAATACCGACCTGATCATCTTTTTTACCTTCTCGTGCACATCGAACCACTTAACTGCAATTAAAGGGAATCCAGTTAAAGTTGAGTAAAGGGAGAAAATTTCTTGTCAGGCAATGAAAGCCAAGAATTGATTACCTTTATGTTCCTCTTCGAATTCCCTTACAAAATCAGGCGTGTTTTTATGATTGATTCTTCCGCGATAATTCTGAAAGGTATAGAAACAATCAGAGAATCAGTGATTCTTTCTAACTTCATATCCCTAATTCATATTGACTACCTACCAATAAAGCCATTGATAACTCCTTTTTCATGAAAGAAAATTGCACAAGATGGAGCATTTCATTTAAATCCTGGGTTGAACCTTCTAAAGTGTGAACAACAGTGCAACACTGCCAAAAAACTAGGAAAATCATATGGAATAAGGTGCTCCATGAGACGTACCATTACTGTAAAGTGAGTTTCATACTCAAAAAAGCTGTTCTTCTCCAAGGAGTAAGGGTTGTTTGCCAACCTTACCTAAAATTTGAGATAATTTCAGAGCAAATAGTGAGTACTGTTCGATGCAGTATCTAGATGAGACAAGCATTGGATTAAGAAGAAAGTTTGACTGATGTACATGCTATTGATAGATAAGGAAATGCAACCTTACCCAGAAAACATCAGAAAGGAATATCTCTAAGGGGTTTATACTGCGGACAAGTACTATATAGCGGATATCAAACTTTTTCCCTTGGAACAAAGCAGGATGCTCAATGTACTTCTGACATATTTTTGGACCAGTCTCCATGAGACGGATTATGGCTGATATGTTATCAGTGACAGTAGTGTCAATAGTCCGTGCCATGTTCCAGGGCTTTAAAATCCACAGATTATTAAGGCCATCTCTTTTACGTATGTAATAGTCGCCAATAAGTTGAGACAACTGCACTTCCAAGTTATACGTTGGCTGTAGCCAGTCAGGTGATCCATATGCCTGCCAAATGTAGAAAGGAAAACAAATTTCAGAGTCAAATTTCTGGAAACATTAACTAATTTTCGGCTTCAGAGAGAACCCAAAACTTGCAGGATGATGGAGAAATGAATAATATTCTAGAAACTTATGGTCTGCAAACTAGAGAAACCTAAATCTTTCTGACCTTTTGAACTGTCTCAGCCAAATGATGTTTCATCACAACACAAGCCTCATAAGGGAACTGATTAATAATTTGGTCATCTGTTATTCCAGTCGCTTTCTTTGTATCCTCATCAACTTGCATACTTGTCCAGATGATATGTGCGTCCTTTGGGTCATAGGCTGTGAACCAAATATAATATTAAAAATGATGAGGAGACATAATGGTGAAAAAAGAATTGGCAAATGCTGCTACTTGTAACTCAGATCGAAAATGAGTTAACTAAACACCAAGCGATCAGATGTATATCAAGAAAATGGAACTCAGAGACCACAATCATGGGCAATGTTGGCAACATGAAGCCTACATCAAATAATCAGGAAACAAAAATGTCCTGCCATCTTATTAGGAAAGTCTCGCCAACCTCCACTACTTCAACCAGATATATTGAGTTGATGTGAGCAATTATTGAGAAATGACAGCTCCTCGAACAATAATAGTCACTACAACACAAGCCAAACTAAAAGACAGCAAAGAAGAATGATGGGGTAAGTTCTAAAAGCAGTCTGAATCCAGTACATACTGAGGATGAACTCAGGCCGTTTAAGAAATTCTTCAACTTGAGGTATGTCAGTGTACACACGTAAAGGACATCTGTCGCCTTCAAGCAGGCTTTTAGTCACCAATGACATCGAAGATGGGGGAGTAAAACTTCTGGATTCCAATTCGTTACGGTGTTTCTCATATTCCTGGATGAACAAACAAGTATTAATGATAAATCTACAAGCAGCTGTTTAAAATTGTTACACAATAAATAATATGCTTGTACTTTAATAAAGTAATTTTCAGGTGTATGAAACCAAGCAGTAAGTCTGGCTGATCGCTGTTTGTCCTCTCCAATCCCATAAAGATAATCACGGGTGCACTCATCACCCTGCTGAGCATTCTGGATTGGCCATAAGAGAGAATAGCTGGAAAACATAGAGCAGACCCATTATAAAGATGACTCTGCCACCATTTCGCTAAATAAGAAAAAAAATAGACATCTAAACTGACAACATAAAGATTGGATGAGCCCTGGGACAATGATTGATGATTAAAAACATGAGTTTGTTTAGCTAGAGGGAAAAAAACGAGTTCCATAACTCGTCAAACTACAGACAGAATGTGACAATAATTCAGACACTACATTCGTTGGTCCAAAAGAGGAATCAAAAATTGCATTCACGTATAGAAGACAAGGTTGTCGAGCAGAATGATGCCAAAAAGGCAAAGTTGAAGAGGATATAGTTGTAGCTGACCTCACAGCTGATGCTAGGTTTCCCTCTGGCATGTAGAGAAATGGGGCCACCATGAAATTTGGCTCATCGCTGTGCCTTAATGCAGAGCCCAGTTCATCCATCACATACCTATGCCACCAGAGAGATTGCACTGTTTATATTATCACAAAAGACATCCTTGATAAAGTACATCATACGGGAATCTTGCATGCTATTCCATAGTCATAGAACAGCAATTGGCAATACATAGAACAATAATGGGGTTCACAGAATTATAAGGTTGGTCATGTCTGCTATTGATATCTGCACAAAGTTTTAGAGAGTTTAACAAATTAAAACAAAGCTGAAACAGATATGCCTTTTCAGATGGTGAAATGTTCTCAGGCAGTATTAAATGAACCGCATGACATTTCAAGTTAAATATCAAATAAAAGTATACTTAAAGCGAGAATATTACAAAGATAAACAGAAAAGACATATGGACATGTCTCATTGTGACATACTAGGCATAGGAGGACATGTCTCATGGTAATATACTAAGCATGGGAGGACCTTGATTATATATAGCTCATTGTTCATGTAAAGAGCAGGTCATTGAAAAAAGTACACATACCATGCAGGAGTCTCATCGATCTTTTCCTCATCTGCAAGTCTATAAGTCATTAAATATTGCCACATTGCATTGATAACCCGATCTGCAAGAGGCTCTTCTGGTTTCCATTCTGGAAGACGTGGTTCAAGGATAGAATCAATCACATGCTTCCCAGCTTCTAATATTTTTGTTGCACAAACACCATTAAGGAAGGAAAGATTCGGGAGTGATTCCAGAATCACTACTGCACTTTCACTGAGGGGTCCAGGAATATCCACCTATGTAAATAATTAACCTCTATTTAAAAATTGAAACTTTCAAACTCTCGCGGTAAGTTCTTGGAACAGTTAATTAACAAAAGCAAAATAATCACCTCAAGAGCATTTAAGGAAGGAAACTGCTTCAAGACTTCCAACAACTCACTTGCTGAATTCTCTTCAAGTGAATTTCCCCGAAGGTTCAGATATGAAAGTGATGGCATCATAGTGGGTGAAAATGCCTGCAGAAAGAGTAAAACATATTAAAAAGAATAACACAAATAAGTCACTAAGAACAGTAAGCCAATTGAGTCACGAACCTTATTAGCAAGATTGTGGATGCCTCTGCTAGAAATATCAAGAGATGTCACTTTGTGCAACTTATGGTCAGTTCTGCAGTGCTGGCCTGGGTTATCCTTTCCATAGACGTCTGCACAGAATCCCAACGCCCACTCCCCAAAATTACGGGTAAAAGATGAATTAAGGATTTCAAGCCCAGGACAAGCCTGAAGAATTTTATCTGCCAGACAGTCATCACTGAAGGTAAAACCATTAAGCTTCTCCTCCTCTAAAAGCCTGCTCTAAGTTACTCGGGTGCAAATGCACATACCATTTCTCTACAACTGGATTATTGTTGAGCCACAGAGCTTTTAGATGCTTGAATTTGGTAACTTCATGAAAAATGATATCTGCACTCTCAAGCCTGTTTCCACACAGGCTAAGAGCAAGTAAATCCTAGCACAAGAAAAAATAAGCACATAAACCATGTGTTCATCACATCACAATAAGCTCAAAGATGGTACCGGAGATCATCTCCAGGGCAAGTATGTCGTAAGGAAATGATGGTTGCTTGTGCATATACTCCATGAAAATTGGTAATGTTAATTTTTAGTCTATAAATAACACATGATAGAGTTTTATACCATAGTTACGGAAGATGAGATTGTACAACATACATCTAATCATGCGTGTCATTTAATTCAGGAGGAATGTAGTGAACACCAACCGGAAATTTAGCAGATAAATTGAGAGATAAGAGCGTGTCATCATTGATATCGAGCTCATCGAGCTCATCGAGCTCCAACCATCTGACAGTGTCCTTGTTCTCTTTTGCTTTACACAGTTCATGTTCCAGTATATCCTCAATGCACATGCTGCCAGCCTCCGCTATCGAAGTCCCTCCCTCAGCTTCTTCATCTACATTCAGATCACCATCGACACACATTAAAACAGCCATCCTCTGAGCCAACCCCGGAACTTCCTGAAGCTGTAATAAATGCAACTTTATGAGACTCGTGCAGCCAAAATAAAAAGAGTCGTGAGGTTTTCTAACTCAAAGTTTCAGAGAAAGAAAACCCAGTAGGCTTTGCAGTTGAACTAATGAAAAAAAAGAAGTTCATGGATTTGCTTATTCTGCAGATTATAGGCAAAAAGAACATATCACCCTATAAAATGATTCTCTATTGTACACTAACACTATTATTATAAAAAACGGAATGTCCCGAAATCATACCAACTCCAATTTACTGAAGTCTTCTTAACCTTCCACGACACTCAATTTAATTTCTCCCGTCACAATTCAACAGTCAAAACACTAGCTTTGCCATTACATACACTTAAAAAAATCCCATTCTCATTTCCACCACTACAGAATAGCTAAACCGGACATGGGTGTCGAAACAGAAAATCAAGAACCTGCTTGTACGCATCGGAGAGCCGGAAAGTCCAAGCATGGTCGACGAGGAAGACGTCGGACTCCTTGCCCATTAACCCCGAAGTGAGGACGAGCCTCCTCTGACGCCCATCCTCGCACAGCTCGATCTGGAAGCGCGCGCCGCCGACGAAGGTGTCGGCCGACAGCTTCTTGAAGAGCCGCTCGTGCAGCGGCTGCGGCAACCCGGAAGCCGTCAGCAGCAGGCCGTGAACTTTCACGAAGTCCTCGAAGGTCTCGATCCTCGACATTGCAGCGAGCTTCGGTTCCAGACCGCGCGTGCTGGCTATGCCTTGCTTTGGCCGGGATTGACCGTGCGTTGTTGCTTCGGTTTGGCGTTCCTCGGTGTTTCGAGGTTTATACGAGGTTTATGGAGATGGTTTGGGCCGATGGGCTCCGATCCAAATGATCAGGACGTGGGCCTGGACAAATTATGAAGTGGATCCGGAAAGCTCCTGAGTCCATCTAGTTGGACCCGATTGATTTCGGCGGGTTTGCAATTCCCCTAAAATGAACGTACTTAGATCAATACTTCCAATTTAATGAGTATTAGTAAAGGATCCATGGATAAATATAGAAAAACGTATTTTTTGTTCGAATCCCCAACTTCTCGGGGGATTAGAATGAGGATGATTTAATTTCAAATGGGTTTTGACTCTCACGCCCTGCAAAGAGGCATGTCAAAAATTTGAGAGTGAAAATTAGAGTAAGAATAAAGGAGAACCGACAAAAAAAAAAAGGTTGTTCGCATTTGGCATCAATATACAAAATGTTATGGGAATTGAAAAGGGAACAAGGGAGAAACCCTCTTTATCTCCTCAGAAAAAAAAAAAAAAAACTACGGGAGAAAAATTTTCCAAGATGTGACAGAATCGGCACATTATATTGACCTTAGACTTATGGCAATTTTGGAGTTGAGAACTATAAAATCGATGATAATAGATCAAAACCATGGCCATTTTCTTAACTATTATGTGTCTGATTCGGAATGGAATGATTTCCTTCATACTTACATCGCTCACAACTAATCAAATGCGGGCATAATATTAACTAAGTCAGTAATTACTTGCATATTCACTTATTTAGAAAGCACTCACTTAGGAGGATCGACATAAATTAAAAGTCAATCTAAGTTTTGGAATGCATGATTGGCAACTAAACCAACTCTTTATAAGTCATAAATGAGGTGACATATCTTTCAACTTGATGAATTGTAAGCGCATAGGTCATCAACACTAATTGAGGTTAAATCAAAACTATCGATATGATATAGGTTGTGATCTTATTGCTATATTTTTATTTGGTCAATATTTCTTCAAAAAGATGAGGTTTGGTGTTAATAGTATAATCCAAACATAACCGTGGAAAACCCTATTTGTCAAATGGAGTCGAGTAGATCACTGGGGAACTTTCTCATAGAATGATAGTATCTCTATATGTTTATTTTGCTTGGTAGGATAAATTTATTAAGCCGAAATAATCTCTTTGGAATTAATATAAAGAATAAAATGATTTTTTTTTTGATATCTAAGTAGAAAGGATAAAATGGTCAACCACCACCGGGTAGCCCAACGGAGATTAAGACTATATCTCCAAGAGGGAGGCTTTAAAACCGCGAATCTTACCACCATAGCCCTCGCTTAAGATGTGTATAGCAGCGCGGAGATTCAAACTTTCGACCTGCCGCTAGATCTATTCACACATTTCTACCAATGCAGCTGCCCACCGGTGGGTAAGAATAAAACGATATTCTTTTTTTTTTGTTGGTAAAAGCGATATTAGTAGAAGTAGAAAGGATAAAATCAGTAAATTATCTCGAACGGTTGTTCCAACTTATGGAAGTGGAGGTTATGGTCCTCAATCACCGGTCGAGTAAGGAATTTGGGTTGTCCACTGGTCCTCAATTGACATTCGACCAAGAGTGAAGTAAGCTTTCTTATTGGTCTTCCTTGCATTTTGAAATTGAAAACAATGCGATCTGTTGCGTTTGCCAGAATAGATCAAAACTAGGGCACTTTTCATGCCTATTACTTGTACCATTGGAATAGAGCGAGTTCTTCGCACTTCAACTCGTGGCTAATAAAATGTGAAGTTAGTATCAAATGGAATCAATCATTACTCGTATATATCACACTTAACTTAGAAAGCATTTATTTAGGAAGATCGACATGAATTAAAATGCAATAAACTATTGGACATGGCATTATGGGCAACTAATCCAAAGTCATAATTAGGTTGACATATGGTCCAACATGATTATGTAAGCGCATAGGTCAACGACACTATTCTTATTTAGGTAATGAGTGATGTATAGGCTATAAATATGGATGATTCCATCAGATTGATCATTCACAGAAGTAAAAGAAAAGCTCTATTCAAGCAAAGTGATAGGGATGTACCTTTGTTCGGGCAGTGACTTATCAGAAAATTTCTTTTGAAAGCATTTTTTGCTTTGCTTATTTTCTGGTAAATCACTGATCCGATTAGAGTTCATCCCTTTTGTCAATATCAACATGGTAGTGTGAAAAGATGCCATGTGATGTACCTCAGTAACCTGCAACTAGAGAGAATGCTAATTAAAGATCTGTTGATTTTCTTGCTGTTTCCTATGTTCTTTGATTTCTTATTCAATTCTCTTTCATTGTCATGAGTGATGTATTACCATTTATTCCTTCCTTGTTGCAGGTAGAAGTGTTCCAACATGTACGTCGCATAAGGATAAAAAAATTCACAAGATATGCCAAACATCGTTATGGATTAATGAGAATATTGTATCAAATTTATAGTGGAAGTTGAGTTCATTTTATTTTCTTTTATGATCATTTTATCGATGGTCTGCATTTGCAACGTCCTAGAAGGACGATCTCTTGTATTTCTAATTCCCAAAGACTTGGTTGATTTGTTGAAGATCCAATCTATACTAAGATGAGTTTTTGTAAGTTCTGTAAAAACTACACTAATATAAATTTTCAATCCCCTTTCGCGAAGGAAAAGGAAAGAAAAATCTGAGTATCTACTAATTCAGCACCATATTTAAGGACTTGTGTTTCCCAGTTTTTTTTTAAATTTCAAGCATTTTAAACAGTTGCCATGTGAAACATTTTCCTTTTGATAATAAATCTTAGAGAATTTTCCTGCTAATTATAATGTCTCAATCTTAATGCTTGTAATTTGATGATTTGAACTTCCGAAAATTGTAATAGTCACAATAGACCTGTCTGTACAATGTATGGTATAGTGTTTCAACGTCACATCCAAACTTAAGCAAAAGTCGAAAAAGAACACAGATGAAGAAAACTTCAATCTACATGTAGTGCTCCTTAAGAATCTTTTATTATCCGTGGCATGTGGTCAAAAACCATTCTTGGTACAAAACCAAAAAATATTCAGTCCAAATACATAACTGCCCACTCTTATCATTAACAATAAAATCAATAGGGAGCAAAATCGCTTTTCAAAATTTTACTTTTGCACCTGTGGTATAAGGTTAATTGTTTGGCTGAGATGGTTTTCAAATCAAATATCTTTCATCAAAGCAAAGATTTCTTCGGTTTTATTGTTTGTATCGGGTTTTGTGTCATTTCGGAAAGGAAGTAATGGATTCTAATGCAATTATGATAAAATAAATGATAAATCTAAAATAATTGAAAGTAAATGTGAAAACAAGGACAAGTAAAGATAGTTGAAACTAAGTGTATTGAGATCTCTTCTGCAAAATGTGCGATCCCTTATAATGATGTTTCAGCGGTTAATTATAATCTAGTGTTGTGAAATCCATCTTCCTACCGTTATCACTTCAATGTCAAATTTTCCAGAATCTTCAGTATTGCGCTAATAACCGTATCGTCTTATCCGCCGTGTTATCGGTATTGAATTATTTAGAAACGGCCTTCATATTTATCCTCTTGCTCATGGGTGATACTTGGTGCCAAAGTATTGGTATCCTCGACAGCGAGTCTTGCCCAAGCTTTTGTAGGCCTATTCTCTCCCCTTTCTTCTTAAGGCATTGATGTCGCCCACACCACTATCATTGTTGTCGTTCATCACTGCTAACTTGTCCCTGGCCTGCGGCCACGACATCGCCATGACCACCGCGACGCCTTGTCCCTCCCTTCCTATAACCATCATCACAAAAGTTCTATCCCTCTATAAGGGATAGCAATTGCCTTAGATTTCAAACAGTGTGCCCCAAATAAGAGACATTGCTAATGTGGACATACCGTTATGTAAATTCGACTGAAAGTTAATAGCGCTAGCATCTATTTTAGCTAATCTCTTATTTTTTTTTTTTTTTTTTACGGAAAGACTTTGAGCAAAATTTTAAAAGTTTAGGAATTAAGTTGAATATAAAAAAAAAATCAAGAGATGATGTTTTTTTTTTTGAATCATAAAGAAAAGCCGAAAAATGATTAATCCAAAGAAAAGCCGAAAAACATTATCCATTTATTTTTTATTATGACTTTGTTTATGGCAAAGATAAACCTATGTCACTCATTGGAAGCATTATCAATGTGATGTGATGATGTTTTCTAAAATTTACCGTCAATTGTATACTAATGGATATTCAGTTTCTTATTTAGTATGAGCTTGAGGCTCGCTTTACTTAGTATGAGTTTGACCCTAGTGGTTTCAAATTGACTAAAATTGCGAACAAATCCAGACTAAAAGAAAACACGTCACTACCTCTTTTTATTATGACTTTGTTTATGGCAAAGATAAATCTATATCACTCATCAGAAGCATTATCAATGTGATGTTATGATGTTTTCTAAAATTTACCGTCAATTGTATACAACGAATATTCAGTTTCTTATTCAGTATGAGCTTGAGGCTCGCTTCACTTAGTATGAGTTTGACACTAGTGGTTTCAAATCGACTAAAATTGTGAACAAATCCATACTATAAGAAAAAAATGGGTTGTAGTCGTTTCCTTTAATTTATTTGGTTTTATATTATCTTCAATTAGATAAAGCTGAGTTATAATCCGAACAGAACCAAATCAATGCCCTATTCCTCCAATGGATGTGATATTATCTCTGTCCACTTAATAATGTATTTCAGATGGGTACCAAGAAAACATAATGGTATGTTATGGAAATAGGAAAATTATCATTAGAAAATTGTGTTGATTAATCAAAATGGAAGTTATGGTCCTCGGCCACCGGTTAACAGAGGAATTTAGATTGTCCACAATTGACATTTGACCAAGATTGAGCTAAACTTTTTTCTTGATGTCACTTGCATTTTGGAACTGAGAACAATAATATCCATGATAATTCATTAAGACAATGGCCCTTTTCATGGCTATTACATGTCAAATGTGGAATAGAGTGACTTTCTGCGCACTTGAATCGCTCCCAATTAATCAAATGAGAGATATCAAATCAAATTGATAACGCTTTTTTTTTTTTTTTTGGGCAAGGCATTTGTTTTGGAGGATTGACTTGGATTAAAACCCAACCAATAATCTGGCATGCACGATTGACAACTAAATCAACTCTTCATGACTCAAAATTAAGCTAACTTATGTTTCTACTTGATGAAATGTAAGTGCATATAGGTTGTCAAGGCTAAAAGCGCTCACAAATGAAATATAATAGTATGATATAGTTTGTAATCTTTACTACATTAATTTTATTTAGTTGACATCTTTTTAAATAGATGAAGCTTGGTTGTGTTAATTGTATAATCCAAACAGAACCATTAAACACTCTTCTTGTCAAATTGATGTTTTTGAGTCACTAAATCACTTCCGTTCTCCCTAAATCACAGCTACATTTTGAATTTTAATTTTCCCCTAAATAAACAAATCATTTCAATTTTTTCTTTCCAATATTCTCGCACGTATTTGTGCCCTTCTGCTAGTGTTTTAAAGGAATATATTTTTCTTATTGTTAGCTGATATCTATCTAGTGCTCTGACATATCAATGATACAAGAGCAGAAAAGAGGGGAAAAAGGGAGAAGCCCTCTTTATCTCCTCCTAGAAAATACCCGTGGAGCAAAACTTACCTAGACGTGACAAAATGGACACATATTATTGGCCTTAGACTTCATGGCCATTCTGGAATTGAGAACAATATAAATGATAATTATAGATAAAGAGCATGGCCATTTTCATGATTATTAAATGTCAAAATTGGAATGGACCGAGGTTCTTCGTGTTTCCATCGCTCATGGCCTATAAAAATGGGAAGCTAATTTTAAACAAAATCGATGATTTCTTGCTTATATTCACTAACTTAGCAAGTATATAATTAGGAGGATCGACATGACTTAAATTCCAACCCAATAATTGACATTGCATGATTGGCAACTAATCCAACCCATTTTGAGTCATGATTAGATTGACATATTATCCAGCGTGGTGATAGGTAAGCACATAGGTCAGCGATACTATCTTAGTTTGGTCACAAGTAATTCATAGGCTATAAATATGTATGATTTCCATCAAACTGATCATTCACAAAAGCAAAAGAAAGGCACTATTCAAGCAAAGTGATTAGAGATGGACCTCTGTTCGGGCAGTGATCTACCAAAAAAATTCTTCTCACGGCAAATTTGCTTTACTTATTTTTTTGGTAAATCACTGATCTGATCAGAGTTCATTCCTTTTTGTCAATATCAACATGGAATGGGCGAAAAGGTATTGTGCGAGTATTTATTGATTTTCTTGCAATTTCATCAACTTCTTCTGTTTCTTATCAATTCCCTTTCATTATCATGAGCGATTTTTCCTTTTTTGTTTCTTCTTTGTTGCAGGTAGATGTATTTAAGATGTACGTGGCACGAAGATTGAAAGATTCACAAGATATGCCAAGCATTGCTGTGGATAGATGAGGTTCTTGTGTTAATTCTTATAGTAAAAGTTAAGTATATTAGCGTCTTCTTTTTTGATCGTTTGATAAAGATTAAAAGAGATTGTTCACTAGGCAAGAACAAGTTTTTATGACCATGATTGTAATTTTGGACTTTGCCTTGTTTTCCTGTTTGTTTGATGTTTGCACTATGTTAGCACCCACTTTTAATCACGTGAGTCTACTGCACGACATGGAGGTTATCAACGGCCTCCATTTGCAATTTCCAAGAAGGACAAAGATCTTATAGTTCCAATTCCCGAAAACCTAGTTGGATTGTTTGAAGATGCAGGTTAAACCTAAATGAGTTTTGTAAGCTCCCTAAAATCTACACCAGTATAAATTTTCTACCCTTTTTGATAAGTGCTTTATGCATTTGATAGTTCAGATTGAGTCTGAATAGGATAATTTGCTATTCTATTCGGTATTTGAGAACGTCCTTTGAACCGAATAAATCCGCATAAATCGTAAAAAAAAAGGGGATAAAAAAGGGTTGGATAAACTCAAATTGAATAAGAATTTTTTTTTTAAAGACTTATCAAAAGAGAAGAAATGGTAGGCATCCACGTCAAATCAACCCAACCGTTCCATCTGGAAGTTTTCTCTTAGTCATCTGCATCATCGACGTCGTGCTTGTCGAGGTCGGGGAGCCGCACCGTGACCCGCACAGACACGTTGAAGAAGAACACCTCCTGCGTGCCCCAGGTCAGAAGCAGCCTATCCCCCACGCTTGCCGCAATGGAGCCGCGACCCAGCGAGCTTCGCTTTTGTGCATGGGGTCGAAGAAAGTGCAGAAGTTGTCGTGCACAGCCGCCAAGATCGGCGTGCTAGGGCGGAAGAAGTCAGCGGAGGGAGGCAGGGGGCGGAGGACGGGGTTGGTGATGGACTGCCACGTCGTGCACACCCACCGGAAGGAGGAAATGTCCGGGGCCGAAAGGCGCAACAGCACCAAATCGAGTAGATCGAGAGTGAGATCACACCATGGACTGTTTGCTTCTTCTTGTTCTTCTTCTTCTCGCACAATATCAGGAATGAAATCTTCCATGGTGGTCGTGTCTTCAATCGCTAGTCAAGCGGAGGCGGTGGTCAGAATTCCTAGATCTAGGGTTTTTAGCTTTTAATTAATTGAATTTTCTAATTTAATTGAAAATTTTATTTATTTTTAAATCTTATCTTAAAGTGTACCAAAGATTTTACAGGATTAGATATATCCATCTTTATTATTCGGAGGATGTTGTATCTCACTTTATCTCATCCTATCCCAATTTTACCTTGACAATAAAATGCAGCCTAAGATTTATGACCAAGAAGGCAAGTTTTACATGGCAATTGTTTATAATGCTTGAAATATAAAAATAAACTAGGAAACACACGCCCTTAATTATGGGGCTCAATTACTAGAAAAATGTGAATATCTAATAAATTGAGAACCATATACGAGGGCGTGTATTTTCTAGTTTATATTATTATCAAACATTATAGACACTCGCCATGTAAAACATTCTCTTCTTGGTCATAAATCTTAAAAGAAATTTTCTTCTGATTATGCCGAATGTCTCAATCTTAATGCTTGTAATTTGTTGATTTGAACTTCTGAAAATTTTAGTCATCATGATTGGCCTAACTATGCAATTTATAATTTGGCTTTTCAACATCACGTCACGTCCTGTTTCGCTAGAATTGATCCTGCAATGAAATATCTTTCATTGAAAACAAGTCTTTTAATTAAAGGAGGTAGGTTATGTGGTGACTCTGAACAAATTATATCACAATTGAATAAGGAAATCAAAGACTTCATTTTAGACGAAACTGTACAAAAAGAAACCGCACCGTAATTCAATTGACAACAAAGCTTGGAACATAACCACTTCAACGGAACTGAATGCAACCAAGTCATTCTAGAACTAAAGATAATTGAAGATTGCGTTTTTGTTTGTTTGTGTGGGGGCATTCCAGTACACAAACAATGGTTATTATAATGATTGTGCCATAATTATCTCTAAGTAGTTTTGTAACGGGTGTAGCCATGTTCTTCCATCTTCAAAAGTTTTGTATCCAAATTATCATGATGTCATGATCTTACTTTCAAGTGATTGTTCCTTTAAAATCACATGCTAGTTTCTCCACGATCTCCTTTGCTTGATTCTTTAGTGATTTCAA
This sequence comes from Eucalyptus paniculata subsp. matutina, assembly GCA_017140255.1. Lineage (NCBI taxonomy): Eukaryota > Viridiplantae > Streptophyta > Magnoliopsida > Myrtales > Myrtaceae > Eucalyptus > Eucalyptus paniculata. The sequence continues at coordinate 59,054,649 of CM029437.1, forward strand.
ATCCATAACAGCTCTTTGACGCCCTTAACATATTTTACTCTTTCTTGAGCTTTAACTAGTAATCTATGGCCCTCATTATTTTTGTAAATTATTGTTAACTATATGTTGTCGTATATTGACAACTAATTAGCAATGTCACCGATGTGAGCTAATATCGACATCAATCCCTGAATTTGTGGCAATTCACTTGAGCGTAATTGTCATCTATAGAGATTGAACGCCCTTTAGGGCATTAGGAGAATTGGCATGGGTGATGAACATTTTGAGTTGTTACAAATGTCGAGGTAAGGTAGATAATTGTTAAAGTATATCTCGATTTTGAGCCATTATGTAGTCTAGCCTGATTGGATAACAAAGAAATCCACAAAAATCTTTCTTTGATGGCGTATCTATTGGAGAGTTTCCTTTTTTTGTACATCCAAACCTCAGGATGTAAAAGATGACACTTGGACACCTATAGTATCAAAACTTGGCATAGGGAGATGTTTAAGTGCCAAAAGTTAGGAAATGTACACTTAGGTGAGAAAATTGGAGCAAAATAAATTAGTCAAGTGTCAACGATGAGAAAATCTAATCAAAATGTTGACGTGGTATTTTTTCGGTGATACAAGTGCAAAACGATATCGTTGTGCAAGATGATGTGATTAGATAAGCCGAAAACGATGTTATTTTGCATGCTGACTTGACTAGATAAGCCAAAAACAATGTTGTTTGGCCTTAGATTTGAATTTTAACATAAATATTAGTTAAATTAAATTTACAACTAAATTATCAATTTAAAAAAAAAAAAAGGAAGAGGAAGAAATTGCAAAAGACGTTGGGCAAGGGTTGTGCAATCCCTCTCTGTCACCTCCCAACGATGGTGGCTAGGGCTTGGCGACCCCGGCCAATTGATAGTGGGTCAAGCGGGCGACGACCCTTGGCCCGGTTGGGTGAGGGCTAGAGACCCTCGCTAGATCTAGGGGAGGGCTGCGACCCTTGTCTCAAATCTAGGTGAGGGCTTGCCGACCTTCATTGCCAATCATTGGGGTCGTAGGGCCCTCTCCCCACCGTCGCTAGCCCTTCCCAACGACGATGGGGATGCCACGACAAGGGTTTGCACAACCCTCGCTGAAAGAGCCTTCTGCAATTTTCTTCTTCTTCTTATTCTTTTAAGTTCTAAATTTAATTTAATTTATATTTGTATTAAAATTCAAATCCAAAACAAAACGACGTCATTTTGGCTCTTCTTTGCTGAATCAGCTTTTCGGTAAGCCATGTATGCGAGTTATATTAATAAAAAATTACCATGTAGGATTTCTGACAAGGGTTGCCAGACTTAGCACTTAAATGTCTCAATTTTCAAAAAAAAAAAAAAAGGCACTTATGTATATCTTTCATAAGTTTTGGCACTTAAGTGTCCCCCCATGCTAAGTTTTGGTATTTGTGCTATACTTTGGCCAATTTGAGAGTGTATTGGTTGGACTTGGGCAAGAAAAAGATGTGAGTTCAATTTGGGGCCTAGACCGTGTAGATACCGGCGCATTGAACATTGATAGAGAAATTTTCTATGGACAACCACCGAGGGCCCAGTAGAGAATATCAATGAACTTTCATGGCCATATTTTCTATGGACAACAACCAAGGGCCCCATAGAAAATAGCAACAAACTCTCACGGTCAAATTTTTTGTGGACTTTAATTGTCTACTTGGAATTTTCCTTTCGGTTGCACAAAAGAAAACATGTGGGGTCAGGAGTGGTTAGAGAAAGGAAAATAAATTAAAAGTAAGGTTTTGCTTTCTGGGTTTCATTTCCTGGAGAAGCCAAATAGTGGGTTCCTTTAGAAATCGAGCCTCCACATGAAGAATCAAAGAAAGAACGTATGGATGTCCTTGAATTAACTGTGCGAAGGTTTTTGTTATGGGCTTAAAAACGGGTGATTTATGTTGTGACTTTACATCCAATTAAGTTGTTTATTTATAAAATATGTTTTGGTTTAATCTTAATCTAGGTATGGGAAACCCTTAAGCGTGTGGCGATTGTAGTTTCGATTCTCCGACTATAGTGAATTATTTGTTGCTGACTCTCCTTGGGATAGATACGACATTTGGATCAAATCTCGTAAATATTTTGTATCTTTGTCGTTCCCCATTTATTTTTTCAATGTTTTTGCGTTAACTTAATAGCAAGATCTTTTCAATTTTCACATTAATTTACAATATGTTTGCTTCTGAAATGCCTCTAGTCAAGATCACTTTCTCTTGAAGGCCCCCAGTGCAAAGTAAATTAACAAATTTTTCAAGTTTAGAACCATCCAATTTCCAGACATTTTCTGGTGAAGTTTCACTTATACATACGGACTTGTAGGGATAATCCACTGTCACCCTTGCATTAGAAGCAATTCAAATAATGTTAACTGGACATGCATTAAGCTAAATTAGCCGCATTTTGAGAAATCAAAAGGCAATCTCTCACGCTTTTCTCTCGTGTGAAATATGTGAAAGCTGCAGATTAGTAATTTTCATTATCTTGAAATTATAAGTATTATAAGTTAGTCGAGCTGAACAATAAAAAAAGCACTTAGTTGCATTCTAATTGTTCAAGACCATCTTGGGCTCTAACTGGGAACCAAGTGAATCACAATACCTGTGCTGTTCATTAGACAAAGATTGAATTAGTCACATGAATGATAAGAGTTTACTACACTAGACTAGACTTAACGTGTAGAAAAATTATGCCAATAGAGACTTTTGGAAAATTCTCCACAATGAAATCTGGCCATTGCATAAGGTAAATTCCCCGCCCCACACGCTAATTAGCCTTGTCACCAAAAGGAGCTGAGCTACATTCATCACTAAAGATGACCAAGACTTTGACCATGACCACAACATCTACACTCAAGCATAGCATCGCCAAACTCCTATAAAATTGCTCTAACTTGCAAAGAGAACTTAAGAGTGTGATACATATAAAGTTTGGTCTTTCAAATCTACAGTCATGAAAAAGAAAGCACTATGGGTGCTTGTGGTGGTTTGGGGTATCGCATGTTTATGTGGCTCTCATGGGTGTCGGGAACAAGAAAGGGTTGCACTCTTAGCACTTAATGCCACATTGGACTTGCCATATTGGGTGGACGTCGGGGGATCATATTTCAACTGTTGTAGCTGGGAAGGTGTTGAGTGCAACCCCATCACAGGACGAGTCACTCAGCTAATGCTCTCTAATTTGAGATATTACCGCTTTGGCTTCAAAACTTGGTACCTAAATGCTTCTCTACTTCTTCCCTTTGAAGAGCTCAAGAGCTTTGACTTGTCCTTCAACTATTTGGGAGGGTGGATTGCACCGGAAGGTAAAAATTCACCGTTCGTTCATTTCCTATAAAGCAAGAGAAACTCATTCTCTAATGAACTCATATGTTAACCACCTCTGCGGTTTTATTTATTTCCTGCATTATAGATGGTTACGTCCATGTCATCATTTATCCACAAGCCTACGACATATTTCCCCCGAAATGGCAATACTTGTTTGCGCATGTACTTGAATAGATTTCTGCAAATTTTATTGCTTCTTGTTGTTTGTTCACAGAACCAAACCTGCTATCTTCCAAGCTGAGCAAATTGGAGGTGCTTGACTTGAGTTACAACTCTCTAAATAATTCTATTCTACCCATTCTCGGTACAATTCCTACTCTTAGGTGTCTATTCTACAAAACAAACAATTTGACTCGGACTTTACATGTGAATGTTAATTTCTCTAGCTTATTCTATGTCCATAATTCCGTACAAAATCACCATCCTTGACTTTTTTTTTTTTGGTCGGAGCCATTCTTGACTTGAGTTAGCAATGTTTGTGGATAAATTAGGTGGTTTCAGTAATTTAAAGGAGCTGGACTTAAGTCATAATAAAGTTGATGCAGCGGCTATTACTGAAGGTACTGTTTTAGTTTTCATGCAGGAACCTCATTTTTATTCATAAATTAAACTAACTAGCCTACGAGTCATGCAGACAGGCTCTTTAATACCTTTACATGTGCGTTATGTTGAGAATAAAGAAGTCATATATTGCAACCCCCTTCTCTTTCAATATAGAAATGTTGTTGATCAAAATATTTCTATCCCGAAGCATCTGCATGGGTGCTTTCACAACTCTACTGCCAAGCAAGTTAATTACTTGGAATTTTACTGCTAGGCATCAAAAACTTGAGCCACTTAGAGGAACTCTGCCTAGATGGTGTCCACTTGGAGGATGTGGGGACCATCCTACAAGCATTTGGGGCATTGTCATCCCTCAAGATCCTTTCTCTCCAGAACAGTAAAATAGAAGGAACGATAACTGCCCAAGGTTAGTCAACCCTGTTAGTGAATGTATAATCAAAATAACGCTTTGTTCGTTTAGCAAAAATAATTTTCAAGGAAATGTTTTCCAGATTTTCTAACTTTTGGCCATGGAAAATGAATGAGCTAACAAAAACATTTTCCTTCAATGGAAAAAATATTTTCAAAAGTGGGGAAAATATAGAAATCATTTTCCATTCTCTTTCTTTCACATAGATCTATTTTCCTCCATGCACTCTTTTTTATTATTTTTCTTTTTTTTTTTCTTCTTTTAAAATGGGATTTTTAACTTTTATTTTTATTTTTTTCCTTATTCGTTTCCTTCTTCCTCAATTGGCCGCCATGGTGACAATCGATGACCAACCATAGGCAAGGAATAAGCTTGCCGAAGGCCAAGGCTCGAGCTCACCGGCCTCAGGGCAATCTCAACCACACTTGTGGCTAGTGATTAGTTGAACAAGAAGGGGGAAAAAGAAAAAAAGAAAAAAATTGATTTAAAAAAATAGAAATTGAAAATAAACTATTATTAAAAAGAGTGTACGTATGAAAATAAAATCAAAATTTCCATATAATTTTCAAATTTCAACTAAACATTGGAATAATATTGTTATTTTCCTAGAAAATAACTTGCTGGAAAACATTTTCCAAAAAAGTCATATTTTTTTGCAAAACTAATGGAACCTAAGCTTTTATTAAAGAAGTTCCATTCACTCGTGATATTTTTGCAGAATTTCATGATTATGCTTGTGTAAGGAAATTTGATGTTCAGTTATCTCTTTTTTTGTGGAAGATTTCCATAACTTCAGTAAGTTGGAACAGCTCATCTTGGATTATTCTTCGTTGAACACAAGCATGGGAATCCTTTCCAGCCTTGATCCTTTGACATCTCTTAAATTGTTGTCATTGTCCAACACCAGTCTAAGTGGCAACATATCATATCAGAGTAAGTCCTAATCTCTTAGTATGAAAGATAGAGATGAAATGGACATTTGATGTACTTGAATGTATGTACCGATATATGTCATTGGAGTTGAATTGATTTGTGATATCTATAACAGGCTTATGCAATATGGTAAAACTAGAAGAGCTGGATCTTAGCATTAATAGAATTACTGGTGGACTTCCTACATGCTGGCGAAACATGACCTCTATTCGGATACTGAATCTTGAAGACAATGAATTCACAGATAATGTCGCTTCATCTCCCCTCACTAGTCTTACTTCACTCGAATTTCTCTCCATTTCGGGTAACCATTTTGATATCCCCTCATCGCTTGGCCCACTTGCAAACCATTCAAGACTTAAGGTGCTATTTCTCGATGACACCAAACTAACAATTGATACCAAAGGTGCATCTTTGATCCCAAGGCTCCAATTGAAGGTTTTTAGTATGGCAAATAGTCTATTAAAAGGATTCAAAGTGACTTCTCTTGCCTTTCTCAATCATCAATATGACCTGAGAGTCATTGATCTCTCCTCAAACGACATTTTGGGTCCCTTTCCAGCTTGGTTGTTGGAAAACAACACTAAGTTGGAAATTCTTCTCATGAGAAATAACTCCTTTACGACACTTGAGGTTCCATCAATAACCCTTTTTAATCTTTCAGTGATGGACCTATCCAACAACGACATGAGAGGAGAGCTCACGACTGAATTTTGTTTCTATGTCCCAAATCTGCATCGCCTTAATCTATCAGCCAACAGATTAGAAGGGAATATTCCATCTAAACTGGGTAGTATAAAATCCCTATATATCTTAGACTTGTCTAGCAACAATTTCTCAGGGGGACTACCTGTACAGATACTAGAGAGTACCTTATCATTCGAAACGCTCAACGTAGCAGATAATAACTTGCAAGGAGAAATTGTGTTTTCTAACAATAGCATGAAACTAGATTTGTTAATTTTGCGGTTAGAACACAACTTGTTCACTGGAAGTCTCTCTTTTCTTTCTTCCCTTGTAAATTTGTGGGCATTGGACCTTAGCGACAACTTATTCATTGGCAAGCTTCCAAGATTGATTAGAAACTTGTCATCACTTGCAGCCCTTGATTTGTCTAAAAATCAATTGGACGGCATCATCCCTCAAGAACTCTTTAATCTTGAGTGGCTTGTCTATTTGGATTTGTCTGACAACAATCTCTCTGGTCCACTACAATCATTTTTTATGTCACAGCGGATGAGTCACATCCATTTGAATAGGAACAAATTGAATGGTTCAATCGTGCATGTGCTCTCTAACAGCTCCCATTTGGTGACCTTGGATTTGAGTGAAAATGAATTCTCTAGAAGCATACCCTATTGGTTAGGTAACCTCTCTCAACTGAGCATTCTTTTGTTGAGAGGTAATAGCTTCGTTGGAACATTTCCCAAGCAATTGTGTAGCTTGAAAAGCTTAAGTATGATTGATCTTTCTGAAAACAATCTGTTTGGTCCATTACCTAGTTGCTTGGGACCCATGAATTTCTCCTCCAATGGATATGCTGATAAGTCAATTTCAACACCGATGGGAACTACAATTACAGGATGGTTACCTTCATCTTATGTGAGGACAATTAAAAGCCACACCAAGCTATTCTCTGAAGAACTGGAAGAACGAGCATTTCGAGTTCCACATATAGTTGGGTTCACAACAAAAGGAAGGTTTGATTCCTATAAAGGCTACACACTCCTTAAAATGGTAGGACTAGATCTTTCTTGCAACCAGTTCAGTGGGGAGATCCCCCCAGAGATTGCAATCTTGCAGGACATGCTTGTGCTGAACCTGTCCAATAACAAGCTTACAGGACATATACCAACGTCATTGTTGAGCCTCACAAAGATAGAGAGTATTGACCTTTCCTACAACAACTTGATTGGATCTATCCCTGAAGAGCTTACTCAGTTGAATTCCCTAGAAGTCTTCAATGTGTCTTACAACGACTTGTCAGGAGCCATACCAAATAAAAATCAATTCGGGGCTTTTGATGAAAGCAGTTACTACGGAAACCATCTTCTGTGTGGACTGCCATTGAGTAATGACTGTTCAACAACCATTAATTTTAATAGCTCAGCAACAAAATCATACATGAAAGCTAAAGAAGATGGTTTCATAGACAAAGAGACATTTTATATCAGCTTCGGAGTGTCATACATGATGGTTTTACTGGTAATTTTGTTTGTTCTACTCATCAACCCCCAATGGCGGCAGGGATGGTTTCACTATATGGAATTGGTTATCACTACATGTCGGAGCTTTTTCATCACATGCTACTATTTTTTTTAGTACGGTTTTTGAAAATTGTCCAGTGGTCGAATAATTTAGGTTCTCTCATTCTGCATTTCTAGGTAATGGCTGGATTGGGTCATTTTTTTTTTTTTTTTTGTTATTGTCGTTGATCAACATTGGCCCCAATGTGGATCTACCAAGTCATGTAAGTTCTTGCCTTCACAGCTGAATAAGGTCTTGCTCTAATTTCCTTGAAGACAATACATCGCGTGATCCTTCCCTCTTTTGAAAAGGTGCTTTTTACGTAGTTGCTTGCTCATCTCTATTTGGTTATCATACTACTAACGATGACAAACAACACCATAAAAACACAGCTCTGTCTCTTCTCACCGGTTTTGTTTTCGTAGTAACACATTTACTTTCCTTTCCGAATGAAAATTTCCATCTCCGTATATCACTAGGTCCATTCGCAAACTATATAAAACTCCTCTCGCTTGACAATAGAGCACTAAAAACTGAATGTTCTTTAAAAGTCCCAGGTTAATGGCAGACTCGCGATTTGGTTAAGACATTGATTCCCATCTTATTAGTGCTAAAGTGTCTCATGAGATGGTTTTGACATTTTGCTAGGAGTCTAGCTTTAGCCTGAAAAAAAAAAAAAAACTACCGCACTCAAGGCATGTCCTTTTCAGTCTCAAAGAGACCAAATTTTATTGCCTTGATGTCTGCGCCAAATTTCAGCAAGAGCCAATGCAGATCGAGGCCCAGATTGGTGCAGATGTATGAAAATGGCTGCTAACAACTAGTAGAGTTCCCATCCAAGCTAGGCCACGCGGCTGGGTGCCTAAGTTAAAAGGAATAACCTCCTATGTCAAATTTTAATTATTTCTAGTCTTTTGATGTGTTACATGAATTTTCATTTTATAAGAGTATTTAGAATTTCTCTTGATGAACTCTCTTTATGATTTCTTGATTTATCAATGAAGAATTGTGAGAAAACTACAGATCACAAGTCATCTCCCTTATTGATTATCTCAAATATGAATGCAAGTTTAACGATCAAAAGAGAATCATACTATCAGGTAGGTAGAGAATGAGCAAGGGATCATGTCATTTTTTTGAGGAGAAAAATAAAGAACCTTCGAAAATCAATCCCATAATTTCATACTAATTACCAAATATCTTCCCCTCTTTTCAAAATACACAATTTGCATTTTCAGAGAATGATCGTATTTATCTCCCGTTCTCTCTATCTTTCACCACATCGATGTCAACCTCTCTCTCTCTCTCTCTCATATGACCACCAGCTCCAAAGTCGCACTCGAGTTCATGACCACCAACTCGAAGGCTGCACTGACACTGGTGGCCTTCAAGCTCGAAAGTCACGCGATCTGCCAAGCTCGCCATGGCCACCTAGATTTGTCATCAAGTTCCACAACACGATTTGGGCAGCAACGGATGCCCAAGCTCGAGACAAGAGAGAGGGAGACAATTGAGGTGGGGTGACGGTGGTTCAGCAACTCAACAATTGCGGGTAGTGCCGGGAGGGGATGGGCTAAGTCGTATGCATTGGGTTGGGTTAGGGTGTTGGATAGGTGGGTTTTGGTGATGGGTAATTTTTGAATGGTAAGTAGGGAGGGGCAAAGTTGGGGGCAAAATGACAAATCTGATAAATCAGGTCAGAATGATTACTAATGTCAAATGCTACTTGAAATGGAATTTGCTTAAGTAAAGCTGGTTACTACAACCACAGTAACAAATTTCCAACTAGAACACAACAGTCCCACGCTCACCTTCTCCACACAAATGTCTCTTCCACACTGAATCTTCCACTGTAGATCGTGGTTATGTGAGCCTAATGAATGTTGGAAAGCAAAACAAATTGAAGTGTAATCCGCTGTCATGCAAACTCATAGCTCTTATAATTTGCATCATGATGCGCTATCTTCAAAACACAAAGCGAGGATCGGTGCATGGACCTCTTTGGGCTCCCAAACATGACTCAAGCACAAAGCAACTAGTAGAGTCGTCATCCAATTATATCAATGTGGTATCTCCACTAAGATGGAATGGGCATCTAGGAAAAGCTAATTTGTGTGCAATATGACTTCTTTCTACTCGGTATGTAGAAACTCACTAATCATTCTCTTATCTCACTTATTTAATTAATGTCAAGTGTCCTGATACTTTATCAAAGAAAGATTGGGGGTCCCATCAACTTAAGAGGGCAAATAACCCCATTGACATATAAATACATCACAAACATCGAGCCAAGGTAGAAAACTCATTGAACACAATGACTAAACTTATTCCTTTGGTGAAGCTTCTCTTATTGGATATATATCCATGATTTCATTCAAACCTTGAGATGTAAAAGATTTGAGAGGGTATTGCTTCGACTTTGTGTAAGAAAAAGATATAAGTTAAATATAGGGGGTCCCGGCGTATACACAGTGGCACATTAAACATTGATGGAGAAATTTTCTATGGACAATCGCCAAGGGCCCCTAGAGCGTATATTAATGAACTCTTATTGTGAAATTTTCTATGGAGTTTAATTGGCTACTTGGAATATTCTTTTCGGTTGTATAAAAGAAAGCACGTGGGGTCAAGAAGCGGTCAAAGAAAAGAAAAGAAATTAAAAGCAAGGTTGGGGTATGCAAAAACTTAGTGGTCATTCTCTTATCTTGTCTTATTTAATTAATGTCGAGTGTCTCGATACTTAGTGGGGTCCCATCAACTTAAGAGTGCAAATCGACCCAATTAACCCCATTAACATATAAATTCATGACAAGCGTTGAACTAAGGTAGATAACTCATCAGACATGATGACTAAGTATGTTCCTTTGTTTGAGCACAATTGTCATCTATAGAAAGTGAGCGTCCATCAAGGCGTTAGGAAAACTGTCATGGATGATGAACATTATGCCTTAGTTACAAACGTCGACGAAAGGTAGAGAATTGTTAAAATATGTCTCGAGTTTAAACTGTTATGCAACCTAAAGTGTGTGGCTGGTGAGAGTCATTGGCCCTCAATTGAAAAAAAAAATTGTAGAGAAAAGAAAAAAATAAAGAAAAAACCAAAAAATTATTAAAATTCAAACAAAAAAATAAAAATTGTAAGAAAAATCCATGTTAGCACTAGCTATGCCAGAAGGACTGCTGACATTTATGTCAGTGATTTTTGGCCTAAATTGACTGGATTGAGTTAATTGACAAAACGTGAAAAAGTTTAGAACTAAATTGACGCAATTGAAAGAGTTAGATTGAATTGATATAAATACAATATGTTTATGATTTTTTTTAAAAGATTTTTTTGGTAATCTATACTAGATTGAAATAGCATTAGCATATGCGATACGTGAAATAAAAAACTTCAACATCCAACAAATTTTAAGGCTTCTTTTCCTTAAAATTTATAGTTGCACCTTGCGGTCAGTCAATGCCAGGAGCTGCCAATCAACCAGACTTCCTCGAGCAAAGTCACCAGACCATCTTTTTCGTTGTTGCTTACTGGTATTTCCTGTTTCTTAGCTCAAGCTTCAAGTACATGTACATATAGCCAAAAGTAACATGTCAGGGCCGTCCTCGTGTCAGCATATCATGCCAAATTTGAATGAATTATGCAAAGTAATTTTAGTAATGCTTAGCACGGTTCTTACCATTTACAACCCATGATTTAATGCATTTCGCCTGGCATCAAGAGCATATGCGATGCATGCAAAGCTCTCTTCCCCTTCAGTCTAACGAGCTACATTTTTGTTCGTAGAATTACAACACAAATACCAAAACTTGACACGGGAGACATTTAGATGCAAAAAAAGTTACGAAAGATACATATAAGTATTACTTTTTTTTTTTTTTTGAAAATTAAGACATTTCAATGCCAACTCTGACGAGGGGTCCTGAAAATCCTACATGACATTTTTTAAATAATTTTATTCATCCATGTGGCTCGCCAGAATATTGAGTTAGTAAAGATGAGCCAAAACAACGTCATTTTGCTTCTTATTTATCTCATATAAATATTAATTAACAAAAAAAGATTGATTGATTGCAGAACACTTGGGTGAGGGCTGTGCAAGCCCTCACCGAACAAGTGCAATCCCCCTTTTTTTTTCTTTTTAAATTTAATTTAAATAATATTTATATTAAAATTCAAATCCGATGCAAAATGACGCCGTTTTCAACTAATCTAAGCATGTTAGCGTGCAAAATGACTCATTTTATATTTGTTTCATTGGAAACACCACGTTAGTATTTTGGGCAGAATTTTTCGTTATTGGCAATTAAGCAATTTATTTTTCTTTGATTTTGGCATTTAAGTATACCTTTCCCTTGATTGGAACAAAGATGATTAACTGAACTTTGAACCAAGAAAGGGAGCTTTCATTTGTCACCTACAACTTGCAATTTTGCTTGGTCGATGAAATGAAATGCTGGGAGGGCCAGTAGGGGGATAGTAATGGTCGTTGCTGCTGAACTCAACAAGCACGTCAAACGCTCGAAGTGCTTCCTTAAACATCAATCTGCAGGTTCGAATTCCTCCACCCAAATACGGACGGCCCTCGCTACCAACCACCACCGCCCTCACCCACCACCCGCTCTCGCTTCTCGCCTCCCTTTTTCTTTTGTTCTCAGTCTCTGCGAACTCAGAACCATCCAAAAACCATAGCTTTCACCTGCTTCCTCATTATCTTAATATCTGAATCAATCCCCGGCAAAAAAACGGTTCTTGCAGGTCGTGTGGGGTCGCTTTGGCTTGCCACGCTCTAGCGAGAGAGGGAGAGAAAAGAGTAGAATCCCGAAGCTGTGTTTCATTATTTGTGTTTGCCTTTTCGTCGAACATTTAATGTGCATTCCCGCTCTTCACGCATATATTACACCCGCTGCAAGTTCTCCGCTTTCTCCCCCTCAGTTCGCCTTTGCCTTCGTTTCCCTTCCTGCTACAAAGAATCAGTGTTCATGGCTGCTTGCGCTTTACTGAGTGGTGTCGACAATGGCAGCAACACCGACGACAGCAACAGCTGTCGCGAGAGCATGAGCTTCATGAGTTCCTCCGACATCGGCTGCGGCGGGGGTGGTAAGGACAGAGGAGGAAGAGTGCTCCCCGAGCGGTGGAATCAAAGAGAGACAGAGAATAGCCAATCGTGAAACTTCTTGTTATGTAATTCCAGTATTTTGGGTCGAAAGTGGATCCACAATAGACCAACTAAAATCCATATTCTTTCTAGGCTTTTCTCTTTGGACTCATCTATGACCTATATTCTACATTTATGTGACTGATATCTAACCCATTTCGACAAACTTGAGTCAAAATATGGGTTTGTGACTCGTTTTGACTGTCTTAGGTGGAATGTATCACCTCGTTGGCGCCTGCAAAAAACAGAACACGTTTGTGTTCTTTTTTTTCTTTTTCTTTTTTTCACTTACAGAACACGATTGTGGATCCAGCAAAATCGTGCTTCTTCATGCAGATCATGGTGAAAAATCGTGTCTTAACGTACTGTTCGTGCTGTTTTACTTGTTTAATTAATGTATCACCTTTCTCTGTCAAAGATGCTACATGACTATTTTCCTGTCCGGATGTGACTTTGTGTGGCACTCTTCATTTGAAAATAAGTGATTATCAAATAGCAGCACAAATGATTAGCCCTAGCTAGTTCAGACAGTTTGGAATTTCGCTTCACCAAATAATCTAGTTTTGCCTATATAATTGGACGTGTACTACTGGGATTGAACTTTTATTGAGGGGGTTATTAGCTAGGCGGTTTTACAGAGCCTAGGAATGGAAAATTTTGACTTTAAGAATTTCTTGTCTTCTTGTGATTTATTAAGTTTCAAAAGAGGCTTTGATGTGCTGATGTTATCATCTGAATGGAATCTTGTCTATCAGAACGTGGACAATCAAGTAATCTTAATCATCGAAATGGAAATACTTGATCATCGGTTCGTTTTTTCCTGCCAAATATCCTGGTGACTTAGAAACTTCCATATCTGTGTGAGTGTTGGTTCGTTACTTTGCTGAAAGAAAGGTTTTAAGTGCTTGACTATAAAGTCTTCAGACACAAGCTCCCCATGTGCTCTTCTGCAAGTTCTATAGTGCGTTAAGTGATTGATGCTAGACTTCATGACATCCAATATCAAAATCTGCTTGTTCTGTCATCTAAGATTGCAGTATTTTCTGATTAATGTTGTAAAATTGCTTTCTGTGAAGAATGATTTTTACACTTTTTGGTTGTATTATGTTGTTGTAACTTGGTTTGCCAAAATCTGCAGCTTGATCTTTGACAAAGTACCAAGTTTTAAGTTACAGCAATATGGCCTTGACTGTTTACCTAAATAAGATACTGCTATATTGGGCTGGCATTTAAAGAGCAAACGTAAAAAAAAAATTGAATAATAAATTCCCAATCCTATCACCCTTAAATATCTTATATCTTGGTATGATCGTGCCTCCAATTTGTTGGAAGCTTCTGAAGAGATGCTCCATCATAAATGTGTGAACTGGTTAATTTATTTAATTTCAGTCGATTAGTTACCATTCTAGGGCTACACCTCCTGGACTAGCCCAATGCTCATCCAATGAGAAATTAAATAACGGTGGGAACTTTTGAAGTGTTTTTCCTGTTGCTAGAAGCAGTTCTAAATGTTTTGGGTGGTGGAATGCACAAAATTTGGATGTCCATGTGTAACATCATTAATTTAGCTTGTTAGGATGGTGAGAGCCAGTTTTTTCTTCTCTTTTTCCTTTTAACATAGGCAGCCACTTTTTGTCTACCTACCAAATATAAATTCCAAAGTCTGGTCCAAAATCCGAACTTTAGCTGTAAAGGTATCTTGAAGAAACACAGCATCATGGTGTTCAATCTTTGTCAGTAAAGGAAAAAAAGAAGCTGTTAAAAATTGCGGTACTCAGAAGTGAAACATCCATTTTGCAGCATAGGAAAACCCCTGATATGAGTGTATGGAATAAAAGTAAATGTGATCTGCATCTGCTGGTGCTGGAGTTGCTCCAAGGTTCGGATTCTATAATGCTTAATGACTATCTTGATCTCTGTATATGTTCCATCTAACGCAATGCTTTAAGAAATTTATGATCGTGACCTCCAAGTAGTCAGATTTATGGACAAATGATGGTTTTTGAAGCCCTCTCCTTTCTTTCTGTGATCTTTCAGGAAAGGCATATTGAACTATTATAGTGGTCAGGCAAAGTTCTTCACGAGCCTTGCAGAGTCCTCGGCCTCTTCCTCCATTAAAGACCTTGCAAAACCTGATAATCCCTACAACAGGAAATGCAAGATCTCACTAGCTCACAGTAATTTCAGCTTCAAGAATCATGACTATGCTTAGATCAAAAAAAAAAAAAAGAATCACGGCTATGCTTTCAGAAACAGTGGCAGGAGTGGGATACAGAAAAGACCAGTTAACTCCAGTCAGAGTGCATTACCAAGTACAAATTGTAGTAACACGAATAATTTTAACACAATGTCTGCATTGCCATCTTGCGTTCTTCCACCAATATATCCACAAAGGAGAAATACCAGAGGACAATGGGGCATCAACACAGCCTCGGTGGTAGAATCTGTGCTGGTCCCTATCTCCGGCTGACCTACAAGGCATGGCAGCTCCGATGCCTAATGTGTCTGCATTGGCAATTCACCATGAAGGCAAGGACAAGAGAATAGGTTGATTCGCCAAATGGAGCTTATCTTGGAGGTTCAATAATGTAAGGAGATTGTGAAACACCAAGTAGCCAATTAGTACTCTGCATCTTTAAGATGGAAGACTGTGTGTTTGCAGATAGAAATTTTTGTTTCTTTTTTGTTAACCTGATCACCACCGCCCTTCTTGCATTTGTGTAAATAAAGTTTTTCGCTCTTCATCACCTTCTATATCTCATATCTCATCCTATTTGAAGGTGTTTTTTTTGATATTTTGATGCCATCCTATCTCTCTTATTTTTGTATCTTTCATTTCTCATTCTACTTAAAACTGCCTCTTTGATTATTTTGATTCGCTACTTGCCGGCATCTAAATGGCCTTTCTGGATCTTGCAAATGTAAACATTATCCTGTTTATAACTTTCATTTATTACTTCGTAAGTGTGAACTTTCACGATGGCAACAAACCCAATTGAAAGAATTGTTGAAAAGAACACTAGAGGTGTGGCGTGATGTTTGTCTTATACATTTGCACACCAAAATTAATCCAAATTGGTCTCTTATGACCCATTTACTAAAGCTAATTTTCATTTGACAAAAAAAAATCCAAAATTGATAATCTATGACACATTTATCCTAAATCAATAATTTATTAACAATTTAGAATATGACATGGAGAGTAAATTTAGATAAAAAAAAAAAAATCTAGTTTGAGATTTTTCATAAGACGGGCATAAGTTTGGATAGAAATTTAATTTGGAGTAAATATGTCATGAATTATCAGTTTGAAATTTTTAGTGATATTAATCCTTTCTTGAAATGCTAATAGCTTCCATTGACATATTCATAATTAATTTGGCCCAACTGAGAAACTATAATTACTCAGTGCAAAGACGGTAAAATCAACGTTTTTTTTTTTGGCCGAGTAAACAATTTTCCCTCTTTCGGCAAAACTCGTTCGTACCCGTAGTCTCGTAGTATATAATCCAAACGATGCGAACCCCAAAGTGCCCGGGTACCGCCATCATTTTTGACTGTCATAGCTGCAAACTTCATCCCCATTTTTTACTTCGCCATTCAACCACAGTTCTATAGGCGCCAACAGAGTCCTGTTCTTCTAGTTTCGAAGGTATGCTATGCTTTACACTCTTATCACTTGTTTTGATGCGAATTGTGATTTGACAGATGCAGAGCAGCTCAGTTCATGTCAAGGCACCCAGAAACCGACTCCACATGGACTGTGTTATCTCCGAAGATGTGTCGGATTAGTAATGAGTGTCGAATTCTCGATTTTGAGAGTTGGGTCTTGAGTGAAACGCGTTGGCGATTTTTGTATGGTGGGAAAGAACTGTTCTTTATTGATTTTTTGCAGTGTTGGGAGCTTGAACATGGAGACAAGTCCAGCCGGCGAAGAACCCACCTCGTGGGACGAACGGTACAACATCAATCTGATGCCCTCCGAGTTGTTCCTCAAGTTTCGGAAAGAAATTCAGGGAATCCGAGTCGGTGTTAATCTGGAGGTGTTTCTTCTGATGTGCCTAAATTTTGCTTGCCTTTGTGTTGCCACGTATTTGAAGTTTGGTCTCTAGCAAATATAATTGGCCTAGGTGAATGAAAAAGGATGATCTAGTGGCTTAATTTTGTCGAGAGAGCTGTGGAAAGATGAACCAAACCATTTTCGGCAAAGGCTTGAAAGGAATGAACGAAATGTTTCGTTTTGAGGTCATCTGCATAGGGTATCTGAAGCTTGGGTCAATTTTAATGTTAATAACTTGTTCGGTCTTATTTTAATTTTCATGTTGCTTACCTGGATTAGGTATGCATATTGGATGTGGTTCCTGTCTAATTTGATACGGCATACTCTGTTCTTTGGTCCTGAAGACAAGTGCCGGATATTTCAGTGTGCGGATGGCACAACTTCGCTGTTTAATTAACATCAGAGATTGCGGCACTGGTTCCTATATTACTGACTACTCTTCTAACATGCATGTGGCAGAGAATTTGAAATGTTAAAGGAATTTTAGTGATGCTTCTGTCTAGTTTAAGTTTGCACATAGATTGACATGAAAAATTGACTTGGCAAGTTGCCATTGGCAACTTCATGAGTTATACATACTCGAGGCCCTCTCGTTTGCTTCCGTGCATTGAAGTCCATTTTAGGGCTCTGTGTTAAGTCAATATGTCAGTCCACATGTAAGGGAGAATCCAGAGAGTGTTGAACTCTTCAGATATCAATCCATGCTCTCATGGGAGATAAAAGAGGTTTTGTTACAGTTTTCACTGATGTTTGATTAGTGAAGATGTTAGAAGTTAAGTAGATTAACAGGAGCACTTTTATGTTTTTTTACTTTTTCAGTGATCTCCATGAGGTTGAACCTCACTTGGCTGAGCATGTTGATCAGACTTGTATAAGATCTGGCATGCAGGATGTTACAGCCTTACAGCTATTCACATAGATTCCATTGACATATGCTAATCAATATAATTTCCGTAAATTCATTGCTTGGCTTGGCTTTGTGTTCACTGTTTCATCTATATTGACCTAATAGAGCTTCTGTCAGTAATAGTCGCATAATGAACATAGACTTTGTTTTTCTTGTTGTCTCTTTTGTTCTTCTATAAGCTCCTTCTGCAATTTTAATTCATCAGATATTTTGATTTTTGTGTCCTCGTTCACCGTACTTCAGCTTAAGTGGAACAATTAAGAATATATTTGTGTTTAATGTTTGTATATTCACGGTCCACAAAACTTTGGGTCTGTCTTATAGTGCTCCAACGATTGGCCATCAAGCAAAATTTTTGTTGGGCCCTTTAAGGCCTGGTGTAACTCTGCTTGTTCAGTTAATGCAGTTATGGAATATAGCCTCATTATGACATCTTGATTTGATATTTTGATTCAGTTTTACAATGCTCCAAGGAATGATTTTCAAGCAAAGCTTGTGTTCAAGCTTCTCTCCCCAGACCGTCTGTGGAAGTTTGTCTATGAACCCATACATCAAGACGTGCGCATTCTCTCGAAAAAGATTCCTGTCACAAAATTCTTAAATCTCCAGGTTTGAGGCTTCTTTGATTTCACCTCTGTTTTGTGCTGCCGTGGCTGAATAATCTCAATTATCAATAAGTCTGTTAACTTCTGTGGGTATTGAGTGGTAATTGGTAAAGCTTTTGGGGAGTCAGCTTGGTTTGCTTTGAAAATTACAGGTTGGCATAGGCCACAATTTTCAGTTAAATGCAATTAGTTGGAAATGGAAGCTCACCACATGTTTGGGTGGAGACGGTGTATCTCGAATTAGAAATAAGACCACTCTTGGACTTTGTCCAGGTGTAGATTTCGATTTGGGTGGAGGGCTGATTACGTTCTTCCAGAAATCACAGGGTAAGTTTCTTCCTTCTCAACTACAATATATTTCGCTCTTGGAAGAAACTAGATGAGCTATATATCAAAACAAGTTCTAATTGTATCAACTATTTGGTGTCACGAATTAAAATTTTGCTATTACGAAGCATGATGTTTATAACATACAGTGAACTTACAGGTGTGGGTCATGTGTTTCCGTGATTTATGTCACTCTGTTTTATTAATTTTTTCTGGGGTTCAAGTTGTGTGTTTCATGTAACAGGGGTCTTGGTACTTGATGAGCCACTATTCAACATGAACTCGGGCAGTTGCAAGCGTCGCTAGAATTGGGTAAATTGACTTAACTGGTAAAACATAAAAATATTTATGTTTCAATTGGCAAAATTGAAAGGTTAAAAACTGAATTGACCAAAGTGTAATAGATTTAGGATTTTTTGGACAATTTTCTCGCTGAAATATAAACATAAGAGATTGGATATGGAACCTATGAAACTTGAGATGTATCTCCCACCAACAAGGAAGAACCTGCACTCTTTGGAGTTTAGGATGGTTCGGCAAAGGACTTTTTGATGACAAAATGGATCCACGCTCCCGAAGCATTTCGAGAGTGACAGAGAATGGGTACTATATAATCACTCCCCTTATATAGGATTTTTATCCTCTCATCTTGTCGAGTTCCTCTCTATCGGTTGGATAGAGTTCTTCTTTCCTTCCTCTCTGCAATCTTCAGTTGCTTTCTATTGCAATGCGAATGGCAATCCTTCAGAATTCCTCCTCTTCTCCTTCTACACAGATCTAAATCGTTAACCCCTCCACACATCATCTTCCTTTTCCCTCACCAGAGGGTTTCTGCTTTTTCCCTTTAGTTTCCCTCTTTCTCCATCTGCATGTCGATAATTTTGATGCTACCGACCTTCATCCGTTAAGTCGACCCTCCTTTTCATCGATGGCAACTGACGATGATCTTGATGCATCTCGGATTGCTGCAATTTGTCAAAAACTGGGCCGATTATCTACAGAAAAAGCAATCGAAGAATTGCGAGTTGAACCCGCACCTGGTGCAGTTGAGGAATGCAAGCTACTGTTAGTTGGTAAAGTCTACTCCAACCCTTCCTTTAATTTCCAAGCTTTTTAGTCAGTCTTGAAGCGGGCATGGCGGTAGGACCAGGCGGAAATCATACAGAGAGAAGCCGGAATTTATTTAGCCAAATTTAAGTCTCAAGCTGAAAAACAGAGAATTCTCGACACAGGACCTTGCCAATTTTCAGGACATCTTATAAATTTTAAACCATGGGTAGCCAATACCCCTCTACACTGCTATGACTTTACTACCTGTGCATTTTGGGTTCAGGTGATTGGGTTACCTTTGGAATGCTATACTGATGATATGATCCGTAAGGCTGTTAGCACGGTAGGCTCTGTTCTGCAAGTAAAATCTGAGTTTGCCACTGGTTCCGCCCTGAAAGCTTGCCGCGCTCGCGTTGAGTAGGATTTATCTGAACCATTGAAGGTAGGTCGACTAATTAAACTTACAAATTGAACTTTGTGGTTGGATTTTCGATACGAAAGATTACCTCATTACTGCTATTCTTGTGGACGACTGGGCCATTATATTGATTCTTGCCCCTCCATTCCCTTTGAGGAGAAAATGATCACAGAAACTGACTCTACTCCTTATGGTCCCTGGTTAAAAGCTGAAGTTCAGAAGTATAGCCCTTACTGGCAGTGTTACTATGGCCCATCTATTTTGGAGGAGGATAGAGATGAAACCATACCTGAAACTCCTCCCACTGAGATTCGTCCTCTTCCTCTTCTTCTACCACCAATTCCTGTTACAACCACTCAGCCACAGCCTATTACTCCCATCTCTACACAAACCATAACTGACACATCTACCATCCCTCCTTCAGAGCCACACACCTTAACCACCGCTTTAATCCCAGCTATAGAGAAGATGAAAGGAGTGCAATGGCCAACATCACCTAATCAGGCAAAAAAAGGGCAAAGTATACGACCGGCAAGTAAGATAAGTCCTGCAAAGAAACACAGGCGCTATAATCCCTATGACTTACCAGGAGGGCATTCGGGGGTCTACGATGACTCTCTCTTGTTGGACGCGCCAATTATGGAGGCGTCTGAAGAAGTTCTACAGGCGACGGTGGCTGGCTCTAAACAGTCACCAAATCAAAGATGAAACTTATAGGTTGGAACTGTTAGGGTTTGGGCAATCCCCTGACAGTCCTATCCTTAAAAGCCCTCTTGGCTAAGGAAAAGCCTGACCTGTTATTTTTTATGGAGACGAAAAACGTTGATGCAGTCCTCCTCCGGTTGAAAAGGTCTTCTGGTTTTTTGCATCACAGACTAGTTACCCCGGTTGGATCTGCAGGTGGCTTAGCTCTTTTTTGGAATGCAGGGCTCACTTTGTCAGACTTTACCTCCTCCCCGCATTTTTTGGATTTTAACTGTCTTGATATCTCTGATGCAAGATCCATGCGGATTTCTTGTATTCATGCTCCTGCAGTTTATCAAGAACGTCAGTATCTTTGGCAGACCTTGCGCCATTTTAGTAGCTTCAATGTCTTACCTTGGGTGTGCTTTGGCGACTTTAATGAAATTCTACACCGATGGGAGAAAGTAGGCTCTAAACCAGTGGACTCTTACCGCCTTTCTTCTTTTAAAGAAGTCCTCAATGATTGCAGTTTGATGGATCTGCCCTCTCATGGTTATGCCTATATGTGGTCAAACAACAGAGATGCCGAAGCTTTGGTGAAGGAGCGTTTGGATCGAGCTGTCTGTAATGCTGAATGGCGTGTCTCTTACCTGAACGCTCAAGTGATAGCTCTACCTGCAGTAGGTTCAAATCACAGCCCACTGGTTATTCATACAAATCCCTGCTTGACTCGGCGAAAGAGATTCTTTACCTTTGAGGCTTTCTGGAACCAGGATCCTGGCTGTCAATCAGTGATCAAGTCCTCATGGCACTCAGTCTCGCGAAGGGACTCTCCTCTCTCAGTCAAGCTTCATGTAGTTGCTATCGCTTTATCACGTTGGAGTCGCCAGGTTTTCTCCATAACAGGCAAAAGGCAATGGAATTAGAACATCAATTACAAATTTTATCAAATCCAGCATCCTACTTCACTGAACCTATCTCAGCAACAGCGGATTAAATCAAAACTTCAACAAGCATGGCAGAGGGAAGAGCAATATTGGGCAATGCGATCAAGAATAAACTGGTTACAGTGGGGAGACCGTAACACTAAGTTCTTCCATGCTACCACACTTCAAAGAAGGCAACGCAATTAGATTACTATCTTGAAAGATGACAATCAGCAATGGGTTAGGGATCGTGAACATATCAAACAACTGACTACCATCTATTACTCACAGCTATACACTACTTCAGGGCCTAGACCTTATACACAGATCTTAGAACAATGTCCACAGATAGTGGATGCAGAAATGAATGCAGGCCTTCTCGCTCAACCCACTCTTGAAGAAGTTCGCGTTGCTACATTTCAACTAGGTGCTTCAAAGGCACCAGGACCCGACGGTTTGAACAGATTATTCTATCGATCACATTGGGAAATTATTAAAGTGGACATTTACAGAGCAGTACAACAATTTTTTCAGCATGGCACATTACCCCCATCTCTAAACAACACTACTATAACCCTAATTCCCAAAACTCCTAACCCGGAAAGCTTGGATCAGTATCGCCCTATTAGCTTATGCAACTATGTCTATAAAATTTTCGCTAAAGTGCTTGCTAATCGATTGAAACCTTTGCTGCCTCTTCTGATCACCGAGGAGTAGAGCGCCTTTGTTGCTGGTAGACAGATTCAGGATAATGTTCTAATTGTACAGGAAATCATTCATCAGCTCAAAACAAGGCAAAGGAAACGTCATTTTAAAGCCATTCTAAAGGTAGACATGCAGAAAGCTTATGACCGTGTTGAGTGGGACTTTCTCCGAGATTATTTACTTCGATTGGGATTTCATTCTCATTGGGTCCATCTAATAATGCAGTGCATCTCCACGCCATCTTTCTCTATCAAAATGAATGGGGAGTTTTTACCGAGTTTCCAACCAACTCGTGGGCTGCGGCAGGGAGATCCCTTATCCCCTTACTTGTTTATCATTATTGCAAATCTCTTATCCCTTCTAATGAGAAATGCTAAGAATATGGGCTCTCTCAAAGGTATCAAGTTGAATCAAAGGTGCCCTACTCTATCGCATCTTTTTTTCACTGACGATGCTGTGTTTTTTCTGGATGGTACCTTGTTGGAGTGTCAGAATCTTTCTAACATTTTAAAACAATATTGCTTGGCATCAGGATAAACAATCAATCGTAACAAATCTGGAGTTTTCTTTAGTCCCTCTTGCCCTATTGACCTTCAGGAAAATTTAGCTGCTAAATTACGGGTACCAGTTTTACAGCGTTGTGGGAAGTATCTCGGGATACCTACTGACTGGGGAAGATCTACAAGAGATATGTTTTCTTGGCTGCTGTGTAGAGTTCAATCGAAACTAGAAGGATGGAATGAGAAGCTAATCTCAAAGGGAGGGAAAGAAGTTCTATTAAAGGCGGTTATTCAATCTATCCCTTAGTATGCAATGTCTGTGTGTAAAATCCCTATCTCCTTATGTAAAGTTATTGAGAAAAGAATGGCCAAATTCTGGTGGAGTAATGATACAAGCAGATCTGGAGTGCATTGGCAAAGCTGGAAACATCTACAGAACCGAAAAGAACTCGGTGGATTGGGATTCAGGGATTTAGTGAGTTTTAATCATGCCATGCTCGGTAAGCAAGCATGGCATCTAATGAATCAGCCATTATCTTTATGGAGTAAGCTTTTTAGGGGATTATATTTCCATTCTTCCACTTTTTTAAAAGCTAACAAGGGTTCTCGCCCATCATGGGGCTGGCAAAGCTTATTATGTGGAAGGAATGCAATTTTACCTCACGTTAGTTGGTCTGTGGGAGATGGAACAAGCATCAAGATAAGAGAAGACAGATGGCTTCCTATGGGAATTCTAGCTGGACCTAAAGCCCCTGAAGAACCTACACTAGTAGCTGATCTTATTGACCAAACTACCAGTTCATGGAAAATCGATTTATTATCCAGATTTTTCGATATGCCAATCATTCAACAGATCACAGACATCCAACTCAGACCTAATTTCACCATAGATGCACTTATATGGACAGCAACCAAGCAAGGCACATTTACGGTCAAATCTACATATTATGCACTCACTCACATACAATCAGGTATCTCAACCTCTAATGCATCATCTTCACACCAAATTCCTACCTGGTTATGGCGCTCTATCTGGAAAATGCCCGCCGCACCCAAAATCCGAGTATTCCTCTGGTCCATCTGCAATAATGCCTTGGCGACACATATTAGACAATCCTTGTTGCAGATTGTGTAAAAGAAAGATTCCAAAAACTTTAGAGCATTTACTCTTACTTTGCTCGTGGACTCAACAGGTGTGGACTCATCCCCATATTCGGGTTTCAATCATTCCCATTAACATCCACCGTCTGGATTCATGGATTGCTTCCACGATTGGGACAGGGAATCGATTACCTCGGCTGGCCTTTATCTCTCATATTCTGTGGCAGATTTGGCGCACTCGGGATGCCTTCGTCTTCCGAGGTACTTATCCTAATCCATCTCAGGTTGTAGAAACAGCACTGACTTGCGCCCAAGCAGATCGATTATCTTCAGCCTCAAATCTGCATCAAAACAGTTTGGTCAAAAACAGATCCCATCTATGGCATCCCCCAAATCTCGAGGTATTGAAAGTTAACATAGATGGCTCATTTCATCAGGGCAGTAACAAGGGAACGATAGCTTGTATTTGTAGGGATCATCAAGGCCGGCTTACCGATGGGTTTTCCTTAGGGGTAGTGGCCGTCTCTGCTCTTCAGGTTGAGATCCAAGCTTTATCATTCTCGCTTCGCCATCTTTTGCATCAAGGGCTTCAAACTGCAACAATCGTCGTTGAATCAGACAACCTCACTTTGGTCGAAACTTTGAACAGCCACTCACAGCCGCCATGGACGGATCGCTCTCTATTCGCAGAGGCTGCTTTCCTCCTAACCCTATTTCCCAATCTCACACTAGGGTTCTAGGATTCTACCTTGAAGGCCCATAATCGCACCTCTTTGAATTGTAATTGGGCCCTTAATCCCCCCCTGCTCTCTTGAACTTGTTATGCGCGGATGCACTAGCCATGGGCTGTATGGGCTATTCCTCTTAATGCTATGAGGGTTTCTATTCAAAAAAAAAAAAAAAAAAAATCACTCCCCTTATGCTAATTTCTGATGACCCCGAAAGGTAATCGTTCTTGTTCTAATCCTCAAGGAGATGTGAATTGAATTGTGACTGTTTTATGGAAATTTGGTTCATTTGTAAATTTTTTCTCTACAAACTCAAATGCCCATTACTGATGTGTTTTCAAGATCTTAACTTTCGCTAATATTCAAGTTACTTGCTTTTCAGGTAGTTTCATGAAAGAGTCCGTTGATAATGCTATTTGCCTCATCGTGGATAGAACATGAAGTGATCCTTGATCGTGCTGTTTCATGCTTTCGACGGGAATGTAAAATTATTAAAACATTTCGTGCCCTGTACAAAATAAGGTCAATTTTGGCTGTTCTCAGTTTTAATGTTAAAAGTTTAGAAAATGCAGCCACCAAAATTTCTACCACACTTATTTCACTGAATTTTGGAGATGAAAACAAGAAATTGGAGAATCTCCATTATATAACTATATTTTGCATGAAAGCTGTCTCTTCATAAAGATTCTACCTTTTATCAAATTGAAGTTCTTTGCTTTTGCCTTTGGTCTTTGACAAAAGTGAAGTGCTCATTTTGCTAATAGCTTCGTACGACTAAAAGCTTGCCAATTAGGCTATTTGAATAGCTTTCCCAAGCCAAAGAACCAAAACCAACTTAACTTGGTAAAGACTCAACCTCATCATGTTGTAAAGAGATGGAATGAACTCTTTAGTAAAAAGGAGGAACCAAGTCATCTTAAAGTAATGGTCCCATCATTAAGGAATGAACCTAATGATATGTAGCATTGGAGTCTAAGGCTACTTACCCACTAGTATAGGCCTACCTTAGACTCCTATGGATAATTTTTTTTTTTATACACTCATCTAATCCAACTCTATAAAATGGAAAAAAAAAAAAAAAAAAAGAGGATGTGCTTGCTTGTTGTAATTGTAGGGGCTCACCTTTACTTTAAGGGACATTATAAAAACATTTCGTGCCCTATACAAAATGAGGTTAGTTTTGGCTATTTCCAGTTTTAATGTTAAAAGTTTAGAAAATGCAGCCACTAAAATTTCTACCACATGGGGAAACTTAACCAAAAAAAAAAATTTCTACCACACTTATTTCACTGAATTTTGGAGATAAAAACAAGAAATTGGAGAATGTCCATTATATAACTATATTTTGCATGAAAGCTGTCTCTTCATAAAGATTGTACCTTTAATCAAATCGAAGTTCTTTGCTTTTGCCTTTGGTCTTTGACAAAAGTGAGGTGCTCATTTTGCTAATAGCTTCGTACAACTAAAAGCTTGCCAATCAAGCTGTCTTAATAGCTTCCCCAAGTCGAAGAACCAACTTAACTTGGTAAAGACTCAACTTCATCATGTTGTAAAGGGATGGAATAAACTCCTTGGTAAAAAAGAGGGACCAAGTCGTCTTAAAGTAATGGTCCCATCATTAAGGAATGAACCTAATGATCTGTAGCACCCGAGTCTAAGGCTACTTACCCACTAGTATAGGTCTACCTTAGACTCCTATGGATGATTATTATATTTTATACACTCATCTAATCGAACTCTATAAAGTGGAAATAAAAGATGTGCTTGCTTGGTGTAATTGTAGGGGCTCACCTTTACTTTAAGGGACATTATAAAAACATTTCGTGCCCTGTACGAAATAAGTTCAATTTTGGCTGTTTTCAGTTTTAATGTTAAAAGTTAAAAAACACAGCCACCAAAATTTCTACTACACTTATTTCACTGAATTTTGGAGATGAAAACAAGAAATTGGAGAATTTCCATTATATAACAATATTTTGCATGAAAGTTGTCTCTTCATAAAGATTGTACCTTTAATCAAATTGAAGTTCTTCACTTTTGCTTTTGGTTTATGACAGAAGTGAGGTGCTCATTTTGCTAATAGCTTTGTACGACTAAAAGCTTGCCAATTAGGCTGTCTGAATAGCTTTCCCAAGCCAAAGAACCAACTTAACTTGGTAAAGACTCAACCTCATCACGTTGTAAAGGGATCGATGAACTCTTTAGTAAAAAAGAGGAACCAAGTCATCTTAAAGTAATGGTCCCATCATTAAGGAATGAACCTAATGATCTGTAGCACTAGAGTCTAAGGCTACTTGCCCACTAGTATAGGTCTACCTTAGACTCCTATGGATAATCTTTTTTTTTTTTTTTTATACACTCATCTAATCCAACTCTATAAATTGGAAAAAAAAAAAGATGTGCTTGCTTGGTGTAATTGTAGGGGCTCACCATTACTTTAAGGGACCTTCTTTTATAAAACTCTTTGATAACTGAAGATCTTACCCATTTTTGCATTCTCTGTTTACTTCGTTGTTGAAAGAATCTAACCAGGAAAGCAACCCAATGGCGATGCCACCAAGTGAACAACAACGAAATTCGAATCATGCAGAACAACCTGCAGGTATATGTTCATGTTCCAAGGGAGAAAAATTACGGTATAGGCAATATAGTCTTAAAATATTCTGGTACTTCTATTCTCTCATAATACTATTATTTTGCTCAGTCATTGAACAAACATAACCCTGACCTTGGCCATGAAAAAAAAAATGGACAAAAAAAAATCAGTATGAGAATGACTTTGTGCTCATTCTATCTCCTACATTTATTGAAGATGTTGGTTTAAGCGTTATATCAGATCCTTCTCAATCCACAGGTGCTCCAGGTGCGTTATCCCTCGAAAGAGTTATTCCATCGTGAAATTAATATCTGGAGGGAATCTTCATGAAATTATTCTTTTCAGGGACACGTCTCAATGTCTGCAAGGAAAAGGTATTAATAAAATGGCCTGAAAAGTTCTCATCCATTGCAGAAATATCCGAAGAGGAAGTGGATGGACACTATTACCGACCATTGTTGCAAGCTACATTGAAGGGCGATTGGGAATATGCTATAAGATTTTTCGATCAAGATCCTGCTTCAAAGACGGCCAAAATAACAAGCAGATCAGAAACTGTGCTTCACATAGCCGCTTTGAGTGCACAAGACAAATTTTTTGAGAACCTGGTTGAGCTCTTGTCTCCACATCGGGAAGCACTTGAAATGGTTGACTGTGATGGCCGCACAGCCCTCCACGTTGCTGTCCTGTGTGGAAGGATAAGGATGGTCAAGGCATTAGTTAGAAGTCATCCTAGGTTGACGCAACTCACAGATGAGGAAGGACGTGTTCCTTTGGAAATATCTGCTTCGGAAGCTTATATGCATAAGGATATTGCCTGGTTCCTGGCGAAAAATACAACAGACGATGAAAGTCAGCCCTTCAGCGGTCCCTATGCATTTTTCCTCATTTATAGTCTCACCGTCGCTGGTCACCATGGTAAGATCACCATCACCCTTTATCTCAGTTCCATCTGTTTTTTCCTTCATTCTAGACTTGGCTTCTTTTTGTGATCGACTCTTCTGGTGAATTTGGATAGATATAACCCTTTATCTAGTAGGGCGGTACCCTCACCTAATTACCTTGAAAGACTCGCGTATACTGGACAAGTTGGCGATAGTGAAGTCTAACTTTCTCAGCGGAACCAGGCTCGGTATTATGGAAGCATTGATATACAAATGTTCGTACTTTCTGCACTCGCATCCCTTCATTACTGATTCCCTTCAAGAAGATAATACCCACCTCATCACCTGTTCTTTTGTTTCTCTGAACTGAAGGTCTTCCGGTGGACTTGAGCTACAACACAACAGATGAAAATTCAGATCCAGGTAAGCCACAAATTTTGTAGTTGGGCATCAACTAATTTAAGACATTCCATGATTTTTTACTTAAGCAGTTTTCTTATATTAGCAAAGGAAACCAAAAATAATTGTTTCTTTGAAGGATATATTCTGGTTCTTTGACCAAGTTTGACTCGAATCAAAACTACTTCATGGATCAACTATCTAGTGTGAACCACATGTGATTCAACCAAGTGCATAAGTATTGTGTAACTTATTTAGTAGACAACGAAATGAGTGAATTATGTCGCAACTAGTATAGAAGGAGCTGCAAAACGAAGCAGAGCTACACTGATTAATCCATGTGAATGTGAATGTTGTTTCTTTTGATCTCCGTGGCTCTCAACCGTTGAGATTGTCAAGACACCAGTAATTATAATCTATGTAGTAAAGTATCTTCATAAAACCTACACACAATGATTTCATATCCACTGACCTGGTTCTCTCTACAACCATTGTAGCATTCCAACGTCTTACAAGGTCACTTTGGAATGTTGCCAAATTTGTAGGTATGCTTTCATTTTATGAAGATACTGTCTCTTGTCTCTGTCTCTCTCCCGCTGAATAAAAGTCTATTTCCTGTTTGTTTTTTTACTTCTTTTATAAGTAGAAAAAAGTTCTAATTAATATTTTGGCCCTAATTTGAAAGGGATTTTTATTAGGTCCATTGTCTATGTAGAAATCTTTACACAGTACCATTGGATAAGTGACGTGTATTTGGAGTTTAGTTTTCTAGTTACATTTTTTCATATGTCAACCATTCAGCAATGAATGTATAACTTATTATTTTGCACCGCATTGGATCTAATAAAAATCTTTTATATAGGTGGGTCTATGATTCCCTATGTCAATACTTGTATATTTTCAAAGATCTCAGGTATCCACCATTGCAAGAGTTGCAATTTTTTTTTTTAAAATTAAAATTAAAAAAACAAAATCTTTAAAATTGCAAAATGAGGTGAGATTTGATGTTAACCTAGGAATTGATCTTGCTTATGGCTAATTTACTGAGAGATACATAAACCTGGGACTTCCCCTTCAATCTTGATAAATCATGTTCACTTCATCAATCTCTATAAAGCATCTAAATCTTTGTGAAAAAATAAGAACAATAAACCCAAATGTAATTGTTTCCTCCCTCATGGGTGAAGTGCTTAATCCTAAATATTATTTTCTTTGAGTGCAACTTCATCTCAATTCAACACGATATGATATGCTCAGAGGGTGCAGGAATCAGGCGCGGGACCAGGGGCAAGCCCCTAGCATCATTGACTATAAAATTAGCTTGCAATAAATGAAGGCACTGGTGTATCCTTTACACGAATTTAATACAGTATATTACACTTTAATTTGGCAACTTTAAATAGGCGTGAAGAACAAGAAGGAAAAAGGTCGTTGCATATTTTTATCAAATAAAAAAATTGTTTTAGAATAAAGTCGAGTTAGCTACACTCGCTATATCATGTAGGTGCAACAAATAAACTTGAACTTGATATACCAGAGTGCGACCTCATGTGGAAGTCTTGATTATATTCGGTAGAATGGAGAATAGCAATATTTTTGCTATTGCACTAAGCGCAACTAACAATACAAATGATCGTACGACTTATTACGAGCTGCTGTGCACATATGAATAATATTGTTTAAAGTAATTATATATGCAAAGATTACCGTGATTCACTCTAGCTAGACATGTGTAATTAGCATGGTTACTTTCAGAGTCTTAATCACGATTTGCATTATAAAGCCTCGTCTGAATTCCTTCTCTTTCTTAATAAATGAAGATCTGGTCATTTCCTTCATCCCTTCTTTCTACCCTTACAAAACAACTTCAAGAAAGATCACTTTCTTCACTTACCCTCTCATCTGTTCCGCTTTTTCACATGTTATTATTTTTCTCTATCAAGACATTATAGTTTATATAACCCTTTTTTGGGAAAATTTCAAAAATGATTATATATTTTTTGGTACTTTGCATCAGCAATTTCTAAAACCCACACTTTGCATCTGAGGACAGAATCCCGAAAGAAAAAGAAGATCAAAATATATTCCAGAAAGATTTTTTTTTTTTTTTTTAGAGAGAGAGATCGTTTTCCCAATGTACGACCAAGTACCCAACCCAAGCTCTCAGTGTCTAAGAGTTTTTTTGGCTAGATGCAATTTGGTGTCTAAGAGTTTTTTTTTTTTTTTTTTTTTTTTTTTTTTTTTTTTTTTTTTTTTAGCGCAATTCAATTGCCGCCTCTTCATTTTTCATTTTCTTTTTTCGTTCATTTAATATTTTGTAGTTCCTATAATCAAGAGGATTCACGAGGGGAAGCTGAGACATGTGGCGGCCGTTGAGTTGGCAAAAAAAGTTTGCACTGCGATCTCTTTTATGACAACTACTGAGATTACCAAGTTTTTCAAAGAGGAGGAGCTGCTTGCAGGAGCTATATCCAGGGGAATCCCTGAACTCGTGAAGCTATGGATTGAGTTTTTCCCGGAGCTTATTTGGCTTCCGGATTATGGTGGATCGTTGAGGACATTTGCTGTGGTGCATCGCCAAGAAAGCATCCTCAGACTCTTTCTAAAGGGAAACTCAACCAATGAGTTGTCATTCATTCCAGCGCCCAGACCGAAAGAATCGAAGCAATTTATGCGTGCAGTAGCAAAGTACAACCCTAATTTAGGTGGTGTAAATAAAGTCTCTGGGGCAGCTTTTGAAATGCAAAGAGAGCTCCAATGGTTTAGGGTAACTATCTTTCTTTTCATATACTCAATAACCGCTTCTAATAATAATTATCATATCTTCTTGCCGAATTTCTTAAAATACGTGGCTAGATCTTTAATTGGATAGTTTTGGGAGCATATGTAGTTACTTTCTTTAATAGCAGTCAGGCGATATTTTGGTAAGTTCTCATACACTTCAGTTGGTCCATCTCCCCGATCGATTTTAAGGGCACACCACCTTACATTAGTCTGAGGCATTCGGGATTTTAGTCTTGACATATTCTCAACAAGGCTTGAATCCAAGACCACAAGCACAAGAAAAAATTCTCTTACCATTTAAGCCTACACCTTGTCGGTGCCTAGAACTTTTAAATGACACATGCCAAACATAAATCACTTAAGTAAGTTGAGAAACTATGTTATAT
Source organism: Eucalyptus paniculata subsp. matutina (assembly GCA_017140255.1). Taxonomy (NCBI): domain Eukaryota; kingdom Viridiplantae; phylum Streptophyta; class Magnoliopsida; order Myrtales; family Myrtaceae; genus Eucalyptus; species Eucalyptus paniculata. The sequence continues at coordinate 59,086,372 of CM029437.1, forward strand.
CCTTCGAACAATTTATGGAAAATAAGGGAGACTGATTAGAGAAATTAGGGCATTAAAAACTGATTAAAAGTCATCATAATTAGATTGCAACTATTATCTGCTACTTAATCTAATCCAAAGAATTCTTTCTCAAATCCAACCGACTCTTTCTATAGATTTCTGTCACGATGCAATATGGACATTATTGTGCAAATCAATTCGTGTATTATCCAAATATATTAATTTGGAGAAAATAAGCATTTAAATCAGGTTTGCTTATGTTTTCACGATAGCTGTGGTAGTTCCGTTGTATAATAATTTGTATTTAAGATTATAGTGTAGTTCAAATATAATTAAATATATGTAAATGGATATTGATTTTCTTGAAGTAATATGACACGAATCATTCTTAAACGTTAAATAAGTCTTCTGTCTCCTTGAAATGTTGCTTCAGCGGGGTTTTTAAAAATTTTCAATAATATATGCACTTACTGTAACTCATATTTTTGACTATTATGCATAGGCTATGGATATGTGTATTAGCCCTGACTTGAGAACCGCCATTGACGAAGGGAAAACATTTTGGGAAACATTCATGGAGAATCACAAAGAGTTGCTTGACAATGGAGAGAAGTGGGTGAAGGAGACAGCAAATTCATGTATGCTCGTCTCAACTCTAATTGCCACAGTGTTGTTCACTGCTGCTTTCACTGTGCCTGGAGGCAATGACAACAATACTGGAATCCCATTGTTGTTGGGGAAGGACTCTCTTCTAGTTTTCGCAATTTCGGATACATTAGGTTTGTTCTCCTCTGTGACAGCCATCATGTTATTCCTAGCTATCTTAAGTTCACAGTATGAGTGGGAAGATTTTCTTCGCTCGTTGCCTAAGAAGATCATAATGGGGCTTTCTTTTCTCTTCCTCTCCTTGGTTTTCATGCTGGTGGCCTTTGCTGCAACTCTCACGATTGTGCTGGACAAGAGACTGCAGTGGGTTTTTATTCCCATCACTTTGCTGGCCTCTCTGACCGTGTTTTCATTCTTACGGCTACAGCTTCCCCTACTATTCCGAATGGTTAAATCCACTTACGGGCCTAGCATCCTTCGTCCTGTGGACATTCGAAAGTGAGGCATAATTATCGGACAATATCACGTTACAGCTGATTGTAGTGGGGGAAATGCCCCACTTGATGTATTTCCTCAAAGTATTTGAACAATTACTGTGCAAAATTATGTTTCCCTTCCTTGTAACCAGATATATATTTATAGAATAAGTTGATCAATTTAAAGTGTCAAGCTACAGATATTTCAAAGTGAATTCTATAAATGTATGAAAATTATCGCGAACATCTTCCACCAAAGTATGCTTAATCATGGAACATAACTTTTAAAAAAAATAGTTTTTTTTTCTTTTCATATTTTAGATTCAGGAACTTTCTCCATCAACTTAAATATTCATCCTCTAGGTATTTCAAAATACAATCTCTACAGTGTAGAAGCTATTATTTTCTACATTTTTTACAAAATATGCATAATCACGGAATCACTTTTCAGACATATATTTTTCCCTTTATACCTTATGACTTACTCTTGATAACTATAAAATTGGAATTACATCAGATATAAGATTCTGTCCACATAAATTGTGAACCACATGGAATTATACCTGTCATAGATCTTTGATAATTCATTCAATCACATATAGAGTTTTCAAAATCGAATCCAAATATACATAAACAACTACATAGAATTTAGATACAAATAAAAAATTTGGAAAAATTATCCCATTGGTCATATTTTATGGATCCCAATTCAATTTTAAGCAATCTAATTTTGTTAATTAATTTCTAAACCTTTGTGCGGAATTTCAATGTAGTCTTTACAGTTAATTTTAGCCAAAGAACTTACACCGAATAGTCTTGACAAATCAATTGAGTCATATCCCCCCGAGCCAAGTGGAGCATGCATGAAGGAGCGACCCCCTTTGTGAGGAGGCACCCCTTCTCCCAAAGTTACGAGGTTATTTTGCCGAAATCCTTAGAGAGAGTTGTCTCGCGCCCCTAGATATTCTCTACCTATCCACCTATGTCGGTTTTGGGTGGGTGCAAGGTGGACGATTTTAAAGCGGACTTTCCATTCATTAGATAGAGAAGATCACCGGTTTGCTGCCAAACTTATTCCGATTCAATGAGTATTCTCAATATTATGCCTAGAAGAGGACTAAACTGAAAATTGTTGATGTGATAGTTTAGTCATCGCTGGTCGTCCTACCTGGCACATTGCCACATTAGTAATCTTTGGTGAAAATTGGCCAGAATGACTATATTGAAATTTGTGTAAAAGTTTAGAATTCAATTGGCAAAATTCGAAAGTTTAGAATTGAATTGGCCTCTATATAATAAGTTTGGGACTGACTTGACAATTTCCCTAAATAATTTCTTTAAACATTTATTCCTTTCGTAATTTATTATCAAAATTCCTATAAGAATTAAATATGTAAAAGTTAGGTATTTGCTAATATTACACATCTGCTAGCATTAGAGGTTTGCTAAACTGACCTCAAAAGCAAATCAGTGCATAAAGCTTGCACAAGAGTGTGCCACGTGAGTCAACATCATGCGAATTTTACCCACTTTTATATTTTTGAAAGATAGATTTTGATACTGAACTCAGGTTGAAATGTTAGGATCATCTCTTTGAATTACCTCATCTCACTCCGAAATTTCGAGAGCACCTAATTTTATTGTAACCTTTCCAATAAAATATCATTCACCCGACACCCTTGTTTGTCTCAAATGATATTGCCACCTTTTCGGTGAAAACATATGGTGAAATTAAAAGCTAAGGATCTAAACTAAACAATTCCTATACCTGACAATAGTGAGTAGAGCTTTCCGGTGGCATGAGGGTCGCAAGATTCCCAAAAATGGGTTTAAACAGTACTTGAATTTGAAATTTTATGAGCTTATGGCAAAAAAATTAATCATACGCAGCATCTCAACACTTTTAAGGCACATCGTCCTGTAGAAGAAAAAAATCTTAGATGCACCCGGTGCATGTGAGCCCATCTCACATGTATCGTTGGATGAAATTCAACCCACATGGAACCCACTAATCTAACAATGGATGTGAGCTACTTTCATGATCCGGATGCATCCATTACTAGCTCATTGTACAAGTGATCGCGACAAGATTCTAGTGTATTTAGAAAAAAAAGAAACAAGTCCAAAGCCAGGCTCTTAAATAGAATCTACCTTCCGCCAAAAAAAAAAAAAAAAAAAAAAAAAATCTACCTAGCTCACATGCTAATCCTCGTCAATGAAGTCATGCGTAGAAAAGTTCACGTCAATGAATTGGTCCAATTGGCCTTGTACAATACTAAATGAACGTATTAAATGTGTTGACATGATGCACCATTACTAAATAATGCTTTGGTTGGGTCAAACACCCGGCATGACATGAGCCACAATTATATGAATGCATTACCAAATGTTAGTTTATCCCTTTGTAGATAGGATTCAAATTCTACTGTAATCTCATCTATAATGGGTGGATGATATTATTACATCACTTGACTTTTCGAGCACTTTTTTTTCTAGATGAAAATTAGCACTCAAGGAATTGATGAAGCAACATACTTTTATTCATCTACTCAAAATTTGACGAAAAGAGGGAGGCGTTTTGCTCCATAGTCTAAACAGGACAAGTTAGAAAGCACTAATAATCAAATCTCTACTCCTACGACTCACTTCAACACACAAGCAAACCAAATACAACCTTAGAAGAAAAATCCATGGAAAGCCATTGAAGACAAGCAGATAAGCTGAATTAATTTACTTTCGTTTTGAAGAGGCTTCAAATGGTGGTGATTGTTAATGGATGGATTCTCGATGAAAATGAAATTAGCCACTTAGCTAGTGCCGCCAAGAACACCTTTTAGCTTCTTCACCTGGGCATCATCGAAGGAAAGTGGTGGCCTCCACAAACTCAGAAGGCAAATCATTAGCGAACGGAGCAAAGTGCAAGATTTGAAGCCCAGGGCTCGGACTGCTGAAGCAGATCATGGCAAGAGTTGGACCTTTACCAGCATTTAATTGGAAGTTCAATAGCCCCTGATGGAAAATCATGCTGTCCCCTTTATTGAGGTTCTTCAAGTAGACAATGTTCATTGACGACAAGATGGACCCAGCACAGATCGACCCTTGGAGGATGAGGACCTCTGAGCTGCCCGGGTGCGTGTGCATCGGCGTGACTCTGCTGGGGACCTATTGAAATTAACGGCTACAGCCAATCTATATATGATAGGGATTATATAGCTACCGGGAAAATTCACAGCTTATCTTAAGGTGGCAAAGAATGTTTATGAGTTTTATTTTAGAAGTTTACTTAATTATAATTGAGCACTACATCACCAATAAACCAATAAGAACGTAGGATACTTTACTTGTCACTCATGATGTTTTTCTCTCTCTAACTGAATATGTGTGTAGTGGGTTTTTTCTCATAATTTTATGCAAAAATTTCATCACACAAATAAAACTTATCTCTCTCGTTGAAACCGGAATTTTCGTTAGCAAATCGAGCGTGCATTTTTGTAAAAATAAGAAATATATGAAAATAACAAAAAAATACTAAAATAAAATTTCAGCGCATCTCGCTACAGCCTCGCGTCCACATATACGTATTTCTAACATATACGCAATCGGCGGAGTAGAATAAAGCAGAGAGAACGCACAAACACGGAGCTCAGCAAATTCTGTCTCTCATCATCAATTTCTAGGAGCTTCTGGGTCGCGATTCCCTCTTCATACTCGGCCACCTCCAGTCCACCAGTAGCCGCCGCTCATCTCCCATCGCCGACCACCGTAGAGAAGAGAGTATAGGGAAGGAATTCTCATGTTTAGTTGTGATTCTCTCTTGATTTCCTCCATCAATCCTCACTCTCTCTCTGTCACTGATTGTCTTCGCAGGCCACTTCCCCAGCACCACCAGCTTCGTAGCCACAGTAAGTGCTCTGTTCGCCACTAATTCGCATTCTCTGTTTCTGCTGAAGGTAGGGCCGAGTGCTTGATTACGCCTGCATGAAATCCGGTCGCGTTTGAGCCTCTGTGATAAGTCCGGATATGACCTCTCTCTTATTTCTGCATCTAGATCCTTTGGCCGAAATGTCTACCACCCGTTTAATAAAATTCCTGAACTAGATCAGTGCGTGTTTTGATTCAGATTCTGACGTAGGGCTTTCCATTGCTTAATCAATTCATTATTTTTGTCGTATAGAAATTACTTTTGTTTTGTTTCCTCTCATTTCAGAATTTAGTAGCTATACGTTTTGGGATTTGTTCTTGGACATCTCGGATTAGACGCATATCCAATGTGTACGCAAGATGAATCTGATGCTGACTACTCCAGAACTTGACTGAGGGCCCCTTAAACGAAAATAATTGATCCATGCACCTTTACTTCTTATACTTCACTATATGTCGTTTTGTGTTTATTGTGCCCAATTGCAAACATATTATGAAAAAATGTTGCTGGTTAGCTCGTTACACATGTTGAAATCGTAAGTGTATTGAGCGAATGCTACCATCTCAAATAACCGAGTGCATGCTGCGAGAGCATTGAGTTGCTGCTCTAGTCATCATATGCGCATTCATTTAGGTGCGCTGTGTTACTGATTGGTTCATCAGCTGTATGTCCATTTTGAATACGTTGAGTTGCTGATGTGGTTACTGTGTTGTGTTCGTACCGATGTGTAGAGTTACGGGTTATGTCTATACTGTGTGTGCTTGCTGTTTGTATGTTCTGGTATGTGTAATCATGTGATTGTGTTGTTGATGTGCTGTTCGTTGATGCTAAGTACTTGCTGTCCTGATCTTCTCTTTCATTTTTTTCTGTTCTAGTTGAGAGCATTTCTTTCATTACTGAAGTTGACTAACATTATTGGAGCATCTAGTGTCGTGCTCATGACCGAAGGATTCAGAGTTATTAACAGCCCAGTATGAGGAGACCATTGTTCAAATTCTTTTAGAATATGTTTATTTCGTGAAAAATAAATGTTTTGAATAATATTTTCTTAAAAATAATTGCTTATATAGCCAAAAATAATTAGTTAACGAAAAATATTTACAATATCAAAAAATATTTACAATATCAACACTAATTTATATCTAAGTATTTTCGTGAACCATCATTTTTGTAAGCGATACAAACAATTATTTTTGGTAGAATGATTTTCAAATTATTCATTTTCCACGAAGCAAAAATAATCGCTTATATTTTTTTACAAAAATGAATGATATTGTCCACAAAAATATTAGAAAATTCAGAAAAAAAATTTCATGTCGGTGTCATGTAGGACACATGGCATCCATGTGACCGATTAGCAAATCGTGGAAAGATTTAGAACTCAATTGGTATAATTAAAAGATTTAGAACTAAATTGCCATAAATGTAATAGGTTTAAGATTTTTTTGGTGCTTTCCCCTCAGATAATTGATGTGGTATGGAGCAATTAATGTATCCTAGTTAGCTCATAACTCAATGGCTTAAGTTTTTAAACGAATGTTGATTCAACTAAATATGTTGACTGGCTTGGACTTTGGACTCTTCCTTAGCTATCTTCCCAAGTAAAGCTCTCCCTTGGTGATCTCCCTAGATTAGCCTTATGCTGCGCAATCCCAAATGTTGTTTATCAAGTTCAATTGGGCTACCTGACCATGTGTTTGTATAAGAACAATTGCAGATTATAATCAGATATCTTTCAGACACTAGGAACTTGGTCAATACGTGTTTGCCCAACAACAGTTTCTCCATGTGATGCTTGTGTTGTTTGTGCTAGCCAGGAGTTTAATTACGTGTTCAAACTAGATTTCCTTATTTTGACAACCAATATTCCTTAAACCTATACAGGCTTCCAATGATGCTTGCCATGTTCTTCGAAGATAACTTCCTTCGCATTCCTCTCGGTCAACCCCACACACATTCACACGAGCACTCCGTTTTTGTCCTATTCTAGCATACTCACATAACACAGGAACACAACTTCCATTTTGTCTTTATATTGTCTGCATGCGTCTGCTTCTTTATTCTGCATTTGCCCATGCTTTTAGGAAGAGGAATATAACTCTTCTTTTCATCGAGGCAGGGGATGGCATGAAGGAAACCTGAATAAGGGGGTTTAAGCTTTACTCGGACAGAGCAATTAATGTCTGTAGAGAACGGAGAAGCAGAAACTGGAACCCTTGGGGGAGACCATCAGGGGAACTGGATAGCCAGTTTTCCTCGAAACACAGGAAGAGTGAATGCTTTTATTGCTGAAATTTGGAAGTTAGGAGGCAAAATTGGACCTAGTGTTTCGAATAGTGCTCTTCATTTCCATAATGAATTAAATGCTTTAGCGGTTGTTTATGCTCTTAAGAACAAACAGTCTCGCAATCTTCTCATAGAACCCCTCCTTGTGGAGTGCAGGAACTTGCAAGGAAAGAATGCAGGCATACTGTGAATTGAGCATATGTACAGAGAAGCAAACGGAAGCACCGCATGCTCTGGCTAGATTGGGAAAGGAGCAGCATATGCAGCTTACAATTTTCACTAGTATTCCAGATGTTATCGAAGATACTTCGTGTAAGGATGCACTTTATAGTATTTCGACTACGAGTGTGGTAACTTGACTGGTTTAATTTCTGAACGATGGTCTTCATTTCACCAAAAAAAAAAAACTTAACCCCCCTTGGATTTATCAGAATATGATCCAGACCATCATGAAATGGCCGAATCATAAGTTCAATAATTTGGATAGTGGGCCTAAAATCTGAAACATTTCTGAGTTAGGTTTTATGAAGATATTGGTAATTTTCAATATATACATATCCGTAATATTTTTATTCACCACCTTAGACAAGTACTTTTTGAGCACCATGGCAAAAATCATTCTTTTTACCTCTTTTTATTTTCTTTTCATCGACAACTCAAAAAACTTCTAGAAGTGTGGATTGCGCTAATGTGACCTTCGCGTAAAAGAGACACATGAACATCTTTTACCTTATCTCATAAGTTGAGAATATTGTCATCCTCAATTATTAAAAATTTTTATATGCATTTAGCTTAATGTGAGTATTTTCAAAGGCTCAATATCAGAATTTTTTTCTTAAGAAAAAAATAATTAACTGAGTAGGGAACTTGTTTAGTCTTTGAGAAAGTAAGGAAAATGGGGAGAATAAAGATTTAGATGAAGAGTCAATCACTGAAATTAGCTCATACTAGCAAAAATAAAATAAAATAAAATAAAGATGGAACGTTTTTCGTGTGCGCCGTGGGACGAGGGCATGTGAGAAACTGAAACCGCGAATGTATGAAATTAGTGAGGGCTGTGCTCAAGTTGTACACGTCGCGAAAGAGGAAAGAGAGAAAAGAGATTTCTGAAGAGTGTGGACACGGCCGTTGACTCTTAGTCAATCTAAAATATCACATTTCTAGATTCCTGCGCAATCCTTTATGCACCGACCAAAAAATAAAAAACCTTTAAGCATTTTTTTCACACTTTAATTTGATGTCACCAAACCCCAATCTTCAACCCAGGTCACTTTTCATCCTATGTGGATGTGGAAGAAAGTTAGTCCGTAATAATCCACACTTTTAAATGACCAAATAATAGTCAACAAAAAGAGAAAAGAAAATTTTCAAATCTAACCTGTGAATGCACTTAATCAATGCAGCCCACGTCCGAGACAGCTAGAAACATCAAATGATTTTTATTAAAAAATAATAAAACATGTGCATGCTCTCCAGCTACTTTTCTTTTGCTAAAAGCAAAAGATGGCTACTTAAAATCATAACAACCAGTTAAGTTGAGGCATTTCTTTCTTCTTCTTGATTTTTTAGTGGGCATGCAAGCACACCCCGATGTAGAGTCTATCTTCCTCATCATGAGGCCCTCTAATTCTCTGTCTATCTTTGCATTCCCGACAAATAAGGAATATGGAGGACAACATCGAGTCTCCAACCCTAGGGCAGATCTCCCGCCAATTTCCTCCTTGAGCCTTTTAAGGACTTGCCCAAGTCCAATAACCTTTTATGGTGGCTCAAGAAAAAGTGACTCTTTTATCATTCGTTTATAAATGACAACGAACACTTGGTTCTCCATATAGACATGATACGATATTATATACATCTACATCCATATAAACATAGACGTGTATGTACACTTCAAGCCTTAATTAAATTGGGCTAGAATTATCAAGTCACTTAAGTTTAATAGTTTTTTGTTCACAGTTAACTTATGATCATGCAAACGCATGGCTGTGCTGCAAGATTATAAGCGAGTGGAACCCTAATGATGAGCAAAATGGTGATGAGAGCTGTCTAGACTCACTCATCTCTGAGGTCTATATATATGCAAGCATACTTCTGACTTCTAAGATTATATTGCTCTAAGCAAAAAATAATAATAGCCATTGTTATAGTGATAATCGAATTGCTGTGAAAAAATTACAATAATATTTATAGTTACAGTGAATAAGGTAAGTTTACTATGTTTGGCTTGAAAGAGATGAGATGATCCGTAAAACCACAGGGGGCCAACAAGAATGATCGTATTTGTTCAATTAAGGAGGCCAAAAATAAATAATTAGTCACTCAAGAATCTAGAATTTTCGAATGGAGACCTATAAACGAACCAGTTTGGTCAGCGTATACAGGCTGAGGGGCCGTATCAGCTGACCAGGGGAATGTGCTGGATTTGCACCTTGTTTGGTTACCTTTTTTCCACTCATATCTGCTGGGTTGAGTTTAAAGTGAGTCAATTCAATTTTATGAATGGATTAAAATTAGTAGTAAGAAACAAAGAGAGAGTAAAAATGGGTGTAAATGGATATGACTGAGACTCAGCGGCGATGGAGATGAAATAAAACAAATAAGAGCACTACCTCCATCAGATTAGTCATGCGCCTATAAATTAGTTTGGGGAGTCATCCCGGGCTATGTCTTGCTTTCAAGGAAAACCGTTGCCTCACTGCTTGTTCAAGCTTTCTTGGAGCGCCATTTCATATTGTATATCGATGACTCGAAACGAAGTGCTTGCAAAATGCTCCATTTGTTGTAAATCTTGATGCCAAATCTGATGATACTTAGGATGGAAATAGTTCAGCCAATTTTTTCTTGAGTCACCAAATATTAGGGATTGCGTAAACGAAAATGAGCATTATTTCAGCTCTGGCTTTTAACTGCATATGATAGATAATATTTTTATGTGCAAGATGAAAATATTGAGTGTATCAAATGTATAAACAACGTACCTTTTACTGATATACTTCTTCAGTCTCTTATGAAAATAGGATGTTTGAAACATAAGCTTAAATATGGCATCGTGAAATAGATTATCATTGAATGCACGGTAAACAGGCGAAGTACAAGATCATGAATTGAAGAAAAAAATGGCATGTAATATAGAAATTTTCAAGAACTCAAATTCTCTCTCTCTCTCTCTTTTTTTTTTTTTTTGGCATGAAATAGAAAAAACTATTTCTGTTCGGAGAATAATTTTTGACCAGAAAAAACGCGTTTGGTAAACTTGTTCGGAAATTAAAAAGAACCGAAACACATTTGGTAAATTTGTGTTCTTTTTTTGTTTCTTTTAATTTTTTAATATTTTTTCTTTTTTTTCTTTTTTTCTTCTTTTGGCCGAGTTCTTGCGGCCTTGCCGAAGAGGGCGGCCTTGCCTTGGTTGGGTGAGCTCGGGCTTGCCGAGTCCGGCGAGGCCGAGCTCGCCCAGCCACCGATTGCTTGGTGATAGGCTCGGTGAGGCCGAGCCTCGCCGGTGGCTGGGCGAGCTCGGTCTCGCCGGGGGCTGGCAACACTCCGGCAAGGTCGTCAGCCCTCAATGGCGTTGCCGGTCCTCGATGGCCGGTCGTCGGTCATGGCCGAGACCGGCGACCAGCCAAAGAAAAAAGAAGAAGAAAAAAAAAGAAAAGAAAAAAATAGGAGAGAGAAAATTTGTTTTTAAAAATTATTCTAGAAACAAGAAACAAGTTTTTTTCTTTTCTTGTTTTGTTCCAAATGTGTTCTCGGAAAAAAAAATAGATTTAAAATAAAAACGCAAACAAATTCGTTTCTGTTTTTTTTTCCCTGGAACCAAAAAACAGGAATTGCGTTCATGAAAAAAAAATGAACACAAACATGCATGCCCTAAGACTCGGGAAAAGAGGAACACAGGATGCACTTATCATCAATTGAAAGTCCACTTTCTCATTCTATCAAATGTTTGCAGCCTATTTAATATAACAAGCCACATAATGAATTCAAATTTCCGGAGGTTTGGAGTAAACCGGATAATCTTATGCCAAACTATCTTTTGCTTCTTTTCTCGTGCCTATTTCCAACATAAGCATCACCTGCGTAAACTGACCGGAAGAATTTCTTGTGAAAATAACTCTATCCTCAGAACTTCAAAGAGAGGGTATCCCACAAAGGCTGCATGAATCTGGACGATAGATAATACTAAAGAAAGACCCACCCCTTGCCTCTTTTTGGGTGCTTTCTTTCTTCCTCTCATAAAGTCGAGTCTTGCTTTATTTAAGATGGTCAAATCTGGTAAAGAGATAATAATAAAGAAAGACCTGAATGAAGTTGAAGCCGACCCGCATAATCTTTATAATTACACAAAGGAATCCTCATGTTCGTGCGATTTAAGAGATTATCTTCCCTCATCAACGGCTGGTCTATTGATTACCGTCACCATCTGGTGGTCCAACAAGAATGGTCTCATACTGAGGGAGCGTTTGATCTATGATGGTTCCAGTATAAAGAATGGAACAACTCCAGAGAGGCCTTTTACTTGTCATGCTTCCAAAAAGCACATAAAAACACTGCAATGCTTTCTATTCCAAAGAAGTTGACGGCCACAGTTACGTACAATTTGATCAAGCAATGCACAAAAACAATCTCGTAGTTCATTCCAAAGACATTATTCAGCAATATTTGTACATGCGTTAGGCTACATTGTAACGTCCGTTCACTCATTGCAGCAAACTCCATTATAAGAATTATTAAAAAGAACTCTAGAGGTGTGGCGTGATATTTGTCTCATATATTTGCCCCCAAAAATTAATCCAAATTGGTCTCTTATGACCCATTTATTAAAACTAATTTTTATTTGACAGAAAAGATCCAAAATTGATAACCCATAACACATTTACCCCAAATCAATCTTGGTTAGCAATTTGGAATATAATGTGGAGGGTAAAATTATATCAAAAGTACTAGTTTGAGATTTTTCATAGGACAAATATTAGTTTGGATGAAAATCTAATTTTGAGTAAATATGTCATACTTTATCAGTTTGAAGTTTTCAGTGATATAAATCCTTTCTTGAAATGCTAATAGCTTCCATTGACATATTCATAATTAATTTGGCCTAACTGAGAAATTATAATTACTCAGTGCATAGACAGTAGAATCAACATTTTTTTTTCGCCGAGTAAACAATTTTCCCTCTTTCGGCAAAACTCGTTCGTACTCGTAGTCTCGTAGTATATAATCCAAACGATGCGAACCCCAAATTGCCCGGGTACCGCCATCATTTTTTACTGTCATAGCTGCAAACTTCATCCCCATTTTTCACTTGGCCATTCAACCACAGTTCTATAGGCGCCAACAGAGTCCTCTTCTTCTAGTTTCGAAGGTATGCTTCACACTCTTATCGCTCCACATGGACTGTGTTATCTCCGAAGATGTGTCGGATTAGTGATGAGTGTCAAATTCTCGATTTTGAGAGTTGGGTCTTGAGTGAAACGCGTTGGCGATTTTTGTATGGTGGGAAAGAACTGTTCTTTATTGATTTTTTGCAGTGTTGGGAGCTTGAACATGGAGACGAGTCCAGCCGGCGAACAACCCACCTCGTGGGACGAACGGTACAACATAAATTTGATGCCCTCCGAGTTGTTCCTCAAGTTTCGGAAAGAAATTCACGGAATCCGAGTCGGTGTTAATCTGGAGGTGTTTCTTCTGATGTGCCTAAATTTTGCTTGCCTTTGTGTTGCCACGTATTTGAAGTTTGGTCTCTAGCTGATATGATTGGCCTTGGTGAATGAAAAAGGATGATCTGGTGGCTTAATTTTGTTGAGAGAGCTGTGGAAAGATGAGCCAAACCATTTTCGGCAAAGGCTTGAAAGGAATGAATGAAATGTTTCGTTTTGAGGTCATCTGCATAGGGTATCTGAAGCTTGGGTCAATCTTAATGTTAATAACTTGTTCGTTCTTATTTTAATTTTCATGTTGCTGACCTGGATTAGGTATGCATATTGGATGTGGTTCCTGTCTAATTTGATATGGCATACTTTGTTCTTTGGTCCTGAAGACAAGTGCCGGATATTTCAGTGTGCGGATGGCACAACTTCGCTGTTTAATTAACGTCAGAGATTGCGGCACTGGTTCCTATATTACTGACCACTCTTCTAACATGCATGTGGGAGAGAATCTGAAATGTTAAAGGAATTTTAGTGATGCTTCTGTCTAGTTTAAGTTTGCACATAGATTGACATGAAAAATTGACTTGGCAACTTGCCACTGGCAACTTCATGAGTTATACATACTCGAGGCCCTCTCGTTTGCTTCCCTGCATTGAAGTCCATTTTAGGGCTCTGTGTTAAGTCAATATGTCAGTTCGCATGTCAGGAAGAATCCAGAGAGTGTTGAACTATTCAGATATCAATCCATGCTCTCATGGGAGATATAAGAGGTTTTGTTACAGTTTTCACTGATGTTTGATTAGTGAAGATGTTAGAAGTTGAGTAGATTAACGGGAGCACTTTTTATGTTTTTTTTTCTTTCAGTGATCTCCATAAGGTTGAACCTCACTTGGCTGAGCATGTTGATCAGACTTTTATAAGATCTGGCATGCAGGATGTTACAGCCTTATAGTCATTCGCATAGATTCCATTGACATATGCTAATCAATATAATTTCCGTAAATTCATTGCCTGGCTTGGCTTTGTGTTCACTGTTTCGTCTTTATTGACCTAATACAGCTTCTGTCAGTAATAGTTGCATAATGAAGTAGATGAACATAGACTTTCTTTTTCTTGTTCTCTTTTGTTCTTCTAGAAGCTCTGACTGCGATTTTAATTCATCAGATATTTTGATTTTGTGTCCTCATTCACCATACTTCAGCTTAAGTGGAACAATTAAGAATATATTTGTGTTTAATGTTTGTATATTCATGGTCCTCAAAACTTTGGGTCTGTCTTATAGTGCTCCAACAATTGGCCATTGAGCAAAATTTTTGTTGGAGCCTTTAAGGCCTGGTGTAATTCTGCTTTTTCAGTTAATGCAGTTATGGAATATAGCTTCATTATGGCATCTTGATTTGATATTTTGATTCAGTTTTACAATGTTCCAAGGAATGATTTTCAAGCGAAGCTTGTGTTCAAGCCTCTCTCCCCAGACCGTCTGTGGAAGTTTGCCTATGAACCTATACATCAAGACGTGCGCATTCTCTCGAAAAAGATTCCTGTCACAAAATTCTTAAATCTCCAGGTTTGAGGCTTCTTTGATTTCACCTCTGTTTTGTGGTGGCGTGGCCAAATATTCTCAATCATCAATAAGTCTGTTAACTTCTGTGGGTATTGAGCGGTAATTGGTAAAGCTTTTGGGAAGTCAGCTTGGTGTGTTTTGAAAATTACAGGTTGGCGTAGGCCACAATTTTCAGTTAAATGCAATTAGTTGGAAATGGAAGCTCACCACATGTTTGGGTGGGGACGGTGTATCTCGAATTAGAAATAAGACCACTCTTGGACTTTGTCCAGGTGTAGATTTTCGATTTGGGTGGAGGGCTGATTACGTTCTTCCAGAAATCACAGGGTAAGTTTCTTCCTTCTCAACTACAATATATTTCGCTCTTGGAAGAAACTAGATGAACTATATATCAAAACAAGGTCTAATTGTATCAACTATTCGGTGTCACGAATTAAAATTTTGCTATTACAAAGCATGATGTTTATAACATACAGTGAACTTACAGGTGTGGGTCATGTGCTTCCGTGATTTATGTCTCTCTGTTTTATTAATTTTTTCTGGGGTTCAAGTTCTGTGTTTCATGTAACAGGGGTCTTGGTACTGATGAGCCACTATTCAACATGAACTCTGGGCAGTTGCAAGCATCGCTAGATAGAGTGGAAGCCATTTTAAGCTATCCAGATACTGTTTAGAGGATATTGGTGAAGAGATGTCATGTTAATTGGTTGGCTCCTTTGAACTGCGTTGAGATGACAACTACTGGCATCTAATGTGCACAGGATGATGCTTTGACAAGAAAATTTTGAACATGGCCGAGCAAAAAATCGTTTTGCTTTTGAGTGTTCATGTTGGCCTCAGAAGTTGCTTGTTTATCATTGTTTCTTGGCACATGTTCATATTTAATTGCAGCATCAATTGTTTGCCTGAATTTCATATTCAGCTGGAGAAGCGGGAATATGGGAAGGGATGACGAGGTTCAGTCGTGCAGTGAAGAATGAGCATTGAAGCCTTTGAATATCATCAATTTTGTCGGACAATGTTGTTGTACGTAAGGGAAGTAGTGGAGTGGTAAAATACGTGCAATCTGTTTCATCAGTTGTTTTAACTCTTCATTTTTCACTTCCATTCCCTTTCTTTACATTTACTGAAATTTCAGTCATCTACCAGATATTTATAGAAACAAAGGTCCCGTCATCATCAATGGGATTAATTTTGTTTCAAGGCAGATGATTTGGAACGATGATAAGGCATTTCTCATGACATCCTATCAAGCAATATCCATGTGCATTTCATACACGACTTTGATCATGTAATTGAGCAATCCCTACTCTGTTTTCAAAATTGCTGCCCAACGGTATATTCTCTCTAAGGAACTTTTTTCCCTTTTGGTTTTTGTTTATGGGTGTGGCATTTGCTAGAGTAGGGAGATGCCCTATACATGCTAGCAAAAATCCCTAGGGATGTACTACCAGAGGTGAATCATAGAACGCCTGATGCTTTGGCCCTGATTAATTAATCTACTTTACAATGCGTTCTCAGAAGTTACAACTACATATCCAAGTGAACCAGAAAATGGAGCTCAAAACATTTTCTTGACTATATGCATTTTTATGAATAGTATTTTTGACATATACTTGTAAGTAGTAGGCAGTATTTTGTTCTCTCATAGTTTCAATTTCCTCTCTCTCTCTCTCTCTCTCTCTCTCTCTCTCTCTCCCCCCCCCCCCCCCCTTACAATTCACATGTAATTTTGTGGAAAGACAAAACCTTCTCTCATAAGTCGGTAAGGAACCCTCACCGACAATTCTGTGCCTTTTGGCTTTTGAAACACTTGGGATAGAGAAATGAGTGATGCCCACCCATTGCACCACCCAAGACAGAGAGTAATAAATGTAAAGGCGGTGCCCTCTCCAACCTGTGTCCTAGCCGTTGAACTTGAAACTTTGCCTTTCTTCACTTTCAAATTCTCCCCTCTTGATGCATATAAAGACAAACACCCAAATAGACTCCCCAAAATCAAAAAGAAAATGCCTGCTGTAAAGTTGAGAAGTTCTTATTCATTCCCGAGTCTCCTGCTCTCTTGCTTACGATTCATTCTTTTCATGCTTCTGCAGCGTCTTTCGCTCCCTCGGCCCTCCTCAAAATTCCCCCAACTTTGCTCGGTTTCGCTTTCCCCATAATGTCGTCCATTTTATTCGTCTCCTATTTCGTGGGCTTCTATTCCCAGCTCACCCGCTTTTGCTTCATGACCCACTTCTTGATCCTCCTCGCTTTGCTGTCCACACACGTGCTCAGCATCCGCGTGCTCTTCACCAAAGAAACGTCAAGACTTTCGCTGCTGAGATCGCTGAGACTCGAATGAGGCTAAAGTCCTGGTGAGGCTGGAGTGCGGGGTTTTGATGGCTATGTGCTGCTGGAGTTAGTGGTGTTGGCGCTGACGTGCATCGTGCACAATTGCTGGGTGAGGGAGTGCGAAGGGCTGGGAAAATAAGGGACGCGGTGGAGAAGAAGCGGAGCCTGAGGATCGCCATAGTGCAGGAGGAATATATGGCCAACACAGCTAAGACCGTTGAGGTCAAAGCCAAAGAGTTGGATAAGAGGATGAGGTATGGGCAGTGGTTAACAGTAACACTCATTTCGCAGCCTAAGCTTCCATTAAACCGAAATTGTTTTTTTTCTTCTGTGTTTTTTTTTTTTGCCCCCTAGGCTTTGACTGCGATTTTAATTCATCTGTCATTTAAATTTCTGTTTCCTCGTTCACAGTACTTGAGCTTGAGCGGAACAATCAATAATATATTTGCATTGAAATTTTTATGTACGAATTTATGACTCTTTATGATTCATGTTTCTCGACACTTTGGGTTTACCCTATAGTGCTCTATAGTGGAAAAAAGTAACAAAAAATATCAAATCTATTGCATTGGATTGATACATTTTAATTGGACCAATTTAGTCATAAATTTTTTTGTATTAGTACCTATCGAGTCTATTGCATCAATTTTGATTGGAAATCATTTATGTTGACTCCAACTGTTTTATGCGGCATGATCGGTCTTTACATAAATATTTTTAATAATATTTCAATGATTTTTTTTTTAACTTTTTAATAGTTTTATTTTTTATTTATTATTATTTTTTTCTCTCACTGAGGCCTGGCAAGGGCTGCCGGCAATGGGTGAGGGCCACCACGCCCCTCCCAGGCTCTGGCAAGGGCCACCACGCCCTCACCAGCCAAAGCGAGGACACGTGGCCCCTCGCCTAGGTCTAGCAAGTAACCCAACTTCGCTCGGCCTTGTGTTCCCCATAATACCGTCCACCCGTCTCATATTCCTAGCTCACTCTTTTCTGCTTCAGGACCCTCGTCTTGATCCTCCTTCCTTCGATGTCCAGCCAGGTGCTTAGCGTCCTGGCGTAAACGTCAAGCCTTTCGCTTATGAGATCACAGAGAGACCTGAAAGAGGGTAAAGTCCTGGTGAGACTGGAGTGCTGGATTTTGATGGTTATGTGCTTCTGGAGTTGGTGGTGTTGGTGCGGACATGCCACATGCACCGTTGCTGGGTGAGGGAGTAAAGGAGAGCGAAAGTGCCAGAGGAACCGATGGCCAACGCGGCTAGGTTCATGGAGGTCAAAGCCAAAGACTTGGATGAGAGGATGAGGTTCAAGTATGGGCAGTGGGACGACTGGTTTTGAAGGCTGAGCTTCCATTGAACTGAAATTATTGTTTGCTCCGCTTGCTGCATCGGAAGTTACTTGTGTTGGGCCGCTAGTTGGGTGGCCATTGTAGAGAATTTGTCTGGATCTTTGCTTTTATTTGACTGGATGAAACCCATTGAATGTTTGACGATCATGTTGCTGATTCTCTGAAAATTGGGTTCACCTTGTACAAGAATGAGCAATGAAGTAATTGCTCACGGTTTGGGCGGGAAACAATCCCATAACACATTGTGGCAAGGTGTGCACTTGACAGCAAACGCTAACCTTTAGTACAAGTATTGTAGATGTTACACTTCGAGTCTTTAAAATGAGTGTAGCATGACATTCACATCAAACAGTAAGAAGTGCTAACAAAGATGACATTACCAATGTCTTTTTCTAACAATAGTAGAGATTATTTCCAAATTCTAATGGGACGGTAGAGGGGAGGCCAGCCGGTGGATTCGACCATTTCAACGTACAAGGGAAGCTGTAGGACTGCAAATAATATGATAGGGATGGCAGCAAACAAAGTAATTGGGATGTAGATCCACTGTAATCGTTCCCTTAAGACGATCGTAAGAGCAGAACCAAATGCTACCATCATAAAGGCCAAAGAGAGGAAGAGAAAAGTGAGGCCTAGTATCATTTTTCTTGGTAGTGAGTGGACGAAATCTTCAATGGCATAGCGTGAAGTTAGGATAGCCAAGAACATCAAGGTGGCGGTGACAGAGGAGAAGAGAGCAAGAGCGTCTGCAATCGCAAATACAATAAACGAGCTCTTCTCCAGAAAGATCGGGATCCCTGTGTTCTCATGGTTGCCTCCAGGTGCCGTAAAAGCAGCAGCAAAAGCTACCGTAATGATGAGAGTCGAGACAAGACTACAAGATGATGATGTATTCTTCATCCACTGTCCAGCCTCTCTGAGCAAATCTTGGCGTTGTTCCACAAAAACTTCCCAATATGTTTTCCCTCTTCTTTCTCTTCTTTCTTCTATTTCTTCCAATTTTAGACTTTTAAAAGAAGGATCGCTCCCATCTTCCTCTTTCGATACCTTCACAAAGATAAGGGGCGCCTATTAATGTAAGTGTACATTAAAGCTCAAAAAAGGGTGGCAAACAGATAAGGTGAACTGACCTTAAACTTCAGATGTTTTAAAGAAGGATCGCTCAGATCTTCCACCACCTTCACAAAAATTAAGGACACCTATAATTATATAGGTAAATTAAAAAGCACGAAATTGTGGTTGGCGAATAAGATCAACCAACCTTAAACCACTGAAGTTCCCTCTGTATAAGAAAAGCTGCTCCAGAAACATCTGCCGATACACATCTTGGTGACCATTCTACTACTGCCTCCATCAGGCTACGTCTTGTCAACTCATCGTCAGTCAAATATGGAGTTGTGTTGTGTGCGCTTAGTCGTCTAAACAACTCGACATGCCGTCCCTTCACAACTTCTTTGATCAGTTCTTTTGTGAAATTTTTTTCCCACATCAACTCCGGGAAAAACGTCAAACATAATTGGACAAAGTCAGAGATTCCACGAGATGCAGCGTCAATGACAATGTTTGAAGTCAATAAAAACTCCAGTATGGTGGGAATATCCATACTAAATATCTTGTTGACAAGAGCTAGATTTCCAAATTCGTGCCTCAACTTCGATTCTACAATCCTTTTGATGAAAGAAACTGCACGTATTATTAGATAAGCAATTTTATATAACATGGAAGAATCAAAAGGCCAAAGATATTAAAGATGGATTTAGGCTGTTTTGTTACATCTACATAGTAGTTTAGAAGAAAATGATGGATGTAAGATATTAATCAAGAAAACAAATTTAATATAGCTTGAAAATAAAAATGCATGCATGAGAGACTAGGCGAATGTATTGATGAACACACACAACTTTATGGAAAAAAAGTATTTTGTTTTTTAATGAAAAATGGGAAGATTCAATAATGGATCAATAGCTCTATCTTGGATAGAGTATTTTAACAGATTCATGTGAAGGATATATATCATTTAGACTTGGAATTAAATTAAACTGAATCATATCTTCATATACGAATTGAGGTCCAGTCCATCTTAATACCTATGATCTCAAGGGATACTGAAATATCAATTTGCACTTTAAATTTGGGGATCTCTACCTATGATGAAATGAGGTCATTTTTCCTATAAATACCATGGTAATTTCATGCACCTAGTTTTGTGGTAAGATTCAAGAGTGATATCATGAATTGCTTTGCTATAGCAACGAAGAGGAGAGAACAATCATGCCAGCAAGTTAGGAATTGATGATTAACAAAAGGATACTTATCACACTCATGAATCGAAAATTGCACATGCAATGAAATTTAATAATGCTTGAATATGTTAGAAAACAACTTGGACTGATCAACCTCTAGATGAAATCCAAGTCGACAATTCTCAATAATCCTACCTGGAATTTTGACATTGAGTAAGACGTCTTGCCTTACTTTACAACAGTTATGCATGACTTTAATTTGTGACCTACCTCATGATTTGGATATTAAATTGTATACATAGATGTAGTCATTGTCCCTTCAATTTTTTATCGATAGGATCTATGAATGAGATGCTTTTTGTCATGTTAGTCCATCAATTAAGCAGATTCACAGAAATACCTTTAGGCAACTTCATTTCTTCATAGTTGCCAGATGATGTAAAGACCAAGCATGGTGGGATATCTAAAAATCATAACAGATAAAGTGAATACCATGCGGATAAAGTTGTTTGAATTGCACATATTTAACAAAGGAAATGCGAGAAGCACCTACATCTGTAAATAATTTTTTCCCAAAAGTTGAGTCTAGCTCTACTACGGAAGTAAGACATCATAGGCACCAAGTATGCCAACATTCTATCGTGTTTAGTATCTTCCGCTTGCCTGGAGTTTTGGTTTTCTAAAAAGAAGACTATGTCTTTTGGAACACAAGAACAAAAAAGTTAGTTCAAGCAAACAGCGAAGGAAATGAAATAAGATGAGTAAGTATTAAATCCTACCCATATGACCGGCCATAGTAAGGCTGCTGATGATATCATCATCTGGGGCGGATATATGTCTGGCCAGGTACCAAATAACGTCCTTTTGAATAGGAGCCCATGCAATAGCAGTCGATAAGGCACGGGCTACACTTTCACGTGCAAAATCAATTTTGCCTACTAATGCCTTTACCATCCTTATTCTTCCACCCCGAGCAGCATTGCAGAGAGCCCTCCTTAAAGTTAAATTTTCATGTCTTGAAGGCAACAGCTCAACTAGGTTCTCGACCAATTGATCTTGTGTGGCAATAACCGCAACATCAAGCACAGTAACAGATTCATGTTCTACAGTCATAACTTCGGCCATCATTGCTTCGCTCTTTTGAGAAATCTCTCGCTGGACATATGTCCAATCTCCTACGAGTGCAGCTCCAAACAATGGTCGATACTTGTCATGGACCACCGCTGTTGGCATGACTACAATTACATATTAAAAGTCCTCAGGCTTATGCACTTCTTGGTTTTTAAGTCAAGTTTAATTATTGAACTTGCTCAAAGTTCCCATGAAATGCAAATGCAAGCCAAGGGGCAGTCGTTTACTCAACGCAATTTTTTTTATTTTTTATGAGCGTGTTTATTTACTCCTTGAAAGTAAAAAACAATTTTTTTTGGGCTTTCTCAATTATAATTCAAGATATTGTTCAGATTTCAAAAAGTATGAAGATTATATTTGAAGTTATATGCCAGCATCTGCATGCTTAAAATTTTTAAATATTATTAACAAAAAATGTCAAAATGCATGAAACACAAATTTATAGAAAAATGAAAATAAAAAGTACAAAATGACAAACCTTTATCGGTTGTCGTCGTGCCTTCTGAATTCCCTTCTTCCTTAGCCACTTTGTTAACAAAAAGAGAGATGAACATAAATAACCTTAGAAAATTTTATACCGTGAATGCTTTAAATCATCAACACATTATTAGCGTTAGGCTCAGTGGTTGCATAGAATTTTCTAGATAAAAATTAATTTTTAAACAAAAAACATTTTAACCTTAAACTTAACATAGATTATGAGTTTGTTTTCGAGATAGTATTGTATCATAAATCAGTTTTATGGGAACTTTACCTTCTTATCTTGTACAATGTGCTTGTTATTAATTTTTTATTTATCGTTGCCATTGATTTTATCCATGATATTATTCATAAATTAAGTAGACAAAATTGTATCTAACTCCACAATTTCATATAATAATCATGAAATAGTTATACATAAATAAACATAAATGAATTAACTTAATCACATCGATTCCATCAATTGATACAATAAATTTATAAGTCACAATTGATATAGGATACATGTTTATAAGATTATTACTATGATCATAGCAATGAATTGCATGGAGTTTTTCGCTAAGTGTTTAGCTTAAACTTTGTACTTGATGGTTGGAAAAAAGAAAAAATAATTGATCTAATTTTTCTTACAAAATCCATATTACTTTTTCTTGTTTCTATGGCAAGAACACTTCAACGTCCGTGTCCCTTGGACGATGTGTTTATTAATGGATTTTCTCCTTTAATGTTATTTTTATACTTTGTCATAACAATGACAACCATTTCCTTTGACCAATTTACTTTTGGCTTAGGGCTACATTACATGATTTCTTTATGGAGATGACTATAGTGAATTGACTAGTTCCAGTATCATCACTTCAAAAGTTTAGTCTCATGTAGTCTCTTAATGATAGATAACTAACTATTCAGAATCCATTCATTTTGCGCTCTGCCCTTGATAAAATTGCTTTGCAGGACAATCAGCTGCAAATTCAATTTGTATATTAAGCAAACATAGAAATAATTTGTTGTAATGAAGTGATTTTTGGGACAATGCTTTCTTATAAGAGGAAATATTCTGGTAATTAATTTTAATGAACTGGTCATTGAGTGCTTGTAAGTAACGAAACTAGGACTGACAAAAATCAATGGTATCATGATTAACAACTATGAGGGAAGTTGTGGAGCCCAAGTCAAACCAAATTAGGAGACTTGACTTTAAGTAATACATTTGGCGTGTTCGCTGTTTACTTGAAAGGAATAATTATGTACATAGGCCCGCTAAAATTAATCAATCAGCTGTACATAGTGGCCATACATTCCTTTTGCGATTTTAGTTCAGGGAAATTGAAATTTTTTTCGGTCCCTGTAGGATGGGAAATCTCACTTTACTCTCTACATTTTGTTTAGTTCTGGAAAAAAGACACCACAAATATCATAATTTTCGTATGGCGCTCACTTAAGGCCATAACTATTTTTCTGAGTACTTGAATGTCATAACTTATGTATGAAGTTCACTTGAGGGTTACAACTTTTTTCCGATCACTTGAGTGTCGTATAATATTTCTATCAATCACTTGAGTGCCATAACTCTTTTTTAAATGTTCACAATAAGTGCTATGTCACTGGATTTCTTATACTAGAGTTAACATTTAGAAAAAAAAAAACGGCACTTAAATGATCAATTAAAAGTTATGACACTCAAGTAAACGTTTTAAAAAGTTATAGCATTTAAATTATTGAAGAAAAATGTTATATCACTCAAGTGAGCACTATACAAATGTTATGACATTTGTGATGCTTATATCCCGCTTTGTTACAATTTTCATCCTTATACAGTTATATGGCGACAATTAAGTCACTTTGTCAAAATTACAGAGACAAAACATGTTATTTGCTGAATAATTTTAAAGTAAGTCTTTTTAAAAAAGAATAATTTTAATTTCTAATGATTTAGTTGAGGTTTCCAAATTTTTAGGAAATCATTTTCCGTTGGTGTAGTTTTTCAAAGCAATCCTGGTACGAAATTATGTCAATTTTGGTCTTTTTCATTTTTAAGGTTCAAATTTTGAAAACAAGAAGACCAAAATTTCTACCAAACGCATTCTCATTGAAAATTTTTGAAAATGAAAACAAGAAATTGCAGAATTTCCTCGTACCAAATATTATTCCCCTAGGATCCTGCAGAATATTTTTCTTTCACACTCTCTCCTTATTTCGCAAGGATTTTATAAAAAGAAAATTGTCCGGACACTTATTACATAACAGAATAAAGAAATACTACGATTTTCAAAATATTTACTGTCCTGATTTTCTTATATTACT
The DNA here is from genome assembly GCA_017140255.1 of Eucalyptus paniculata subsp. matutina. Classification (NCBI taxonomy): domain Eukaryota; kingdom Viridiplantae; phylum Streptophyta; class Magnoliopsida; order Myrtales; family Myrtaceae; genus Eucalyptus; species Eucalyptus paniculata. Next base: position 59,110,717 of record CM029437.1, read on the forward strand.
TTGAAATTAACACACAAAAAGCGTAAGTTTTCCGATTTTGCCATCGCCTTGTGGGATCAAACCAGAACAACAAAGGAAAGAAAGGAACATGCCTGGCGGTGGTGGCAACGTCACTCCGCTGCTTGGGATATCCATGGAGGATTGTTTGGGGTGACTTCTCGGGAGCACTCCAAAATCTGAAGCAGAAAAAACGTATTACGGGGTTTGAGTCGAAGTTATTTTGGGTTCCCTTGGATCTCCTTTAATAGATGGACTTGTGGATGGAGCCAAAGTTCCAGCTGTAGATGACGTACCATTCTCTTTTCCTGAATGACGTCTTCATTTCCGAATCTCATGACATCAGAAATTCTATGCATATCACGCAAGAGGAAAGAGAGAAAATAGATATGGCAATTGACTCTTTAGTCAACTCTTATTCTCCTCTTGGCAGAATTTAACCTGACGTAATGTAGATTGAGGATATTCCAAATTTTTATAGAATGATTTACAGATAGGTAGGATGAAATTAGCTTAAAGTAATAGCCCATAAAAGTAAAAGAGCACATTAATTCAAGCCAAATGACCGACAGAAGATGTCGACATTGACGTCCGGAATGCTGTCAAAGTTCGGCCCAAAAAAAAGTACAAACATGAGTTTTTATTGTAAATTGTTATGTTATTTTAAGACTACTTTGAATAATTTTACCAAAATTTGCGAACGCACACAACACGAGAGAAAGGATTTGTTTATCGAAGAATATAAAAATATAATTTTTCATCGGACTCTACGTAACAGAGTTGAACAAATAATGAGACTACTTTCCTGGACATGAAGTATATACGATGATCAAGTTGTCTTTTTCTTCAATACTCGATGTTGGGGAAATTTTATTGCTGATGAAGAGAGAGAAGTAATAATAGATCCTTGTTGGTGTTGTATAATATAATCAAACAAAAGAAAAATTCAAGCAAAAGTTCTCAACAGTACAAAAAAACTAGACAAACCAATACCATTGTCACTTGCTGGTGTGCCACGCCCCATTTTCCAGGCGGCTCTTATACGAGAACCCCATGGAAAATCGCGAAAATTGCCGATTAAATGTATTTGTCTCATTCTCTGTCTAATTTTAATGTGTTTTTTCATTCCAATATTTTATTATTCTGATGTTAACCTCAACTTCTGAGGAATCTTCACAGAAGGCTAAGAATTTGTTCTGATTTTATGCTTATTCAACTCCTCTTGTCCCCCGAAAGCGAGTCATGAAATAGATTTTGAAATGAATACCGAATATAATTTTGTTTTATCCCCATTCACTAATTTTGATATTTTAAGTAGCCATCTTTTGGTTAAGAAAGGAATCATGGAACATGTACATGATGTAAATTATTTATGCTGTCCTTGGGGCTTTAACTATGGCTGTATCGATGCCATCACTCACGTGCATTCTCCCATCAAATTTGAAAATTTTCTTCTTTCTTTTATTTTATTATTCTGTTTCTTTGAAGAAGGAAAATATTCAGAGTGGCTACCCATGTGTTTAGTCTCGTTGCTACATACGATATATATGTGTGGAAGATTCCCCCTATGAGCTTAGTAATTACAAGTACCGTTGTTTACATCTACACTTTAATAAAACTATCGCAGTACTTATAGAGACAAGAAAAGAGTTAAAAAAAAAAAAGTAAGGAAATATAGCATTTTATATTTAGGAAACATGCTCAAATGAAAATATAACTTAAAAATCTAGGAAATAAAATCTCAACTTATAAATAGTACTAAGGAGAAATCTCAAAGGGATAAGTGCATTAGAAGTTCTAAAACTTATCATGAAAATGCAATTGAGTCCTAAAACTTTCAAAAAGTGCAATTAAGTCCTAAAACTGATCATCAATCAAGTCCTAAAACTTTCAAAAAGTTCAATAAAGTTCTAAAACCCGTCTAGAAAATGCAACCGAGTCCTAAAATTTTCAAAAACTACAATCAATAGAAAGACTTAGATTGAACAACTTCGATAAGTTTCATGATTTGATTGCACTTTTTGAAAGTTTTAGAATTTAATTGCACTTTGTGACAAGTTTTAGGACTTAATTGTAATTTTTGAAAGTTTTAGGACTAAATTGCATTTTTATGACAATTTTTAGGACTTTCAATGCACTTATCCCAAATCTCAAATAAAGGCTTGAAGTGCTCTCATTTTTTCAAATAAAATCATGAAGTGGACATTGCTTCAAATAAGGGTTCAAAGTGCCCTTATTTTCTCAAATAAGGATTTGAAGTGGGCATTGTTTTAAATAAGAGCTTGAAGTGCATTTATCAATTTGAACTCACCAAATGTGAAGGGCAATTTCATCTTTTTAAATTTTAATATTTTTCTTTTTTCTTTCTTTTTTTATTTTTAGAAAAAAAAAACACAACCCTTCCACCTGTGGCCATTGCTCCTTGCTAGTGGGGGCGACAATGAAGGCCAATGAGGTAGCCAGCACCTAGGGGAGGGCCGGCGACCTTGGCTAGCTAGAGGTGATGGTCGGCAATTGTCACCCAGACCGGATGAGGACAAGCAACCCTCATGCAGATCTAGGAGAAGGTTGCCACCCTTTCCCACCTCTAGTCAGTTAGGGTCGCTAGCCCTCCCCTAGGCACTGGCGACCGCATCGACCTTTATTGTTGCCCCACCGACAATGGGGCAGCAACCACAAGTGAGAAGGAGCATTCTCTCGTTTGTGTTTTCTCTTTTTTTTTTCTTTTATTAAATTTTTAAATTTATAATTTAAATTAAATTAAACTAAATTGTGTTTGGACAAAAAATGCCCTTGATTGGTTGGAATTTTTGCTGGTTGGCAAGTTGGCAAAGCTAGGCCCTTATTTGAAATGGCCATAACCACTTCGAACCCCTTTTTTGAGATAGATATGCACACTACAGATCCTTGTTTGAAAAAAAGATTCACTTTAGACCTTTATTTAAAATTTTCCCTAGTACTAAAAACTAATTTTATTTTATTATGGAAGTTCATGGGGAGGGCTAGTGACCGTCGCCCGGACTGGACAAGGGCAAGCGACCTCATGCAGATCTAGGAGAAGGTTGCCGCCCTTTCCCACCTTTGGTCGGCTAGGGTTGTCGGCCCTCCCCCAGGCATCGGCGACCTTGTCAACCTTCGCCGCTACCCCACCGACAATGGGGCGGTGGCCACAGCGCGAAGGAGCATTCTCTTGCTTGTGTTTTCTCTTTTTTTCTTCTTTTTTATTTTTTAAATTTATAATTTAAAGCAAATTAAACTAAATTGTGTTTGGACAAAAATGCCCTGATTGGTCGGCATTTTTTGTTAGCCGGTAAAGCTAGGCCCTTATTTGAAATGGCCATAATCACTTCGGACCCCTTTTTTGAGATTGATATGGGCATTAAAGATTCTTGTTTGAAACAAGATCCACTTTAAATTCTTATTTGAAAAAATGATAACACTTTGACCCTTATTTATAATTTTCTCTAGTATTAATGACTAATTTTATGTTATTGTGGAAGTTCATGATCAAATTAAACAAATTAAAATATTTTAAAATTAGATTGAATAAGTAATAATAGTTTAAAGGCCATATTAAATGAATTAAAAGTTCAAAAATGTTATTGCACATTAGAGCAAATTTCAAGATTATATTAAAATGTCATTATCCAAAAAAAGAAAAAAGAATTCCATATTAGGAAATTTTTAACACATAAATGCTCCCTAGCGAGTTCCGTCATCAGGATGATCCAAGGAGTACTTGTGGCACTATTTCATGAGTGGAGGGACGCTTTTGAATTAAACTCTGATGATATTGTGCCAATGACGACATTACCTCAATAATTAACTATCCCAAACTGACAAAATCAGATATACTTTATTTCAGGCTTCTAGGTTTCCTTCGATAGAGGTATTATCATCACCACAACAGATCAACAATAACGCAAGTTTTTAAAGTCAATATTGACTCTATTTGGACCAGACACTCCGCTTGTTATAATTTTAAGTAGACATCTTTTGTTTAAGAAAGATATTAGGAGGATGTGCATCATTATTTTGTCAAGATGTGAATTATTTATATTGATCTTGGGACTCTAACTTTGGTTGTATCGATGCTGTCGTTCACATGCGTTCTTCCACCAAATTTGAAAATTTCCTACTCTCTTTTATTGTAGTATTATTTCTCTTTGAAGAAAGGAAATACTTAAAGAACCAACCACAACATTACATCGATAATTAATTATCCAAAACTGAAAAAATAACAGATACTTTATTCTAGCTTCTAGGTTTTATTCGATATTGGTATTATCATCTCCACAATAGCTGTATAAAGCGTCTCTGTCATCGTGAAAATAGAAATAAAAATAAATCATAAAGAGCTCAACTAAATAATCAATCCTTAATCGCCAGCCCTTGATTTTACGTTATGTCTATGTCCCCGCATGAGCATCTTGAATGTTCTAATCTTTAATGTCTGCTGACAGACAAAATGCTAGTGGTTGAAAGGAGGAACAAGGACTCCGAGGTGGAGTTCCCGTGGTACGTGCTATCATTATTGCAGAGTTTTTATGGATTCTCCAATGACATTGGAGTTATGTTTTTTTTTTTTTTTTTTAATCCTTTTATGCGATAAAATTTAGGGACCAATCTCTCTCTTCCGATGCAACACGTACCCTTTATCATTGATGTAATTTTGGGCTCCCAACTCATCTTGGACTAATCGTAATTGACGGGGGGGAAACGAAAGTCCCCTAGGTTCTTGGGGCCAAAATAATCTAGCAAATAAAGACATGGATCGATCCATTAAATTGCAATTAACGATCATAAATTGCAATAATTGTCAAATCTTTGATGTTTTGTACTGAATTAGAACTCCGTAAATGAGTGATACCTAATGCCGAATCACAGTTGCACAAATGATTTCCATGGACATGAGAGTAACTGTACCAAATATATTGTCCATGAATTTAATTGCGAGGTCTAGGTGATCATTTCCGATCAATTGTATATAACAAATTCTTCATGAAGTGCATATAAACTAAAGGGGAAATGACTTACATGAGTTGTTAGACCTATGATGGCTATTGCCTATTGTTGCGTATGCATTTCTAAAACATGATCAGTGGTTCACAATCTTGAAATACTGCAAGCTACAAGGAGGGCTACATTGTCTAAAATTAGATTTTTCCACGGTTTGGTTGGTATGATGAGACATTTATTTTGACGAAATATGTTTTGAGTTTGAACCCATGAAAAAAGTCCAATCAAAGTATAATTCCAAATCCAGATAGGACTTTGTGGTTTGATGCCTGAAAAAGCAAAAAATTGTTGAAATACATTCCCAGCTTGAATAGAATTCTTATTGAGTTGTCTAAAAGGGGTTGTGCCTGCGTATTTTGCTATAACAACCAATACCTAAGTAAAAGAGAACCAAAGATGGTGTAGTTTGAGGTTGATCTGCATACCTCATGGATATTTATGGGTTTTATTTCATGTGACCAAGGCAGGCAAAGCTGGCAGAAGAGAGGTCACATCGGCATAATTCCTTTTGAATATAACATCATGTTACTTTGATCTAGCTTTTTTTTTATTCGCCCTCTTAATTTTTAATTTTATAAGCTTAATTCAATGATGACTTGATTGAGAATTTTTCTTGAAATATTCGTGATGGAAGGAAAGGGCTAGGCCGAACTCGCTGGGGGTGCGAGAGGAAGTCACTTGGCTAGACGAACTTGTGCAATTTGGTATTTTTCTTAAGGTTTTAGTGTGAATATTATTTAAGAATACGTGAGGGATAATCAGATATTTTGATATATCTCTCTTTATACGTATTTTGAGACATAAATCTTTGCTCTTGTCGTCCACCCATGAACGTAGGCGTTCAGCTCAGTTATATAAATTTCTTGTTTTGTGTCTTGGCTTATACTTTTCAGGCTTTTGGATAGCACGAGGTTATATTTTAGAGTCTGAGTTTGGTGATGGTTGTATGTTGGGGAGGTTCGAATTGCCACTTGTCCTGAGCGACATTCTTTTGTTTGAGGAAAAAAAATATTTAATGCAATATAACATCGCGCGTGATTCAAAAGGTCATTTTGCGATGCCCGATGTCACGTGGTATTTATGAACTGTTGATAAAATCTAACCCAACTTTTTAAAGTCTGTATTGACTACTATCTGGACCAGAGACTCCCCTTGCTATGATATTAAGTAGACATCTTTGGTTAAGAGAGATATCGGGGTGCGTGTGCATGATAACATTGTTTTTGTCAAGGTGTGAATTATTTATGTTGACCTCGGGGCTCTAACAGCTGCTGCAACGATCCAGCGGCTTCCCGCGCGTCCCTTGGTGCCCGTTCAAAGGAGTTCAACCTTTACCTTTTTAAATATGACATCTACAGCTGGAACTTTGGCTCCATCCAAAAGCCGATGTCTAAAAATCGAAGAACCACGAGACCAGAAAATAACTTCGGCTTCTTCAACCCGTGAAAATACTTCTCTGATTCAAATTTTCCGATACGGCAAGGCAAAGAATCCTCCATGGATACCCGACTTGAATATTCCACAGCATGACCATTCTCTTTCAAGTGAACAGTAAACACGCAAAGTGCATTATTCAAAGTCGAAGCTCCTAATTTGGTATGACTTGGCTCCCCATATTCCCTTACAGTTGTTAATGACGATGCCACTACTCTTTGCCAAACCGAGTTTCATTACTTACAAGCACTCAATCACCAGTTCATTAAACTCAATTACTTGAATATTTGTGACTGTGTTTGTTTAGCGGAAAATGAGTGATTTGAGAAATATTTTTCAAAATATAATTGTTTATATCATCTAGAAAAATAATTAAATGAAATTTTGTTTCATAGCCTATGAAAATAGTTATGCATAAATTGTTCTCTATGATGAAAATATTTTGTATTAGCTAATTTTTCTAAACAATATAAGCAATCATTTTTGTAAAAAGTTTTCCAAATCACTAATTTTCTACAAAATGGACGCACCTTGAAAGACTATAAGAGACTAATTGTTTGGGCACATGATTCCTGAACTATTCATATCCAAAAAAGAATTCATGTAATGTTGTTCTAAGCCAAAAATAACTCATGAATAGAAGTAGTTGTCAATATTATGACAAAGTGTAAAGATAGTATTAAAGAAGAAAATTTACTAACAAACACATTGTCCAAGATATATATATATATATTTGGTTGGTTCCAAGATATATGGATGGTGAATGTTCTTGCCACAAATATAATAAAAAATAATTTTGATTTTTTAAGAAAAAATAAATCAACTCTTTTCTCCCAACTGTTAAGGGTGCGTTTGGTAACGTTTCGTTAAAAAATTGTTCCGAGGAACGAAATAGAAAAAAGTGTTTTTGTTCGTGGAACAATTTTTTACCGAAAAAATGTGTTTGGCAAACTTGTTCCGAGAATAAAAATGAATAGAAACATGTTTGGTAAATTTATATTCTTTTTTTGTTTCTTTTAATTTTTTAATTTTTAAATATTTTTATTTTATTTTTCCTTTTATCCTTTCTTTTTTTTTTTTTCTTTTTCGGCCGACACGGCCTCCCGGCGGCGGGCGAGGGCCGTAGCCTCGCCCAGCCACGGTAAGGCTTGCCGGCCCCCAGCGAGGCCGAGCCTCGTAGTGGTTGGGCGAGGCTCGGCCTCACCGGGGGCCGGCGACGCTTTGGCGAGGTCGCCGACCCTCGACGGCCGGTCGCCGGCCATGGCCGAGGCCGGCGATCGGCCAAAGAAAAAAGAAGAAGAAAAGAAGAAGAAAAGAGAAGAGAGAGAAGAAATAATTTTTTTTTTGTTTCTTCAAAAGTGTTTATGGAACAAGAAACAACTCTTTTTTGTTTCTTGTTTCACATTCCAGATATGTTTCTGGTAACAAAAAAATAATTTTGGAACAAAAACGCAAACAAACGCGTTTCTGTTCTTTTTTTGTTCCCAGGAACAAAAAAACAAATAAAGTGTTCGGAAACAGAAAAAAAGAATAAAAACATGCAGCCCCTAAGGCTCTGCATGGTAACCTTCCCCAGCCCAAGAATTTCTATTCTTCTCTTCCTCGGAACAAAAAAAGAATAGAAACCTGTTTGATAACGGCAACTTAGTTTTTTGTTCTCGGGAACAAAAAGTTAGCCTGGGAATGGTTTTGGAATAGAAATGAGAAGTAAAAAAAAGTTGCTTCTTGTTCCCGGGAACAAGTTTAAGAAATAAGTGAATTTTTTTTTCTTTTATTCTTCTCTTGCTAACGGCCATTGACCGCCGGTGACCGCCAACCGCCGCCCCGCTGCCCGGCCCATTGCCCGACCCGCCCCGTCGTCGCCGACCGACCGCCATTGTCGCCGCCCGGTCGCCCCGGAGGCCTGACCGACCGTCGCCGCCCGCCCGGTCGGCTGGAGGCCCTACCGACCACCGCCGCCGCCGTCGATCGCTGCCGGACGCCGCCGTCGCCGCCGATCGTTGCCGGACGCAGCCGTCGCCGCACGTCGCCGCCGGTCGCCGCCGCCGGCTGGAGGCCGCCGACCGTCACTGCCGTCGGTCGCCGCCGACCGACTGACCGTCGCCGCCGCCGTCGGTCGTCGGAGGCCGACCGACCGTCGCCGCCGCCGGTCGCCGGAGGCCGACTAACCACTGCCGATCGTCGCCGATCACCGCCCCGGGACATGCCGCCCGCCGCACGTTGCCGCCCGGTCGACCACGCCCGAGCCGACTACCGCCGCCGTGCCACCACACGGCCCATCGGCCGCCGTCGACCCGCCGGGACGCCGGCCGCCGGAGCGGCGGTTGGCGGCGGCAACGTGCGGCGGCGGCGGCGTCCGGCGGTGGCGGCGGTCTACCAGCAAAAATAAAAAATAAATAAATATAAAAAAGAAACTATTTTTTACCAAACGGATTTCTATTCTTTTTCTATTTCTAGAGTAAAGTTACCAAACGGGTTTTTTTACAGAGAAATTGTTCCCCAGAATAGAAATAGAAAAGAACTATTTCTGAAAAAAAATTGTTCCCCAGCCAAGAAATGTTCTCATGCGGAGCCTAAGTCTATTAATAAAATTTAGTCGATATACTTTATTTAAGAAGGAATGCATACAATATATTTAAGTTAATTCATTTATTTTGTTCATAATTTTTTGGTCATAAATATATTGTTAAAGTTTCGTATGTGAAAAGAAAAGAAGAGAGAGCTCCAAAGAAAAGTTGTTATGAATAGTTATGGTTATAAAGAGCATGTGATTTGGTCTATTCATAAATAACCAATCAACACATCTCTAGGAAATAAGTACCTTATCCTCAATCATCACAACTCTTCATGTCAAGAATAACTCCCTTTCGTAACCACCGACAACCTCTTTTTATGATCAAAAGCCACCTCTTTTCATAACCAAGAGTCATATCTTCTCTTAATCAAGAGTTACATCTTCTCTTAATCAAGAGTCACCTCTTTTATCATAACAAAATATTTCAACACTCAATAATGCTTAACTTGTACAATATACTCAAACAAAAGAAAAATTCACACAAAAGTTCTCAGAGTACAAACAAACCAGGCAAACCGACGCCATTGTCACTTACTGGTGTGCCACTTCCCCATTTTCTAGGCGGCTCTTATGCGAGAACCCCGTGGAAAATCGCGAAAATTGCCGATTAAATGTATTTGTCTCATTCTCTGTCTAATTTTAATGTGTTTTTCATTCCAATATATTATTATTCTGATGTTAACCTCAACTTCTGAGGAGTCTCCACAGAAGCTGAGAATTTGTTCTGATTTTATGCTTGTTCAACTCCTCTAGTCCTTAGAAAACGAGTCACGAAATTGATTTTGAAAGGAGTACCGAATATAATTTTGTTGTATCCCCATTCACTAATTTTGATACTTTAAGTAGCCATCTTTTGGTTAAGAAAGGAATCATGGAATATGTACATGATGTAAATTATTTATTCTCCCGCCAAATTTGAAAATTGTCTTCTCTCTTTTATTTTATTATTATTTTTCTTTGAAGAAGGGAAGTATTCAGAGTGGCCAACCATGTGTTTAGTCTCGTTACTTACACATGATATATGTGTGGAAGGTTCCCGTGTAAGAGCTTAGTAATTACAAGTAGTGTTGTTTACATCTATGCTTTAGTTTTTCCGAAGAAGTAACGACCCCATGATAGAGCGACTATGTTTTTGGACCCCTAAATAGAACGACAATACAAGTTTGAGAAAGGCTATTTGGGTTAACTCTAGTTTATTACTCTTACTACAATAGAGGTCACAAGTTCAAATATACTTTAATAAAACTATTACAATACTTATAGAGACAAGAAAAGAGTTAAAAGGCAAGGAAAAGATAGCAATTTTTATTGAGGAAATATGTTCAAATGAAAATATTTCTTAAAATCTAGGCAATAAAATAATTATCTCAACTTGTAAATAGTACTGATGGAAGTTCATGATTAGATTAATAAATTAAAATACTTAAAAATTAGATTGAACAAGTAATGATAATTTAAAGACCACATTAAATGAATTAAAAGATTAAAGATATTATTGCACATTAGATTAAATTTCAAGATTATTTTAAAGTGTCATTATCCAAAAAAAAAGAAAGCCATATGGGGAAATTTTTAACGCATTAATCCTCCCCCAGCGACTTCCGTCATCAGAATGATTCAAGGAGTACTCGTGGCACTATTTTATGAGTGGAGGGACGCTTTTGAATTAAAAATCTGATGATTTTTGTGCCGATTATGACATTACCTCAATAATTAATTGTCCCAAACTGACAAAATCAGAGATATTTTATTTTAGGCTTCTAGATTTTCTTCAATAGAGATATTATCATCCCCACTATAGATCAATATTTTAAAGTAAAAATTGGCTCTGTTTGGACCAAACGCTTCGCTTGTTATAATTTTAAGTAAACATCTTTTGTTTAAGAAGATATCAGGAGCATGTGCATGTTAACGTTATTTTGTCGAGATGTGAATTATTTATATTGATCTCGGGACTCCAACTTTCGTTGTCTCAATGCTATTGTTCACGTGCATTTTCCCACCAAATTTGAAAATTTTCGTGCTTTCTTTTATTTTAGTATTATTTTTCTTTGAAGAAAGCAAATATTTAAAGAACCAACCACAACATTACATCATTAATTAATTATCCAAAACTGACAAAATCACATGCTCTTTATAACCATAACTAATGTCATCGTGAAAATAAAAATAAAAATAAATCACGATAGCTGTATAAAGCGTCTTAATTAATGTCATCGTGAAAATAAAAATAAAAATAAATCATAAAGAGCTCAACTAAATAATCAATCCTTAATCGCTACCCCTTGATTTTACGTTGATGTCCGTGTCCCCGCATGAGCATCTTGAATGCTCTTAATCTTTAATGTTTGCCGAGAGACAAAATGCTAGCGGTTGAAAGGAGGAACAAGGACCGACCAATAAAAAAAAAGGAGGAACAAGGACTCCGAGGTGGAGTTCCCGTGGCACGTGCTATCATTATTGCGAAGAGTTTTTGAGGATCCTCCAATAACAATGGTTTTCAATTTGTTTTTCCTTTTGGGCGGTACAATCTAGAGACCAATCTCTCTCTTCCGATGCATCACGTGCCCTCTGGGCCCTTATCATTGGCGTAATTTCGGGTTCCCAACTCATCTTGGACTAATCGTAAACGTCGGGGGGAAAAACAAAAGTCCCCTAGCCTCATATTCGTGGGACCAAAATAATCTAGCAAATAAAGACATGGATTGATCCATCGTAAATTGCAATTAACGATGATAAATTGCAATATTTGTCAAATCTTTGATGTTTTGTACTGAACATAAAACAACGTAAATGCGTGATACCTAATGCTGAATCACAGTTCAGCAAATAAATTCCATGGAGATGAGAGTAAAGGTACCAAATATATCATTATTGAATTTAATTGTGAGAGTAGATGATCATTTCCGATCAAATTGTATATAACCAATTCTTCATGAAGTGTATATAAACCAAACGGGAAAAGACTTACATGAGTTGGTAGACCTATGATGCCTGTTTTGCTTCTGCATTTCTAAAACATGATCAATGGTTCAAATTCTTGAAATTCTGCAAGCTAAAAGGAGGGCTATATTGTCTTAAATTAGATTTTCCCATGGCTTGGCTTGTATGGTGAAACATTCATCTTGACGAATATGTTTTGAGTTTAAACCCATGAAGAAATTTCAATCAAAATATGTAGTATTTTATTAATACGTCTATGATGGGGTGCGTTTGGAACGCACCGTTTCGTCTTAATATGCTACGATGGAAAAGCACCATTTGAAAGTGTATGAGGGAGTTATATAAAAGTCTTATGAAGATAACCGTTAGCACGGTTGGCAGAACATATGCTCAGAAATTTCTCTCATTTTCTTGTCCCATTTCCATAAAAAAAAAAAAAGAAAAGTGTTCCATTTCTCATTTACAAGAACAATTTTCATTTATGGTATGAAAATCAGATGTTTTTCTCGTGACTACATTTAGACCAACATAAAGTAATATTGTTCGTGATTCATCCGCAATTCAACGATCGTTTTGAATTGTTGATTGCGCATCGGAAGTAGGTAAGTCATCTTCCGCCGACTTTCTTCCTACATTGGTATCAGAGCCCGGTCTTGATTTCTACCTTGTTTTTATTAAATTTTCTCGTTTACCACTTGATATCGAGATCAAGGGATTGAATTCTACATTGTCTGGATGTTTATTGCTTGGAAATGCAATAAGTGTGTTGCGGTTTGAGAAATTTGTGGCCTTGCTTTTTTTTTTTATCTCATCTTGTTGTTGTCTGGGCATTTATTTATTCGCTTCCACATGCACATTAAAATGAATAAGTTAGTGATGCGTTTTGTGACGTCGCTATTTAATCAACTGTTGAGGGATTGGCACGCGCTCGAAGGATTGAGGCGTGACAAATTCAGTTGCATAAAAGTAATCGTAAAAGTATTCCCTATTGTCGTTTTGAGATTGAAGATGAAGCATTTATGATTGCTTAGAAAGATGATGCCGAACTTAAGACTGTTCAAGAGGCTTTCTCATCCTCTAATAAGGAAGAATGGAGAAAAGTTTTGGAAGATGAAATAGAGTTAATAAGGGCAAATCATGTTTGAGACTTGGTTGATCTACTACCCAATCGCAAGGCCATTGGAAACAAATGGGTCTTTAAGATTAAGCAAAGGGCGGATGAATCCATTGAAAAGTATAAGGCTCGTTTTGTAGTGAAAGTTTATACTTAACAAGAGGGTATAGATTATGAGGAAACATTTTCACCAGTTGTAAGGTTTGCCTTAATACGCCTTATCCTAGCCATCGTTGCACATTTGGATCTTGAATTACATCAAATGGATGTAAAGATGACATTTCTCGATGGAGAACTAGATGAGGAAATCTATATGAAGCAATCAATAGGTTTCATAGTTAAAGGTCAAGAGCATAAAATTTGCAAGCTTCATCACTCAATATATGGCCTTAAGTAATCATATAGATAGTGGTATCTTTGTTTTCATTGAGCTATAACCACTTTTGGTTTCACAATGATAAAAGAAGATCACTATGTATATGTCAAGCAGTCCGAAGGTAAATTTGTGATTTTATCACTTTATATGGACGATATTTTATTGGCTGGAAATGACAAGATTTTGGTTATCACCATAAAAAAATTATTGTCCTCCAATTTTGAAATGAATGACATGAGAGAAGCTGTTTATATATTGGGAGTTAAGATCGAAAGAGATCGATCAAGGAAACTCCTTACTTTATCACAAGAGTCTTATATAATGAAGATTCTTGAACGTTTCAATATGCAGCACTATAATTCCATTGATACCCTTGTCATGCAAGGTGAATGCCTAAGTACTAAAATTTGTCTGAAGACTTCTTAAGAAAATAAAATAGTGGAAACTGTTATTTACGCTAGTGCAGTCGAAAGTTTGATGTATGCTATGATGTGTACTTGACTCGACATATAATATGCCGTGGGATTAGTGAGCCGATATCAATAAAATCATGGCCAAGTACACTGGAAAACAGTGAATAGGATCATGAGATACTTGAAAAGCACTATGGACTATCGATTTTGTTACTAATGGAATGATTTACGCCTATTAGGCTATTCAGATGCTCATTGGGGTGAAGACCTAGATGAGCATAAATCGACTTATGGATATGCATTCTTGCTCAATGGAGGTTCAATTTCTTGGAATATTAAGAAACAGACATGCACGGCCTTGTCTACGATAGAGGCAGAATTTATTGCATGTTCTGTCGCAATGCAAGAAGCAGTATGGTTAAAACATTTCTTATTTTTTTTTGGTAAATCACTGATCCAATTAGAGTTCATTCCTTTTGTCGATATCAACACGGCATGGGCGAAAAGATATTGTGCGAGTATTTATTGATTTTCTCACAATTTCATCAACTTCTTCTGTTTCTTATCAATTCCCTTTCATTATCACGAGCGATTTTTCCTTTTTTGTTTCTTCTTTGTTGCAGGTAGACGTGTTTAAGATGTACGTGGCACGAAGATTGAAAGATTCACAAGATATGCCAAGCATTATTGTGGATAGATGAGATTCTTGTGTTAAATCATATAGTTAAAGTTAAGTTTATTTGCGTCTTCTTTTTTGATCGTTTGGTAAAGATTAAAAGAGATTGTTCACTAGGCAACAAGTTTTTATGACCATGATTGTAATTTTGGACTTTACCTTGTTTTCCTGTTTGTTTGATGTTTGCACTATGTTAGCACCCACTTTTAATTTTGTGAGTCTACTGCACGACATGGAGGTTATCAACGGTCTCCATTTGCAATTTTCAAGAAGCACAAAGCTCTTATAGTTCCAATTCCCGAAAACCTAGTTGGATTATTTGAAGATGCAGGTTAAACCTAAATGAGTTTTGTAAGCTCCGTAAAATCTACACTAGTATAAATTTCTTACCCTTTTTGATAAGTGCTTTATGCATTTGGTAGTCAGATTTAAGTTCGAATATGATAATTTGTTGTTCTATTCGATATTTGAGAACGTCCTCCAAACCAAATAAACTTGGATAAGTCATAAAAAAATATTGGATAAAAAAGGGGTGAGATAAACTCAGATTGGACAAGAAATTTTCTTTTTTGAAAAAACACTTATCAAAAGAGGAGATGGTAAGCATCCATGTCAAATCAACCCAACTGTTCTATCTGGAAGTTTTCTCTTAGTCATCTGCATCATCGACGTCGTGCTTGTCGAGGTCGGGGAGCCGCACCGTGACCCGCACAGACACGTTGAAGAAGAACACCTCCTGCGTGCCCAGGTCAGAAGCAGCCTATCCCCACGCTTGCCGCAATGGAGCCGCGACCCAGCGAGCTTCGCTTTTGTGCATGGGATCGAAGAAAGTGCAGAAGTTGTCATGCACAGTCGCCAAGATCGGCGTGCTAGGGCGGAAGAAGTCGGCGGAGGGAGGCAGGGGACGGAGGACGGGGTTAGTGATGAACTGCCTCGTCGTCCACACCCACCAGGAGGAAATGTCCGGGGCCGAAAGGCACAACAGCACCAAATCGAGTAGATCGAGAGTGAGATCACACCACGGACTCTTTGCTTCTTGTTGTTGTTCTTCTTCTCGCACAGTATCAGGAATGAAATCTTCCATGGTGGTCGTGTCTTCAATCGCTAGTCAAGCGGAGGCGGTGGCTAGAATTCCTAGGTCTAGGGTTTTTCCATAGCTTTTAATTAATTGAATTTTCTAATTTAATTGAAAATTTTATTTATTTTTAAATCTTACATATTTATTATTTGGAGGATATTGTATCTCATTTTATCCCATTCTATTCCAATTTTTTACCCTGACGATCAAATGTAGCCTAATATTTATAACCAAGAAGGCAACTTTTACATGGCAATTGTTTATAATACTTGAAATATACAAAATAAACTAGGAAACACATGCCCTTAATTATGGGGCTCAATTACTAGAAAAATATGAATATCTAATAAATCGAGAACCATATATGAGGGCATGTGTTTTCTAGTTTATATTATTATCAAACATTATAAACACTCGCCATGTAAAACATTCTCTTCTTGGTCATAAATCTTAAAAGAAATTTTCTTCCAATTATGCCGAGTGTCTCAATCTTAATGCTTGTAATTTGTTGATTTGAACTTCTGAAAATTTTAGTCATCATGATTGGCCTAACTATGCAATTTATAATTTGGCTTTTCAACATCACGTCACATCCTGTTTCGCTAGAATTGATCCTGCAATGAAATATCTTTCATTGAAAACAAGTCTTTTAATTAAAGGAGGTAGGTTATGTGGTGACTCTGAACAAATTATATCACAATTGAATAAGGAAATCAAAGACTTCACTTTAGACGAAACTGTACAAAAAGAAACCGCGCCGTAATTCAATTGACAACAAAGCTTGGAATATAACCACTTCAACGGAACTGAATGCAACCAAGTCATTCTAGAACTAAAGATAATTGAAGATTGCATTTTTGTTTGTTTGTGTGGGGGCATTCCAGTACACAAACAATGGTTATTATAATGATTGTGCCATAATTATCTCCAAGTAGTTTTGTAACGGTTGTAGCCATGTTCTTCCATCTTCAAAAGTTTTGTATCCAAATTATCATGATGTCATGATCTTACTTTCAAGTGATTGTTCCTTTAAAATCACATGCTAGTTTCTCCACGATCTCCTTTGCTCGATTCTTTAGTGATTTCAAATCCATAACAGCTCTTTGACGCCCTTAACATATTTTACTCTTTCTTGAGCTTTAACTAGTAATCTATGGCCGTCATTATTTTTGTAAATTATTGTTAACTATATGTCGTCGTATATTGACAACTAATTAGCAATGTCACCGATGTAAGCTAATATTGACATCGATCCCTGAATTTGTGGCAATTCACTTGAGCGTAATTGTCATCTATAGAGAGTGAACGCCCTTTAGGGCATTAGGAGAATTGGCATGGGTGATGAACATTTTGAGTTGTTACAAATGTCGAGGTAAGGTAGATAATTGTTAAAGTATATCTCGATTTTGAGCCATTATGCAATCTAGCTTGATTGGATAACAAAGAAATCCACAAAAATCTTTCTTTGATGGCGTATCTATTGGAGAGTTTCCTTTATTTGTACATCCAGATCTTAGGATGTAAAAGATGACACTTGGACACCTATAGTGTCAAAACTTGGCATAGGAGATGTTTAAGTGCCAAAAGTTAGGAAATGTACACTTAGGTGAGAAAATTGGAGCAAAATGAATTAGTCAAGTGTCAACGACAAGAAAATTCAGTCAAAATGCTAATGTGGTATTTTTTCGGTGATACAAGTGCAAAACGACATCGCTGAAGAGCTTTTGCCACTTTCGCTTCTCGCGGGTACTGTTCACCCGAGTCCTCTCTACGGGGCGAATTCTGGCACTGTTCACCAGAACACTCTCTCGATCATTCCCGGAGTTCTAGCGGTCTTTTTGGGCTCAAATTTGGAGGACAGGTCCCTCCGACCTTCCTCTTGATCTCCACCGAAGGAATTCCAGTGGGTCGTCCTGCAACTCGAGATCTCCCCTTCCCTAGGTGTGTGCGCGAGTTCCGGGCTGCGAACTGGTGTTTAGGCTGCTAAGGGAGTTCCTGTGGTCGTATTGAGCTCAAACTTGGAGGGTGAGATCGCCTTGCATCCCTCTTCATCCCCACCGAACCGTTTTTGCAGCAGGTGGCCTAAAGTTCATATTTCGCTGTTTCTGTTCCCTCGGTTCCTGCTCATCCGACGGGTATTGGTGGATGTGGTGGTTACGGTGGTCGGTTTGAGCTCATTTTTGGAGGCTGAGGTCACTTTGCTTCCCTTACCTCCCCCACCGAACCATTTCCCAGCAGGTGGTCTAGAAGTCCAGGTCTCGCCATTTCAGCCTCTTCATCTCTACTGTTGTGATTTCGGGAGTCTGCTGTGGTTGAAGCATCATGCACGGTGATTGCTGTGTTGGGTTCTTTCCTCCTGCTATCCCACATTGTGCCATTGAAGCTTGGACCTAGTAAGTCTCCTTCACCCAATGGCTTTTCGTTGGTAGGATTTATATTGCACACTAGGTGTTTGTGGAAATGGTTGCTGTTTCTTCTGGTGTGATTGGCCCTAGCCGAGAATCCCAGCAACGTGCTGGTACTTCAAGGGGACGAAGCCCCACCTCTCGTGTTCATGGTAGCTCATCCCAGGGGCTTCCAGATCAGGAAATTCCTACCACAGTAACCCACGCTGGTTCGGATGTCAAGCAGAAAGGGTGGCTGATCTCCTCAACCCGCTCGGGCCAATCGAGAGGTCGCAGCCGTGGCCGGTCCTCTTCCAAGAGACCATAGCCGCCTGTTCAGCAATCAAGTGATCCGAAAACAACTCCGGCTCGCTCATGGGCGAGTGTGGCTCGCCTTGCTGCAAAAGGATACGATCTATCCTATATTCCACCTACTTTTGTGGACAACAAGCCCATCGTTCGACTCTCGGAAGAGGCTATGGAGGCTTCGGACCCTGTGTGGAACGAGTACCTCGTTGGCTACTATGTAGGGAGAACGCTACCCTATAAGCTCATGGAAAATTCATTGAAGTTTACTTGGGGCTCCAAACTTGTTGAAGTTTTGGCGGATGACCAAGAATTTTACTACTTCCATATCCCGGACCCAACCCTCCGAAGGAAAATCCTAGAAGAAGGCCCCCTTACGGTTGCAAGGGTGCCCCTTATCTTGAAGCAATGGAAGCCCCTTATGGAGCTAAAAAAGGAAAAACAAGAATCCATCCCTGTCTGGATTAGATTGAAGAACCTCCCCTTTGAACTTTGGTCGGCACATTCTATTAGTGCTATAGCAAGTGTCGTGGGGAAACCACTATATGTGGATGAGCGAACGGAGCAGAGGAAGATGATCTCCTTCACAAGGGTTTGTGTGGAGCTCCATGCGGGTCAGGCAAGGAATAATTCTGTAGACGTGGAATTGGAAGGAGTGGTCCGCTCGATAGCCATTGTGTATGAGTGGAAGCCGATGGAGTGCGGAAGATGTGGCTGCTTCAGTCACAATTGCGATGCCCCACCACCAAATACCAGAGCAGGTAGACCTGTGCAAAGGAGCCAGAATGCTCCTCCATTGACGGGGGCTAGACCATCTCATGCCCCTGACCCGACACCCCCTGTCCAATCTCATGTACCTATCCCGGTGGTGGATCCTGAAGAGCAACAGCATGAGATAGAGCAGGTCCTTCAATCACCGGTTGAAGCCGAAGCGGAGGTTGTGCCTCACCAAGACTGGAATCAGGTAAAAGGGAAGAAGAAGAAGAAGAAGGCTGCTCCCCCCAAGGAAGGTTCCACGTCCCTCCATAATAGCTCCGGTGATGAGGGCATCCACTGTGCTGCGAAGACCTCAGCTTCAAGTAAACCCAAGCCTCCCGTATCCTCACGCAAGCCATCAAAGGGAATGACCACTCCTTTGAAGGTGGTCCTACCCCTGTCTAGCCCCGAACCAACTAACTCCAGGCCCTTCGAACAGCAAGTTAGAGGTGCCGAATCGGATGTCTCGTCTAGCTATGAAGATGAGGATTTGCTGGAGGTGGATACGTCCACGAGGGCTACCTCCAAAAGAGTGGTGACAATGCAGGACAAGCTGCTAACTCTACTTCCTGATCCTCCTCCTGCCACGACTCCTATGGTTTCGGCTTCCGCTCGCCGGAAACCTCCGAAGCCGAGGTAACCGTTTCTAGCCCCTCATCTTATATATATTACTATGTATATAGGTATCTGGAATATTAGGGGTCTAATGAACCCTTCTAGACAAGCTGAGGTTCGTAATTTGGTTTCCTCAAGTAGACTTTGCTCTGTTGGCCTTCTGAAGACGAAAATACCGGAAGCCATGTTCTCTTCTATCTCTTCGAGTTTGATAAGAGATTGGAGTTGGATTTCAAATTATAGTTGTGCTCCCAGAGGGAGGATTTGGATTGGCTGGAATCCATCGATTATAAGCTTTGAAGTGTCATCGGTAGATGCCCAAGTGATCCATGGGAATCTTAAGATGCTCTCTTCGGATATAGCATGTTATATATCGATTGTATATGGGCTGCACACTTTCACTTCCAGGAGACCACTCTGGGAAAACCTTATCATGAAAAGTGCAGCTCTACAGGATTCACCTTGGCTAGTCGCGGGTGATTTTAACGCTATCAAAGACCCGTCTGATAGACTTGGGGGATCAGATAGTTGGATACCATGCTTTGATGATTTTAGACAATACTTATCTATGACTGAGTTAGATGATCTGAGGTATGTCGGATGTCGGTTTACATGGACTACCTCTTCTGGTATTTTGCGGAAGGCAAGGAAGATTGATAGAGTCCTAGTCAATTCCAAATGGTGCCAGGTCTTCTCCTTCTCGGAAGCTTCCTTCCTTACGCAAGGTATATCTGACCACTCTCTTATGGTGGTCAAAGTTTTAAATCCAGTCCATCGAAGAAAGCCTTTCAAATTTTTCGACTTTTGGATGGATCATCCTGATTTCATTCCAATTGTCAACCAAGTTTGGGGGATGCCGGATGAGGGAGTGCCTATGTTCAGACTGGTGTGCAAGCTCAAGGCCCTCAAAGGTCGCCTCAAGAATCTAAATAATGAATCCTACTCCAACATATCCATCAGGACTTCTGAAGCGAGGGCTGCGCTCCAGACTACTCAACTTGACCTTCAGCAAGACCCGTACTCTATTGCCCTTGCAGAATTGGAAAAGTCTCAGCGGTGCACCTTCTTGGACTTGTGCTCTAAAGAATAATCATTTTCAGGCATAAGTCCAGAGTTAAGTGGCTAAAGGAGGGAGACCGCAACACCAAATTCTTCCATCATTATGTCAAAAAAAGGCAGATAAGAAATAGAATTCTTTCGGTTATGGATGCGTCAGGTGTCCAAATCACTGAACCGGAGCTTGTTCATCAGCATTTTGTTAGACACTACCAGGATCTTTTGTCGCCACGGCTTATACATGGGAGACCCTCGGTTGGGGACATCAGGGAGGCTATCCAGTTTCCCCTCACCTCTGACCAGGTTAGCTTCCTCGATCGGCCCGTTTCTGACTCAGAGATCCGTGATACGGTTTTCTCACTAGCTAGAGGAAAAGCACCTGGACCTGATGGTTTCACAGTTGAATTCTTTAAGCATAACTGGGAGACGGTGGGTCAGTTGGTTATATCGGCAGTGAAGGAGTTCTTCATTACGGGTAGGCTCTTAAAGGAGATTAACAACACCATATTGGTCCTTGTACCAAAAACCCTGAATGCGACTACTGTGGATGATTACAGGCCAATCGCCTGTTGTAATACTATCTACAAATGCATCACTAAAGTCATGGCCAATCGGGTTGCTGCAATCCTACAAAATGTCATCGGCCCTTCCCAGAGCGCATTTGTTAAAGGCCGGCGAATCAGAGATAATATCCTACTGGCTCAGGAACTCTTTTCTAGCTTTCACATCCAACCTTACTTACCTAAATGTGCAATCAAGGTAGACTTCAGAAAAGCCTATGACACAGTCGATTGGGACTTCATTGAGATTGTCCTTCAGGCCTTCGGATTTCCTGATCACTTGACCCGGCTCATCATGACGTGTGTGAGGACCCCTAAATTTTCCATTGCTTTGAATGGGGAGTTACATGGGTTTTTTGCCAGTGACCTTGGGCTTCATCAGGGAGACCCTCTATCTCCCTACCTATTTACATTGGTCATGGAGGTACTATCAGGTATTCTCACCACTCGCTCTTCGATGCCGGGGTTCAAATATTACTGGAGATGCAAATCGACTAACCTTACACACTTATTCTTTGCGGATGACGTCTTCTTGTTCTGTGAAGCCGACTTGCCTTCGGTGAAGCTATTCAAGGAAGGTCTCCAAATATTTTCTGATTGGTCTGGATTGGTTCCAAACACAAATAAGAGCGAAGTCTACCTTGCAGGAGGTTCACCTTCTTTAAGAAACCAAATCCTTCTTACCCTTGGTTTCCTAGAAGGAAGCCTACCGGCTCGCTATCTCGGGGTTCCCATCATCACTTCTTGGATCAGCAAGGCAGATTGCTGCGTGCTAGTCAACCGCATCACTGGGAGGATTCAATCTTGGACCCATCGCTTCCTCTCCTTCGCCGGTCGGCTACAATTGATCAGGTCAGTCCTTCATGCCATCCAAGCATACTGGGCTAGTGTTTTTATCTTACCTGCAGCTGTCTTGGATCAAATTGAACGAATACTTAGACAATTCCTATGGAAAGGCCCGGAGTTGGGAAGAGGGGGTGCAAAGGTCTCCTGGGAGGACGTTTGTTGCCCAAAAGATGATGGGGGCCTTGGGATCCGAAGGCTTCGGGAGTATAACAAGGCTGCCATGTTAAAACATATCTGGATTCTCTTTGCCGATAAGGAATCTTTATGGTGCAAATGGATTCACTCGACCTTCTTAAGAAGGGCGAATTTTTGGGTGGCCAAAAAGCCAACCTGCTGTTCGTGGGCCTAGAAGAAGATCCTCCAACTCAGGACTGAGTGTTGAAGCTCTTCTATTGGAGAATTGGGAATGGTTGCTCGGTATCTCTCTGGTTTGATAACTGGCACCCCAGGGGCCCTTTGAACTTGTACTTTTCGGACTCGGCCATATATGCATCCGGCCTTCCTAGGCAGGTGACAGTGGCGGACCTATTCACTAATTGTGGAGCTATGATTAAAGGGGTCTTGGACTCTTGGGCGGATCCCCTTCCCACCCTCTCCCACTCTTCCGATCGTTTCAGCTGGAAGGGAAATACCTCCCATCTCTTTACGGTGGCTTCAGCGTGGGATTTGATTAGGAGGAGGAAGACTCGGGTCTCCTGGCACACATTCATTTGGAACAACTCCATCACTTCAAGGTACCAATTTAACCTTTGGCTTATTGCCAAATGCAGGCTTCCTACCCAAGCTCTATTATTATCTTATGGTAGGATAGATAGTGCCTTGTGTCCATTCTGCAATGAGGTACCGGATTCTATAGACCACCTATTTTTTGGCTGCCACATCTCTGCTAGCATCGCCTTCTTTTGGGCCTCCAGGTGCAATCTTCCGTGGCGAAACAATTCGTGGGTTGAGAATCTCAATTGGGCCGCCACTTTCCTTATGGGTAAAGACTTTTATAAGTGCATTGCTCACTTCTCTTTTGGTGCTCTTTGTTACTACATATGGAAGCATAGAAATAGCATCCTATTTCGAGAGCAAAGCTTATCCGTCCTAGAGGTGAAGAATCAACTCATCAAGGCCGTCAAAGACAAAACCATCACCTACAGGAATGTGGATGATACATATAGAAATCGGAGGCTACAGCGTAGCTGGGGCATTGATCCAATCATTTTTTCAGCTAGGGACTATTCTACTTCTGCAGGGCCCTAGCCTGGTGTTTGCTGTCTGGATACTCTTCATCTACACGGCTGCTCCTTGATGCTTCTTCACTTTTGTCGCTACCGGATGTATGCGTAGATTGTGGTTCTTTTGGCCTCTTGCGGCCTTCTGTTGCCTTTTGCCATATGTGGCTGTCTTGCTTACTTAGGCTCGCTCTTGCGGTCCTTTTTTGCATTCGGCTCCCTTCCACTCACCTTGACTTGTTGTCTTGTTGAGTGCAAGTTTATGGTGTCGGATCTTTTGTATTTTTGGTTAAAGCTTAATATATTCTTACCTTTCACCAAAAAAAAAAAAACGACATCGTTGAGCAAGCTAATGTGATTAGATAAGCAGAAAACGATGTTATTTTGCATGCTGACTTGACTAGATAAGCCAAAAACAATGTTGTTTGGCCTTAGATTTGAATTTTAACATAAATATTAGTTAAATTAAATTTACAACTAAATTATCGATTTAAAAAAAAAAAGGGAAGAGGAAGAAATTGCAAAAGACGCTAGGCAAGGGTTGTGTAATCCATCTCTGTTGCCTCCCAACGATGGTGGCTAGGGCTCGGTGACCTCGGCCAATTGATAGCGGGTCAAGCGGGTGACGACCCTTGGCCCGGTTGGCTGAGGGCTAGAGACCCTCACTAGATCTAGGGGAGGGCCGCGACCCTCGTCTCAAATCTAGGTGAGGGCTTGCCGACCTTCGTTGTTGATCATTGGGGTCATTGGGCCCTCTCCCCATCGTCGCTGGCCCTTCCCAACAACGATGGGGATGCCGCGACAAGAGTTTGCACAACCCTCATTGAAAGAGCCTTCTGCAATTTTCTTCTTCTTCTTCTTATTCTTTTAAGTTCTAAATATAATTTAATTTATATTTATATTAAAATTCAAATCCAAGACAAAATGACGTCATTTTGGCTCTTCTTTGCTGAATCAGCTCTCCGGTAAGCCATGTATGCGAGTTATATTAATAAAAAGTTACCATGTAGGAATTCTTAACAGGGTTGCCAGACTTAGCACTTAAATGTCTCAATTTTCAAAAAAAAAAAAAAATGGCACTTATGTATATCTTTCATAAGTTTTGGCACTTAAGTGTTTCCCATGCTAAGTTTTGGTATTTGTGTTATACTTTGGCCAATTTGAGAGTGTATTGGTTGGACTTGGGCAAGAAAAAGATGTGAGTTCAATTTGGGGGTTGGACCGTGTAGATACCGGCACATTGAACATTGATAGAGAAATTTTCTATAAACAACCACTGAGGGCCCAGTAGAGAATAGCAATGAACTTTCATGGCCATATTTTCTGTGGAAAACAACCAAGGGCCCCGGTAGAAAATAGCAACGAATTCTCACGGTCAAATTTTTTGTGGACTTCAATTGTCTACTCAGAATTTTCCTTTCGGTTGCACAAAAGAAAATGTGTGGGGTCAGGAGTGGTTAGAGAAAAGAAAATAAATTAAAAGTGAGGTCTTGCTTTTGCTTTTTGGGTTTCATTTCTTGGAGAAGCCGAACAGTGGGTTCCTTTAGTAGTTGAGCCCCCGCACGAAGAATCAAAGAAAGAACGTATGGATGTTCTTGAATTAATTGTGCGAAGGTTTTTGTTATGGGCTTAAAAACAGTGATTTATGTTGTGACTTTACATCCAATTAAGTTGTTTATTTATAAATATGTTTCGGTTTAATCTTAATCTAGGTGTGGGAAAAGCTTAAGCGTGTGGGCAATTGTAGTTCCGATTCTCCAACTATAGTGAATTATTTGTTACTGACTCTCTTTGAGATAGATATCGATATTTGGATCAAATCTCGTAAATATTTTGTATCTTTGTCGTTGTTGCGACCCAATTTTTCGGGTTCACAACCTAAAACTAGGTTAATGGATTACTAAGTCTTTAAGCTTAGCTCGGACTCTCCCAAGCCCATACCAATTCGCGACTTAAGTTTGAATTCTTAACATGTAAATGATTTTCAATCTGAAGTAGCCACTAATCTATTTTTGATGGGTCGATTAGAAATCCAAGTAAAGTAACGGGAAATTTACTTTACTCCTATGAACCCGAGATTTATGAGTTCGGGGGACTTGGTTACACCAGACTATCCTAGTGCCCTTTTGGTACATTTTATTTCATTTTCAAAAAAATGTTTGGCAATTGAATTGATTTTAATTTAATTTCCTAACATGTGATGTGATTATACAGGTGTACATACCACCAATTTAACACTCAGGAAAGCAATTAAATAATGCAAAGCCTACCTCAAAGCAACGAAAATATCCGCGTTGTTAAATCAGAATTCACATTAGCAATCCTAAATATGATTTCTAATTAACACGCTATTATTCAATTTTTGTTTTCACTTTATTTAATGAAAGTCATGCAATGCACGCTAATAATCTAATATGACATGGCAACATGACCTAAACTATATGACATGAAAAAATGCAATAATTAAATGCAATCTAAATTAACTAATTTTAATGACATGCAATGCGATGCAATGACATACAAAATTATTTAAACTAAAATGACATACAACATATAATTTAGTATGCGAGTTATATGTCATGTGACATTTATTAAATGACTTAGTCTAATGACGAAGAAGTTTTAATTAAATGAACCTAATAAAAACTAAATGACGTGCATTTGATATTTCTATTTTTAAAAATGCAAAAATGATCTAGCTAGATTAAAATTCTATCTAATTTAAACTAAGGACCAAGTCACATTAAATCCTAATTTAAACCAAGATATTATCTTAATCTAACAAGCAATTTATCTAATATGCAATGACATGCAAAGAATGCCATAATTCAACATGACATATGCATGATATTTTTTATTTTTTATAAAATTCAAAATTTAAAATTGCCATGTAATTAAACATGCAACTTAAATTAAACAAAAACTAAAATCCTAAATGAATGCATTTTTGTTTTTTGTTTTTTTTGTTTTATATTTTTCGAACTGAAATCCCTATTCTAAATATACAAGATAACAAGAAATATTCTAAAACAAACGAATCTCAATTCAAATGTTTTTTGGATATTTTATTTAAACTAATCAAAACATTAAATCAAATAAATGATTAAAATAATTGAAAAAATAACATGTTGTCTCACAAGTCAAATTAACGATTATCTTAACCTTAATTATCACGACAAAGAGATCAAAATAACAAAAAAAATGATCCAAATTTTTACGGATCAAATTAATAATTATATTGATTCAACAATTAATATGCTATCGACAAAACCCCAAGAATTAATACAATTAAAAAAATGACCCGATATCTTACGGGTCAAATTAATAATTACAATAATCTTAGGGAACACCCCTATGGATAATGCCTGTAAGATATTTTGAAATAAGCATCGACATCCGATATAAGAAAGCTATCAAATAAAGCACAATAAATAAACGAGAATAATAATAATACTAATAATAAAAAACTAATCTACCTAATTGGATTTCTTTTTTCTTTTTGTTTTTCTTTTCCGCTTTCTTCACCCACGGCTTGCTCGTGCGGGCCGATCTCTGGCGCGGGTTCCGATCGGAGGAGGGCGTCGCAATCGGAGCTCCGGCTGGCGAGGAGAATCGGCGCGAGCGACCCGGGGAGGCGTCGGGGACTCGGAGCGGCGCGGCGATCGCGACTGGCTTCGGGGCGGCGAGCGGCGCGGGTCGACAGGACGTCGGGGGAGCGAGATCGGTGCTCCGGTGCGGTAGATTAGGCTCTGAGCGGGTGCGGGGACTGAGCAGAGGGCGGTGATGGTGCGGTGCGGTGCAAGCTGTCGGAGCGGGGCTCGGGCGCGGTGGGCTTCGGCCACCGAGCGAGCAGGAGGAAAAGCTCCGGCGTCGGGCTTCATGAACGATGACCGGCGGGCTTCGTGAGGAGACAGCAGACGCGCGGCGAGAGGCGAGTTTGCTGTGGCGCCGGTGCTCAGGTGGAGGGATGCAGGCGGAGACGTGGCGCGGAAATCCGAGCGCGATGGTGCGTCGCGGTGCAGGGGCACGGTGGTGCGACAACCAGCGGTGTGCGGACAGCAGCGGTTCGGCTAGGATCTGCCGGAGTCGAGCGCTCAAGCGGGCAGATCAAGACAGCGGTAGCGGTGGCGTCTATCGGGCGCGGATCAGCAGCACTCGGAGCAGGGGCACGCGGTGATTGGAGGCTAGGCGCGGGCTGTGCGGGGCGCAGGAGCAGCAATGGCGTGGAGACGATGACCGGCAGGTGGTGGAGCGGCGGCAGCGGTGCGGAGCCAGCAGCGAGCGGACGAGGCGCGGGTAGACGAAAGCAAACCTTCGGAGAAGAAGAACGGTGTTCTTTTCTTTTTCCTCCTGTTTTCTCACGTCATCTCTTGTTCTGCTTTTTTCACTTTTCACCTTTTTTACTTTTTTTTTTTCTCTCCCTCTCTCTCACGTCACTCTTCCTCTGCTCCCTATGTACTTTCTGCAGGAGACTTTCTTCTCTTTCTCTCAAAGATCCGACGGACGGCCCACTCTCTCTCCTTCTATCCTCTAATTTTTTTCGTCTACCCCCTATTTATATAATGAAAACCCAGTCTGTTTTACCTACGAAGATTTGCATAACAACCCAATCGCTCAAGATCATCTTTCGAAAAGACGAGAGGTGCTCAACCAAAAAGTGGCTCAAAAATCTAAAATCATCTGTTAAAATCCTCCAAAGCTGACTCACTTGACCATTGAAGATTATCTTTTGATAAGGCTTCATATTCAAATTCTAAAATATTTCAAAATCCCCTTCCATAACAAAATATTTTTAACAACTTTTAAAAGATAAGTTAAATATTATTGTAAACAAATAAAAATAAAAATAATTAAAATTTAGGTGTTAACATCGGTTCCCCATTTATTTCTTCAATTTTTTTGCGTTAACTTAATAGCAAGATCTTCTCAATTTTCACATTAATTTTACAATATGTTTGCTTCTGAAATGCCTCTAGTCAAGATCACTTTCTCTTGAAGGCCCCCAGTGCAAAGTAAATTAACAGATTTTCCAAGTTTAGAACCATCCAATTTCCAGACATTTTCTGGTGAAGTTTCACTTATACATACGAACTTGTAGGGATAATCCACTGTCATCCTTGCATTAGAATCAATTCAAATAATGTTAACTGGACATGCATTAAGCTAAATTAGCCGCATTTTGAGAAATCAAAAGGCAATCTCTCACGCTTTTCTCTTGTGTGAAATATGTGAAAGCTGCAGATTAGTAATTTTCATTATCTTGAAAATATAAGTATTATAAGTTAGTCGAGCTGAACAATAAAAAAAGGCACTTATGTGAACTCATCATCATATCTACATCGAATGTTAGTTTCCTAAATAAGAGACCAGTTTGTTATGAATAATTCTTTAATAATTACTATTTTTCATGTCACCATCATTTAGTTGCATTCTAATTGGTCAAGACCATCTTGGGCTCTAACTGGGAACCAAGTGAATCACAATACCTATGTTGTTCATTAGACAAAGATTTAATTAGTCACATGAATGATAAGAGTTTACTACACTAGAATAGACTTAATGCGTAGAAAAATTATGCCAATAGAAACTTTCGGAAAATTCCCCACAATGAAATCTGGCCATTGCATAAGGTACATTCCCCGCCCCACACGCTAATTAGCCTTGTCACCAAAAGGAGGTGAGCTACATTCATCACTAAAGATGACCAAGACTTTGGCCATGACCACAACATCTACACTCAAGCATAGCATCACCGAACTCCTATAAAATTGCTCTAACTTGCAAAGAGAACTCAAGAGTGTGATACATATAAAGTTTGGTCTATCGAATCTACAGTCATGAAAAAGAAAGCACTATGGGTGCTTGTGGTGGTTTGGGGTATTGCATGTTTATGTGGCTCTCATGGGTGTCGGGAACAAGAAAGGGTTGCACTCTTAGCACTTAATGCCACATTGGACTTGCCATATTGGGTGGACGTCGAGGGATCATATTTCAACTGTTGTAGCTGGGAGGGTGTTGAGTGCAACCCCACCATAGGACGAGTCACTCAGCTAATGCTCTCTAATTCGAGATATCACCACTTCGGCTTCAAAACTTGGTACCTAAACGCTTCTCTACTTCTTCCCTTTGAAGAGCTCAAGAGCTTTGACTTGTCCTTCAACTATTTGGGAGGGTGGATAGCACCAGAAGGTAAAAATTCACAGTTCGTTCATTTCCTATAAAGCAAGAGAAACTCATTCTCTAATGAACTCATATATTAACCACCTCTGTGGTTTTATTCATTTCCTGCATTATAGATGGTTACGTCCATGTCATCATTTATCCACAAGCCTACAACATATTTCCCCCGAAAATGGCAATACTTGTTTGTGCATGTACTTGTATAGATTTCTGCAGATTTTAGTGCTTCTTGTTGTTTGTTTGCGAACCAAACCTGCTATCTTCCAAGCTGAGCAAACTGGAGGAGCTTGACTTGAGTTACAACTCTCTAAATAATTCTATTCTACCCATTCTCGGTACAATTCTTATTCTCAGGTGTCTATTTTACAAAACAAACAATTTGACTCGGACTTTACATGTGAATGTTAATTTCTCGAGCTTATTCTATGTCCATAATTCCGTACAAAATGGCCATTCTTGACTTGAGTTAGCAATGTTTGTGGTAAATTAGGTGGTTTTAGTAATTTAAAGGAGCTGGACTTAAGTCATAATAAAGTCGATGCAGTGGCTATTATTGAAGGTACTGTTTTAGTTTTCATGCAGGAACCTCATTTTTATTCATAAATTAAACTAACTAGCCTACGAGTCATGCAGATAGGCTCTTTAATACCTTTACATGTGTATCATGTTGAGAATAAAGAAGTAATATATTGCAACCCCCTTCTCTTTCAATATAGAAATGTTGTTGATCAAAATATTTTTATCCCAAAGCATCTACATGGGCGCTTTCACAACTCTACTGCCAAGCAAGTTAATTACTTGGAATTTTACTGCTAGGCATAAAAAACTTGAGCCACTTAGAGGAACTCTGCCTAGATGGTGTCCACTTGGAAAATGTGGGGACCATCCTACAAGCATTAGGGGCATTGTCATCCCTCAAGATCCTTTCTCTCCAGAATAGTACAATAGAAGGAACGATAACTGCCCAAAGTTAGTCAACATTGTTAGTGAATGTATAATCAAAATAACGCTTTGTTCATTTTGCAAAAAATAATTTTCAAGGAAATGTTTTCCAGATTTTCTAACTTTCGGCCATGGAAAATGAATGAGTTAACAAAAACGTTTTCCTTCAATGGAAAAAATATTTTCAAAAGTGGGGAAAATAAGGAAATCATTTTCCATTCTCTTTCTTTCACATAGATCTATTTTCCTCCATGCACTCTTTTTCTTTATTTTTCTTTTTTCTTTTCTTCTTTTAAAATGGGATTTTTAACTTTTTTCTCTTCTTTTTTTCCTTATTCATTTCCTTCTTCCTCAATTGGCCGCTGGCCATGGTGACGATTGATGACCAACCATAGGCGAGGAATAAGCTTGCCGAAGGCCAAGGCTCGAGCTCACCGGCCTTAGACAATCTCGACCACACTTGTGGCTAGTGATTAGTTGAACAAGAAGGGGAAAAAAAGAAAAAAGAAAAAGAAAATTGATTTAAAAAAAATAGAAATTGAAAATAAACTATTATCAAAAAGAGTGTACGTATGAAAATAAAATCAAATTTCCATATAATTTTCAAATTTCAGTTGAACATTGGAATAATATTGTTATTTTTCTAGAAAATAACTTGCTGGAAAACATTTTCCAAAAAAAGTCATATTTTTTTGCAAAACTAACGGAACCTAAGCTTTTATTAAAGAAGTTCCATTCACTCGTGATATTTTTACAAAATTTCATGATTATGCTTGTGTAAGGAAATTTGATGTTCAGTTATCTCTTTTTTTTTGGAAGATTTCCATAACTTCAGTAAGTTGGAACAGCTCATCTTGGATTATTCTTCGTTGAACACAAGCATGGGAATCCTTTCCAGCCTCGGTCCTTTGACATCTCTTAAATTGTTGTCATTGTCCAACACCAGTCTAAGTGGCAACATATTAGATCAGAGTAAGTCCTAATCTCTTAGTATGAAAGCTAGAGATGAAATGGACGTTTGATGTACTTGAATGTATGTACCGATATATGTCATTGGAGTTGAATTGATTTGTGATATCTATAACAGGCTTATGCAATATGGTAAAACTAGAAGAGCTGGATCTTAGCATTAACGGAATTACTGGTGGACTTCCTACATGCTGGCGAAACATGACCTCTATTCGGATTCTGAATCTTGAAGACAATGAATTCACAGATAATGTCGCTTCATCTCCCCTCACTAGTCTTACTTCACTCGAATTTCTTTCCATTTCGGGTAACCATTTTGATATCCCCTCATCGCTTGGCCCGCTTGCAAACCATTCAAGACTTAAGGTGCTATTTCTCGATGACACCAAACTAACAATTGATACCAAAGGTGCATCTTTGATCCCAAGGCTCCAGTTGAAGGCTTTTAGTATGGCAAATAGTCTATTAAAAGGATTCAAAGTGACTTCTCTTAACTTTCTCAATCATCAATATGACCTGAGAGTCATTGATCTCTCCTCGAATGCCATTTTGGGTCCCTTTCTAGCTTGGTTGTTGGAAAACAACACTAAGTTGGAAGTGCTTCTCATGAGAAATAACTCCTTTACGACACTTGAGGTTCCATCAATAACCCTTTCTAATCTTTCGGTGATGGACCTATCCAACAACGGCATGAGAGGAGAGCTCATGACTGAATTTTGTTTCAATGTTCCAAATCTGCACCGCCTTAATCTATCAGCCAACATATTGGAAGGGAATATTCCATCTAAACTGGGTAGTATAAAATCCCTATATATCTTAGACTTGTCTAGCAACAATTTCTCAGGGGGACTACCTGTACAGATACTAGAGAGTACCTTATCATTCGAAACGCTCAACGTAGCAGATAATAACTTGCAAGGAGAAATTTTGTTTTCTAACGATAGCATGAAACTAGATTTGTTAAGTTTGCGGTTAGAACACAACTTGTTCACTGGAAGTCTCTCTTTTCTTTCTTCCCTCGTAAATTTGTGGGCATTGGACCTTAGCAACAACTTATTCATTGGCAAGCTTTCGAGATTGATTACAAACTTGTCATCGCTTGCGGCCCTTGACTTGTCTAAAAATCAATTGGACGGCATCATCCCTCAAGAACTCTTTAATCTTGAGTGGCTTGTCTATTTGGATTTATTTGACAACAATCTCTCTGGTCCACTACAATCATTTTTTATGTCACAGCGGATGAGTCACATCCATTTGAATAGGAACAAATTGAATGGTTCAATCGTGCATGTGCTCTCTAACATCTCCCATTTGGTGACATTGGATCTGAGTGAAAATGAATTCTCTGGAAGCATACCCTATTGGTTAGGTAACCTCTCTCAACTGAGCATTCTTTTGTTGAGAGGTAATAGCTTCGTTGGAACATTTCCCAAGCAATTGTGTAGCTTGAAAAGTTTAAGTATGATCGATCTTTCTGAAAACAATTTGTTTGGTCCATTACCTAGTTGCTTGGGACCTATGAATTTCTCCTCCAGTGGATATGCCGATAAGTCAATTTCAACACCGATGGGAACTACAATTACAGGATGGTTACCTTCATCTTATGTGAGGACAATTAAAAGCCACACCAAGCTATTCTCTAAAGAACTGGAAGAACGAGCATTTCGAGTTCCACATATACTTGGGTTCACAACAAAAGGAAGGTTTGACTCCTATAAAGGCTACACACTCCTTAAAATGGTAGGACTAGATCTTTCTTGCAACCAGTTCAGTGGGGAGATCCCCCCAGAGATTGCAATCTTGCAGGACATGCTTGTGCTGAACCTATCCAATAACAAGCTTACAGGACATATACCGACATCATTGTCGAGCCTCACAAAGATAGAGAGTATTGACCTTTCCTACAACAACTTGATTGGATCTATCCTTGAAGAGCTTACTCAGATGAATTCCCTAGAAGTCTTCAATGTGTCTTACAATGACTTGTCAGGAGCCATACCAAATAAAAATCAATTCGGGGCTTTTGATGAAAGTAGTTACTACGGAAACCATCTTCTGTGTGGACTGCCATTGAGTAATGACTGTTCAACAACCATTAATGTTAATAGCTCAACAACAAAATCATACATGAAAGCTAAAGAAGATGGTTTCATAGACAAAGAGACATTTTATATCAGCTTCGGAGTGTCATACACGATGGTTTTACTGGTAATTTTGTTTGTTCTACTCATCAACCCCCAATGGCGGCAGGGATGGTTTCACTATGTGGAACTGGTTATCACTACATGTCGGAGCTTTTTCATCACATGCTACTATTTTGTTTAGGACGGTTTTTGAAAATTGTCCAGTGGTCGAATAATTTAGGTTCTCTCATTCTGCATTTCTAGGTAATGGCTAGATTGGGTCTTTATTTATTTATTTATTTATTTATTTATATATTGTTGTTGATCAACATTGGCCCCAATGTGGATCTACCAAGTCATGTAAGTTCTTACTTTCACAGCTGAATAAGGTCTTGCTCTAATTTCCTTGAAGACAATACATTGCGTGATCCTTCCCTCTTTTGAAAAGGTGCTTTTTACGTAGTTGCTTGCTCATCTCTATTTGGTTATCATACCACTAATGATGACAAACAACACCATAAAAACACAGCTCTGTCTCTTCTCACTGGCTTTGTTTCTGTAGTAACACATTTACTTTCCTTTCCGAATGTAAATTTCCATCTCTGTATATCACTAGGTCCATTCGCAAACTATACGAGATATAAAATTCCTCTTGCTTGACAATAAAGCACTAAAAACTGAATGTTCTTTAAAAGTCCCAGGTTAATGGCAGACCCGCAATTTGGTTAAGACATTGATTCCATCTTATTAGTGCTAAAGTGTCTCATGAGATGGTTTTGACATTTTGCTAGGAGTCTAGCTTTAGCCTGAAAAAAAAAAAAAAAAAAAAAAAAAAAAAAAAAAAAAAAAAAAAAAAAACTACCGCAATTCAAGGCATGTCCTTTTCAGAGAGACCAAATTTTATTGCCTTGATGTCTGCGCCAAATTTCAGCAAGAGCCAATGCAGATCAAGGCCCAGATTGGTGCAGTGTATGAAAATGGCTGCTAACAACTAGTAGAGTTCCCATCCAAGCTAGGCCACGCGGCTGGGTGCCTAAGTTAAAAGGAATAACCTCGTATGTCAAATTTTAATTATTTCTAGAGTCTTTTGATGTGTTACATGAATTTTCATTTTATAAGAGTATTTAGAATTTCTCTTGATGAACTCTCTTTATGAAATCTTGACTTATCAATGAAGAATTGTGAGAAAACTACAGATCACAAGCCATCTCCCTTATTGATTATCTCAAACATGAATGCAAGTTTAACGATCAAAAGAGAATCATACTATCAGGTAGGTAGAGAATGAGCAAGGGATCATGTCATTTTTTTGAGGAGAAAAATAAAGAATCTTCGAAAATCAATCCCATAATTTCATACTAATTACCAAATATCTTCCCCTCTTTTCAAAATACACAATTTGCATTTTCAGAGAATGATCGTATTTATCTCCCGTTCTCTCTATCTTTCACCACACCGATGTCAACCTCTCTCTCTCTCTCTCTCATATGACCACCAGCTCCAAAGTTGCACTCGAGTTCATGACCACCAACTCGAAGGCTGCACTGACACCGGTGGCCTTCAAGCTCGAAAGTCACGCGATCTGCCAAGCTTGCCATGGCCACCTAGATTTGTCATCAAGTTCCACAACACGATTAGGGCAGCAACGGATGCCCAAGCTCGAGACAAGAGAGAGGGAGACAATTGAGGTGAGGTGACGGTGGCTCAGCAACTCAACAATTGCGGGTAGTGCCGGGAGGGGATGGGCTAAGTCGTATGCATTGGGTTGGGTTAGGGTCTTGGATAGGTGGGTTTTGGTGATGGGTAATTTTTGAATGGTAAGTAGGGTGGGGCAAAGTTGGGGGAAAAATGACAAATCTGATAAATTAGGTCAGAATGATTACTAATGTCAAATGCTACTTGAAATGGAATTTGCTTAAGTAAAGCTGGTTACTACAACCGCGGTAACAAATTTCCAACTAGAATACAACAGTCCCACACTCATCTTCTCCACACAAATGTCTCTTCTAGACTGAATCTTCCACTGTAGATCAGGGTTATGTGAGCCTAATGAATGCTGGAAAGTAAAATAAATTGAAGTGTAATCCGCTATCATGCAAACTCATAGCTCTTATAATTTGCATCATGATGCGCTATCTTCAAAACTCAAAGCGAGGATCGGTGCATGGACCTCTTTGGGCTCCCAAACATGACTCAAGCACAAAGCAACTAGTAGTGTTGTTGTCCAATTATATCAGTGTGGTATCTCCATAAGATGGAATGGGCATTTAGGAAAAGCTAATTTGTGTGCAATATGACTTCCTTCTTCTCGGTATGTAGAAACTTACTGATCATTCTCTTATCTCACTTATTTAATTAATGTCAAGTGTCCTGATACTTCGTCAAAGAAAGATTGGAGTCCCATCAACTTAAGAGGGCAAATCGACTTAGTTAACCCCATTGACATATAAATACATCACAAACATTGAGCCAAGATAGAAAACTCATCGAACACGATGACTAAACTTATTCCTTTGGCAAAGCTTACTTGAGCATGATTTGCATTTACAGAGAGTGAGTGCCCATTAGGCTATTCAGAGAGTTGGCATAGATGACTAGCAATATGATTTGATTACAAACTTGAGCCAAAGTAGAGAATTGTTAAAGTATGTTTTAGTTTTGAGCCGTTATGCAATCCGACCTGATTGGATAAGAAAGAAGTTCTATAAATCTTTGTTTTGAATCGCATATAGTTAGAGAGAGAGAGAGAGAGAGAGAGAGAGAGAGAGAGAGAGAGAGAGAGAGAGAGATTCTTTTATTAAATTGGATATAAAAGATATATATATATATATATATATATATTAATATTATATATTATATATATATATATATATATTTTTGTTAAAGTATGCTTCTCTTATTGTATATATATATATATATATATATATATATATATATATATATATATATCCATGATTTCATTAAGACCTTGAGATGTAAAAGATTTGAGAGGGTATTGCTTCGACTTTGTGCAAGAAAAAGATATAGTTAAATATAGGGGGCCGCAGTGTGTACACACTGGCACATTAAACATTGATGGAGAAATTTTCTATGGACAATCGTCAAGGGCCCCTAGAATATCAATGAACTCTTATTGTGAAATTTTCTATGGAGTTTAATTGGCTACTTTGAATATTCTTTTCGGTTGTATAACAGAAAGCACGTGGGGTCAAGAAGTGGTCAAAGAAAAGAAAATAAATTAAAAGCAAGGTTGTGGTATGCAAAAATTAGTGGTCATTCTCTTATCTTGTCTTGTTTAATTAATGTCGAGTGTCCTGATACTTAGTTAAAGAAAGATTGGGGAAGATTGGGGTCCCATCAACTTAAGAGTGCAAATCAACCCAGTTAACCCCATTAACATATAAATTCATGACAAACGTTGAACTAAGGTAGAGAACTCATCAGACATGATGACTAAACATGTTCCTTTGTTTGAGCACAATTGTCATCTATAAAAAGTTAGCGTCCATCAAGGCATTAGGAAAACTGTCATGGATGATGAACATTATGCCTTAGTTACAAAAGTCGACAAAAGGTAGAAAATTGTTAAAATATGTCTCGAATTTGAACTATTATGCAACCTAAAGTGTGTGGCTAGTGAGAGTCATTGGCCCTCAATTAAAAAAAAAAAAAATGTAGAGTAAAGTAAAAAATAAAGAAAAAACCAAAAAATGACTAAAATTCAAACAAAAAATAAAAATTGTAAGAAAAATCCATGTTACCGCTAGCTATGCCAGTAGGACTACTGACATTTATGTCAGTGATTTTTGGTTTTAAGATCACAATTCTCTTAATTGGCCAGATTGAGTTAATTGACAAAATGTGAAAAAGTTTAGAACTAAACTGACGCAATTGAAAGAGTTATGATTGAATTGATACAAATACAATAGGTTTAGGATTTTTTTTTTTTTTTTTTAAGATTGTTTTGGTAATCTATACTAGATTGAAATAGCATTAGCATTTGTGATTCGTGAAATAAAAAACTTCAACATCCAACAAATTTTAAGGCTTCTTTTCCTTAAAATTTATAGTTGCACCTTGCGGTCAGTCAATGCCAGGAGCTGCCAATCAACCAGACTTCCTCTAGCAAAGTCACCAGACCATCTTTTTCGTTATTGCTTACTGGTATTTCCTGTTTCTTAGCTCAAGCTTCATGTACATGTACATATAGCCAAAAGTAACATGTCAGGGCCGTCCTCGTGTGAGCATATCATGCCAAATTTGAATGAATTATGCAAAGTAATTTTAGTAATGCTTAGCACGGTTCTTACCATTTGCAACCCATGATTTAATGCATTTCGCCTGGCATCAAAAGCATATGCTGCATGCAAAGTTCTCTTCCCCTTCAATCTAACGAGCTACATTTTTGTTTGTAGAAGTACAGCACAAATACCAAAACTAGACACAAGGGACATTTAAATGCAAAAAAGTTACGAAAGATACACATAAGTATCACTTTTTTTTTTTTTAATTAAGACATTTCAATGCCAATTTTAATGAGGGTCCTGAAAATCCTACGTGACATTTTTTTTAATAATTTAACTCATCCACATGGCTCGCCAAAATCTTGAGTTAGTAAAGAAGAGTCAAAACAATGTCATCTTGTCTCTTATTTATCTCATATAAATATTAATTAAAAAAATTGATTGATTGCATAACACTCGGGCGAGGGCTGTGCAAGCCCTCACTAAACAAGTGCAATCCCCTTTTTTTCTTTTTAATTTTAATTTTTAATTTTAATTTAAACTAATTAATTATTTATATTAAAATTCAAATCAGATGCAAAAACGGCATCGTTTTCAACTAATCTAGCATGTTAGCGTGCCAAACGACATCATTTTATATTTGTCTCGCTGGAAAAACATTATTTCAGTATTTTGGGCAGAATTTTTCACTGTTGGTAATTAAGTGATTCATTTTTGTTCGATTTTAGCATTTAAGTGTACTTTTCTGATTTTTTGATAATTAAGCATCTCTTGTGCCAAGTTTTGGTACTCCAAACGTCCATACCTCTATTTTTGTTGATAAACAGGGACCTCGATCGAGCTAATTAACTGGCCCTTGATTAGAACAAAGATGATTAACTGAACTTTGAACCAAGAAAGGGAACTTTCATTTGTCACCTACTTGCAATTTTGCTTGGTCGATGAAATGAAATGCTGGGAGGGCCAGTAGGGGGATAGTAATGGTCGTTGCTGCTGAACTCAACAAGCACGTCAGACGCTCGACGTGCTTCCTCAAACACTAATTTGCAGGTTCGAATTCCTCCACCCAAAGACGGACGGCCCTCGCTACCAACCATTACCGCCCTCACCCACC
Source organism: Eucalyptus paniculata subsp. matutina (assembly GCA_017140255.1). Lineage (NCBI taxonomy): Eukaryota > Viridiplantae > Streptophyta > Magnoliopsida > Myrtales > Myrtaceae > Eucalyptus > Eucalyptus paniculata. The sequence goes on from CM029437.1 coordinate 59,149,657, forward strand.
ACCTGCTCTCGCTTCTCGCCTCCCTTTTTCTTTTGTTCTCGGTCTCTGCGAACTCAGAACCATCCAAAAGCCATAGCTTTCACCTGCTTCCTCATTATCTTAATATCTGAATCGATCCCCCGCCGAAAAACGGTTCTTGCAGGTCGTGTGGGGTCGCTTTGGCTTGCCACGCTCTAGCGAGAGAGGGAGAGAAAAGAGTAGAATCCCGAAGCTGTGTTTCATTATTTGTGTTTGCCTTTTCGTTCGGAACATTTAATGTGCATTCTCGCTCTTCACGCATATATTACACCCGCTACAAGTTCTCCGCTTTCTCCCCCTCATTTGGCCTTTGCCTTCGTTTCCTTTCCCGCTACAAAGAATCAGTGTTCATGGCTGCTTGCGCTTTACTCAGTGGTGTCGACAATGGCAGCAACACCGGCGACAGCAACAGCTGCCGCGAGAGCATGAGCTTCATGAGTTCCTCCGACATCGTCCGCGGCGGGGGTGGTGAGGACAAAGAGGAGGAAGAGTGCTCCCCGAGCGGTGGAATGAAAGAGAGACAGGGAATAGCCAATCGTGAAACTTCTTGTTATGTAATTCTAGTATTTTGGGTCGAAAGTGGATCCACAATAGACCAACTAAAATCCATATTCTTTCTAGGCTTTTCTCTTTGGACCCATCTATGACCCATATTCTACATTTATGTGACTGATATCTAACCCATTTCAACAAACTTGAGTCAAAATATGGGTCTGTGACTCGTTTTTGACTGTCTTAGGTGGAATGTATGATATGTATCACCTGGTTGGTACCTGCAAAAAACAGAACGCGTTTATTTTTTTTTATTTTTTTGTTCACTTACAGAACACGATTGCAGATCCAGCAAAATCGTGCTTCCTTATGCAGATCATGGTGAAAAATCGTGTCTTAACGTACTGTTCGTGCTGTTTTACTTATTTGATTAATGTATCACCTTTCTCTGTCAAAGGTGCTACATGACTATTTTCCTGTCCTGATGTGACTTTGCGTGGCACTCTTATTTGAAAATAAGTGATTATCACATAGCAGCACGAATTATTAGCCCTGGCTAGTTCAGACAGTTTGGAATTTCGCTTCACCAAAAATCTAGTTTTGCCTATAGAATTGGACGTGTACTGGCTGGATTGAACCTTTTTTGAGGTGTTTATTAGCTAGGCGGTATTACAGAGCCTAGGAATGGAAAATTTGACTTTAAGAATATCTTGTCTTCGTGTGATTTATTAAGTTTCAAAAGAGGCTTTGATGTGCTGATGTTATCATCTGAATGGAATCTTGTCTATCAGAACGTGGACAATCAAGTAATCTTAATCATCAAAATGGAAATACTTGATCATCGGTTCGTTTTTTCCTGCCAAATATCCCGGTGACTTAGAAACTTCCATATCTGTGTTAGTGTTGGTTCATTACTTTGCTGAAAGAAAGGTTTTAAGTGCTTGACTATAAAGTCTTCAGACACAAGCTCCCCAAATGCTCTTTTGCAAGTTCTATAGTGCATTAAGTGATTGATGCTAGACTTCACGACATCCAATATCAAAATCTGCTTGTTCTGTCGTCTAAGGTTGCAGTATCATCTGATTAATATTGTAAAATTGCTTTCTGTGAAGAATGATTTTTACACTTTTTGGTTGTATTATGTTGTTCTAACTTGGTTTGCCAAAATCTGTAGCTTGATCTTTGACAAAGTACCAAGTTTTAACTTATAGCAATATGGCCTTGATTGTTTACCTAACTAAGATACTGCTATGCTGGGCTGGCATTTAAAAAGCAAACATTAAAAAATGAAAAATAAATTCCCTATCCTATCACCCTTAAAAATATTATATCTTGGTATGATCGTGCCTGCAATTTGTTGGAAGCTTCTGAAGAGATGCTCCATCATGAATGTGCGAACTGGTTAATTTATTTAATTTCAGTCGATTAGTTACTATTCTAGGGCTACACCTCCTGGACTAGCCCAATGCTCATCCCGATGAGAAATTGGATAACGGTGGGAACTTTGAAGTGTTTTTCCTGTTGCTAGGAGCGGTCTAAATGTTTTGGGTGGTGGAATGCACAATATTTGGATGTCCATGTGTAACATCATTAAGTTTAGCTTGTTAGGATGGTGAGAGCCAGTTTTTTTCTTCTCTTTTTCCTTTTAACATAGGCAGCCACTTTTTGTCTAGCTACTAAATATAAATTCCGAAGTCTGGTCCAAAATCCGAACTTTAGCTGTAACGGTACCTCGAAGAAACGCAGCATCATGGTGTTCAATCTTTGCCAGCAAAGGAAAAAAGAAGCTGTTAAAAATTGCAGTACTCAGAAGCGAAACATCCATTTTGCAGCATAGGAAAACCCCTGATGTGAGTGTATGGTTTAAAAGTAAATGTGATCTGCATCTGCTGGTGCTGGAGTTGCTCCAAGGTTCGGATTCTATAATGCTTGATGACTATCTATCTTGATCTCTGTATATGTTCCATCTAACACAATGCTTTAAGAAATTTATGATTGTGACCTCCAAGTAGTCAGATTTATGGTCAAATGATGGTTTTTGAAGCCCTATCCTTTCTTTCTGTGATTTTTCAGGAAAGGCATATCGAACTATTATAGTGGTCAGGCAAAGTTCTTCACGAGCCTTGCAGAGTCCTCGGCCTCTTCCTCCATTAAAGACCTTGCAAAACCTGATAATTTCTGCAACAGGAAATGCAAGATCTCGCTAGCTCACAGTAATTTCAGCTTCAAGAATCATGGCTATGCTTTCAGAAACAGTGGCTGGAGTGGGATACAGAAAAGACCAGTTAACTCCAGTCAGAGTGCATTACCAAGTACAAATTGTAGTAACACGAATAATTTTAACACAATGTCTACTTTGCCGTGTTGTGTTCTTCCACCAATATATCCACAAAGGAGAATACCGGAGGACATTGGGCCATGAACACAGCCTCGGTGGTGGAATCTGTGCTGGTCCCTATCTCCGGCTGACCTACAAGCCATGGCAGCTCCGACGCCTAATGTGTCTGCATTGGCAATTCACCATGAAGACAAGGACAAGAGAATAGGTTGATTCGCCAAATGGAGCTTATCCTGGAGGTTCAATAATGTAAGGAGATTGTGAAACACCAAGTAGCGAATTAGTACTCTGCATCTTTAAGATGGTAGATTGTATGTTTGCAGATAGAAATTTTTGTTTCTTTTTTGTTAACCTGATCACTACCACCCTCCTTGCATTTGTGTAAATAAAGTTTTTCGCTCTTCGCCACCTTCCATGTCTCATATCTCATCCTATTTGAAGGTGTCTTTTTTGATATTTTAATGCCATCGTGCTTCTTGATTTTATGTAAACAAATCTTCGCATCTGTCTTATTTCTGTACCTTTCATATCTCATTCTACTTAAAACTGCCTTTCTGGTTACTTTGATCTGCTACTCGCCAGCATTTAAATGGCCCTTCTGGATCTTGCAAAAATAAGCATTATCATGTTTATAACTCTCATTTACTACTTCGTAATTTGAACTTTCACAATTGCAACAAACTCAATTATAAGAATTGTTAAAAAGAACTCTAGAGGCATGGCGTGATATTTGTCTTATACATTTGCACCCCAAAATTAATCCAAATTGGTCTCTTATGACCCATTTACTAAAATTAATTTTCGTTTGACAAAAAAAAAAATCCAAAATTGATAACCTATGACACATTTACCCTAAATCAATCATTCATTAACAATTTAGAATATGCCATTGAGAGTAAATTTAGATAAAAAATACCAATTTGAGATTTTTCATAAGACGGATATTAGTTTAGATAGAAATCGATTTGGAGTAAATATGTCATAAATGATCAGTTTTTAGTTTTCATTGATAATAATCTTTCTTGAAATGCTAATAGCTTCCATTGACATATTCATAATTAATTTGGCCCAACTGAGAAACTATAATTACTCAGTGCATAGACAGTAAAATCAACATTTTTTTTTGGGCCGAGTAAACAATTTTCCCTCTTTCGGCAAAACTCGTTCGTACTCGTAGTCTCGTAGTATATAATCCAAACGATGCGAACCCCAAATTGCCCGGGTACCGCCATCATTTTTTACTGTCGTAGCTGCGAACTTCATCCCCATTTTTTACTTCGCCATTCAACCACAGTTCCATAGGCGCCAACAGAGTCCTGTTCTTCTAGTTTCGAAGGTATGCTTTACACTCTTATCGCTTGTTTTGATGCGAATTGTGAGGTTGATTTGACAGATGCAGAGCAGCTCAGTTCATGTCAAGGCACCCAGAAACCGACTCCACATGGACTGTGTTGTCTCCGAAGATGTGTCGGATTAGTGATGAGTGTCGAATTCTCGATTTTGAGAGTTGGGTCTTGAGTGAAACGGGTTGGCGATTTTTGTATGGTGGGAAAGAACCGTTCTTTATTGATTTTTTGCAGTGTTGGGAGCTTGAACATGGAGACGAGTCCAGCCGGCGAAGAACCCACCTCGTGGGACGAACGGTACAACATCAATTTGATGCCCTCCGAGTTGTTCCTCAAGTTTCGGAAAGAAATTCAGGGAATCCGAGTCGGTGTTAATCTGGAGGTGTTTCTTCTGATGTGCCTAAATTTTGCTTGCCTTTGTGTTGCCACGTATTTGAAGTTTGGTCTCTAGCAGATATGATTGGCCTGGGTGAATGAAAAAAGATGATCTGGTGGCTTAATTTTGTTGAGAGAGCTGTGGAAAGATGAGCCAAACCATTTTCGGCAAAGGCTTGAAAGGAATGAATGAAATGTTTCGTTTTGAGGTCATCTGCATAGGGTATCTGAAGCTTGGGTCAATCTTAATGTTAATAACTTGTTCGTTCTTATTTTAATTTTCATGTTGCTGACCTGGATTAGGTATGCATATTGGATGTGGTTCCTGTCTAATTTGATATAGCATACTCTGTTCTTTGGTCCTGAAGACAAGTGCGAGATATTTCAGTGTGCGGATGGCACAACTTCGCTGTTTAATTAACGTCAGAGATTGCGGCACTGGTTCCTATATTACTGACCACTCTTCTAACATGCTTGTGGGAGAGAATTTGAAATGTTAAAGGAATTTTAGTGATGCTTCTGTCTAGTTTAAGTTTGCACATAGATTGACATGAAAAATTGACTTGGCAACTTGCCATTGGCAACTTCATGAGTTATACATACTCGAGGCCCTCTCGTTTGCTTCCGTGCATTGAAGTCAATATGTCAGTTCACATGTCAGGAAGAATCCGGAGAGTGTTGAACTATTCAGATATCAATCCATGCTCTCATGGGAGATAAAAGAGGTTTTGTTACAGTTTTCACTGACGTTTGATTAGTGAAGATGTTAGAAGTTGAGTAGATTTTTTTTTTTTTTTTTTTTTTTTTGGTCAGTAAGTTGAGTAGATTAATGGGAGCACTTTTATGTTTTTTTTTCTTTCAGTGATCTCCATAAGGTTGAACCTCACTTGGCTGAGCATGTTGATCAGACTTTTATAAGATCTGGCATGCAGGATGTTACAGCCTTATAGTCATTCGCATAGATTCCATTGACATATGCTAATCAATATAATTTCCGTAAATTCATTGCCTGGCTTGGCTTTGTGTTCACTGTTTCGTCTTTATTGACCTAATACAGCTTCTGTCAGTAATAGTCGCATAATGAAGTAGATGAACATAGACTTTCTTTTTCTTGTTGTCTCTTTTGTTCTTCTATAAGCTCTGACTGCAATTTTAATTCATCAGATATTTTGATTTTTGTGTCCTCATTCACCATACTTCAGCTTAAGTGGAACAATTAAGAATATATTTGTGTTTAATGTTTGTATATTCATGGTCCTCAAAACTTTGGGTCTGTCTTATAGTGCTCCAACGATTGGCCATTGAGCAAAATTTTTTGTTGGAGCCTTTAAGGCCTGGTGTAATTCTGCTTTTCCAGTTAATGCAGTTATGGAATATAGCTTCATTATGACATCTTGATTTGATATTTTGATTCAGTTTTACAATGCTCCAAGGAATGATTTTCAAGCGAAGCTTGTGTTCAAGCCTCTCTCCCCAGACCGTCTGTGGAAGTTTGTCTATGAACCTATACATCAAGACGTGCGCACTCTCTCGAAAAAGATTCCTGTCACAAAATTCTTAAATCTCCAGGTTTGAGGCTTCTTTGATTTCACCTCTGTTTTGTGATGGCGTGGCCAAATATTCTCAATCATCAATAAGTCTGTTAACTTCTGTGGGTATCGAGCAGTAATTGGTAAAGCTTTTGGGGAGTCAGCTTGGTGTGCTTTGAAAATTACAGGTTGGCGTAGGCCACAATTTTCAGTTAAATGCAATTAGTTGGAAATGGAAGCTCACCACATGTTTGGGTGAAGACGGTGTATCTCGAATTAGAAATAAGACCACTCTTGGACTTTGTCCAGGTGTAGATTTTCGGTTTGGGTGGAGGGCTGATTACGTTCTTCCAGAAATCACAGGGTAAGTTTCTTCCTTCTCAACTACAATATATTTTGCTCTTGGAAGAAACTAGATGGGCCATATATCAAAACAAGTTCTAATTGTATCAACTATTCGGTGTCACGAATTAAAATTTTGCTATTGCAAAGCATGATGTTTATAACATACAGTGAACTTACAGGTGTGGGTCATGTGCTTCCGTGATTTATGTCACTCTGTTTTATTAATTTTTTCTGGGGTTCAAGTTGTGTGTTTCATGTAACAGGGGTCTTGGTACTGATGAGCCACTATTCAACATGAACTCTGGGCAATTGCAAGCATCGCTAGATAGAGTGGAAGCCATTTTAAGCTATCCAGATACTGTTTAGAGGATATTGGTGAAGAGATGTTATGTTAATTGGTTGGCTCCTTTGAACTGCGTTGAGATGACAACTACTGGCATCTAATGTGCACAGGATGATGCTTTGACAAGAAAATTTTGAACATGGCTGAGCAAAAAATCGTTTTGCTTTTGAGTGTTCATGTTGGCCTCAGAAGTTGCTTGTTTATCATTGTTTCTCAGCACATGTTCATATTTAATTGCAGCATCAATTGTTTGCCTGAATTTCATATTCAGCTGGAGAAGCGGGAATATGGGAAGGGATGACGAGGTTCAGTGGTGCAGTGAAGAATGAGCATTGAAGCCTTTGAATATCATCAATTTTGTCGGACAATGTTGTTGTACGTAAGGGAAGTAGTGGAGTGGTAAAATACGTGCAATCTGTTTCATCAGTTGTTTTAACTCTTCATTTTTCACTTCCATTTCCTTTCTTTACATTTACTAAAATTTCAGTCATCTACGAGATATTTATAGAAACGAAGATCCCGTCATCATCAATGGGATTAATTTTGTGTCAAGGCAGATGATTTGGAACGATGATAAGGCATTTCTCATGACATCCTATCAAGCAATATCCATGTGCATTTCATACACGACTTTGATCATGTAATTGAGCAATCCCTACTCTGTTTTCAAAATTGCTGCCCAACGGTATATGCTCTCTAAGGAACTTTTTCCCTTTTGGTTTCTGTTTATGGGTGTGGCATTTGCTAGAGTAGGGAGATGCCCTAGACATGCTAGCGAAAATCCCTAGGGATGTACTACCAGAGGTGAATCATAGAGCGCCTGATGCTTTGGCCCTGATTAATTAATCTACTTTACAATGCGTTCTCAGAAGTTACAGTTACATATCCAGGTGAACCAGAAAATGGAGCTCAAAACATTTTCTTAACTATATGCATTTTTGACATATACTTGTAAGTAGTAGGCAGTATTTTGTTCTCTCATTGTTTCAATTTCCTCTCTCTCTCTCTCTCCTTACAATTCACATGTAATTTTGTGGAAAGACAAAACCTCCTCTCATAAGTTGATAAGGAACCCTCACCGACAATTCTGTGCCTTTTGGCTTTTGAAACACTTGGGATAGAGAGAAATGAGTGATGCCCATCCATTGCACCACCCAAGACAGAGAGTAATAAATGTAAAGGTGGTGCCCTCTCCAACCTGTGTCCTAGCCGTTGAACTTGAAACTTTGCCTTCTTTCACTTTCAAATTCTCCCCTCTTCATTCATATAAAGACAAACACCCAAATAGACTCCCCAAAATCAAAAAGAAAATGCCTGCCGTAAAGTTGAGAAGTTCTTATTCATTTCCGAGTCTCCTGCTCTCTTGCTTACGATTCATTCTTTTCATGCTTCTGCAGCGTCTTTTGCTCCCTCGGTCCTCCTCAAAATTCCCCCAACTTTGCTCGGTTTCGCTTTCCCCATAATGTCGTCCATTTTATTCGTCTCCTATTTCGTGGGCTTCTATTCCCAGCTCACCCGCTTTTGCTTCATGATCCACTTCTTGATCCTCCTCGCTTTGCTGTCCACACACGTGCTCAGCATCCGCGTGCTCTTCACCAAAGAAACGTCAAGACTTTCACTGCTGAGATCGCTGAGACTCGAAAGAGGCTAAAGTCCCGGTGAGGCTGGAGTGCGGGGTTTTGATGGCTATGTCCTGCTGGAGTTAGTGGTGTTGGCGCTGACGTGCATCGTGCACAATTGCTGGGTGAGGGAGTGCGAAGGGCTGGGAAAAAAAAGGGACGCGGTGGAGAAGAAGCGGAGCATGAGGATCGCTATAGTGCAGGAGGAATATATGGCCAACACAGCTAAGACCGTGGAGGTCAAAGCCAAAGAGTTGGATAAGAGGATGAGGTATGGGCAGTGGTTAACAGTAACACTAATTTCGCAGCCTAAGCTTCCATTAAACTGAAATTGTTTTTTTTTTTTTTTTTTTTTTTTTTTTTTGACCCCTAGGCTTTGGCTGCGATTTAATTCATCTGTCATTTAAATTTCTGTTTCCTCGTTCACCGTACTTGAGCTTGAGCGGAACAATTAATAATATATTTGCGTTTAAATTTTTATGTACGAATTTATGACTCTTCATGATTCATGTTTCTTGGCACTTTGGGTCTATCTTATAATGCTCTATAGTGGAAAAAAGTAACAAAAAATATCAAATCTATTGCATTGGATTGGTACATTTTAATTAGACCAATTTAGTTATAAATTTTTTTGCATTGGTATCTATCAAGTCTATCACGTCAATTTTGATTGGAAATCATTTATATGGACTCCGATTGTTTTATGTGGCATGATCGGCATTCACGTAGATAGTTTTAAAAAAAATTTAATAATTTTTTAACCTTTTTTTTTTTTTTTTGTTCTTTACTCTCTCTCTCTCTTTTTGTCTCTGAGAACTGGCAAGGGCTGCCAGCAATGGGCGAGGGCCGCCACGCCCCTCCCGGCTCTGGGAAGGGCCATCACACCCTCACCAGCCAAAGCGAGGGCATGTGGCCCCTTGCCTAGGTCTAGCAAGTAACCCAACTTCTCTCGGCCTTGTGTTCCTCATAATACCGTCCACCCATCTCATATTCCTAGCTCACTCTTTTCTGCTTCGGGACCCTCGTCTTGATCCTCCTTACTTCGATGTCCAGCCAGGTGCTTAGCGCCCCGGCATAAACGTCAAGCCTCTCGCTTATGAGATCACAGAGAGACCTGAAAGAGGGTAGAGTCCTGGTGAGACTGGAGTGCTGGGTTTTGATGGCTATGTGCTTCTGGAGTTGGTGGTGTTGGTGCGGACATGCACCGTGCACCGTTGCTGGGTGAGGGAGTACGAAGGATTGGGTGCAAAAAAGAACGCGATGGAGACGAACCGGAGCATAAGGATAGCGAAAGTGCCAGGAATCGATGGCCAACGCGGCTAGGTTCGTAGAGGTCAAAGCCAAAGACTTGGATGGGAGGATGAGGCGCAAGTATGGGCAGTGGTACGACTGGTTTTGAAGGCTGAGCCTCCAATGAACTGAAATTGTTGTTTTCTCCGCTTGCTACATCGGAAGTTACTTGTGTTGGGCCACTAGTTGGGTGGCCATTATAGAGAATTTGTCTGGATCTTTGCTTTTACTTGATTGGATGAACCCCGTTGAGTATTTGACGATCATGTTGCTGATTCTTTGAAAATTGGGTTCACCTTGTACAAGAATGAGCAATGAAGTAATTGCTCACAGTTTGGGGGGAAACAATCCCATAACACATTGTGGCAAGGTGTGCGCTTGACAGCATATGTTAAACTTTAGCACAAGTATTATTGATGTTACACTTCAAGTCTTTAAAATGAGTGTAGCATGACATTCGCATCACACACAGTAAGAAGTGCTAACAAAGATGACATTACTCATGTCTTTGTCTAACAATAGTAGAGATTATTTCCATATCTTAATGGGACGGTAGAGGGGAGGCCAGCCAGTGGATTCGACCATTTCAACGTACAAGGGAAGCTGTAGGAGTGCAAACAATATGATAGGAATGGCAGCAAACAAAGTAATTGGGATGTAGATCCACTCTAATCGTTGGTTTAAGACCATTGTAAGAGCAGAACCAAACGCTACCATCATAAAGGCCAAAGAGAGGAAGAGAAAAGTGAGGCCTAGTATCATTTTTCTCGGCAGCGAGTGGACGAAATCTTCAATGGCATAGCGTGAAGTTAGGATAGCCAAGAACATCAAGGTGGCGATGACAGAGGAGAGGAGAGCAAGAGCGTCTGCAATCGCAAATACAATAAACGAGCTCTTCTTTAGAAAGATCGGGATCCCCTCGTCATTGTTGCCTCCAGGTGCCGTAAAAGCAGCAGCAAACGCTACCGTAATGATGAGAGTCGAGATGAGACTACAAGATGATGATGTATCCTTCATCCATTGTCCAGCCTCTTTGAGCAAATCTTGGCGTTGTTCTACAAAAACTTCCCAATATGTTTTCCCTCCCCTTTCTTCTGTTTCTTCCAATTTTAGACTTTTGAAAGAAGGATCGCTCCCATCTTCCTCTTTCGATACCTTCACAAAAATAAAGGGCACCTATTAATGTAAGTGTACATTATAGCTCACATAAGGGCGGCAAACAAATAAGGTGAACTGACCTTAAACTTCAGACGTTTTAAAGAAGGATCGCTCATATCTTCCACCACCTTCACAAAAATTAAGGACCCTATTATTATAGATGTATATTAAAAAGCACGAAATTGTCGTAGGCGAATAAGGTCAACCAACCTTAAACCACTGAAGTTCCCTCTGTATAAGAAAAGCTGCTCCAGAAACATCTTGGTGACCATTCTACTACTGCCTCCATCAGGCTACGTCTCGTCAACTCATCATCAGTCAAATATGGAGTTGTGTTGTGTGCGCTCAGTCGTCTAAACAACTCGACATGCCGTCCCTTCACAACTTCTTTGATCAGTTCTTTTGTGAAATTTTTTTCCCACATCAACTCCGGGAAAAACATCAAACATAATTGGACAAAGTCAGAGATTCCACGAGATGCAGCGTCAATGACAATGTTTGAAGTCAATAAAAACTCCCGTATTTTGGGAATATCCATAGTAAATATCTTGTTGAGAAGAGCTAGATTTCCAAATTCGTGCCTCACCTTCGATTCTACAATCCTTTTGATGAAAGAAACTGCACGTATTATTAGATAAGCAATTTTATATAACAAGGAAGAATCAAAAGGCTAAAGATATTAATGATCAATTTGGGCTGTTTTGTTACATCTACATAGTAGTTTAGAAGAAAATGATGGATGTATGACATTAATCAAGAAAACAAATTTCATATAGCTTGAAAATAAAAATGCATGCACGAGAGACTAGGTGAATGTATTGATGAACACACAAAACTTTATTGGAAAAAAAGTTTTTTTTCTTAAAAGGAAGATTCAATAATGGATCAATAGATCTATCTTGGATTGAGTATTTTTACAGATTCGCATAAAGGATATATATCATTTAGACTTGGAATTAAATTAAACTGAATCGTATCTTCATATACGAATTGAGGTCCGTCCATCCTAATACCTATGATCTCAAGGGATACTGAAATATCAATTTACACTTTAAATTTAGGGATCTCTACCTATGATGAAATGAGGTCATTTTTCCTATAAATACCATGCTAATTTTGTGTACCTAGATTCGTGGTAAGATTCAAGAATGATATCATGAATTGCTTTGCAACTGCCACGAAGAGGAGATTGAAGATGAACGAAAGATACATATCACACTCATGAAACAAATGAAATTTAAATAATGCTTGAATATGTTTTAAAAAAAAAAAAACTTGCATTGATCAACCTCTAGACGAAATCCAAGTCTACAATTCCCAATAATTCTACCCGGCAATCTGAGATTGAGTAGGACTTCTCGTCTTACTTTACAACCGTTATATATGACTTTAATTTGTGACCTACCTCATGATTTAGATATTAAATTGTATACATAGATGTAGTCATTGTTCCCTTCAATTCTTTATTGATAGGATCTATGAATGATATGCTTTTTGTCATGTTAGTCCATCAATTAAGCAGATTCACAGAAATACCTTTGGTCAACTCCGTTGCTTTACATTTGCCAAATGATGTATGGAACAAGCATGAAGGAATACCTAAAAATCATAACAGATAAAGTGAATACCATGCGGATAAAGTTGCTTGAATTGTACATATTTAACAAAGGAAGGGCAACAAGCACCTACATTTGTAAATAATTTTTTCCCAAAAGTTGAGTCTAGCTCTACTACGGAAGTAAGACAACATAGGCACCAAGTATGCCAACATTCTATCGTGTTTAGTATCTTCACTTGCCGCTTGCTGGGAATTTTCTAAAAATAAGACTATGTCTTTTGGGACACAAGAACAAAAAGTTAGTTCAAGTAAACAGTGAAGGAAATGAAATAAAATGAGTGAGTGTTAAATCCTACCCATATGACCGGCCAGAGTAAGGCTGCTGATAATATCATCATGCTTACTGATAATATCATCATGTTGGGAGGATATTTTCCTCGCCAGGTACCAAATAACCTCCTTTTGAATAGGAGCCCAAGAAATCGCAGTCAATAAGGCAAGGGCTAAACTTTCAGATACAAAGTCAATTTTGCTTATTAATGCCTTTACCATCCTTATTCTTCCACCTCGAGCAGCATTGCAGAGGGCCCTCTTTAAATTTGAATTTTCATTTCTTGAAGGCAAGAGCTCGACTATGTTCTCGACCAAGTGATCATGTGTGCCAATAACCGCAGCCTCAAGCACAGTAACAGGTCCATCCTCTACGGTCATAACTTCGGCCATCACTGATTTGCTATCATGAGAAACCTCTTGCTGGACAGATGTCCAATGTCCTGTCATTGCAACCTCAAGCAATCCTGGATGGACCACCTTTATTGGAATGACTACAAAAATTGCACATTAAAAGTCCTTAGGCTTATGCACTTCTTGGCTTTTAGGTCAAGTGTAGTTATTGCGCTTGCTCAAATTTCCATGAAATGCAAATGCAAGCCAATAGGCAGTCGTTTACTCAACTCACATTTTTCTAAGAGCGTGTTTATTTACTCCTGGAAAGTGAAAAAGAAAAATTCTCAATTATAATTAAAGATATTGTTCAGATTTCAAAAATTATGAAGATTATATTTGAAATATATGTGAGCATTTGTATGCTTAAAATTTTAAATTTTTTTAACAAAAAAAATGCCAAAATGCATGAAACACCATTTTATAGAAGAATGAAAATAAAAAGCTCAAAGTGACAAACCTTTATCAGTTCTTGTGCCTTCTGAATTTCCTTCTTCATTAGCCACTTTGTTAACAAAAAGAGAGATGAACATAAATAACGTTAGAAAATTTAATTATACCTTGTATGCTTTAAATCATCGATACATGACTAGCATCAGGCTCAGTCATTGCATGAAATTTTCTGTATAAAAATTAAATTTCTAAACGGAAACAATTTTAACGTCAAAAGCAGATCATGATCAACATAAGGGAACTTGTGGAGCCAAATCAAACCAAATTAGGAGATTTGACTATAAGTAATACATCTGGAAGGAATAATTATGTTCATAGGCCCGTTTTAATGAATCAATTAGCTGTACTTAGTGGTCACACATTCCTTTGGATATTTTAATTCTAGGAAATTGAAATTTTTTCGGTCCTTGTAGTTTGGAAAATCTCACTTTGACCTCTATATTTTGTTTCGGGAAAAAGAGCACTAGAAGTGCCAAAAATTGTGTACGGCGCTCACTTTAGCATCAAAAGTTTTTTTTTAAAAAAATCACTTAAGTGCTAGTTTTTAAAAAAGATAAATACTTAGGTGTCAACTCCAATCTAGATCGCCAAAAATCTAACATGGCCATATTTTATTAATTTCTAAGTCCTACATAACTTAGTAGCATGCCCAACCAGACCTATAATCCCTCAGCGACATTATGTAGCAAGTTAAAAAATGATCACTTTAGTGCCAGTCGTTAAAAAATGATCACTTCAATGCTAATTGTTGTTAAAAAATGATTACTTCAGTGCAAAAAAAATTGACAACTTCAATAAAAAATTTTAATTAGAAAAACCACGTAATTTCTTTTACTTGGAGACACTTAAGTGATTGTTTTTCTTCGATTTGACACTTAAGTGGGCTAGTAAAAACTTTTGGCACTAAAGTAAGTGCAACTTTTGATATTTCTAGTGTCCTTCTTCTTTTCATTTTGTTACGGAAAAAAAGAACATCATAAGTACCATAACTTTTGTACGGCGCTCACATAAGTGTCATAATTTTTTTTTGCTAATCGCTTGAGTGTCATACCTTATGTATGGTGCTCCCTTGAGGGCCACAACTTTTTTTCCGATTACTTGAGTACCATTTAACTTTTCAATCAATTACTTGAGTGTAACATTCACCATAATTGTTATGCCACATCAGATTTTCGACACTTAAATAAAAATTAAAAAAAAAAAGAAAATTGGCACTTGAGTAATCAATTGTAAGTTATGACATTCAAGTGAACATTTTTTAAAAGTTATAACACTTAAGTAGTTGAAAAAAAAAAAGTTATAATGCTCAAGTAAGCGCTATATGAAAATTACAGCACTCGTAGTGTCCATTTCTCATTTTGTTACAATTCGCATCCTTATACAATTCTGTGGTGATAATTAAGTCACCTTGTCAAAATTACGGATAAAACATGTTATTTGCTCAAATAATTTTAAAGTAACTCTTTTTTGAAAAGAATTATTTTTATTTAGGATGATTTAGCTGAACTTTGGAAATTATTTAGAAATCATTTTCCGTTGGTGTAGTTTTTCAAAGCAATCCAGGTACGAAATAATATCAATTTT
Organism: Eucalyptus paniculata subsp. matutina; assembly: GCA_017140255.1. Classification (NCBI taxonomy): domain Eukaryota; kingdom Viridiplantae; phylum Streptophyta; class Magnoliopsida; order Myrtales; family Myrtaceae; genus Eucalyptus; species Eucalyptus paniculata. The sequence goes on from CM029437.1 coordinate 59,164,828, forward strand.
GGTCTTTTTCAGTTCTACCAAACGTATTGTCATTGAAAATTTTTGGAAACGACAACAAATTATTCTTCTTTCAGGCTCTGTCCTTTTTTCATAAGGATTTTGTAAAAAATGTCCGGGCACTTACTAAGTAATAAAATAAAGAAATACTACAATTTTCTATACACTTACAGTCCACAATATTGCTTATATTACTTGGAAATTAACACAGAAAAAACGAAATTTTTCCGATGTGGGATAAAATCAGAAAATCAAACGAAAGAAAGGGACATGCCTGGCGGTGGTGGCAACGTCAACACGCCGCTTGGGATATCCATGCAGGATTCTCTGCGGTGACTTCTCGGGAGCACTGCAAAAATCTGAAGCAGACAAGTGTATTATTAACGGGGTTGAAGTCGAAGTCATTTTGAGTCCTCATGGATCTTCTCCTTTTATAGACGGACTTGTGAATGGAGCCAAGATTCCAGCTGTAGATGACGTACCATTCTCTTTTCTGAATGACGTCTTCATTTCCGAATTTTATGACATCAGAAATTGTATGCATGTCACGCATGAGGAAGGAAAGGAAAGAGATCTAGAAGACCATTGAAAAAATGGCAATTGACTCTTCGTCAACGCTTATTCTACTCTTGGCAGAAGTTAATCTTATATAGTGTAGATTGAGGATATTCCAAACTTTTACATGATCCGAGAATAGCGAGCATTTATATAATGCTTTACAAATAGGTACGATGAAACTAGCTAAAAGTAATGGCCCATAAAAGTCAAAAGAGCACAATAACACAAGCCAAATGGCCGACAGAAGATGTCAGTGTCGTCGATAATGCTGCCAAAGTTCCTCACCAGGGCAGTAACTCTACGCGGTCGAAGACTTGAAGCCGAAATTATTTTGTGTAGTCATGGATCTTCTCTTTTTATACATAGACATGTGGATGGAGCCGGAGTTCCAACGCAGATGAGGCACCAGTCTCTTTTTACTGAATGATGACTTCATTTCCAAGTTTTATGACACCAGAAATTTTATATAAATTCCTTTTATTTAAAAAAAGTGTAAATTTGAAAAATTTACTGAAAAGAAGAAGAAGAAGAAAAGATACGAGAGTAATTTTGCATAATTTGTTTTTTTTTTTCTTCCATTATTCTCTGCTTTGCAAACAGCATATTTCAATGGACTTTATCCAGTGCACTGGCAATGTAAAATTTTTTGTATGTAAGCAGGTTTATAAAATGACACATAAAAGTTTTCTTTTTAGAAAGTAGATTTAATCCACAAACAGGATTTCCATTATGAGACTGCTTCTGTAAAGAAGACTTTTGCACCGTATGTAACATGAACCCTATTTCAACGGAATTTTATTCTGTAAAATTCAGTGTAAAGATTTCTTTGCACAAGCAAGTTTTAAATAATGATACAAATAATTTTTTTTTTTTTGCACGCAACTAATCTCAAAAAATAGATTTACATTACCATTATTTTTGTGTAAAAAACTTTTATGATGCCGATGTATGTAATATATATAATATTTTTATTCATCATCATTTGATTTTTATTGTCTCAAAAACAAGGGAAAATCATTCTCTTCATCTCTTTAAATTTTTTACCCCGGGAGACATTTGGCCACTACCACACTTTAAAATCATGGAATTGCATTACAATTGTTGGGTTCCTATCCATAAGTTGTTCACATATTAAAATCCACCAAGTCCGTACATTGGAATCTATGTCTGTCAAATTGAAATTAATGGTTCAATCTCAAGGACACCTGAACCATACCAAACCAAAGAGTCTAGCTCCTAACTTACCAACATAATACGTACATCAAATGGAGTACTCTCACTTGTTTTGATTAAGATATAGATATTTATTTGAGTCCATGACACAAAATCGGCATTCCAAGTAATATGTTGTGCTGACCAAAAGAAAAGTTACACATTATGATTTTTCCCAAACAAATCCACGTTTGAATGGTAGATGCCTAGTCACTAGTTAGGTTTCAATCGATTCACCTACCACCAATAATTTAGGGCATGAGCCACTCATAATTGGGCTTTTCTAGTATAGTAGTCTTTGAGTTATTGCGATAATAACAGTACTTAGCTAGTTTTCGTACCTACATTTGGCAAAAGGAGTAGAGAAAGGCGGGCACAAAAGAACAACTATATTGAACTCTGACAATTTCTCTATTTTCAAAAGACTAAAGGGCTTCTTTTTTTTTTTTGGTCGAACTAAAGGGACTATTAATTAACTCATATATTAGGCATCGTCATTAACATGTGCATATAAGATATTGCAATCGAGACTAGGAAACCAAAGGTGCTGTATATATATAATTTTAAATCAATTGGATTCCTAGGTTAGATACATTTTTTTTTTTTTATCAATTAGTTACTTGGGGCCACAAGTGTAATTTCACATAATAATATTCTTTCATTTCTACCACCATCCCCTGCTTTGCAAACTGACATATTTCAATTACTTTTATTCAGTGGTTTATAGAATGATTCATTTTTAGGAAATACTTAGTAAATTTAATCAATAAATAGGTTATTCCATTTTGAGACTGCTTATGTAAAAAAAAAAAAAAAACCTTGATAGTGTATGCAATGCGAATCCTGTTTCAATAGACTTTTATTCTGTAAATTGGCGGTCAGGGCAGCATGGCCCCCAACCGAAGGAGTGGTTATGTCCTGTATGTCTCCCCCTTATTCCCGACATGCTATGGTGCCCCAGGGTGGCTAGGAGCAGCTCGAGTAATTTTCTTCAAAGCAATCAAGGATGCTCAGTGTCAAAACTGTGGCATTGCATCACAATCGGTGGATTCCCATCCATAAGTTGTTTCATCTTAATATCCACCGAGTCCATACATTGGAGTCTATTCTGTCGAGAAATTGAAATTAATAGTTTAATCTCAAAGGAAGTCTAGGCCACATTAAAGAATCTAGCTCCTATTTCACATGACGTATCGATATGATAGCGCACAGCAAACTGAGCATCCTTGATTGCTTCAATTCTTTAAGAAACTAGAGATATTTAATTGATCCAAATCGGCCCACCAAGTAAATACGTTAGTATTTTTCCGAAACAAATTCACGTTTGAATGGTGGATGCCGAGTCTCTATTCATAAGTTGATTCATTCACCACCGATAATTTAGGGCATGATCTACTCTTAGTCTCCGAGGACTCATTGTAAGTCTATGGGGAATTCATCCGACATACATGAGATGCTGTTACGAAACGGCATGACTCATGAGAAAAAGAACATCTCATCTCATTGTCCTAAAATGCACTCCACCTAGATGCCTTGCCATATCAATTTCTTTCGCCAATGGGAAAGAAAAATATCAACATGTCGAGAAAGAGAAGCGCTAGTTTAAAAGAAACCTTAACTTTGCCCAAACTAGTCGTAAACAATAATCTTAAGTGTTCCTTTACCAAAAATAAATAAATAAATAAATAATCTTAAGTGTTCACATAAAGCATAAAATTTTTTGCTTCTCTCAAGTACGAGTGTGCACAAGACATGAGATTGACTCTAAAGATATAAAGATCGGATATGGTTTTACCTAAGTTTGAATTTGAATTTCGAATTGTATCAGGTGCTCTAATTCGTGTGCTCATCCTGATTTATAAAAGCTTCCCGGTCGTGTTTTGTATGCTTTTTAATTTCTCTACCACTTCATTCATCTTCATTAGCGGTTTAGGTTCAAGTTTGGTCATATGGCCTCCAAGAATGTAAGTTATATGTCCTAATGTAATAAAATTTCATGCAAATTCTTAATTTTTTTCCAATCTACTATATGCGCATTAATTAGTAATTCGAATTTTGTTAAGTTTTTGAGGTTTGCAGGCATATTAAATTCATTTACTTTTATTCAATGTCATATTTAATGATTTAACTGGCCATCGCTCCATTGGACTTTAATTACTAACTAAATTCATTGAGTTTTTGGCAAAAATTTACGTACGACATGTTTTTTATGTGACTGCGAAAGGAGAATACGATGTCTCACCGGATTACAAGTAATGTGGCTGGTCATTAGGATTCTGAAGCCAATGACTCCAATAATCAAGAGTTGAGTCCTAACCCATTAAGAGCCTCTAAGGCTAGGGATGGTCCTAGAGATCGAAGACCACCGTCTCGCAAGCATGAAAAAAATCTGAAACAGAGAAGTATTTTTACGTGGGTCAATTCAAAGTTATTTTCTGATCTCTTGGATCTTCCCATTTTATACATCGACCTGTGGATATTAAAAAAAATATCCAAATTTATGACCTCAAAAATTTTATGGAAATTCCTTTAATTTACAATAGTGCAAATTTGGAAAATTTAATAAAAAAAGAAGATACAAGTGTAATTTCACATAATTATCCTTTTTGTTTCCTTCCACCATCTCCTTCTTTGCAAACAACATATTCTAATGGTTTTTATATTCTGTGTACTGGCGGTGTAAAATTTTCTTTAAAAAAATAAGTTTAATAGTACGAACATATATAATTTTTGTTTTTAGCATGTAGACTTATCCCATAAACAGGTTAATGTTTTTATTTTAAGACTCTGTAAAAAGAGTTTTATACTGACAATTTATGTGGTACAAATATTATTTCAACAGGCTTCTATTCTGTACATTAGTGATGTAAACAAGCAAGTTTTATATAATAGCTTTTCCAATTGTGTTTTGTCAGCTTTTTACTTTCTCTAAGCACTCTAATCATGTGCACTAGTAGTTTATGTTCCATTTCAATCATCGAGCAAACATGCTCAGCAAGATTGTAAGCCAGCTGCTGTAGTTCAATAAATTTTCATGCAAATCCTTGTTGTCTCTAATATATTATGTTTGTGTCATTAAGTATTTCAAAATTTACGGAGTCCTTGAATCCGTTTACTTTTGACTCAAAGACATGTAACAATTAATTAGCCATCAATCATCCTCAATTGGACTTTAATAATTCAGTGAAACCATTGCATTTCTGGCGATCATAACCTTGCGAAAATACATGAAACAGTTAATTACATAGGTTTTTCAATAGAACCCACATAAGCAATAGTTCAAGTAGTCTTCATCCATGTAATTTATAGATCACGTAATAAGAAATTTATCGTCTGAAATCAGATCCTTTATATTTGGTGAATCACAAAAATTCACAATTGTTATATGAATGGATCTCACAAAATCAAACCATTGTGAAGCATTTGATCCACTGAACTCGTTTTCAGGCAAGAAATATCTTGGATTATAACTTCTCATCACAATTATGCGGTCATCATTAACTGTTAATTGTTTATTTACTTCTCCTATTAGATTTGGACAGAGGTCCACTCCTTTATTGTCTCTTTTCTTTTGTTTAATCTTAACGCCATCCAATTCTAGTGTTTTGATACTGGCCGTATGATCAATGCGGGTTGTCTGCAATTCGATTATGAACTTGTCATTGCGTCGAACCAGTACGGCAAAATTACAGTGCTCAAGGCCTTTTGACTGTAGCAAAGGCCGTGGGAAAAAATTATCAAGCAAGCCTTAAATCTATTATAACTTTACCAATTCAATTATAATTTTTTTATCAATTCAATTTTAAAAATTTTATATTTGTCTTGGAATTTAGTCAATCCAATCAATTTTGGGCAACCAGGTGTTGACATAGACACCAGCGATGCCAACCATTCAGCTAAGGCTAATATTGACAATTTTTTAATTAATTTTTTTCCTCTTTCTTCCTTCTTCCATTGGCCAGTTGCCGCTGCCCAGAGATAAGGCCCATGCGAGGTTAGCCTTGTCAACCAATGGCGAGGCTCGCTCTTGCCGACCACAGTCCAACAACTGAACATGGAATCTATGTTATCTTTCAAATAGCAAGGAAAATGGGGAGGATAAAAATTTAGATGAGAAAGTTGAGTAATGAAATTAGCTGATAATTAAAAAAAAATTAAAAATAAAGATGGAACGTTTTTCAGGTGCATTGTGAGACAAAGCCATGTTTGAACAAATGCAATTATGTATGGAAATTATTGGGACCTATCTTCTCTAATTGTACACGTGTCATGCAAAGACGTCTTTTGTGCAAGCCCTTTTGGCCTCCAATTGGGCGACTTAAAGACGTCCTTGAAGTCAAGGATGCTGCCCCCACAAGGATGTGACATTCTTACTTCGTCTCCCATGTTCGTGTCGCGTCATTGCTTACATCATTAAGAGGAAAATTGGGTCGTATCCTGACATGGATTTGGACACTTGCTAGGTGTCTCGCATGAAAAGATATGGAAGAGATAGGGACAAACATTATCAAGAGAAAAGAGGAAAAGTTGGATTGTATCCTAGCATGGATTTTGACACTTGCGAGGTGTCTCGCATGAAAAGATATGGAAGAGATATGACTCCAAAAAAAAAAAATGGAAGAGATAGAGATAGGGACAGACAAGGCATCCGCATGGAAGGGACAAGAGAGAGACAGGTTTCATCTTTAAGCTTTGCTACATAGTCTTAAAATATTCTCACTTCCATGCAATGGCACCCCTGTAATTTCTATGAACTTCGAGGGTGATTTTTTGGAGGGAGAGAGATAGAGTCGGATCATCTTCGGTCCACCAGGTTGAGACGAGGTTAATCTAATGACATTCTGATTATCGAAAGATAGACATGGTCTCATTCAAAGTAAAAACACTGCTATCACTGGATGCCTGGATTTCATTTGTAAGAATAACGTCAGTGAGCTTTTTACTTTAGGGCGCAACGATGCAAAGATAACCTCTTCCCACCAACTGATCTAGCAAGAATTCTAGAAAAGTATTCTTAATCATCAGTCCCCTACCTCGAGCCTTTTTCGCCACCGAAAAAATCCTCTCAAATCACCATTCAGAAACAAGCCATTCGAGGTACCAAATGTACAGTTAGAGGATGTACACTCTCGAAACAAGCCAACATAAATTATGCTAGACTCCCTCTTATCTTTCTTAAGAATGGACAGAGGAACAAAAATCACGTAAAGGAAACCAATTTTGTAGAGGTTGAATACGATAATAGGGTGAACTTCTTAGCAGTTTGTTGTTGTTTATCAAGTTCAACTGGGGATACCTGATCACATTTGTTTGTCCAACAATAGTTGCAGAACATCAGATCTCTCTTGGACAGCAGATGTCTGGTTGGTAAGTGATTTCCAATTGCTCCATGCAATGCGTTTCTTCCACCATCCCCTTTTTTGCAAACATATTTCAGTCGATTTTTGTTTAGTGCTCTAACATCGCCAAAATTTCTTCACATGAGTAGGTTTTACATATTCAGCTTTTATTTTTAGGATGTATATTTATTTCATAAATAGGTTTATGTTCTAATTTTGAGACTACCTGTATAAAAAAGACATTTAAACTAACAATTTGTTTAAAATAAATCCTACTTCAAAGGGCTTTTTGTCTCTTTGCCAATTCAAAAAATCTTTTGGACATAATTTGAGTTCGAATCGCGCATGTGTGCCTTCTCGTAAAAGAGATACATTGATATCTTTGACTTTACCTAATAAAATTAGAACATTGTCATTCCCAATCAATAATTTTTTTATATACATTCAAGTTTACATGGGTCTTCTCAAAAGCTTAACATCACAATTTCTTCTGAGGAAAATAACTAGTTGAAAATGCAATTTATGTTATCCTTGAAATAGCTAGGAAAATGGGGGAGGATAAGAGTTCAGATGGGGGTCTTAAGTATGACCTAAACTCTGGTTTAATAGATGAAATTAGTTCATATTCTAGTGTGCAATCATGTATGGAAATATCGAATACCTCATTTTCTCGATTGGACACATGTCAGATAAAGACGTCTTTTGTAGAAGTCCTTTCTGGCCTCGCGTTGGACGACTTAAAGATGTCATTGAAGTCAAGAATGCTGCCAAGGTTCCTTGACGAGGATGTCACACTCTTGCCTTTCATAAAAAGTACGTATGTCCTGACATGGATTCCGACACTTGATAAGTGTCTCGAAGTCAACATGAAAGGACATGGAAGAGATTGAGAGGGATAAGAGAGAGAGAGAGAGAGAGACAGGTTTCACATTTGTGCTTTGGGTACATATACCGCACACAAATAGAGCCTGAAAACATTTTCGACTCCCTCGCAATGTCACCCCAGTAATTTTTATGAACTTCTAGGGCGATTTTTTGGTGTGAGAGAGAGACGTATCCTTTTTGGTTCTTTTTCCTTTCATGTCTATGTGGCCTAGGCAAGAAGACATATATTCTTTTGTCAAATCTTAAACCGGATATGTACTGAAAATTTTCGTTTACACCTTCGGTTAAGAAATCCCTGCACTTTGATTAAATAAGGTCTCAATTTTGCACCCCTGATTTTATGGCAGTGTTCCAAAGTGTTATATTGAACTACTAACATGCTGCAATCACGAAGGAGGAGAGAAGAATCATATCGGTAAGATTTGAAGTATAAAAATTGCGCAATGTAACTCAATTTTGGTGGTTAGATTTATATGCAAGTGATACATGGATTGTGAGAACACTACCAGGAAAAGGGCCCACGCATATGAGTGAGCAAAGATAGAAAAAAAAAAAGTTAATCAAGGAAGAAGAAGAGCAATAGACTTTATTATAGATTCAATTTAAATTGGCCGAGGATGGAAAATCTTCAATTTATATTTATAGCTTATTGTAGAGATGTTTGTAATAACACAATTTTCAGGTGGACTTTCCAAAATCACCATTTTGACCATTGTCTAAGATACATCGTTATTGTTCATTAGTTTGCAGCTAAGGAATTGCAGGCTAAAGTTCAGAATGGTATTGGATTTACTTTATAATGTAGAGATGGTATATTGAACTTTTGAGAATACCCACATTAAGCTAAATGTATATGAAAAAATCTATTAATTGATGATGACAATGTTCTCATTTTATAAGGTAAAGTTAAATATGTCAATTATCTTTTGTATGAGGACAAATTAGTGCAATTTAGACTCAAACCTGCTTGTGCGAACCGGCCTTTCACATAATAAAAGTCCATTGAAATGGGATTCTCATTACATACGCTGTCAATATAAAATTTTCTTTATACATAAGCGATCTTAGAATGCAAAAACCTATTTAGGGATTATACCTACTTGCTAAAAATGAAAATTGTTCGCGTTATTCTATAAAACTTGCTTATATAAAGAAGTTTTTACACCGCCAGTACATTCATTGAAAAACGTTGTTGGCAATGCTAGGGATGGTGGAAGAAAAGAAAAAAAAAAGGATTAGGTAAAATTACATTTATCTGTGTCAAATATGCGCTTGTTTAACGTGTTTTAGTCCAAAGTTTTAGCACTTTACATTAGCTACAAAACTTGCTTTCACAGGTATCATATTTGAGCTTTTTCAACATATTATGATGGTGTTGAGAATGCCAAACTCAGGCACACACTACTGAAAACTAAAGCTGTAACTACATAAAGAGATCTTGACGTGTGTTCGCTATGTGATTTGATGAACAGTCGCTATCACAGAACTGTTCTTGAAGGACGAGCTTGTGATTATTCCTATGCCCATGTCTTGATTTCTAGTTTTTGGTTTGTTTTGGAACTCTATGGACTTGTCTTGTTATTGTGACTTTTGAGATTTTATATTATGTATCATTTTGATAATGAATAGAAATTTTTTTGGTAAAAAAAAAAAAAGATAATTGGTAAAAGTTCAGTACCTTTGATTTCGTGATCCCGATTGCAATATCTTAAATGTCCATTTTAATGATGAGTGCTTAATATATGAGTTAATTAATAGTTCCTTTAGTCTTTCGAAAATAGAGAAATTGTCAAAGTTTGACATATGTGTCCTTTCGAGCCCGCCTTTCTCTGCTCCCTTTGCCGTTGTTGGCAACGATTAGCTCACGGTGGATGGACCCACATTGGAGACACCGGTGGATGCAATGAGGCCGACCGCCGGATGGGTGGGTGGAGTAAGGTGATAGTGCGGCGGCCATGGTTGAACCAGTAGAAAGAAGGGAAGAAAGAGAGGATGGGCAGATTTTGCCTTTCTCTGATCTTTTTCTTTATTTTTTGTTATACTAGAGTTTATGTGTGGGTAACGGTCAAGTTTGTAATCCACCGATTGTAAATTAATAGGAGGAAAATTTTTTCCGACAAACATGTCCTCAGTAAAAATTAAATTGCCAAATATAAGTACGGAAACTAGTGAAGTTGGACTTCTAGGTCGCCAGGATGATCTAACTTGTTCTTTAGATATTCGAGCATAATTAGCATAGACGGGCAAGACCGTCTCTTAAGTTTCCCATGAAATTTTTCCTTGATCGAGACCATCAACTGCTCTCTGTCAGCTCATAATTAAAAATAAATAAAACTAAAGATGGACTGTTTTTCACGTGAATTGTGGGATAGAGACATGTCTGAAAAAGTGCAATTATGTATGAAATTATTGAGCACCTTTTCTTTTCTAATCGTAGACGTGTCACGCAAGGACGTCTTTAGGACAAGCCCTTTTTGGCCCAACATGGGGGCGACTTAAAGATGTCATCGAAGTCAAGGGATGCTATTAAAGGTCGTCGCCCTCAAGGATGCGACACTCTTGTGTTTTCTAAAATGTTCATGTGACGTCATTGCTTATATCCTCAAGAGGAAAGTCTGGGTCGTGTCCGACGTGGATTTTGACACTTGCTAGGTGTCTCGCATGAAAAGATGTGGAAGAGATGGAGACAAGGTATCCGGACGGAAGGGATAACAGAGAAACAGATTCCATCTTTGAGCTTTGCTTCGTGGTATCGACAAATAGTGTCTGAGAACATTTCGACTCCCACGGAATGGCACTCCAGTAAATTTGATAAACTGCGGGGATTTTTTTTTGCCAGGTTTTGACGATGTATTCCTTTTACCTTGTGAAAATTTTAAATAAGAAATTAGAATACCTTCATTTTTTTAACTAAAGACTCAAAGTGAATACTGCTTCAAATAAAAGTTTGAAATAGTCAAATCATCTTAAACAAATATTTAGAGTGGTTAAGTCGTCTCAAACAAAGATTTTTAGCGGTCAGTAACTATTCCGCCATTGGAGAAACAGCATTTTAATCAAAGACTTTTAAATTTATAGCCTATTGTAGAGAAGTTTATAAGAACACAATTTTTTAGGTGGATCTTTGAAAATTACCATTTTAACCATTGTTTAAAATACTTGGTCATTGTTCTTTAGTTTTCCGTTAGGGAATTGCAGGCCAAAGTTCAGAGTGGCATTATATTTACTTTATAATGCAGATATGGTGCACTACCAAAACAGGGAGCAGTTGATGGTTACGAACAAGGAAAAATTTCATGGGAAACTTAAGATTAGGTCTTGCCCGTCTATGCTACTTATGCTTGAATATCTAAAGAACAAGTTAGATCAACCTGGCGACCCAGAAGTCCAACTTCAGTACTTCGCTAGTTTCCGCAACAACATTTGCCAATTTAAAAAATTACTAGGGATGTGTTTTCCTCCGTCCTTGGTCGGAAAAATTTCCTCCTATCAGTTCACGATTAGTGGATTACAAGCTTCAATGTCGCCCGCACATAAACTCTAATATAACAAAAAATAGAGAAAAGGATCAGAGAAAACCAAAATCTGCTCACCTTTCTGCTGGTTCTATCACCGCACTCCACCCAGCCGTCTCCGGCGCTCAGCCTCATTGCATCCGCTGGGGTCTCGAGTTTCGTCCACCTAAGCGAATTGTCGCCAACCATGGCAAGGTTAGATTTCGCCGCACAATTACCCAAAAAAAAAAAAAAAAATATATATATATATATAGAGAGAGAGAGAGAGAGAGAGAGAGAGTAAAAATTAAAAAACAGAATTTGAGATGCAAGATTTTACCATGGTTTATCCTTAGATTAGGGATACGTCCAGCTGATGATCCAACTATAATTAGCACCTCATACTACTCTATTACATTCCTCAAATTACAAGAGAAATATATATATATATATATTCAAACATAATATATATGTCTAGTAGCTATTCATGATTTCAAGTCCAAACTATCAATAAAATATAAAAAAAGTTAATATATACATCTAAATAGAATATTTATATATTCAATAGCTAATAAGCCCAAGCTCAAATTATCAGTAAAATATAAGCTCAACCTCTAGAGTTGCGTGGCACTACCCCGATAAAATTGATGGTGAATATGAACCACAGCCTAACAGGCAGAGGGAGCAGAGAATGGTGGGCTCGAAAGAATAAATTTATCGGACCTAACAATTTCCCTATTTTCAAAAAGACTAAAGGAACTATTAATTGACTCATAGTCACATTCTTTTCTTTTCTCCCACCATTTCCTGCTTTGCAAGCGGCATATTTCACTCGACTTTTATTCAATGTAGTGACGGCGTAAATATTTCTTTATATAAGCAGGTTTTATAGAATGACATGTACGGTTATCGTTTTCAACAAGTAGGTTTAATACATAAATAAGTCAATTCATTTTGAGAAGGCTTACGTATAAAAGATTTTCACGCTGACAGTATATGTAATATGAATCCTATTTGATGGACTTTTATTCTGTAAAATGCAGGTTCATACAAGCATAATCTAGATAATGACACATAACCTATCTATATTTTCTACATGTAACTTTATGTAATAGACAGATTTAAATTTCCATTCTAAGACTTTTTTTTTTTTTTTTTGTAAAAAGGCTCTTATGATGACGATGCATGTATATATAAATCCATAATATTTTCGTTCACCGCCATTAGATTTGCTTAAGGGCCCAATCATTCTCTTCACCTCTTTTTCCCCCATTGGGAGACTTTTGGCCACTCCCACACTAGAAAATCATGAAATTGCTATTTTGATTGGCACTGATAAAGGGGTGCCATTGCATCACAATTGTTTGATTCCTATCTATAAGTAGTTCTCATTTTTAAAATTCCCAAAGTCCCTTCATCGGAATCTTTGTGTAGCAAATTGAAATTAATGGTTCAATCTCAAGGACATCTCGGCCACACCAAACCGAAGAGTCTAGCTTCTTCACGTAACCTATTGATGTAATATTATACATCAAATCGAGTGTCCTCAGGGGTTACGATTCTTTAAGAGACATTTAATTAAGTCCATGACACCAAATCAGCACTCTTTTGCTGGCGCTGCTCACCGTGCCTTGCTGCCTCACGCCCTTGCCGAGCCACCCTTACTACCAAGCCGCCACCATCATGTTGTCCTTTGTCGTGAGCCCTCATCGCCGTGATGTTGTTGCTATTGCTGTTGCCGTTTTGTTGTTGCATCGCGAGCCACTGCTAACCGCACCATCACCCCTTCACTAAGCCAGCACCATGAGTCGTGAGCCTCGCCACCACCGCTCACCGTCAAGACTTGAAGACCAAACCACAAGTAACTTCCTAACCCTTATTTAGGGCGGTGTTTATGCTTAGGATTAGGATTATGACTAGGATTGATGATACTTAGATTATATGATAAGTGAATTAGAGTGATTGCTTATCATTGATAAGTGATAAGCTAAGTGATAGATTATTGTGAATAGTGATAAGTACAAATGATAGGTTATCGTGAATAGTGATAAGTACATGTGATAACTTATCATGAATAGTGATAAGTACAAACGATAGATTATTATGAATAACAATAAGTACATGTGATAACCTATTGTGAATGGTAATAAGTACTTATTAAATTGCAATTTTCGAGGTGATAATTATTTATTAAATTCAAATTTTAAAAGTGATAAGTGCTTGTGAAATATTAGTTTGAAAGGTGAGGTCCTAAGTTGATAAATGAACTCATGATGTGATATTATATGCTATGAGGTTAATACATGATTATTTTGTTGGTTGAATAACCAATTGGTGATCACGTGGAATTTTTTTATGGCACTTTTGTGTGTAAAAATTTCTAGGATATAATGTATAAGTATTAAACACTCTTGCATTGACTAATAAGAAAGATAAAAATTGGCTTAAGTGGTAATGTGCTCATGTGATCACATTAATGATTCCATACTCATATGATTATTCTTGATAGATTTCGGATGTCCCCACGTCAATGGGATGTTGTTTGCTAATGGATTTTAGAACAAAACTCCTTAAATGAAATGCCGTCTTCAAATGAAGTCAAGATGTTACTGTACTCAATAGGGTAGAAAGATACTCGGTTATGCCGGAAGACCACCGATGCGAGTGTCGATCGTGACCGTGAGCGGTCGTAATAACCTAGACTCGTGTGAATGCATTGTGCATGAAAGTGATAATATTATGTCTAGATTATTATTCATGATTGTCATATGTCTGCTGAAATTGTGTGCCCACATGGAGATATATGTATATATATTTGTGTGCGCGCGTGCGTGTAATATATATGGATATTAGATATTGTGTTAGGGCATTGTATGGTGGGTAGTGCATTTCATACTTATAGATAATGCAAAGTAAAGACTTTACTATTTATCTGTCATCAACAATTAAGTGGGCCCCTATCCACTCGAGGGGATGGACGTGGTTTACTAGAAGCATGTGTCCACCATCTGGGTGGATGAGGGGCTAGCTAACCTAGTGCCCCATAAGTTTATGGCTTGTTATGTCTAATTTGGAGGGGAGCTATTCAGCCCTTTTTGGGGGTTTTGACGGACTGCCAAGCGAGGGAACCTTAGGGGCCATTTGGGACCCCATGGTTGTGGACACCCTCGATGGTGCCATTATTGACTTGGAGACAGATCCGGATTAGGAGTCAAACCCCGAGCTTGAACTCTGGTACTATAACATGGACGCATATTAGACGCATATGAGATACCACTTTTGAAGGTTGCCGTTGTAGGATAGAGGTACTAAACTAACCCATACCCCCTTTTGACGAGCCCAAAGGAATCCACATTGTGGATATGCAGATGTGAAGCTTCTAAAGTGTTAAGCTAGTGTGTGTGTATACATATATATACATATATATATACATATATATATATGTATATAAGTATTTGTTGATGTGTTCTATGCTATTCCTATCGATGTGAATGATTGGGTGTAGTTAATTCCGCTTTCGTTTGTGTAAAATTAAAAGATAAAATGAATGAGTTAACGACATATCTTGAGACTTCATAATAAATGACCAAAGAGAAAGAGGTTTGACCTAGGTCGGGGCATGACATATTGTATGGTGATATTATTCAATGTACTAATGGAGTAAAAATTTCTTTTTATAAGTAGGTTTTATAGAATGAAGGAAAAATTATCCAAAAAGTCATAAACTTATTGTATGGTGACTAATTCAATCATAAACATTTTAGTTATGTCAATTTAGCTCTAAATTTTTTGATGATTTACCAATATGATTCTTCAGTGATTTCTAGCCAAACTTACTTGAAATGACTATATTGTCAAATCATTAAAAAGTTTATGACTAAATTGGCATATTTGAAAGGATTAAGATTGAATTGGCCGTTATGCAATATGTTTAAGGCTGAATCGACACCATTGAAAGGCACAATTGAAAGGTTTTGGATCAAATTGGCTGCCTTACAATAAGTTTAGAACTTTTTAGACAATTATTCCATATATTGATGCATACGGTTTTCATTTTTAGCAAGTAGGTTTCATCCATAAATAAGTTTTTCTATTTTGAGTCTGCTTATGTAGAAAACACTTTCATGCCGATAGATTATGTAACATGAATCCTATTTCGACAGATTTTTTATTCTGTAAAATGCAGGTTCATACAAGCAGAATTAGATAATGACATATAACCTATTTATATTTTCTCCACGTAACTTTATTTAATATACAGATTTAAATTTCCATTCTAAGACTTCTGTGTAAAAAGCTCTTAAGGTGACAATGTATTTAATATATATATGTATGTATATATATCCATAATATTTTCGTTCACCGCCATTAGATTTGCTCAAGGGCCGATCATTCTCTTCACCTCTTTTTTCTTTCGGCGTTGGGAGACTTTTGGCCACTACCACGCTAGAAAATCATGGAATTGCTCCTCCGATTTGCACTGAGAAACGTGTGACATTGCCTGCAATTGTTGGATTCCTGTCCATAAGTTGTTCTTATAAAATCACCTAAGTCCGTTTATTGGAATCTATGTCTAGGAAGTTGAAGTTAAAGGTTCAATTTCTAGGACGTCTCATCCACACCAAACCAAAGAGTCTAGCTCCTTCTTCATATAAAGTATCGATATAATATCATATATCGAATAGAGTATCCTCAATTGCCTCGATTCTTTAAGAAGATGGAGATATTTAATTGAGTCCGTGACACCAAATCGGCACTCCATGTAATACGTTAGGATTTTTCCAAAACAAGGTTACGTTTGAATGGTAGATACCTAGTCACCAGTTAGGTTTCAGTCAATTGATCCACTACCAATAATTTAGGGCATGAGCCACTCTTAATCTCGGAGCACTTTTGCGAGTCTATGGGGGTATCCAACCAAACATACACGAGATGACTCTGGAGACAAAGAACTTGTCTCGTTGTCCTAAAACGGACTCCACTTGGGTGTTCTATCATATCATCTTCTTTCGCTTACGGGAAAAGAAAAATATAAAAAAAAATGTCAAGAAAGAGCAGCGCTAGTTAGTTTAAGAAACCCTGACTTTGCCCAAACTAGCCGTAAACGATAATCTTGCGCGTTCACGTAAAGCATTATTATTATTATTATTATTATTATTATTATTTGGTTACTCACAAGCAAGACTTTGCACGCGACACGAGATTGACTCTAAAGACATAAAGATGAGAAGAGCATTTGTAAGAGATCAATTTGGATAAGATTTTGCCTGTGTTTGTTTGAACGAAAATATTTTTCAAAAATTATTTGTCCAGGCTTTCATCTATTTGGTTCGCTGAAAATGATTAATCAATCAAAAACAATTTCCATTCAATCAAAATATTAATGCATAAAATTAGAAAAGTAAATTCCTAAATCTTTCGATTAAAAAAAAAAAAAATCTTGGATCTCAAAAGGCGAAACTTTCTGAAATTGAGCAAATACTTTTTTCCCTCAAATATATGTAAAAAATGTTATTATAAAAAAATTGAAAATTACAAAGATTGCATATCGAACAGCATCTCATTGTAATAAATCACATTCAAGTTTGGAATACCGAACGAATTGCTCTCGCTCTCAATCCGCAAGCTCCGAAATGACCTGGAGCATGGAAATGTGGTACGGTTTGGCCAAAATTACCGACATTGTTTAAAGAACAGAAGAGGTCGAAGGTACATACCTCGCCGCCCCTTGACTTCCTGGCACCGGAAACGGCTGCCTTGACTATCCCGGCCCAGAAGCAAGTTCGTTCACCATGTTGACTATCATGGGCTTAAGCACTCTTGCGAGATGACCAACCATGATTGGCCCAATCATTTTGTTGTTCCTCGAACATCCTTCTCACAATCGCTACTATCACCAGCTTTGGCTCCAATCTCTCCTCTCTTCATTAGTGAGATTTCGTAGAATATTCGCTAAATTCTCATCATATTTGTCATCTCCCACCGCATTAGCGGATGATGACTCTAATCGAGCAAGCCTCTCATTGACTAGTTGCGGGGATTGACTCTCCTTGCCAGCGACATTTCGAGGCTCTTGATTCCTCGTTTTCACCATTTGCACTTATTCAAATTGACCTCAATGGTACCATTAAACATGTCAAAAAGATGTTCCATCGAAAATGTTTCTCGTTGAAATATGTTTACCGAAAGATAGATTTTTCAGTTTTTTAAAGTAAATCGGGTCGTGTGGTGACTTGGACAAGAACAATAAGTATGAAGCGAACTATGGAAACTAAAATAGTAAAGAATAAAGAATTGCAAGTAAAGAATTGATAAATAAATTGCAGAAAATTTAATAAGTGTTATTACTTGGTCGGATCCTTTACAATTGTCTTCCTTGGCCTTTTATAGCCTTGCACCAACTGTAACTGTCAAGAGTTGTTATTTTTTAAATTCCAAATCCTAATAACTCCCAAGTTTCCAGGTCTCAACTGTATTAATTTATAACCGTATGTTCTCATCTTTAACCAATTACGATTCGGCTTCGTCTCTACTTCTGAATTTCCATCGATCTCGTAATCAGCGAGCGGCTCTTCCTCGTATGTCGATTTCTAGCTTTCACCGATTTTCTCCCATCGACGACGACTGCCTCTCTCAGTCGCCGATTTGTAATATTAGACTACAGCTATCCTGTCGACACCGCACCACGGACTTTCATTGATCCATCATGACTCAACACAAACTAAGCATCAAAGTAACAGGCATCAAAATAAAATAAAAACATACTTGTGAAAGAAGACAGCTGCTATTATCCAGCCACATTTAACAAACGAAGCATCAAAGTAACATGCGTCAAAATTGAGGAATGTAGAATCCCCATGACGCTTTGGTCCAAAAGATTCTAAAATTAAAGTCCAGCCCTCTTTTCTTCCTAAGCTTCAATGGACGATAGAGGTGAGGCCAGTAGATGTATTCGACCATTAACATACAAGGGAAACTGTACGTTTAAGAAGAAATAGATGGGGATGGCAGCCAGCAAAGTAAGTAGGATGTAAATCCACTTCAATCATTCGCTTAGGACGATTGTAAGAGCAGAGCTGAATGCCACCAACATAAAGGCCAAAGAGAGGAAGAGAAAAGTGACGCCTTTTATCATTTTTCTTGGTAGTGAATGGAAAATATCTTCAATTGGGTAGCATAGAGTTACGATAGCCAAGAACATCAAGGTGGCAGTTACAGAGAAGAAGAGAGCGAGAGCATCTGCAACAGCGAATATAAAAAATGAACCCTTCTTCATAAAGATCAGGATTTCTGTACTGTTGTTGTTGCCTCCAGGTATTTTCAAAGCTGCAGTGAAAGCTATTGTAATGATGAGAGTCGCGACGAGATGACAAAGATGATGTATCCTTTATCCATTGCCCTGCTTCTTTGAGCAAATCTTTGCGTTGTTCTACAAAAATTTCTCGACATGCTTTCCTATTCCTTTCTTCTGTTTTCACCAATTTCAGAATTTTAAAAGAATGATCGCTCTTATCTTCCAATAACTTCAGAAAAATAAAAGACGCCTATCAATGTCATTATAAATTAAAGAGCACAAAAGGGTGGCAAACATATAAGATGAACCGACCTTAAATTTCACACTTTTCAAAGAAGGATTGCTCCTATCTTGCAGTACCTTCAGAAAAATAAAGGACGCCTATGAATGTGAATGTAAGTAAATTGAAGAACACTTTAGTGTAGCAGACAACTAAAGTAAACCAACCTTGAACCACCGAAATTCCCTCTGCATAAGAACAACTGCTCCAGGAATATTTGCCGGTACACATTCTGGTTGCCATGCTACTATTGCCTCCATCAGATCGTCGTACATATTATGTTTACTCAAAATTTACAGCTCTGTTGTATGTGTTCACTCGTCTAAACAACTCAACCTGTCGTCGGAGCACCATTTCTTTCATTAGTTCTTCTAGGGGACGGGAGTCCCACATCAATTCCGGAAATTGGTCAAGACATAACTCGACAATTTCAAGGATTCTGCTATATGCAGAGTCATGGACAATGCCTGAATCCTTTAAAAAATTGACTATTTCTGAGGTTCTCATAGCCTTCTTCTTCTCGTTAAGAGCGAGGTTTACAAACTCAACCGAGCATTCATGCCTCAACTTCATTTCTCTAATCCTTTTGATGAAAGGTGCTGCGCGTAACATTAAACAGTTTTCCCACGATAAAGAATCAAAAGGTTGAAGAGGCTTTTACATTTGTGCCGAGTTCTTATGTATATATAGTAGTTAAGAAGAAAATGATAGATTTAAGATATTTATCGAGAAAGTAAACTTCATGTGGCTTGAGAATTAAAATGCAGGCATTGGAGAAAAGATGGATCTATCGATGACAAACAATGTCATAAGAAAAAAGAATTCCTTTTTTAATGGAAAATGGGTAGATTTAGTGTCAGATCAATAGGTCTTTTCTCTATTGGTAATTTATACAAATTCACCTAATAAATACATATTATTTAGACTATGAATCGAATCGAGTCATATCATAATATACAAATTGGTAGCCAGTCCATATTAATAAAAAGCATGATCTCAAAGGAACATATTGAAAATATCAATTGACACTTTAATTTATAGAGATCTCTACCCATGGATGAAATAAGGTATTTTTCTGCAGATACCATGGCAATATCATGTACCTGATTTTGTGCCGAGAATCCAAAGTGATGTCTTGAACCACTTAAGTGCTGGTTGGACGACTACAAAGAGGAAAGAAGAATCATGTCGGCAAATTAGGAATTGATCGAGAACAAAAAGATACATGTGAATCTCATGAAATGAAGATTGCGCATGTAATTAAATTTATTAGTGCTTGAATATGCTAGAAAAAAAAAAGGGATCAATCCACCTCTATAAGTTGAAATCCAATAATTTCGGATTATTCTTTGGCAATGTGACATTGAGTAAGACTTCTCAGCTAACTTCACAGATGTTATATTAGATATTAGTTTGTGGCATACATCATCGTGTAGATATTTATTTGTATACATAGATGTAGTCCTTGTCCCTTAATTTAGATATTAAGCAGATTAACAAAAAGACCTCAAGCCATCTTCATGTCTTTGGAATTGTCAAATGATGCATTGCATAAGCATGAGGGGAAACCTAAAAATAGGAACAAATAGAGTGAATACCATGTGGATAGAGTTGCTCAAATTGTGCATATCTAAAAAAGAAGTGCAAGAAATACTACATTCGTAAATACAATTTTCCCAAAAATTGATTCTAGCTGCTCTAAGACTTCATCTTTGCCAAGTCTCCCAATAGGCTGTGTTCTTTCTTATCCTTGGATGTGGCTACATCGGAGTATCGGTGAAAAAAAAAAAAAAAGCTTATTAATATATGGGCGAAATCCTACCCAAATGTCCGGCTAGAATACGGCACCTCATGGTATTAATATATGGGCCGGATGTTGTTTGCCTGGCCAGGTCCCAGATAATCTTCTTTTGCATAGGAGCATATCTAATAGCATGTAACAGGGCAGGGGGCATAATATCAGATTTGGAATCAACGGTTTCTACCAATACCGTCACCATCATCATTCTTCCTTTCTGAACAGCATCGTAGAGGGCGCTCCTCAAAATGGAATTTGTATATTCTTTAGATTTACCGGGCAAGCACTTGAGACGGGTTCTCGACCAAGTGATGTTGATCTTGTGCAGCCATAACTGCATATTCGAGCGCGTTAAGGGATTCATTCGTAACATTTGCCATCATTGCTTCGTCATCTTTATGGAGGATTGTCTTGACAGTTGTCCAATCAGCTTTCACCATGGCTTCAAATAGTGGTCGATACTTTTCATCGACCTCCGCTTCCGGCATGACTGCAAAAATTGCACTTTAAAAGTCTTACGGTCTTTCGCACTTCTTGTTTTTTAGGTCAAGTAATGAAACGGGGATGCAGGCGAAGGGGAGGTCGTTTACTCAACTAACCTTTTCCTTTGAGCGCCTTTGTTTTCTCTTTGGAAGTAGAAGACCCCTTTTTTTTTCTTTTTTTCTACTTCTCAATTATGAAAAGATAATATTTGGATTTATATGTCAGTACTTGTATGCTATGAAATTTAAAATTTATCGAATTATAAAAACTCAGTATGCTTGAAACACAAGGTTTATGAATAACAAAAATTAAAAGTTCAAAGTGACAAACCTTAAGTGAGTGTACGGCTGTTTTGGGAAGCTTTCTCATTTGTCATGCCAAAGTATTACCAAGTGAATCCTACTTTCAGTAATTAGTAACTTTATTCCATAAAAATTGTCTCACCAACAACTATAACAGAACTTGTGGAGCCAAGCCACACCAAATTAGGAGATTTGACTTTGAGTAATACATTTTACGTGTTTACTTTTTAATTGAAAGGAATAGTGATGCCCATGGGTCTGAGACAATGAACAATTAAGCTGTATTTGGTGGCCACACATTACTTTTGCATTTTTTGTCCGGGGAAATTGAATATTTTCGGTCCCTACATAGGTTGGGAAAAATAACTTTAATCTGAATCTTATGTTGGTTATAATTACAGTCCTCATACTGTTCTGTGGTGGCAAATAAGTCACGTTGTCATGATTATATGGACAATAAGTGTCATTTGCCCAAATAAACGTAAAGCCAGGTTCTTTAAAGCATCCTTGTACTTTTTCAGTTTTAAGGTTCAAATTTTGAAAACACAGCAACCATACCTACCGAAGGTATTTTCATTGAGAATTTTGGAAAGAAAAATAGGAAATTAGAAAATTTCTTGTGCCAAAATGCCCTCAGGTTCTGTGCAAATTACATTTTACGTGTTTATCCGGAGTGTTGAACAATAAATAAAGAAGTGTACTCTCAATGCATGATCTGTCCAAGGTATTGTTCATAATATAGTTTATATTACTTCAAAATTAACACACAAAAACCGAAATTTTTGCAATTTTTTCATTGGCTTATCATTATGGGATCGCATCAGAACAACAAAGGAAAGAATGGGACATGCCCACCAATGGTTCCAAAACCAAATTGTCTTGGGTATCCATGGAGGATTTTTTGCCAAGCCGTCGCTGGAGCATTGTAAAAGATCCAAAGCAGAGGGTGCCATCACATAGCACGCCTCTGTAGCCCAAAGTCAAATAAAAAATATATAAAACAAAAAGAATATAAAATTTCAAAATAAAGGGAGAGCAATCCTAAAATCTCCCAAGTATATCTTTGGATCGTTTTGCATTCTTGACCTTTGCGCTATTTCAACTCTATCAACGAAATTCAGGTACATTTTACTTATAAAAGGAGCTCTCTGAGCTCCCTTTCAGAGAGAGGCAATTGTCAACACTTGAACTTGTTGGAATAAAAGTATAAAATAGAAAATTGCAAAAACAAAAAAAGGGAAAATAAATAAATAAGGTGAAAGAAAATGCTTATGGTGCGTTTAATAACATTTCATTAAAAAATTGTTATAGGAAACGAAATATAATTATTTACATTCCAAGGAACAATTTTTTAATAAGAAGAACGCGTTTGGTAAACTTGATCCTGGAATAGAAAAAGAATAGAAACATGTTCGGTAAATTTGTGTTCTTTTTTTTGTTTCTTTTAATTTTTAAATATTTTTATTGTATATTTCTTATTTTTTTTTTTTTTTTTTTTTTTTTTTTTTCTTCCTTTTGGCGCGGCCTCGCTAGGGACCGGTGACGCTCCGACGAGGTCACTGGCCCTCGACAGCCGGTCGCGGTCATGGCCGAGGCCGGCGATTGGCTAAAGAAAAAAGAAGAAGAAAAGAAAAAGAAAAGAAAGATTAGAAAAGAAAGAAGAGAGAAAAAATTTGTTTCCTCAAAGTGTTCCAGAAACAAGTCTTGTTTTTATTTTTTCATTCCAAATTTGTTTTTGAGAAAAAAAAATAGATTTGGACAAAAATGCAAACAAACGCGTCTTATTATTTTTTTTGTTCTCGGGAAAAAAAAAAAAAACAAGATTTGTGTAAACAAGAAACCAAACAAACACCCCTTAGTCGCACCACCCCCCCCAATTTAGTCCATCTTACATTGTTTGGACCAACTTGCATTACGCGGACCACTAAAAAGCCCATAAGTTAGGCCACCATCCGATTTTGGTGTCGTATAAGCCCATTCGGACGTGCAGCCCATGGAGCTTAAAAAAAGGCCCAGCGTCGAGGCCTCCTAAAGTTCTACTTTTAAAGATTTGAAGCGTAAGGAGAGGGCTGGCGTCACAAGACAAAATGAAAAAGTGGCTCTTTTTAAGGAAGTAGGGAAAATCTCTCCATCTTGAATCATCTTCAGTCAAGTACTTCAAGCTCGGCAATGGCTACGGGCCTCCATTGCTGACAGCCATAAATTTACACTTCATCGACTCTCACCACTTCAAATTTCCTCAGCCGCTGCTCCCCTTTTCTTCCTTTCACCGATTTTTCCAGGAAGAGAAGCATACTATACACTGAGAGATTTAAGTATTCGAGGGGAAAAATTCGTAGGAAATCGATTCTAGAAGCTTGCTCTTCGTTTCCAAGGTCGCTCATCATCGTTCACCATTGCTAGGTAACGATTTTGGAAGAGTACAGAACGTACTCTGTTTTACCCTGTTTCTGGCCGAGAAGGTCCGAAGAAAGCATGTCTAGTCTGAACCTCATCTGCTTGTCTTAGCTTCGTTCGTGAGCGATCGTAGGAGCCCCAATTCTTGACTCGTGTGTTCGTCGCAGCTCCCGAATCGCTGATAAAACAGGCAATTACGTCCCCCATTGTCTACCCTATTCCGGCAAGGTGCGAGGCCGAGTTGGTGTTCATTCTACTCATACCTAAGAGACTATGCACCGAAGCTGTTTCTGGATAATCTGTGATGATATTTTTGCCCCATTGTGGATTTTAGACTAAAAACTACTCAATTTGCATGAACTGGATTTGATAATCACAATGACACACCGTTTGTCGAAAATCTGAGTGTATACTTTTCTCAGGTTTCTACTCTCTGTTTTGCAAATTTTCCGATCGTATCTTTGTGGTGCTCGCCAGAGAGGAAATGTCTGGAGTCTATGACCGGAGTGTCCATCCTATGGGATATCCATGTCGGTTTGTTTTTCCAATTCCTGTTCTCCATAGTTCTGTTGTTATGTGATTGTGAATATGGGATGGCCGGTGACCGGGGATGATGGACAATGCTGCGGTGGACGATGACCAGTGACGGTGTTTGTTAGTAAGGGTGGTGCTCGGTGATGGCCAGGTGGTGGTGCACCGACTAAACTCACGGTGGAGTCTCGTTTGAGCTGTTCTTGGTACGCCTTAAGAAACCTCTGGGTTGCTGGAAGAAGACAACATGAGCTGGAAGAAGTAATGAAAAAAGAGGACGATACTATCTCCACCACCTTACGACTAAATCCATATAGGTGGTTTCAAATTTATTTACTTTCATTTGTTTTAGATTTTTCTATATCTATGTAAGATCCATCTACCGTAATTAAGAATTTCACATATTTAGTTTTTTATTTATTGTAAATTTTCCAAGTGTATTAAAGGTACTATGTTTTTTCTTATAATTAGATATTACTTCCATAAATTTTTTTTTGTCAAAAAAAGAAATTTTTAAGAAATCTAGTTCTTTTTTATGCTGTTGATTAAATTTATATATAAATTATTAAGCAAATGAAATTTAATCAAGTCATAGCATTATATAAAGTAATGAATATTTTTTTAAAAATACCAGCGAAATATCATTACTTTAGATTGATAAAGTATCTCATTGTGCATATTGCTTTTAGTGTAGTATTAGATATTCTTTTAAACTCTTACATGCCCTACATAAAGTATCTCACCAACATAGTAAGAAAAAAGATAATTACTTTGATATAGTAAATAAAGAGTCTACATATATATTTTTAGCTAATGAAATTAACAAAAGTTTACCAAGAAAGTGAGCCTTTATAAAAGAGAGAAAAAAATAGATAATTTGATATAAATTCAATAATGAAGAAGACATTTTTCAATTTTATACTATATCAAAGAATGCATTTTTTCCTTACTATTAGACGCAAAATACTTGTTATCTTATGGTAACCATCTTAAATGGGAAAAAAGAGAGTAAAAAATAGGGGAAAAATAGTGGGGCCTTCACTTTTTATTGTAAGTGAAAGATTCATGACAGTTTTATCCTTTTAATGTAAATAAGGTAGATTTAGTCATTAGAAGTAGAAATTGATAAAAGGAAATAACAAGGGTGGGCTTACTTAGGATTTATGAACTTTGGGCAATGGGTTAAGTTTTGTGCTTAAGGTGAGCTTAGTGCGATTATAGTAAAAATGGGATTAATGCAGCTATAACAACAAAATAGGTTTGACTTCTGTTTTAGTGAGTTTGCGCTTGATTTAGTTTAAGTGTTTAGAGTTAGTCTTTGGAGGGTTGGGTTTAATTCTATTGAAGGGGTTTGTTATAGAAAGCCCAATTCATGCATCCGATCCAGATCCGCGAATCTCATGTGTAAGTAATAGACAAAGTTAAGAGTAGCCCTAAAAAATTTCATGGAATCCTACAAGCTTAAGGTGGCTAACTGTATGTGCTTTGTCTATTACTTACACATGATAGTTATGTATGATTCCACACTTAGCCACCTTAAGCATTTCCTTTTGAAAAAATAAAATAAAAGAAGAAGGAAATATGGCATATGAATGCGATTGATCAATACAACCAAAAGTTAAGAGTCAGTGAGGAAAACATAAATAACTCACATCTTGACAAAGTGATGTAAACATACACCTGCTTCCTAGCATTATTCTTAACCAAAAGATGGCAAATTAGAATATCAAAATCATTTAATGGGAGAAAAATAAAATCTTAAAAAATAAAATTGCGTCGGGTATGCATCTAAATTCTACTTCATGACTTATTTTTTTGGATGCGGAAAGTTTAACAAACATAAAATCTGAACAGTTTGTTAGCTGCTTTAAAGATTCCGGAGAAGTTAAGGTCAACAAGTAAACAATAAAATGCCAATCAAAGAAGATAAATTATTGGAATGAAACACATCATAGTAATGTTGAGAATAAGACAGATAAACTTAATTAGAAAATTTTCGCAATTTCTCATGGCATTGCCATACGAGAGCCGCCCAGAAACAACGGAGAACTGTAGCGTACGACGTGAAGGACTCTTCCACATTGGTGTGCCTGTGATGTACTAAGGTCAGAGTTGCTCAAGTACATTATTTGTAGGATAGCGACTCAATTATAAGCCGCTATCCTTTAGTCATCATCTGCAAATAAAATCAACTTCATAACAAGCGGAATCTCTAGCAAGAAAGAAGTTAAGATAGAACGTCTAAAATCGTCATTTTCCAACACTAAAGACTTTTCATCAACGTATATATATCATAAATACATACTTTCAACCAAAACATGCTGCGCAGACTGGAACTATAGAAGTATTCGAGTCAACAAAATAAGTTTTTGGCCAAAGGGTGTAATCCCCCATCATTCTATCCTAAATATGTGATTATCTACTTATGATTATCCATGTTTCGGTAATTTATTTGCTCTAGAATTATTCGTTTCCTTATGTCGCTTTTTCTTACTTCATATTCAAGGAATCTTGTTTTGTGGGATTTAAGGAAATACCTTCAGGCAAGAGTTTCCAATTTGTTGACACCTAATTTTTTCAAGCATATAAAAAAATCTAATTAAAAAATTTTTGATTGAAAAAAGAAGAAGGTGGCCTTAGGAGTCGGGATGGGCCGGATCCAGCCTTGGCCCAACCTGCCCCCTTTCTTTTCTTTTACCCCCATCACGCAACCCAACCCAACTTCTTCTCCCCTTCGGCCTGGCCCGCACCCAAGCTTTCTTTCTTCCCTAGCCGTCGTTTACATGGGGAATTGGCGAAGCTGAAAGCAGGGGCCACCAGTGCAGGGGGGATAGCATCATCTCATAGAGGAAGGCTAGCGTTGGAATCGTCAAGTGAGGGTCTGCTGGCAGAGGCGGCTAATTGGTCGGACGAAGTCATGTGGGCGAGCGAAGCAGGAAAAGAGAAAAGAAGAAGAACAAAAGGAAAAAAAAAAAACGAACAAAGGGAGGGGAGCGAGGGAACCCAGCACATAGAGAAACACAGAGAGGAGGAGAGGAGCAAGAGATGCCCCGGAGCCATCGATCGCTGCCGAAGCTACAGACCGCCTCCAAACTCGCTGGAATCCAAGTAGGAATTTCACTGAGCATCTAGTGTGCGGTTCTTTAAGCTAAGCTGGCTGGAGCTCACTCTGTCCATTTCAGGCGAGCTTCGGCCTCTGTAAGTCTCCTTAGGTCCCAATTTTTTTTTTTAATCTGTAACTTGCTGATTGCTGCTACCGCTGCCTCGAGCCCTGTTTAGGTTGGAAATCGCCCGGACCGCTTGTGCCTGCCACCTGTTCGCCGGAGCGCTCGAGCGGGCTCTTTCTCCCAAGCTTCCTCCGCGTAGAGCCCTAGGACTCTTGGTTGTCGGAGGGACGCCGTCGCAGCCAGGGAGTCGAACCGTCCCCTCGCTTAGTCCTGGCGGCGCCGTCGCCAATGTGCTTCATCCGGGCACCCCTGGTTGCGACTGAGGAGTTGCGACCAAGGGGTGCTGGCTGAGTGGGCCAGATCGCACATCTAGCCCACTTGGCTCTGGTTTCCGCTTGGGCCCCACTCTCGGGCCCAAGTCGAGCAGTGGAGGCCCGACCAAGGACAGTCGGGCCTAACCCAACTGGGCTAGACCTAAGCCGCGTTGATCGGGCCAAGCTTGATCCGGTCGGACCTGGGTTAGGTCAGATTGGACTCGACCGGTCCGGCCAAAAAAAAAATATAAAAAAAATAAAAAAATTTAAAAAAGTAGGGTTTGGTTAGGACTTGCCATGTTTTTCCTTTTTAGTATAATTAGACCTCTATTTGCTCGTATGATGATTACATCATATGTTTAATTTGCATATTTAGTTATGTTTAGTTGCACGTATTTAATTTTGTTGCAATTATGATCTTGGTAGCTATGGTTATTACTTTAATGATTGCGCATCCACATGATCATCTTACATGTTAGTGGATAGGTGCAAAATTAATCCATACTGCCTAGCAAAAATCATTTATTTTAAAATTAACAAGATTAGATACCGAAATTGCACTAATTTGTTAATTAGTGTTATCAAGTCACCGACCCTAGATTCTTTGCTTGCATAGGAAGTGAGATGCACTCTCATTCCTCACTTGCTTTCTAGCTAACCACAATAGGCTTAGTGGCGACTCCTTTTGTGCAAAGTTTATAAAAAATATCCAAATGTCACATGGAGTATAAGCTTGGGAGAGCCCGCACCTAATCATGGGATTTAGACCCGTCCTTCAGGCAATACCCCTAAATCTACTCCCTCACCCCGAGGGTAGGTCGCAACAGCTTGGCGACTCCACTAGGGACTTGGTTTTAAACCTTAGAGGACTTAGGCCAAAGTTAATCTTGTTCAAAAATACTTTTGTTTGGCGGCAAGGATTCCAGGTACATCCCTAATATTAAAGGTGTTAAATATTTTTGCAGAATGGGAGGTATAAGGGGAAGTGTTTGCTCACATTTGTCTTGCAAGGAGGTGTAAGAATGTGTGGTTTATTTTTTTATGTATGAAGTGGTGATTGTATATAAATTGTTATGCCTGCGTTCCCTGCGTTGCACTACACCATAGCACACATTACCTGCCGTCGGACCTGGGCCGCATAGGATATCACTCTGACTACAACCATGCAGTACAAGTCGCCGATCTCTACCTCCAAATTTCTTTCTTCATGTCAAAGGTACCCACCCCGGTCTGTAACCGTGCGACACGGGTCGATTCTTTGACAAAACCGGAGTTATGGGTAACACGACCTAACCGCAATCTTGTTGGTTCAGTCCGATGATTCTATGACTACATTTTGAGCCATCTAGAGTAGAAATCAAACCACCACCCATGCGCATGTCTATGTCATTGATATTGCTACTCAATGAATAGGGTAAGCTTTTCGAATTCTTTTCTACGCAATTTATTTATTCGCTTTATGTTTTTGGTCGGTCCATGACAAATTAGGTTTGTTGTAACTTTGGTTAGAATACGATGGGGGTACTGGTGCTTCACATCATTTTCGTCCCAAAAGCCGAGCTTCGCACGTGGTGGGATAGACTGGATTTGACTAGCCGTGATTGGGTGCGATCTTACGTCGGAAAATTACTCCCCCTTTTGGAGATAGAGACTCCTTATGGTGTCGTGCAAGCGTTAGTGCATGTTTGGTGCCCTGCAACTTGTACTTTCATATTTGGTGATCATGAACTCACTCCAACCTTGGAGGAATATAGTATTGCCATTAAAAAACCCTTAGTGTCGGAATTGGTTAGTCCACCTGTAGGAACTGAACATGCATCGACAATATCTGAGTTCCTTAAAGTGAAGGGAGAGGACATGAGAAAAGTTTTGAAAGCCAATCGCAAAACCTACCCGTTTTCATTTCTAAATGAGCTTTTTCAAAATGCCTTATCTTTCCAAAAAAAAAAAAAAGGATTTTCCTTCTAGCTTTCTTCGGGTATGTGATATTCCCACACTGTAGGAATGCTATTAGCCCTTCCGTAGCATGGGTAGTTTGTGAAATATGTATGGGAAAATGCTTTGTTAATGCTATCTTGACTGAAACATTTCTTTCCCTTGCTTGTTTTAAAGAAAATAAAGACAAAGCTTTCCATGCTCCTCCTACACTCTTGCAAATTTGGTTCTTCTCTCACATTAAGGGGTTTGGTGGCTTGATGATCGTAAACAATATTTCTGATTCTAGCCACCCTATCATAAAGTTTAAAGATAGGAAAATGTTTGCCCCAGATTATCATTATTCTAAGTGGTTAGTTTTCTTGACCAACCCTGGACCTGAGGATTTCCAATAGCATGCCAAATGGTTCCAAGTTCAAGAAGCGCGGTTCATGTGTGGGCTTATTGGACCTATTCCTTTGTTGGGAATCACTAGAGTCACCGAGTATTACCCGACCCGAGTCACCCGTTAGTTTCAAGAGGTTCAACAGCTTCCGCCGGCAATTCAGGAGGACTCGCTCAAGATAGACTTCCTCGATGGATGCCAAGATCACAAAGACTCCATTGCGCTGGTCAAGTTGATGTGGGATATGTGCCACCTCCAGAAGCTGATATGGCCTGAAGAAGAGTTAGAGGGGCAAGAAAAGACCTACTATGCCTCGAAAGAGTACATCCGTGAGCACAAGATCCCACAGAGCCTTTGCCTAAAGATTCCTGAAGTACCATTGAAGATCACCTAGCAAGCCGAGATCAAGCACCTCAAAAGGGAGCTCGAGGAAGCCAAGGAGCTTGCTTTGAAGTTAACCCGAGTTAGTAGAGTTGCCACGAGCGGAAGCCGTCCTCATTAGTTAGATTGAGTCAAGTGCGATTTGTAGCGGGACCATACTCACATGCGTTGCAATATTAAAGACTTTGTCTCAAGTCTCAATGTTGAAAATTTGGAGTTAGGAGAGTGTCTTTCTGTCTTCGAAGTAGTTTCACTATTTAGGGGGTTTTTCGCTCATGTTTCTTTTTTTTTTTTTTTTTTTTTTTTTGCATTATGTAGCAATGTGATTTTCAATGAAACGAGCAAATTGGGGTGATTAGATCTTTGTCATGGGCCGACCGCCTAATTATTACTTGTACTTATATATGTTTATCTACCCTTACTCTAGGTACTAGCCAATCGATTGTCTTTTGCCGATCATCGACACGGCCAAGCGAAGATCCCCGATTCGCACGCGTGCAAAAGTCAGAATGGAGAACGAGGATACCAACGTGCACATGGCCAAGATGGAGGACCAGTTAGCCCAACTCACCGTAATGATGCTTGAAATAAGCCAGAAGCTTAAAGAGCCCCCCGCTATAGTTGTCACTAGAACATCCACTCCTACGTCATTAGGACACGCTCCCCTATCGACGGGGGGTACGCACGTTGCTGATCTCCCTGGGAAAGAAGCTGCTGGAGAGGCTTTTTCTGTCACGCCAATCATCATCAATTTGGATCCTCCTCCGAATGAAAACCCAACACCCCGCCTAAGTGAAGAGAGTGAAAAACGTTTGGCAAAGATGGAGGAAAGACTATGTGCCTTGCAAGGTTATGAGTTGAAAGGAGCTGAAAGGAGCTGATAGGCTGTTTTCATATGCCAAGACAAACTTCCCTGAGACTTTCAAAGAGCCTGAGTTCAGAAGAAAGTCTGACGGAACGGGGTGCCCCACGACCCACCTTAGGTATTATCTGAGGAAAATAGCTCGCTATGCTGACAACGTGTCTTTCCTCGTACACACATTCCAAGATAGCTTGGAAGGCATCACCCTGATGTGGTTCATCACACTGGACATTGAAGAATTCACCAGTTGGGAAGATTTAGCCAATGAGTTCTTGTAGCAATACCGGTTTAATACTGAGCTCGCCCCTACGATGGAAGAGTTGACCCACATTGAGAAGAAGAGGAATGAATCATTCAATGCCTTCGCGCAAAAGTGGAGGACTATCGCCTCACAAGTGAAGTCGGCCTTGAATGAGAGGGAGATGAAGCAACTATTCCTTAAGACATTGCCCCTTGAATACTTCCAAGGGTTAGTGTTCTTGGATTGCCAGACGTTTTCACAACTGGTTGAGGTAGGTAAAGGAGTCGAATGGGCAATGGATGATGGAAGAATATCTACGGGGAATAGCCAAAAGTAAACAACAAGGAAGGATAGGGAGACGACAGTCAAAGTGGCGTTTATTCAAGAGCCATCTGCACCTAAATCAGTGTCGATGCCTTTACAAAAGCCTAAAGCCATGCAAGGAAATGTGTCACAGGGATTTGACGGAAGCAAGAAGTTCCCCCGAATGGAATTCACACCTCTACCCCGACCTCTATCAAAGTTGTTACCTATCCTCCTTGAGAAGAGATTAGTAGCCAAGGAAGTGCTTAGAGACAATCACCCAAGATTCCTAGGGTTTGATGTGACCAAGGCATGTGAATACCACATGGGGGAAAGGGGGCATGATGTCGATGATTGCCTCGCATTGAAATGGAAAGTTCAGCACCTTTTGGATAAAGGAAAGTTGACCTTCAAAGAGGCTATGCCCAATGTGCAGCAGAATCCCTTACCAAATCACGCTGATAAAGCGAACTCAATTTTCGAGGAAGAAGTCATATGCATCATTCTAACTTGCGAGGAAGCTGAGTTCTCTAAAGTCGTAGCTGTCCCCCTAGAGTAGGGCGGTTCTCATTCAGTTTAGTCCTCTGTCTTATGTCCAATCCATTGCGTGGGATTTTGTTGTTATTTCTTTCTTATTTAGGTCGTTCGTAGTGTAAACTATGGTCAGTCCTGATCTTAAGCTGTTGGTCGAGGGTGGTGTGTGTTAAAATACGGCATTATCTTTCCTCATTTAATAAAATAGACGCATATTTTATTATGGATATGTGCAAACACATCAAACTAGTCCTATGATGGTCGCTGAGGCTTGGACCTCCAGATGCTCCCAAGTTTGACTATTTTGCAAGAACGAGGAGATCCGAGGATATGAGGATGAGTTCTTGAAACGTTTTTCTAAATAAAAAAAATTCTTCAAAAAATGCATGGCATCATTCACATGACCTATTTTCGGTGTCACTACGCGTGCTTCATGTCAGCAACCCTTGAGAAAAGGGGTTCATAAAAATATTTTTATTCGAGTGAAAAGTGAGACGTTAACCATGCCAAAAAAGAAGTACTTAGGATCAAGAAAGGTAAGTCATTTCCAAACACATCCTTCAAACACTTTTGAGAGTTGAGTGAAAGACGACATTCTCTTAGGATGGAGGATTCATTCGCATTGAGCACAAAGATCAAAATGATAAAGGCGTTTTCTTCATTAATCTCAAGCACCAAGCTGGCATCTTGCTACCTTTTTAGGCCGAACAAAGAGGACCCTTCAAAGCACCCCTGTCAAGAACAACCCTACATTGGGGCAGCATAGGAGGTTTCGGTTAAGATGTAGAGCGAAAAATTGAGAAAGATTTTATTACTTCCACTTGCATCAATCTTCTGGTGATAGCTTTAGGTGAATTCTTATTAGAGCTCAACTCATCCCAATGTGAAGAAGAGCATTTCCTTCTTTACCCAAACATTGATACTCATTCCTTTAACCAATTTAGGCCTGATTGTTCATTTCTAAACTCCGAGCAGTGATCATCTCCCTTCATTGGGGCAAGGCATAAGAAATGACCAAATACAATTGACATTTACGAGAAAGCATGAAAAGCATCTCAAAAGTTGTAAGAGCTCTAAAAGTTCAAAGAGCAAAAAGTGCGACAAAATTAGGGGGCATGAAAAAACAGTGTGCCTGGTAAAAGTAAGGCCATTGCCTGTCAAGAAAAGGAGCCAAAAGGCTGTATCTTATGTGAAATATATATATTATCAAAGTCCAAGTGCTTGCGTAAAAAAAGGGAAATCATCGCAAGTGCAAAGGAAATTAGAGAATGGGGGCAAAGCTCCCATGTAGAAATGATTAGTCAAGGGACTTTCGAGATGCGCTATGTTTCAAAAGCCAAATGATTTTGGAAGATCGAAGATCAAGTGACTTGGCCACGATGCCATGATGATCACCGACTCTGAAAAACCCTCTTGAAAATTTTAAGCGTTTCGAGCCTCTCCTGAGCCAATATTACGACCCTCTTTCGAAGCCTCTTCTGATTGAGATGGTTTGAGTGAAAATGAGAATGCCATAAAGAAGCTACCGTGTGAAGGAGTGGAAGTGATTTTATCTTGTCTTATCTTCCAAGCTCTTGACTTGTAAACCCGATGAAGATAGTGACAAATGTTCATTTATTGGCCTAAAAGTAATAATTCCTTTGTGTAAGCCCTAGTCGGGCCTATATTGCAATCCTTTCAAAAGACCTTTTTGATCCATCAAGTTGTGCTCATACCTTCAGCAATCAGTTACTTCCCACTCGAATGGATGGGATCAAGCAGCCATTTTATCGAGAGTGTGTGAGAAACCCTTTCTGACTAATAAACTCTAGTTTGGCATGCTCAATGAGCCTTTTTCACGAATAAAAATCATTTTGATACGAACTTGTCTCCCAAAGGATTTAATGATTGATATATCCTCGAGCAAGATGACAGTTTTGCGTCGTGTGATGCTGATTGACATCGAATGTTCTTCTAAAGTAGTCGAATTTGATTAGCTTATTCAATTAATGCCGCAATATTGCCAACATGTCTCTTGATGACGTCTCTAATGACATTTGCTCAAGTTGAGTTTGACAAGGTTCCCCAGTGAAGCCATGCATTCTTTCAAGGGGTTAGTGAGTGCTTCCTTAAAAACCAAAGGTTCGTGGGTCTATTATTAAACCACACGGCTTGTGGTTTCATCCTAAACCATGCTTGTTCGCTCTTAGTCAAAAGCTGTTCGTACACGGTGAGACCTCTCTTCCAATCGAAACCCATTCGTATACGGTGAGACTTCTCTTCTAGTTAAAACCCGTTCATACATGGTGAGACTTTTCTTCCAGTTGAAACCCATTCGTACACGGTGAGACTATCATATCTGGTCGAAACCCGTTCATACATAATGAGACTATCATCGGGTCGAAACCCATTTGTACACGGTGAGACCTCTCTTCTAGTGGAAACCTATTCGTGCACGGTGAGACTATCATTTGGTCGAAACTCGTTCGTACACGGTGAGACTATCATACCTAGTCGAAAATCGTTCGTACACGGTGAGACCTCTCTCCCAGTTGAAACCTGTTCGTACACGGTGAGACTATCATACCCGGTTGAAACCCATTTGTACATGGCGAGCCCTCTCTCCTAGTCAAAACCCGTTTGTACACGATGAGACTATCATACCCGATCGAAACCCATTCATACACGATAAGACCTTTCTCCTAGTCAAAATCCGTTCTTACACGGTGAGACTTTTCTCCTAGTCGAAACCCGTTCGTACACGGTGAGACTATCATCTAGTCAAAACCCGTTCTTACATGGTGAGACTATCACATCCAGTTGAAACCCGTTTTTATACGGTGAGACTATCACATCCAGTCGAAACCATGGGGTTGGTGGCTTTTCCTTAAACCGCACTTTTAAAATGTTTATGAATCTATCTTTAAACTGTGATTTTCAAAAGGTTCATGGTCAACCTTAAACCATAGCATCTACAAAAGTTCATTGGTTTCTCTCAAATTATGCATTTTCAACCCGGTTGAAACCCCTTTTTTCATTATGAGACCTCATTCCTCTCCTTCTTCTTATGATCCGGTGGGCTTATGTAGCCCAAAGTCCTCCCCTCTGCTTATGATCCGGTGGGCTTTTGTAGCTCGGAGTCTTCCTCTCTTCTTATGACTCGATGGACTTCTATAGCCTGGAGTCTTCCCCTCTTCTTATGATCCGATGGGCTTCTATAGCCCAGAGTCTTTCTTTCTTTTATTGACAGGACATGCTTCCATAGCTTTGAGTTCTCTCTGTCGACCTGATATATGCTTATGCACTTAAGGTCTCTCTACCGTTGGAATAATTTAGGTATCTTTTGTTTTTTATTGCAACTTCTTTGAGGCTACATTTAAAAAAGGGCAGTTGTTGACACCTAATTTTTATTTTCAAGCACATAAAAAAATCTAATTAAAAAATTTTTGACTGAAAAAAATTAAAAAAAAAAAAAGGTGGCCTTAGGGGTCAGGTTGGGCCGGATTCAACCTTAGCTCGACCCACCCCTTTTCTTTTCTTTTCCCCCCATCACACGGCCGAGCCTAGCTTCTTCTCCCCTTCGGCCTGGCTCGGGCCCAGGCTTTCTCCCTTCCCCAGCCGTCGTTTGCATGGGGAATTGGCGAAGCCAAAAGCGGGGGTCGCCAGGGCAGAGGGGATAGCATCATCTCACAGGGGCAGGTGAGCGTTGGAATCGTCGAGTGAGGGTCTGCTCGCAAAGGTAGTTGATTGGTCAAACGAAGTCATGCGGACGAGCGGAGCAGGAAAAGAGAAAAGAAGAAGAACAAAAGGAAAAAAAAAAAAAACAGAGGGAGGGAGGGGAGCGAGGGAACCCAACACAAAGAGAAACACAAAGAGGAGGAGAGGAGCAAGAGACGCCCTGGAGCAATCGATTGCTGCCGTTGATCATTGCTAGAGCTGCAGACCACCTCCAAACTCACCGGAATCCAGGTAGGAATTTCACTGAGCATCTGGTGTGTGGTTCTTTAAGTTGAGCTGGCCGGAGCTCGCTCCGTCTGTTTCAAGCGAGCTCCGGCCTCCATAAGTCCCCTTAGGTCCTAGTTTTTTTTTATCAGTAACTCTTTGGTTACCACTGCCACCGCCTCGAGCCTCGTTTAGGTTGGAAATCGCCCGAACCGCTTGTGCCCACCACCCGTTCGCCAGAGTGCCTGAGCAGGGTCTTTCCCCCGAGCTTCCTCCGCATAGAGCCCTAGGACTCCTGGTCACTAGAGGAACACCATTGCAGTCAGGGAGTCGAACCGTCCCCTCGCTTGGTCTCGACGGCGCCATCGCCAACGTGCACCGTCCGGGCACCCTTGGTCGCGACTGAGGAATCGCGACCAAGGGGTGATGGCCGAGTGGGATAGATCACACATCTAGCACACTTGGCTCTGGTTTCCGCTTGGGCTCGGCTCTTGGGCCCAAGTTGGGTAGTAGAGGCCTGACCAAGGATGGTCAGGCCTAACCCAATTAGGCCAGACTCGGGCGGGCTAGACCTGAGCTACCTTGATCGAGCCAAGATGGATCCAGTCAGACCCGGGTCGAGTCAGACCGGACCCAACCCGATTCGGCCAAAAAATTATTTTTTAAAAAAAAAATTAAAAAGAAATTTTAAAAAATTTTAAAAAATTCTTAAATTTTAAAATGTAGGGTTTGGTTAGGAATTGCCATGTTTTGCCTGTTTAGTATAATTAGACCTCTATTTACTTTAATGATTGTGCGCCCGTATGATCACCTCACATGTTAGTGGATAAGTGCAAAATCAATCCAGACTGCATGGCAAAAATCCATAATTTTAAAATTAACAAGATTATGTACCAAAATGGCACTAATTGGTCAATTAGTGTAATCAAGTCCTCAACCCTAGATTCTCTGGTTGTGTAGGAAGTGAGATTCACTCTCATGCATCACTTGGTTTATAGCCGACCCCAATAGGCTAGTGGTGACTACTTTTGTGCAAAATTCCTAAAAATATCTAAATGTCACATGAGGTATGGGCATGGGAGAGCTCGCGCCTAATCATGGGCCTTAGGCCCAACCTTCAGGCAATACCCCTAAACCTACTCCCTCCCCCGAGGGTAGGTCGCGACACAATTCTAAGGGCCTGCATGGTAACTTTTCTATTTCTCCCAACTTGTGTTCTTTTGTTCCTTGGAATTAAAAAATAACAGAAATCCATTTGGTAATGCCAAGTTGTTTTTCTATTCCCTAGAATAGAAACTTAGCCCAGGAATAGATTTGGAGTAGAAACGAGAAACCAAAAAAGTGGCTTCTTGTTCCCGGGAACAATTTCTAGAAATAAGTTAATTTTCTTTTTTATTTTTCTTTTGTTCGTCTCTCTTGCCATGGCCCTTTTATTTTTCTTTTGTTCCTCTCTCTTGCCGCGGCCACCTCCATCCACTTGGAGCCACCTTTGACCGCCGGCCACCGCTGACCACCGCCGCTGACCGCTGTCGCTGCCGCTGGTCAACCGTCGCTGCTGCACAACTGCTAGCCACCGACCATCACTGTTGACCACTGGCCACCAACCATCACCGCCGACCGCCGGCCACCGACCATCACCACCAATTGCCGCCACACAACCCATCCACCACCACCGACCGCCGGCCACCGGCCGCCAGTTGACAATCTGTCAGCAAGAATAAAAAATGAATATATACAAAAAGAAACTGTTTCGTACCAAACGCATTTCTATTCTTTTTCTATTTCTAGAGTAGAAATTTTGTGTAATTATCAAACACCTTATTTTATTCAGTAATTGTTCCTCAGAATAGAAATAGAAAAGAACTATTTCTGAAAAAAAAAAAAAAAAATCTTCCCTAGCTAAGAAACGTTGTCATGCGCTGCCTAATCTTTCCAAGTTAATTGGTTAAAAAAGTTAGACCGGTTTCCTAGGGAAGAATAGAGGTGGAGAAGCCACCGTGTATATTTGATATAGCTCGGCTTGGTTAGCTCATCTTTATTCTAAAATAAAATAAAATAAATGAGATAAAAGAAAATTTTCAAATTTGGCAAGTGATTGCATTTAATCAATGCAACCAAAGTTAGAGCTGGCAAGAAAAACATATATGTTCACATCTTGACAAAACATGGTAAACATGCATATACTCTCTGATACCATTCTTAACTAAAACCTGGGTCTCAAAATATCAAAACAATTAATGGGTGTCTAATATGTGATTAAAAAACTATTTCATAACTCGTTGTTTATGTAGGTGTTTTTGAGACAGAACTCAATAATAGATAAGATCTACATACGAAGAATACCAATGATGCAAATTACACCAAATATAGGACTTTATGCTAGTGAACAATAATGTAATCAATATTATACCAGATATAATATTTTTTTTTTTTGGTGAAACCAGATATAATACTTTGTTCACGTTAATCGTGAAAAAGATGGAATTATACCAGCCATTAATGTTGATCATTCGTTCAGCTACATATTGACTTTCATAATAGAATCCACATAAAAATGCTGTATGAAACATTGCCTTGAAGCTGGGAAAAGTAGAGGAGATCATAATAGAGGCAAGAACAATAGTTCACGAAAAAATGGGAGAGTAAAAGTTCAGCTAGACCTAACTTGCCCATTGAAAATAGGAACGATAATTGAGTTGAGATGTAGAAAGTGGTGGATTGATTTTAAATATGAGAGGTTACCTCATTTCTACTATTCATGCGGTTGTATGGGACATTATGCCAACTTTTGTCCAAAAATATTTTTGTGGAGACAATATTAGCTCAAAACAAACTTGGTAGGTATGGTTCATGGTTGAAGGCTGACGTGAAAGAGTATAGCATGTGTTGGAAGACTTTTTATGGGAAAATAGATCCAAACCTTGAGGAAGA
This sequence comes from Eucalyptus paniculata subsp. matutina, assembly GCA_017140255.1. Taxonomy (NCBI): domain Eukaryota; kingdom Viridiplantae; phylum Streptophyta; class Magnoliopsida; order Myrtales; family Myrtaceae; genus Eucalyptus; species Eucalyptus paniculata. The sequence continues at coordinate 59,204,372 of CM029437.1, forward strand.
GGAAATGGTACCAGCAACAACTATCCCTCCGGAATATATGGACCTGCAAAAAGATCAAACAGGGCTGAATAAGGCTTTGATGGTTCACAACTCAGTAGCCAATGTGACAATATATGATGAAAAAATGGAGGAAGATGCAGCCCCGTATAAAGGGAAAAGAACATAGCAAACTCAAGTACCATTTCTTCCTTTAACAAAATGTTATAAAAGTGTAGGGACATCAAAGAAGGAGAAGATAGGACTTAAAAAACCAGCAGCAAAAAAACAGAAATATTTCACTCCATATGAGAAGAGAGGGATACTAGAGAATTTGCTGGATGAAAAGAATCTACTAGATACCCCAGTCTAGGTGTTGGAAGGGGTAAATGAACGGGCTTTAGTGGCTAGCCCTAATGAGCCACTAGGGGATACAAGAAGTTGTTGTGCTGGAGCTATCAAAGGTTGGGTAATCCCTTAACTGACCAGCGTCTTCGAGCCTTAGTAACTTGAGAAAGGCCCAATTTGGTCTTTCTTATGGAAACCAAGAATGAGGAAAATGTCATCAAAAGAGTTAGAAAATATCTTCAGTTTAAATATGTTGTTATAATTAATCCAGTTGGAATTGGGAGTGGATTGGCTTTTTATGTGGGATGAGGAGCTTTAGGTGAATTTGGAAACAAGTACTAAAGAACTCATTGATGCTAGATGCAAGGATCTAAACAGCAAAGTCATATGAATATCTCTTTCATTCATGCATCTACTAATTACCACAAAAGGTTAAAATTATGGCAAACTTTGTGGTCTATCTGTGTCTCAAATTGTCTCCCATGGCTATGTATTGGAGATCTTAATGAAGTTCTATATAAGTGAGAAAAAGTCGGAAAACATTAACTAGATCATTATAGTATGGTTGTGTTTTGAAATTTTCTAAATTATTGTTCATTAAATGGATATAGAGAGCAATGAGTGTACTTACACATAGATTAATAACCGAAAAGGTGCAGAACTTGTTGAAAGAGACTTGATAGGGCTTTTTGAAACTTTGATTGGAGAGTCTCATTCCTTAATGTGGAGGCATATGCATCTCCAACAATTGGTTTAGATTTTTCTACAAACAGATTAAGTTAGGGGTGAGGAAAAAGAAGATGTTTAGATTTGAAGCTTTCTGGGCAGAAAATTGAGAACGTAAAAAAGCGGTCCTGAGAGCCTGGAGAAATGAGGAAGGCTATCAATTGGATATTGTGGGCAAAACAAGGAAGGTAAATGAAGAAATAAGGTGATGGAGCAACAAAAAATTCAGAAACGCATCCCATGAAATCCTCTCTCTATAGGGAAGAATCACCGAGTTAATGAATAGGGCTAAAGGAAGTCAAAACTAGGAGGTATATCGGCAAATAGTCCAACATATCAAAAGCATGTGGAAACAAGAAGAAATGTACTGGGCATGAGATCCAAGATTAACTGGATCAAATGGGGGTATAAAAAAACAAAATGCTTCAATGTAACCACAATACAAAGGAGACAACGAAATAAAACTCTATGCTATAAATTGATGATCACAATTGGGGTCGGGACCCCTTGATTCTTAAGCAACACATATCAAGCTTCTACTAGGTTCCATATACTATGCTGAGGAATAGAGAATATCAGCCGGTGGTAGACCAATATCAAGAAGTGATCGCTCTGACGATGAATGAAGCTTTAATAGGGCCTGTTATAGGGAAATAATTCAAACTTGCAATTTTTCAAATGGGCACAACAAAGGCACTGGGACTAGATGGACTCAATGGATTATTCTACCAAAGTAACTGGTTAGAAATTCATGAAGATATTTTCAACATTGTAGATAATTTCTTCAGCCAAGATATACTTGATCCTGAACTTAATAGGACTCATCTTACTCTTATCCCAAAAGTTTCAAACCCAGAAAGCATCACTTAGTATAAGCCTATTAGTCTCTGCATTTTCAATTATAAAATCATCGCAAAGGTAATGGCCAATAGATTAAACCCCGGCTCCCAGAGATTATATCCTAGGAACAAAGTGCCTTCGTTGGGGGCCAACAAATTCAGGCTAATATTTTCATCGTCTAGGAAGTACTACATTAGTTTAGAGTTACAAAAAGAAAGCAGAAATTTCAAGCGATCCTAAAATTGGATATGCAAAAGGTCTATGATAGGGTTGAATGGGACTTCCTATGTGATTGTATGTTGAAAATGGGATTTTGTGTGAAATGAGTTACTTTGGTTCAAACTTGTATTTCCATGGTATCCTTTAGTATCCAGGTAAATGGGGAGTCGTGTGATTATTTCAAACCAACTAGAGGGATTAGACAAGGCGATCCAATTTCTTCCTATCTATTCATTCTGTGGCAAATGTCCTATCCTCTTTGTTATTAAAAGCTATAATAGATGGAAGCCTAAATGGCATTCAGCTTAACACACATTGCCCAACACTATTACACCTCTTATTCACAAACCATTCCATATTTTTCCTAGATGGTACAAGTATTAAGGCTCATAATTGAGCAAATACTTTGAATCCGTATTGCTTTGCCTTGGGATAGTCCATTAGTTTCAACAAGTCCGAAGTTTTCTTTGAAAGAAATTGCCTTCAAGGATTAAAACAGAACATAGCAGCTGAATTAAGGGTGCCAATCATTGAAAAAACAAGTAAATATCTGGGAGTACCTTTAGATTAGGGACAAACAAAAAATCAAATGTTTTCTTAGATTCTAGCAAGAGCTGATAGGAAATAAGAAGGGTGGAAAGAAAAACTGATGTCTAAGGCAGGAAAAGAAATACTAATCAAGACAATAGTCCAAACATTACCCCAATTTGCCTTGTTGATTTTCGAAATTCCTATATCAATTTGTAAAGCTATTGAAAAGAGAATACCATCTTTCTAGTGGAAACCAATTGCTACAGGAAAGGGTATCCATTGGAAAAGATAGGATATTTGAAAAAAAAAAAGGGAAGATTGTAGAGGGTTAGACTTCAAAGACTTAGTTGATTTCAATAAAGCACTGTTGGAGAAACAAGCTTGGAGATTTATACAAGATGAAACAATCATATGGAGTAGTTTGCTGAGAGGTATTTGCTTTCCTAGAGGTGATTTTTGGACACACAAAAAAGGCCCCCGACCTTCGTGGGGGTGGCAAAGCTTCCTAATGGGAACAGATACAATTGAGCAAGAAGTAAAATGGGATGTTGCGGATGACAGTAAGATCAGAATTATAGAGGATAGATAGCCAATTTCACGCAAGATAGGCGGTCTAGCAATCAGCTAGTAGCAAAATTAATCAATCAAACTAAACAGGGAATGGAATTTTCAAGTATTACAGGAGACTTACAAAGACAGAATTGCTAAGGAAGTTGCAGCTACACCTCTAAGCCTAACACTTGGGCCAAACAAGATGATATGAACAATGAATCATTCAGACGCCTACATGGTAAAGAGCTAGTATAACAAACTTCAAGACTCCGAAAGACTCCAAATGATAAATGAACCATCCTCATCATACTAGTCTCCTAAAAAACTATGGACAGAAATTGGGAAACTCAAAACCTACCCCAAGGTTAGATTTTTCATAGGAAGTGCATGTAATAATGCTTTACCTACAAAAGGAAGATTTTACCTAAACAAGAGTGCTCTTTTTGTGGCCAAGTTCCTAAATCGACTGAGCACATATTTATCCACCGTCCTTGGACAAAGACAGTATGGTCGGATTAGAGAATTTTAGCCAACACTTCTCTAGATATTAATAATCAAATAGATAAATGGGTATGGGAGAAACTTATTGTAAGGAAAAGCCTACAAGCCAAAGCTGAGTTCGCCGAAGCTATTTGGAGGGTATGGAAGGCTCGGAAAAACTAGACCTTCAAGCAAAAGACCCCAAACCAAGCTTGATAATTGAAGAACAATATATTCAACACAATTACAAGCGCAACAGGGGAGGAACAACACTAATTGAGCAGACGAGAGATCCTCAGCAGCAGCGCGAGTAGAGGGGAGGTCTTCAGCAGCAACGGGAGGTGGCTCGACAAACCAATTCCTCTACAAAATCTATGTGGACAATGCACGAAATAACTCAAATCTGGAGGCATCGGTAGCAGGGGTGAGCAGAAACAAAGATGAAGTCCTCCTCGATGGATTTGCGAAACGGATTCCCATCCACGCTCGTGGCTGAAACCCTAGCTATTTGTGAGGCACTAAATTGGTGGAAAGAGAAAAAGGATGCACGAAGTGAACGAGCGGAAGGCAGTCTTCCAACTAATTTGTGCATGCACGTATCAAGTGATCTAAGCATGGTCCTATTGTCCCACAGCTTATCGACGGTGGAATGCATCCTAGGCTGGGCCGGAGCACCTTAGGCCGCACGATCTATCATCCATGACTACATTAGTTTGTTGGGCCAGCTTAAAGAAATTAAACTATGCTTTGAACCGAGAAAATATAATCGAGCCATTGATTGGGTTGCTAAGGCACACCGAGCCGGTTCTCTCCTGATGAACTAGATTATTAATCCCCTCATCCTCTTTGTATGATTTTATTTTTAGACATCGAACCATTTTGTAACCCATTAGTCTTGGGCTAGTAATGGAATATTGTTAATTTTTTACCAGAAAAAAACTTGTTTTGACCAAATTATGCACATTAAAATTTTCTTTTTACAACTCAAATATAGGAATTTGTTGCACCCCCCTTAGAAATCCAACAATATTTTTATATTAGCAAAGTATAGGCAATCGTCTGATATTATCTTTTGAACATTTAATTTTTCTTTATAGATGCGATCGAGATGAATGGTTTCATACTCAAAACAATATAAATGCACGACTTTACTCGTCTGAACTACAAAATCAGATATAGGACTCCGTTCGCATAAAATGTGACGCACATAGAACATTACCCGCCATATATCTTTCATCATTCATCCAATTTTGTATAGGTTTTCAAGATAGAACCCACATAGACATAAAAAATAATATATATATATATATATATATATATAAATATATATATATATATATATAATTTCTTCTAAAAAGATAGCAATTTATTATCACAATATGCATATAAATCAGAGACGGTGAATTAGATATTTGCTAAGATTAGATATCTGCTAGCTTAGAGGTTTGCTGCATTGACTATCAAAAGCAAATTACTAGATAAAAACTTCCACATAAGGATGCCACATGAGTGAGCCTCATACGAATTTTACCCAATTTTATATATAAATACAAAGATAGATAACGAACCCATCCTGAAATGTTCTTTGCTAGTATAATTTCCTTGAATTAGCTCATCTCACCCTGAAACTTCTTGAGCACTGAGGTTTACCGTAAGCTATCCAAAAAGGCATCTCTCGCCCAACACCCCTCTTTCGTCTCAAACGAACATAGCCACCTTTTGTAGGAAAACATTGGTAAAATCAAAACCCAAAGATCTAAACTGAACCAACTAGGAGACAAGAGCTTTTCAACGGTATTATGACACTTGCAAAATGTCTCAGCATGAAAAAAGATTGGCAATCTTTAGATCATAAATCTAAGTCCAACCGAATTGTTAAAATTTACACAGGTAAAATATTTGGATCTAAACGTAAGGAAACTAATTGTCAAAACCAGGTCATGACAATACACTTAATCCACAAAGCCTTATCAACGGAATGTCTGCTAAGATCATATCATGAAAGCCATGGCAATACAGTTGAATCAGAAGGGCCATCGACGGAATGAATGATTAGCTCATTGATCATGAGTTTCCAATGGACAACATGAGATGGGCGATGATAGATTGACTCAATTTATGCACCGAAGTTGAAGATTGAATCAAAGATAATCCATTAATAAGGGATCAGAAGTAGTTACAAATCACCCTAGAGTAGAGCGCAAGTCAAAACAGTTATAGATTCATGCTGAGAATAACCAAAACTAATGGCCATTGAAAGACACAAAAAGGGTCCAGGAAAAGAGGGGAATCATCAACTATCAAGACAATGGAAAAATCACAACGACACATTGGATTTGACTTTGAAGACTATGAAGATGAGAAGATCATTCATAATGGATCAATTTATTTTAGGCTTTGCCTAAGTTTGAATTTTAATTTCGAATTAGATTAGGTTTACCATTTTCAGTGCTAATCTTTGTCTGTAAAAGTTTTACAGTCGTGATTTGTAAGCTTTTTACTTTTTCTCAGCACTCTACTCATCTCCATCAGCAATTTATATTCAACTCTAGTCGTTGAGCAAACATGACCTCCACGAATGTAGGTCATTTGTTTTAGTTCAATAAAATTTCACTGAAAGTCCACTCCTAGCATATTCTTTATTTCTTTGAATTTTGCAAAGTCGTTGAGGCTTCAAGGCATATTAGAATATATTTAATTTTGATTCGAAGTCATATTTAAGAATTTATGGATAATATCCTGTCAGAAACTTATATGTTCGTTCAATTTACGGGGCGAAAAACATAAATAGTCACTCCAGATAGGGTTATTTGCTTGTACAGAAAAGCTGAAGCACTCATGTTGAACAACACTACTTGTCTTTACCAAGCTCATGGGCTGGGATTGTCACACCCGATCCTCGGGGACGCGCCCATCCTTCTACTTGGTCAATTTTAAAGTGCAATATCCCAGGACTAAGTATCGTCAATCCTTTCTTTTTATTACGCATGCGGAAGCAGTTATAAATCTCCAGACAATAAAACAATGGGATAGAAAAGCATGCCATGTTTTTCATATTGAAATTCACAACCACACTTTTATTAACAGCACAACTCATAGAATATTTACAATACTATTTACAGCATAAAAGTCTCACACCTATCTACACTAAAACAGGGTTCACAAAAGGGATGGGATCTCAATCCACATCCGAGTTGTATTCAAGATCCCTCTCTAGATCAACTTCTTCTTCAAAAATCCTTCTCTTCTTTAGGTTCCTCCTCCTCAGCTTCTTCTCAGGGTCCTGAAATGGTTATTCAATAACCAATGAGACCACGTCTCAGTGAGTCCTACCTCCTAAGACCCGATTAGTAAACTAATATGCCAAACAGTTGCCTAAGCACAACGCAAGTCAGAGGACTTACCTTGGCCTCAGTTCCAACCTGCAATTCAAGGTTAAACACAGATATTCAAACAATTCACGACATCCGATCAAGCATTGATCAATCGACTTAGTCGATTACATGTTAGTCAGACCATCTCTAGGTCATTCCCACTCATACCATGATTTCCCAATGGTGTACTCCTTCACCAAATCACATGTGTTTCTTGGGCGTCGTTTTCACCAATGACATACCGATCACTGACACCGTGCGTTCTTTAAGGCGCCGTTTTCACCAGTAATATCCTCGATCACTGAACCACGTGTCCTTTCTAGGGTGCCATTTTCGCCAAGGTGACATCGACAATAGACAACATCGTGAGTTCTTTAAGGCGTCGTTTTCACCAGTGATATTTCCTTAATCACCGAACCACATTTGTCTATAAGTCATTCACGTGCGTTCTTTAAGGCGCCGTTTTTGCCAGTGATACTTCCAATCACCGAACCATGTATGTCCAATAATATCGTACCTGATTGGTCTCAGCCAATAACATTCTTAGTTAGCTCTCACCATTCTCTCTACTATATAGCCCATCAACGTAACTGGCGCTATATACCCATACTCGGCCATCTACCAATCAAATATTCAATTACAAACAATTTAGAACAAATCCTCAAATTTCACAATTAATTCAAGTCCACACAACGTAGAGCTCAAATAAATAAACGGGCTGCACCACGACAATCAGCACGAAATTTCGGTTGTCGGCCATCCCGGTTGAATTTCCGGAAAAATAATTAATTAAATAATTAATTTCGAAAATTAAATAAATAACCATTAAAAATCCAATTTAGGCCGTATTGCCTGATTGGAGCCCGAAATGGGTCGGGAAAAATCCCGAGATGTGTTCAATAAATATTAGAAACTCTCTACTTGCTACCGACTAAGTCTAACCACCTAACATGCATCATTAAGTCACTAATTTAATTGTTCTAAACTAATCTAACCACCTAACATGCACGTAATTAAATCTAACCAACCCCTAAGCATAATTAGCAAACTAAGAAAGCATTAGTGAGTAAAACTCACTTGCACTAAATGAAGGCCAGGACACCGAGAAGACAACGCAATGGCGGCTGAACTTGGGCCGGGCCAAGAACTTCGCAAGCCCGAAGAAACTTTGGACTTCAAGATTGGGCTGACTTCTTTAATCACTTGGGCTTGAAAATACTGAATTGTGAGCTGCTTGCTGGGCCAGAATTAAACTGAAAATGGGCTCTCTCTTTGGGCTGAAATAAGCCAAATTGCTAGGCTTCAATTCTAATTGATGATGGGCTAAGTTTCCTTGGGCTGATGGGCCAACCAAGAGGCAACAAAAGCTTCCGATGGGCCTCTGGACTGCAAGGCCGATGTTGCTGAAATCTACGGCAGCTGGACTCCACGAGCTGAGTTGGGCCGAATGTTGGGACTTGGGAAGCTCGAACGTGAAGATGGAAGAAACGGAAGCAGCTTGCGTCTCTGTGATGTCTCCGACGTGTGGTGGGAGAGATCTCTCGGTGGAGCTCGCCACGTGGATGTTGCTGGTCAACAAATCAGCGGACGGAGCGGCTTCCGTTGATCGGGACGTGGCGGAGACGGAGGGGAGACACGGATGGAGGTAGTTCGCTGGGTCTTCAATTCGGCTGGAGGAGACCCCGCGGGCAGCTGGCTGGCATCCACGAGTTCGCTGGCAGTAGGGAGTCAACCAAGGAGCTTCGGTGTGGCTGTTGTTGACCGACTCAAGAGAAGACGTTGCCAAGTGGCAGCAAAACCAACTGTTCGGTCAAGTGAGGGCTTTCGTGGGTGGAGATGTTGACCAAGAGGAACCGGGCTGTGCACGCGTGGAGAGAAGAAGATGCGGGCACGGAGCTACTTCGATCGGCGCTGTTTCGCTGACTTTGGGACCAAAGCTGAAGACACGAGGAGAGAAGCTCGCTCGACGGTCTCCCACGCCAATTGTGGACCTGCCTACGCGCTGACGCGGCCAAGTGGCAGCGTGAAGGAACTCGGTGGAGGCGTGCGGCGTCCTGGCGTTGCTGGTTGTTCCTGCTTCCGCTGGCTTCTCCGTAGTTGCGGGCGTGTGAAATGGAGCAAGATGAGAAGTCCTCGATGGCAGCAAGAAAGAGGGGATAAGAGAGAGATGAGTGATGGGGCCCCTAGGCTTGATATTTTCCACAAGTGTATCCTTTTAGACTCACTCTTGGCCAAGCATTATCCTTGGCTCACAATCACACATACATACATCACTTACAACTTCTCAATAGGTTCATTTTGCTAGGCTTAAGGGGGATTACGAATTTCTTAGCCAAGGCTTCAATTGCTCTTCAATCCTCTCTTGATTCATTCTCAATTAGTCACCATAATTTTAATCAATGCCTCAATGTCTCAATTGCTATTTTTTTTTCTCATCCAATAACCCACCACGCACTCAATTTTATGATCAAAAATCATCTTCCGCATTTTCTGCACAGAGACAATCCAACGACGACTTTTTCCCAAAAAGTGTCGGGTGTCAGAAAATTTTTTTGAGACTGAGTCGATACTCATAAAATTTATTGTGACATGACAGAGATTTTAATTTCTGAAATCGGATTTGAATTCGCGGTTAATTTCCACTTAACGCATTGTTAGCGTGACCTAGGCTTTTGGGTAACTTTCAGATATTTTTAAGCGCAAATGACCCATGGTCGATTTTCTTCGAGCCACACTGAACCCACTTGACTCAATGGCGACTCTCGATGATTCAATTACGAACACAGGATACCAAAACAATAAGAAAATCAGTCTAGTGTCAGCTGACGAGAATTTTCTAATTTAGTGGTGTCACCCACGATTAGCCACACATCTCTGTCGAACAGACCTATCTTTGATCTCAAATCGATTTTTAACTGTACCGTAATGACCTCTAAATATGGACACGGTCAAGAAGTCGATTCCTGATCAAGTTCTCAAGTCTATTACCTTAAAATTCCTTAATAATTTCCCCAAATAGTCTAGTTATCTCGAGAGTGATTGGCTCTGAGAATAACCCTATAGGCGCGTTAATGAAATGCCTGATTTATTCAGTAGAAGACAGGGTTGAAAAATCTGGATGTCACAGGGATCTTCCTTTCACATCATCTATAAAATAACTAAGCGCAAATGTTTAGTCCCTCTAAGCATTTTATTTAAAAAAATTTAAAAATAATAAAAATAAAATAAAAAAGAGACGAAAATTTTCAGGTGGTTGAATTAACAGTAAGTGAATAATTTTACCAAAAAAAAAAAAATTCAAATCTAGCAGGTAAATGCAAATGATGAATGCAACCAAAGTTAGAGCATGTGAAGAAAATATAAGTATTCACGTCTTGACAAAATGATGTGAACATGCACCTGCTCCCTCATACCATTCTTAACCAAAAGATGACTACTTAAAATATCAAAACCGGGAAAAATTATCTGCATCAGGTACACGTTTAAAAAGACTATTTCATGACTCATTTTATGATAAAATGCCATCTGTAGAAGATAAAATATTGAAATGAAACACATCAGAGTTAGGTTGAGAATGTGACGGATACATTTAATTAGCAAAATCATTGAAAAGAAATACATCAGAGTTTGGTTGAGAACGAGACGGATACATTTAATAAGCAAAATTATTGAAAAGAAATACATCAGAGTTAGGTTGAGAACAAGAAGGATACATTTAATTAGCAAAATTATTGAAATGAAATACATCAGAGTTAGGTGAGAATGAGACAGATACATTTTTTTTTTTGGTCAGTATGAGACAGATACATTTGATTAGCAATTTTCGCAATTTCCTATGGGAATCCCACACAGGAGCTTCGCAAAGACATCGGAGAGTATTAGTATATGATGGGAAGGACTTTTCCATATTGGTGGGCTTGTGATGAACAATATTTGGCCGGCAGCCATTCTCTATGTAATAATTTGTGTTATTGTTTATGTCCAGGGTTCACCATTCACCATGCCCATTGTGAAGAGGATCCACTAGCCATGGTGGCTCAACCACGTGCTATGCCATATTCCATCAAATTATTTTTCTTCTGGAAAAGAATGTTAACTCGGGAGAAATAGCAATTCGAACTTCCTAACATGACCATCAGCAAACAGAGTCTCAACCTTGTGCTACCAAAAAGCCTAAAAAGTAGAATGGAGAGCCAAAAGACAACACAAGAAATTTATGTGATTCGATTGATGGCCTACATTCATGGGCGGACAATAACTGCAAAGATTTACCTCTCAAAATACAATGAAAGAGAAAGAACTATAAATGCCTCTATGCCCAAATAATCCCGATATCTCCCACATACTCTCTCTAAGAGAAAATACTAAAGTTAAACAATTTCGTCTAACGAGTGGAGACTCTAAGCCCTCACATGTTTAGTCTCGCCCTTTGCTCCCACCATAGATAGATTTCGTGAAATATTTTGAATCAAGTTAGTTGCAGAATTATCCTATGAGGGGTAAATTGTTGGGGTTTATCCAATATTAATTGCAGAAAGGGCTGGTGGTCAAGTTATAAGTATGAGAGAAAACCTTATCTTTTAAGCTAGTTTTTTGACTAGGAGAAACTCAAGATTATCCAACAATAAGTTATGATTTACTAGTCTAATGCCCATGGGTTGTATAGCTATTTATAAAGATTAGATTTCCATGTATTAAATAACGGTTCGAATTTTTTTAATTAACCAATAAAACCGACTAGTCGGGTTTAAGTTGTAGCAATTATAAGATTGTTTTAGAAAATAAAAATTAATTTCCATTGCTTTATACTTTTGTATACATCTCAATCCATTCCCTTCTAGTTGTAAGCTCATTACATATTTCCGATGATTGACTTGGTACGAAGGAAAGAGAACTGTAAACCATATTTGAAAAGAAGCACTCTATATATTCAATTCGGTTAAAGTTGGAATTGGGATAAGTGAATGCATTTGCCAAAATGCAAATACCTTAGGGCGAATGCATTTGCCAAAATGCAAATACCTTAGGGCGAATGGGGTTTTTTAAAATGCAAATATCGTTTGGTAAAATTTGCATTGAGATACAACTTTGGCCAAAATACCGTTTGGTAAAATTTACATCTATAAAGGACTTTTATTAAATTGAAAAAAAAAACATTTGTACTTTTTTTTTTGAAGTCTGGCCATCGGACCGCCAGATCTAGCGGCCGGATGGCTGGATCTAGCGGTGCGACCCCAGGCGACGGTCACCTAGGTCGGGTGACCCTTAGGCAGGGGTCGCTGGCGCATGCGACCCCTTGGCTGGCGGTTGTTGGCCTCCAGTCAGCTTCTTTCAATGGTGTGCTGTTTTGGAAAAGATGAACAATACCGGGACTTGCATTTCGGAGATGCAATTTCCCAAAGTACCTTTGGAGCTGCATTAAGCTAAAGGCCCTTAGAGCCACTTGGAGATGCAATTGCATCTCGCCAAAGTTGCCCAAAAAAATCAAATCAAACACCTTTGCATTTGGCCAAGGGACTTTAGAGTCCCAAAGGGCTTTCCAAACACCAAACAGGGCCTAAGTAGCTTAAGCGGGGTAAGTACACTATCAGTGCCAAAAGTTATGTAAGGCATTGGTGCCAAAAGTTTGTAAAATGATCATTTTAGTGCCAACTCCGATATAATTGATTGGAAATTCGACGTGACACTTTTTTATTAATTTTTAAAGCTGATGTGGCTCGTTGAAAAGTACAGTCAGCATCTAAACCACAAAATGACGTTGTTTGGCATCTTTTCCCCAAGTCAGAACCCTAAATCCCCAAATTGAGAGAGAGAGAGAGAGAGAGAGAGAAGGCATGGCAGCCTTCCCCGTCGTCTTCTTCCCCAAAGAACAACACCAACACCAGCACTAGCAGCAGCAACTGCAACGGCACTGGCACCAGCACCAGCACAACTCTGCCTCCAGTTCGTCCGACATTGTTGATAAACCCAAGCTCTTCTCCTCCTTCTCCTTCCCCCTTTAGAAGGACCCACTTCAGCCGCTCCCTGAGCATAGCCCAATCCAGCATCTCCATTTGCACCCTCCTTGTTTCCCTCGCCCTCCTCGTCTTCTCTCTCCACCTTCGACCCCCCCTTCTTCCTCCTCCTCCTCCACCCTCAGCTCCTATTCTTCCCATTGCTTCTTGCCCAAGAAACAACCTCAGCCTCTCGTTGCTCACCTAGTCGAGCAACTATGACAGAGGCTGAGCGATGTGGGCCAAGCGAGCTAGGTCGGCGTTTGGCTAGGATCGAACAAAAAAACCCTAATTTCAATCCCATATGAGCTGTGTGGCGTCATTTTTGTGAGGCCGTCCGCATATGACAACAAAACAATGTCGTTTTCTTAAGGAGGACAAAAAACACATTGTTTAAAAGCCATGTCGATTTTTTTTTTTAAAATATAAAAGTCACGTAATCATTTTGGCCGGAATCTCTCGTCGATGGCACCAAAGTAATCGTTTTTCCTCCAATTTGGCACTTAAGTGATCCGATGGAAACTTTTGGCAAAGTGAGCACCGTACACAACTTTTGGCACTTATAGTGTACTTACCCCTAGCTTAAGCTTTTGCTTTTAGTATATAAGAGCGGCTAAAAGAGAACTAGCGGCCAAAAGAGAACTAAGGTAAGATCCTTTTAAGATGAGGAGAATGTCACTTTAACACCCATGGTTGTTTTTAACACAAATAGCTAATTAATATTTTTGTTAACAAATAATCTTTCTACAATGCTGAAAATAAGTGCATACCTGTCTCAAAAGCAAATACTTTTAAAGGCAATTCGAACTTCTGTTAAACAATCTGGGGAATTGTCACTTGCCATATGAAACGATCCTAAGATCCATCATAGTAGCTACAATAACAATTCGAACTTCTCGTGCCTCGTACATTAAATGACTCGGACCCTAACTCCTGTGTAAAAATGAACATCGAAAGAAGATGGACTAAAAGTGCATTATCATGAATGTCAGGCGTAAAATCTACAATGATGGAAGATTAGGTGGAGAATGTAGAAACATAACTTAGGGGAGGCAACATGAAGTAAACTCTAACACCTATGTAATGATTTGGTCTGGAGTGGACAACGGGGATAGAGGGCTTGGATAAGGAGCTGCTCTTAGGATGGTGAATGGGGTAGGAATGAACTAAAACATGCAATAAATATAGGATGAGTGAATATGAAATATAAATGTGAAAATTATAATCAAGTCACAAAAATGCCTTTTGCGTAGCGGTAATGTTTAGCTTTGGAACTCCAAAATTAAGCGTACTAAAATAAGAGCACTCCTAGAATGGATGACATCCTGAAAGGTGGTGACTTTTACGCCAAAGGACAAAACCTTGAGACAGGTCAAAGTAGACAGTAGTTCAGTAAGTTCATTCAAAGATGTCACAACCTAGCTCTAAGAGTGGAATATAAAACTTTTATATGATGATTTCATAATTATGATATATATTTGATAAAAGTCAGACTGAAAAACCAAGAGGCCCTAAGGGGCGGCGGTCCCCATCCCTGTCAACCCAAGCACACAATTAATTGACAATAACCAAAGATTTGGATTACCAAATATTGAGTCGCCCGCGTTATGACCTGGGAATCTTCATCGTTATATCCGGGAGCCTTGTTTTTACTTACACCACAGTCTAGTCTAACTTCAATTTTAAGGGAAAATCAAAATGTCTCCAATTGCCCAGCCAGCTTATCAAAGACCCACATAAAGGCCTTGTGAAAAGACCTGCAAAATTGCTTGTGAGGCCGAGGATTTGATGCCACTCGATTTTGCACTTTTAGCATAGGAGAGAGTTTATTGGTGGTGGGAATAGGGATTCAGCAAAAGTCTTCTCTGAAAGGTCTGTTGCTGGGTTCACATAGACTTCCAACTTCCCCTCCCAGTGGATTCCCATTTAAAAACGTGCTGCTTTGTCTAAAGTAAACAAAGTTTAGAAAAGCAAAAATAAAGCAACGGGAAAAGGAAATGGCCTTCCGAATGACCAGAAAAGGACGTTAAGACAGAAATGAATATCACCTTTGTCTTTCGAGTGATTTTTACCATCTAAAATTAGAAAACAAAAGTTCAACAGAAAAACTTGCCATGACATGGTCTTAAATAGACCGGAGCATATTCCTTGGTACTTTCTTTATTATTTTCGTAGATACTAAATTCACGTTCATGGATGAGCCAAAAGGAAAAGAAATGAAATCATCCTTCAAAATAAGTTCAATAAGTGATGTCTTTTGTCCACAATCGAAATGGAAAATGTGTTTCAACTTCGAATCACCCAAAAATATATTCCCGGTTGGCAGGAGTGTGTCCAAATCAAACATCTCTTTTTGGTTGAAAATGCAAGAAAAAAATGTAGAAAATCCACCCAACCGTAGGCAGCTGCATTGGTACTAGAGTCCCTCCTTCATCGCTAAGGTCAAGAGTTCGAATCCAGGCGTTGCTAAACACGTTGTAAGTGAGGGGCCATGATGTTGGGGTCCTGTGCTAGTCTTCCTCGAGTTATAGGTGCCCAACCGTTGTGTGCTGGTAGAGCACCGGCAGGAAGTGGAGGATTCCTTGGTCATTAAAAAAAGAAAAATTGTAGAAAATCGACATAATCTCATAGTAGCGTCCAAGTTCTGATTGCATATGATACCGATGCTTCTCATTCGAATTGCCCACTTTTTTCTTTCCTATTTTGCTTTTGATAATGTTCATAGTCGCTACGTGTCACTAACAAAGATAAAGAATTTTATGGATCACATTACTGATGAAAAGGACATGCCGAAATGTGGTCAAAAATTTAAGGGTCATGATAATAAGAACTACTATACGTTTTGGCTTGATTTTTGCACTTTCAATGTACAAAAGAGATTTTGTTTGTTCCAGGTGTAACAATTTGCGGAGACATCATAACTTCTTTCGTGATATCCCACCAAAGTGGGTGACCAAACAATTTTCAAGCAAATGTTCATGTTACATTACATAATCATTTTTGCATGTAGGAATTAACATCGCACCATCAAATTATTGATAGTGAAGTAATCTAATGCATGTTCGGTCACATGTAGATTAGGATTGATTTTCGGCTTTATTACATTAAGTCAACAAAGAAAAGTACCAGAAACAGTTAGATTAGTGCTTCATATAAATTGCATTTACAATCTGCTATCATGCTTTGCATGTTGCACGGTGTTAGGGAGTCGCATATCCTTAGGATTTAATTGCATGTAGGTTGCATTTAACTAATTGTAGTGAAATGAGGAATATCGATGCCTCTACGATATTGTCATTTTTATACAATATCTCGAAGCAAGAATAAACCAAAATTTCACCATAGAAGATCTTAACCAAAATTGTTGCCAATCTCTCCTACCAATATGGTGGAACCAGTTGACACTATAAGATAGTGGAGAAATTCTTGTCATTTATAACTTGGCGCGTGATGACTTTTGCTCTATAAAATGAAATTAATCAGGCTACATATTCATTGTGTGTTATGATTGTATGCGAAATCCTATTTTCTCACTCACGATTTAAAGAAAATTTCTGTAAGTAAGAAAAAGAAATGACTAATTTCATATATATATATATAATTTTTAGGTATGTCCATTAAATAACTGTTAAGATCAGCTCGGAGACTATACATATGTTATTTCCGTATATCTTTATTTGTTAATGGCCAAAGCACCTTTCTCTCTATAATAAGGGTGTGTTCCGCAAGAGAGGTGGCCTCACTTTGAAGGTCCTCGCCTACAGCTATCAATGGCCTAAGGCCCCGCTGGCCAAGGGTGAGGCCTTTGCAATCGACGCACAAAAAGGAAATAAAGAAAAAAAGGAAAATAAAAATATAAATTCAAAAATTCAAAAATTTAGAAAAATTCAAATTTTTAAAAATGCAAAAAAAATATATGTTAGACAATTTGCAAGAGATGGCACTCAAATGAATGATTTTACTCCGACATGGCACTTAAGTAAGTGAAAAAAAAAAGTTATGCCAAGTGATCGAAAGTTATGGCACTCTTGCTACACTTGTTCTGATTTGTAACAGTTTTCAATTTAATGCAAGAATTGATGATAGAAAAATGACTTTCTCTTTCCTTTATTGTAACTCAAAACATAATTAAAAAAAAAAAAAACATACAAATATTGCCACGTCGCGCCTACCGACCAAAATTGGCTAGATGGACTAAATTGATACAAATATTAAAAGGTTTAGGACTGAATTGGTCCAATTGAAAAGTTTAGGACTAAATTGGTACCAATGCAATAGATTTAGGACTTTTTTGGTACTTTTCCTCCAAAAAATTCATCATTAGTTTGATACCAGGTAAAAATTGAAGCGGGGGTATAAACAAAGGAAATGGTGTAAACCAAAATTTTCAATGCATATCCAGCTTTATTTTTGACAAAACAAAAATCATCTTGAAGGCATGCCAAGGCCACATACACAATACCTCAATTTTGAATGGCTCACATTCACATAATACAATTAGCCACTCTCTCACCGAAAAACAACCCTTGAAGTTCATAAACGATACTAGGGTGCCATTGTTGGGCTAGTCGAAAAGGCTTTCGTTCTCTCTCTTATCCCTTCCTTGCGGATGTCTTGTCTCTATCTCTTCGATCCTTTCATGCTAAGACACCTAGCAAGCGTCATAATCCATGTTAGGACGCCATCCAGACTTTAGTCTTGAAGATGTCAGCAATGACGTGATACAAACTTGGAGATGATGCAAGAATGTGACATCATCGTGGGCATAGAAACTTTGGCAGCATCCTTGAAGAGGATACATATTACATACACGGTCAGTGTTAGTCTTTTTTTTATACAAATAATCTCAGAATAGGAGCATAACCTGTTTATGAAATATATCTACATGCTAAAAATAAAAATTGAATATGTGTCATTCTATAAAAACCAGCTTATGTAAAGAAATTGTGACAATGTTAGTGCACTGATTAAAAATTTTATTATCGTATGTTGTTTGGAAATAAGGGGATGGTGCAAGAAAAATTGGAGCAGGGGATAAACAAACGACGAAGTACGATAAGGACAGCGGACATAGACATAAACTGATATAGCTAGTACGATTACCTAGAGGGGGGTGAATAGGTATAAATGATTTTTCTTTCGATAATTACACACTACTTAAATAGATAAACGATTTGCAGTAATTAAAAAGACAATCGTAAGACTGAGTAAGGGAAAGAGAGATTTAGACACGCGGTTTATAGTGGTTCGGCTTGATTCAAGCCTACGTCCACTCTTCTGCACTGATAGCCAATTGGCTGGATTCCACTATGAACAAAGAGATGTTACAGTGATGCTCTTCCTTGACTTTTTGATGTAGACGATCTTCCACACTCTCAAGGTATCACTAGAAATAAACACTCTCTGTGTATACAATTTCGCTCAAAATGGTCTCGACTAATAATCACGGATCTTCAGACTCTGGAATTTTTCTATCAATCACACACTTAAAAACAACTGGAATGTCTTCATTTTATACTCCTTTATGCCATCATAGCCGTTGGCACTTACTAAAGGAATTCCTCCAATCTACCCGTTGGACGGAATCAATCACGAAGATCATTCGAGCTTTTTAAGGAATCTCAAGCGATAGCCCATCAATCCCGTGTTCGCCCATACAATCGATCTTGGTTTCCAAGAATAGAACATTCCAAGAATACTTCGACAACCATCGGATCTTTAATTGATCTAGATAAGAACCAACAAAGACTCCGAGATGTTTATCCAACCAAAAGATTTTTTCCAGAGGATAGGATTGAATCCTCAACCATAAACTTCGGCTCTGGATTTCCTTTGCTACTGGAATAGAAAGACTGTCAGCGAGAATAGTCTTGAGTCTTGAGTCTTGAGCCTTGAGTCTTGAGTCTTAAGTCTTGAGATAATAAAGTCTTGAGACTTTAATCTTCGTTCTCCGAATATCCAGACTTAGACTGATAGAAACGTTTTGTCAGCTTCAAAAGACTCTGGAAAGATTTCTCCAACAATCTCCCCCTTTTTGATGGTGACAAAACTTCCTTGTAGATTTGAACAACTTTGACCTGCAAAAACATTTCTCAAGCAATATGGCTAACTCATAAATATTAATAAAACAACCACATTCTGCATCCACAGCAAATTGGTTAGTCTTTCATGAGTAATACCATAAAATAACACTTGATATGTATGCAACCAGTCAAGCATTAAAATCCACAGTCAAGAGTCAAGATCTCAAGTCAAACTCAAAAACAAATAACCACAAATTCAAAGATTAAAATGATGTTTGAAGGTTGATGGTTGATGGGTTGTTCAAATTGATTCTCCCCCTTTTTGTCATCATGAAAAAGTGAGAAAGGGATCAAGTCTGCTTGGGAATGCGAACGATTTGGAAATCTCCCATAGACTGAACTAAGCCTTCTAGCCTCTTCAAGTCTTCCCTTAACTGAGCTACCTCCTCTCCTTTTGCATGTGCTTGAAGTTGTAGAGCAAGGTCTTTCATTCTGTCCTCCAGGGTAACTGAAGACGCTTGGCCAGCATTCTTGATGGATTGAACCTCATAATCTAGAGCATAAATCTGTCCCCGCATTTCCATAAGGATATCAACAATACGACGAAAATCTGCTGAGTTATCCGTCTGTGTACTTGCATCAGCTTTTTCTGATGGAGTGAATGCAGACGTTGGAGCTTCTGAGAAATCATGCAGATTTGGGTTCGAAGTATCGTGTCCTTCTTCAGGCAGTTGAGAAACCTGAACTTCTTCTGGGTCTGCTGGAGATGGTCTCGGACCTTCACTATTGGCAGCATGTGGTGAAGACTTTTCTTGCTCGCCAACTCCCCCTGTCTCTAGGACATCACAAGGAGAATAGTGATGATCATGTTCTTGATCTTCCTTGTCTCCAGAGACTGATGCAGACTGTTCTTTCTCTCCTCTTCTCTCCTTTTCTCCTTCTTTCTCCTTCTGCTGATCTTCTTCTCTGATCTTTGCTTCCTCCTCTTCCTCTCTCTGTTCCTGATGAAGTTCTGCTGATCGAGGCACAGAACGTCTGGTTCTCGTTAAAGCAACGATTGTGGGATCCTCATCTTCTTCATCTTCATCCTCTAAGATGAGAGTCCTTTTCTTCTTCCTCGATGGAGTTCCAACAATTTCTTTTCCTTTCCTTTTTGAAGCAGATGGGACAGGAGTCTTCATTCTGAATTTCTCCATTGCCTTAGAAAGCTCTTGTAGACGCATCTTCGTCAGCATCTTCAAACCTACCACCATCTTATCGCACGGTCGAACACAAAGTGAATGGGGCGGTTCAATATTCATGTGTCTAAAGATCTTGGTCACCAGACCAGGATAAGGCAATTGTCCCTTGTCTTTTGACATTGCTCTGTACATATGGAAAAGAATCGTGTGCGGGAGAGAGAACTTCCGTCCAGAGTTGATTGCATACATCAACTTTGCTTCAGAATAAGACACAGAAGTCTTTGACGTAGACTTTGGTCTGAGACAGTTGATTACGATCTTATGAAGCACAATGTTGATTGCATTCATCCCGGAATAGGTAACTCTCTTGTCTCAAGCGTCTCTATCCTTGACAAGATCCGCAGTAGTAGTACGAGCGGGTGAGACTTTGATTGCGATAACTCCCTGTTCAACTCCAACAATGTCTGCCAACATATTCACATCTACCACGTAGACTTTCTCTCGAACACTGAACGAAATTCTATTCGCATCCAAAAAGCTCAGATTTGAATAGAAATAAGCGGTTAAATGTGCATACCCGTCCGTAGAGTCAGAACAAAATTTCTCAAGTTGAAGCAAGTTCAACTTTTCTCTCAAGTTCATGTTGATGGCATCTAGAAAGTCAAAATCAACACTTCGAGGGTTTATCACCCCTCTTTTCAACAGTTTCCCATATACCTTCTCCTGTTCTTCGGATTTAAACAAACCCAATCGATTTCCTTTCGTCTTCGCTGCCACACCCATTCTCGGTTGAAACTCAAGGAACATTCTATCATCATCGTTCCCTTCAATTAAATTTTGTCCAGGTACACGAGGATCACTTGGAATATTCGCAAGTGCATCCTCTGCTTTTCCTTTTGGAGCAATTCCTAACTCCTCCATTCTCCTCAGAAAAAGATATTCATTTCCATAGTTCTTTTCCTTAAGGAAATCATCTATGTATTTCAATGGCGTACCGGAGCTTTTCAACGCACGATAAAGCATATAGATAAAGGAGGGTTTTTGGACTCTTACAGGGTCGGCTTCCTCGATTATCTCTTCTTCAAGATGATGACTTTCACCATGTGGGGTAGGAGGCGATGAATGACGTGGATGAGAACGAATCGGACTTTGTTGCTGACTTGAAAAGTCTTCCTCCTCAGTAAGATCGAAGTGTATTGGTCCCTTCTCCATTCTTTGTGGTCCCCTGCTTGCTAATCTCGATGATTTCCTCGAAGAAGACATTCTTCTTTGTCGATTTGAGAGATTCCTTCGCTTGCTTCCCAAGGAAAAATGACCACTTTCTCGATGATGAACAAGTGATTGAAACAGGTTTGGGAGAAGAGTACTTTTTAGGGTTTTGACGATTGAGAGAAAAACTGTATATATATATATAACTTACTTTTTGAAAAAGGAAGTTCAATCGTCATAGGGAAAGAGTACGAACATTTCTTTTCAAAATCAATAACTGCCAAAATTAATCCCTTTTAAAAGACAAGTTTTTTGATTTTCACACAGATAATAACCAACAAATCGTACCTTTTCGAGTTCGAATAAAATAGCCACTTACAGTCTATAGCCATGATTGTCTGAGTCTGAAGATCTTGAGACTGAGAGATTAAAGTCTTAAAGATTGTTGAGTCTTTAGACTTTAACTTCTTCAAGCTTCAAAATGTTGAGTCTTGAACGGATAGCGTCAAATTGATTTTTCTCCAAAGGCTTTGTGAAAATATCCGCTAGTTGACTTTTTGAATCAACAAATTGAATCGAGATTTCTCCGTTTTGAATATGATCTCTAATGAAGTGGTGTCGAATCTCAATATGCTTTGCTCTTGAATGAAGAATTGGATTTTTGGTAAGATTGATCGCGCTGGTGTTGTCACATCTGATTTCTGTGCATGAGTCTTCAATGCCAAAGTCTTGTAGCTGTTGTTTGATCCATAGAATTTGCGAACAGCAACTTCCAAGAGCTACATACTCTGCTTCTGTTGTTGAAAGAGCCACGGTACTTTGTTTTCTTGAAAACCAAGATACTGTTCTATTTCCAAGCAACTGACAAGTTCCAGAAGTGCTCTTTCTATCGACTCTACACCCGGCCAGATCTGCATCTGAGTATCCTAGAAGATCAAAGTCTCCCTTCTTTGGATACCAAAGACCGATGCTTGAAGATGAGGCAATGTATTTGATAATTCGCTTCACGGCACAGAGATGTGATTCTCTAGGATCTGATTGAAACCTAGCACAGACACAAACACTTAACAAAATATCAGGTCTAGAAGCAGTGAGATAAAGAAGTGAACCAATCATGCTCCTATATAGCTTTTGATCTACTTTCTTCCCTTCTTCATCCTTATCTATCTTCTGAGAACATGACGTTGGTATGTCGGTCTTTTTGCATTTTTCCAATCCAAATCTTTTGACAAGATCATTTGCATACTTTTCTTGATGGATAAAAGTTCCTTCCTTCATTTGCTTTACTTGGAGTCCAAGAAAGAATGTCAATTCTCCCATCATACTCATTTCAAACTCATCCTGCATAGACTTAGAAAATTTCTTGCATAGGCCTTCATTAGTAGATCCAAATATAATATCGTCTACATATATTTGAACAAGTAAAAAGCTTTTGTTTTCCTTTTTGATAAATAAGGTAGTATCTACTTTACCTTTGACAAAACCGTTCTGTATTAGGAACTTACTTAACCTATCATACCAAGCTCGAGGTGCTTGCTTTAAACCATACAAGGCCTTTTTCAGTCTAAAGACTGAACCTGGCTTCTTTGGGTCTTCAAATCCAGGTGGTTGTTCCACATAAACTTCCTCATGGATGAATCCATTTAGAAATGCACTCTTGACGTCCATTTGGAATAACCTGAAATTTTTATAGCAAGCAAACGCAAGTAATAGACGAATAGCTTCTAACCTTGCTACTGGTGCGTAGGTCTCATCATAGTCTATTCCTTCCTCTTGCGTGTATCCTTTGGCCACGAGTCTGGCTTTGTTCCGTACGACTTTTCCATTCTCGTTCATCTTGTTCCTGAATACCCATTTGGTTCCAATAACAGTTTTACCTTTTGGTTTAGATGTCAAATCCCAGACGTCATTGATGTTGAACTGTCTGAGTTCTTCTTGCATAGCTTCAATCCAGCTTTCATCGATATAAAGCTTCTTCTATGCTTTTTGGTTCAATTTCGAGATTAGAGCCACAAAGACTAGATTCTTCACGTCTTTTTGATCTCGGTGCGGATTCCTTCATTGATTTCACCGATAATGAGTTCTTCGGGATGACCGGATTTGTGCTTCCAGCTTACTAGTTAATTTTCCTGGTTGATGATCTCTCTTTTATTTGAATCTTCAAGAACATCTTGATGTTGGACTTCCGAGATCGAGATGCTTCTTGAGTTGTAAGTCTTGAAAGATCTGGAGTTGCTTCAGACTCTTCATATTGAGTCTTACTGGATTCAACTTGCATTGAGTCTTGGAATTTGACATTCATTGATTCCTCCACCGATTGGCTTCTCTTGTTAAAGACTCTGTAAGCCTTGCTTGTCGTAGAATATCCAAGGAAAATTCCTTCATCTGATCTTTCTTCAAACTTACCAACTCGATCATTTGCATTTTTCAAAATAAAGCATTTGCAACCGAACACATGAAAATATGAAACAATAGGCTTCTTACCTTTGAATAGTTCATAGGGGGTTTTCTCTAAAATAGGTCTTAGAAAGACTCTATTTATGATGTAACATGCTGTTGAAACGGCTTCAGCCCAAAATCGAGAAGAAATTTTACTTTCAATTAAAAGTGTTCTAGCCATTTCTTGAAGAGATCTATTCTTTCTTTCCACAACTCCGTTTTGTTCTGGAGTATATGGAGATGAAAATACATGACTAAAACCAGATTTATCACAAAACTTTGTGAATTTTTAGTTTTCAAATTCACTTCCATGATCTGTTCTAATACTTGAAATAGCACATCCTTTTTCATTTTGAACCCTTTTAGCAAACTTTTCAAAGTACGAAAAGGTTTCTGACTTACTTGCAAGAAAATGTACCCAGGTAAAACGGGAATAATCATCCACAATTACTAAACAATATTTCTTACCTCCAATGCTCTGGGTTCTTGTTGGTCCAAAGAGATCCATATGCAGCAACTGGAGAACATGATTAGTAGAGATATGTTTTATAGGCTTAAATGAATTTCTTACCTGTTTTCCCGAATACATGGTGTGCATGAGTCGATTTTGATAGGCGCTTTTGGTAGACCTTGAACAAGCTTCTTTGATGCTATTTTGGCTAATTGCTTCATGTTGATATGGCCAAGCTTTCTATGCCACAAGACCGCTTCATCTTGAATTGAGATGAGACATTGCGTTTCATTTGGTCTTACATCAAGAAGATAGATATTTCCATGCCTTCGACCCATGAAAGACTGAGTTGAGTCTTTACTTATTCCAGAACATATGCCTTCTTGAAAAGAGATCTTGAACCCAGTATCACACAGTTGGCTAATGCTGAGAAGATTATAGTTGAGTCCTTCCACTAAAGAAACATTGCTTATTGTGAGATTTCCAATTTTAACAGTTCCAAATCCCACAATGCTTCCTTTGCTGTTTCCACCGAATGAAACCTTTCCACCGTTTACTTGAACAATCTTTATAAAGCAATTTGAGTCTCCTGTCATGTGTCTTGAGCATCCGCTGTCAAGATACCATTTTACCTTCTTTTTGACAGAGACCTGTAATCAAAAGAGAGTCTCAAGCTTTCTTTGGTACCCAAATTTTCTTGGGTCCTTTGGTGTTAGTAGGAAAAACATTATTAGGCCATACCCTTTTAACAGGCTTCCAGATCATAGGACATTCTTTTTCAAAATGATCTTGACTGTTACACTTTGAACATCTTAGAGCATTTCGACCTACAGGCTTTACAAAAACCTTTTTAAAATGATTTTTGTACGCTTCTCTCGATGGTCTTTTCTTGATTCTTTCTTTTACTTTCGGAAAATCAATCAAAGGTATTGTTTCTGTTGTCATACCTAAACCAGACTTGTTGAAGTAAGGTCTTTGAACTGAAAGAACTTTCTCGAGTTTTTCAGACCCTATAGAAAATTTCTTTGAAATATTTGATAAGTCGGTTTTCAAGAAGACATTTTCTTTTGAAAGTTTATCTTCATTCTCTTTATGAGTGGAGACATTCAAATCTAGACTTTTCACTTTTTCTTCTAAAACATTTTCCTTTTGTTTTAAAGCTGAGTTTTCCTTTTTCAGTTCGGAAATCTTTTTGAGAGAAGTCTTAAGACTGAAACATAATTCATCAATGTATTTAGAGACTTTGATAGGAATTTTAAAATCACTTACCTCAAATTCACTGTCTGAATCTGATCCAGAGTCTAAGTCTGATTGTGCCATTAGACACAGATTTGCATATTCTTCATCACTTTCTTCACACTCGTATCACCCGTGTTTCGCTTTGAGAGCTTTTCGAGACTTCTCGGTTTTTCCTCTCTTCTTCTTCGTAAGAGGACGTTGGTCGATGTGTCCTTTTTCTTACATTCGGCGACTACATCTTTGTTTGGTTCCTCATCAATGAACTTGGTTTGCTGTTTCTGAAAACCTTGTTTTCTTGAGTTGAACCTTCTTCCTTTTCTATTCAGCTTTCTGAATCTTCTTATCATAAGAGCAAGCTCCTCATCATCCAGATCTTCTTCAGAATCTGTATCATCAGAGTCATCATTAGATCTTAATGCAATGGATTTCTTACCTCTTGGATCTTCGTCTTCATTAATTCGCTCCACTTCGTAAGACTGAAGAGTTCCAATCAGCTCATCTACAGATAATGGCATAATTCTTTGCGTCTCTCGTATTGAAGTCTTTATATGATTCCAATCCTTGGAGAGTCCTCTCAGCAACTTGTTCACCTTCATAGGATCAGTAATTTTCTGTCCTTGATTATCAAGTCCATTGACAATATCTGTAAAACGGCTAAACATGTCAGTTATAGATTCTCCTGGTTTCATTTTGAAGGCTTCGTATTGACCAAGAAGAATATTAATTCTAGTTTCCTTCACTCGGTCTGTTCCTTCATAGGTGATATGTAATCTATCCCAGACTTCTTTTGCTGTGACACAAGAAGATATTCTGTTATATTCAGTTGGTGACAAAGCACAATATAAAGAATAAATTGCTTTTGCATCGAGTGCTTGTCTCTTGTTTATCTCATCTTGAGACATTCCGCTGGTCTCAACAGTTTCTTTCCCTCTTTCAGATACTGATGCGACAGTAGGAGTGATTCCTCTCTCCACAACATCCCATTCCAGAGGATCCTTAGATCGTAGGAAAGCTTTCATCTTGTTCTTCCAGATGTTGTAATCCTTTCCATCGAAGTAGGGTGGTCTGGTGTTGCTTTGACCTTCCACCAGCCCTGATGCTAGCATACTAGCCATGGATCTTTTACTCTGAAGTAAAACACTTCAAATAAAGTAAGAACACAGGCTCTGATACCAATTGATATAGCTAGTACGATTACCTAGAGGGGGGTGAATAGGTATAAATGATTTTTCTTTCGATAATTACACACTACTTAAATAGATAAACGATTTGCAGTAATTAAAAAGACAATCGTAAGACTGAGTAAGGGAAAGAGAGATTTAGACACGCGGTTTATAGTGGTTCGGCTTGATTCAAGCCTACGTCCACTCTTCTGCACTGACAGCCAATTGGCTGGATTCCACTATGAACAAAGAGATGTTACAGTGATGCTCTTCCTTGACTTTTTGATGTAGACGATCTTCCACACTCTCAAGGTATCACTAGAAATAAACACTCTCTGTGTATACAATTTCGCTCAAAATGGTCTCGACTAATAATCACGGATCTTCAGACTCTGGAATTTTTCTATCAATCACACACTTAAAAACAACTGGAATGTCTTCATTTTATACTCCTTTATGCCATCATAGCCGTTGGCACTTACTAAAGGAATTCCTCCAATCTACCCGTTGGACGGAATCAATCACGAAGATCATTCGAGCTTTTTAAGGAATCTGGCGATAGCCCATCAATCCTGTTCGCCCATACAATCAGGATCTTGGTTTCCAAGAATAGAACATTCCAAGAATACTTCGACAACCATCGAATCTTTAATTGATCTAGATAAGAACCAACAAAGACTCCGAGATGTTTATCCAACCAAAAGATCTTTTCCAGAGGATAGGATTGAATCCTCAACCATAAACTTCGGCTCTGGATTTCCTTTGCTACTGGAATAGAAAGACTGTCAGCGAGAATAGTCTTGAGTCTTGAGTCTTGAGCCTTGAGTCTTGAGTCTTAAGTCTTGAGATAATAAAGTCTTGAGACTTTAATCTTCGTTCTCCGAATATCCAGACTTAGACTGATAGAAACGTTTTGTCAGCTTCAAAAGACTCTGGAAAGATTTCTCCAACATAAACAACAATATAAAATATATATAATTTCTTCTAAAAAGATAGCAATTTATTATCACAATATGCATATAAATCAGAGATGATGAATTAGATACTTGCGAAGATTAGATATCTGCTAGCTGAGAGGTTTGCTGCATTGACTATCAAAAGCAAATTACTAGATAAAAACTTGCACATAAATATGCCACGTCGGTGAGCGTCATGCGAAATTTATGCACTTTTATATATAAATACAGAGATAGATAACGAACCCATCCTGAAATGTTCTTTGCTAGTATAATTTCCTTGAATTAGCTCATCTCACCCTGAAACTTCTTGAGCACTGAGGTTTACCGTAAGCTATCCAAAAAGGCATCTCTCGCCCAACACCCCTCTTTCGTCTCCAACGAACATAGCCACCTTTTGTAGGAAAACATTGGTAAAATCAAAACCCAAATATCTAAACTGAACCAACTACGAGACGAGAGCTTTTCAACGGTATTATGAAACTTGCAAAATGTCTCAACATGAAAAAAATTTGGCAATCTTTAGATCATAAATCTAAGTCCAACCGAAATGTTAAAATTTACACAGGTAAAACATTTGGATCTAAACAGTAAAGAAACTAATTGTCAAAACCAGGTCATGACAATACTCTTAATCCACAAAGCCTTATCAATGGAATGTCTGCTAAGATCATATCATGAAGGCCATGGCAATACAGTTGAATCAGAAGGGCCATCGACGGAATGAATGATTAGCTCATTGATCATGAGTTTCCAATGGACAGCATGAGATGGGCGATGATAGCTTGACTCAATTTTTGCACCGAAATTGAAGATTGAATCACAGATAATCATCAATAAGGGATCAGAAGTAGTTACAAATCACCCTAGAGTAGAGCGCAAGTCAAAACAGTTATAGATTCATGCTGAGAATAACCAAAACTCATAACAGAATGGCCATTGAAAGACACGAAAAGGGTCCAGGAAAAGAGGGGAATCATCAACTATCAAGACATTGGAAAAATCACGACGACACACTGGATTTGACTTTGAAGAATATGAAGATGAGAAGATCATTCATAATGGATCGATTTATTTTAGATTTTGCCTAAGTTTGAGTTTTAATTTCGAATTAGATTAGGTTTACCATTTTCAGTGCTAATCTTTGTCTGTAAAAGTTTTCCAATCGTGCTTTGTAAGCTTTTTACTTTTTCTCAGCACTCTACTCATCTCCATCAGCAATTTATATTCAACTCTAGTCGTTGAGCAAACATGACCTCCACGAATGTAGGTCATTTGTTTTAGTTCAATAAAATTTCACTGAGTCCGTGTCGTCTCAAATCCACTCCTAGCATATTCTTTATTTCTTTGAATTTTGCAAAGTCGTTGAGGCTTCAAGGCATATTAGAATATATTTAATTTTGATTCGAAGTCATATTTAAGAATTTATGGATAATATCCTGTCAGAAACTGATATGTTCGTTCAATTTACAGGGCCAAAAACATAAATAGTCACTCCAGATAGGGTTATTTGCTTCTGCAGAAAAGCTCAAGCACTCATGTTGAACACTACTTGTCTTTACCAAGCTCATGGGCTGGGATCTTCCTTTCACATCATCTATAAAATAACTGAGCGCAAATGTTCAGTCCCTCTAAGCATTTCATTTTTTAAAAAAATTAAAAATAAATAAATAAAAGAAAGACGAAAATTTTCAGGTGGTTGAATTAACAGTAAGTGAATAATTTTACCAAAAAAAAAAATTCAAATCTAGCAGGTAAATGCACATGATGAATGCAACCAAAGTAAGAGCATGCGAAGAAAATATAAGTATTCACGTCTTGACAAAATGATGTAAACATGCACCTGCTCCCTCATACCATTCTTAACCAAAAGATGATTACTTAAAATATCAAAACCGGGAAAAATTATCTGTATCAGGTACACGTTTAAAAAACTATTTCATGACTCATTTTATGATAAAATGCCATCTGTAGAAGATAAGATATTGAAATGAAACACGTGAGAGTTAGGTTGAGAATGTGATGGATACATTTAATTAGCAAAATTATTGAAAAGAAATACATCAAAGTTAGATTGAGAACAAGACGGATACATTTAATAAGCAAAATTATTGAAAAGAAATACATCAGAGTTAGGTTGAGAACAAGAAGGTTACATTTAATTAGCAAAATTATTGAAATGAAATACATCAGAGTTAGGTGAGAATGAGACATATACATTTTTTTTTTTTTTTTTGGGTTAGTATGAGACAGATACATTTGATTAGCAATTTTCGCAATTTCCTATGGGAATCCCACACGGGAGCTTCCCAAAGACATCGGAGAGTATTATTATATGATGGCAAGGACTTTTCCATATTGGTGGGCTTGTGATGAACAATATTTGGCCGGCAGCCATTCTCTATGTAATAATTTGTGTTATTGTTTATGTCCAGGGTTCACCATTCACCATGCCCATTGTGAAGAGGATCCACCGGCCATGGCGGCTCAACAGGTAAATAATATTGAAGTCAACATAACAACCGCATGACTTTAGGTCTAAGAAAAAAGAAACGTACCAATCACGTGCTATGCCATATTCCATCAAATTATTTTTCTTCAGGAAAAGAATGTTAACTCGGGAGAAATAGCAATTCAAACTTCCTAACATGACCATCAGCAAATAGAGTCTCAACCTTGCGCTATCAAAAAGCCTAAAAAGTAGAATGGAGAGTTAAAAGACAACACAAGAAATTTATGTGATTCGATCGGTGGCCTGCATTCATGGGCGGACTGTTGGGAATAACTGATCCCCGAAAACCGGATTCGACACTAAATCGAACCCCTAAATCAATGCGGAAGACGAAGCCCGGGAAATAACACGTATCACCGATCGTAAAGCACACCACGGATTCGAGCGTACCTTGTTAGCCACAGATTAAACACCAATGCTGAAAACCGAGGAGAAATTCTGATCCGATGATGCCAATTCACCTTGAAGGGAAGACGGGACGCCGTAAGCGTTCTTGGAGGGGGAGAGAGCGTTCGGGAGAAGACGTACGTTGGAATTGTGCCAAAAAGGTGTCTTCTCTCTCTCTCTCCTCCCTTTTATACCTTCCCCCTCCACGGGCCTTATTCCCGTGGGCCGGGCCCTTTTGGGCCCAACTTGAGCGGATGGGCCTTAAGCCCATCTAATAAATCCATCATCTCCCACTCGCACATGGTGGTGCAAAACCAACATGGGCGGACAGGCCCTACTCATCCCCATCAAAGAAAAATCCAGCATAGACTCTCACTTAACATAGTGGCCCGAATAGAATCCTCTTTTCCTCTCTTCAACATTCATACCGGTGAATAATCCGTGCGACCAGCATACTTTGAGAGCTCGTTGCCATACATCTGTTAGGAATATATAGCAGCTCATAATGGGCATCACATCCTGAGTAGATTTAGTATGCAGTACCCTAGATCGATCAATCACATTTATATCTCTCTTGATCTCTTTTAAATAATGATATATATATTGTATTCACAATTATGATTATCACAAAGACAGTCATAATTGGTTAACCGGTGAATACAAAACTATAATGTGATTCTCCAAAATCGATCTTCCTCTTTCCTTCAAACTCTCAATTTCAGTTCAACTTGCTTTTCTAGAAATGCCCCATTAGATCGAATCACTCATGACCATTGGCAACATCCTAAGATAGCAAACACTAAATAGAAATCTTGAGAATAAGTAAGAGTCATGAGGGGACTAAAAAATTGAAGAACTCTCTTGTCCTCAAGAGTCTCACACGACATAAAAGTTGAGATCAAACTTTTGTCACTCTTATTGGTCGTCTCATGCATACGTAGTATGAAATACGTATTACGGTATTTAACTCCTTTCCCATGGAGCGTATGTCTACACCTTTTTTATACCGTACAGATGATAGTTCAGACATACCCAATGTCTAACTTGAGTTCACGTATCTACTCACTCACAAAATTCATCAGAACTCACATCTGGCATCTTAGACAGATAAAGTAAAATATGTGGGGTATTTTACTTTCGGACATCTTTAGTATTATGTCCTCATCTTAACACTCAGTTAAGGCGACATACGTGTTTTAAGCTTGAGCTCTCGATTATCACCTAGATAATAAGCTTAAAAACAGTCTCATCTCTATTTATCACACAGTAAATAGAAGCGATTACCCGTGTGAGTGGGCTAATCTTATATCTGTCCGACATACTTCTCAACTTAAAATAATGCACTGAGCATTAAGATGCATAAAGATCAAACAAAGATTCATAGGCATTAATGATGAAAACATAAATTCATCAAATTGTGAACACTTAGGGAAATTACAATATTCAGTACATCAGCCTCTACGCAACCCTAGAGATTTTATATGGCCACAAAACACATCTCTGGGTATTGGCTTTGTCATAGGATCTGCTACCATTCTATGCGTAGTATGTACTCTAAGTTCACATCTTTTTCGTGCAACCATATCCTTTACAAAATTATACTTGGTATCTATATGTTTGGTCTTGCCATGATATTTGGATCTTTGGTGTACACTTTTGCTGCTTGGTTATCACGGTTAACCAATAATGAATCTGCAGCACTTCCAATAACACCTAAACAATCCAAAAATCTCTAAAGCCAAACATCTTCTTATACTACTGCTGATAATGCCACGAACTCATTTTCATCGTGGACAAGGCTATACACTTTTGTTTCTTACTGCTCCAACATATGGTGCCATTATTCGGTAAGAAAACAAACCCAGAGGTAGATTTCCTTTCATTTAAATCTCCTCCCCAATCAGCATCAGGATAGCCTTAGAGTCGCAGATCCTTTCATTTATAACTCATCGTATAATCAGCAGTCCCCTTTAGATACCTCAGTATTCTCTTAACGGCTTTCCATTGTGCTAGACCTGGATTGGATTGGTATCTACTCACCATTCCAACTCCAAAACATATGCCAAATCTTGTACACATCATAGTGTACATCAAGATTCCAATAGCACTAGCATAAGGAACATGTTTCCTTTATTCCTTCTCTTGTGGAGTCCCTGGACACAGTCTATGGCTCAATCCTTCACCTTTTGCAATAGGAGTGTCTATGGGTTTACAATCTTGCATACAAAATCGTTTAAGAATCTTATTCATATATGTTTCTTGCGAAAGAGACAACGATTTCTTCGAACGATCTCTTGAAAACTTAACTCCAAGAATGTATGCAGCCTCACCCATATCCTTCATAATCAATTTCTTCCTGTTGATTATACCCCTTCGCTACAAGGCGAGCCTTATGCCTTTCTATCGAGCCATCAGCCTTTCGCTTTATTTTGAGAACCCAGTTGTTCCCAATAGCTCGTCCTTTTGGAAAATCAACCGGTTCCCAAACATGGTTTGAC
Source organism: Eucalyptus paniculata subsp. matutina (assembly GCA_017140255.1). Lineage (NCBI taxonomy): Eukaryota > Viridiplantae > Streptophyta > Magnoliopsida > Myrtales > Myrtaceae > Eucalyptus > Eucalyptus paniculata. The sequence continues at coordinate 59,237,469 of CM029437.1, forward strand.
TTCACTGACTCCATTTCCTCTTTCATTGCATGAATCCATTTTTCCTTATTGGGGCAATTTAGAGCCTTATTAATATTTATTAGCTCATCCTCATCTTGTGGAGCAATCATAAAAGTTTCCCCTTCAATGTCAAAACGTCGACGGGGAATACTTTGGCAACTTGTTCACCGTATGGGAAATTGTACACTTAGCATATCATTCCCCATCATGCTCCCACTTGGATTAGGTAATGATGATGTTGTCACATCATGTGGTTGCAATTGAGAATGAGTTGAATTCAATTCATTACATCTCATATTACTCCCACTTGGACGAACTCCACTGACATCATTATCTTGATCCAAGGTTTCAAATAAGGAGTTATTTTCCCTTATTTCGCCCCTCTTAGGAAATTCATCCACTAAGAATGTGACATCCCGTGATTCAAATTCAGATATACTCCCACTTTCCTGCTCACCTATGAACACATACCCTTTTGAGTGTTCGGAGTATCTCATGAAAATACTCTTATTTCCTTTGGGACCCAATTTCCCAAACTTGTGAGAGGACTCATGTGTATAGGTAGCATAACCCCATGCCTTAAGAAAACTTAAGTCCTGTTTTCTACCTGTCCATAACTCATATGGAGTGGAAGCAACTGATTTGGAAGGCATCCGGTTAAGTATATTGGCAGCAGTTAACAATGCATCACTCCAAAAAGTGATAGGTAAGTTAGCATGTGCCATTATGGACCTAACCATTTCCAGTAGGGTTCTGTTTCTTCTCTCTACAACACCATTTTGTTGAGGAGTATATGGAATAGACAACTATCTTTATATTCCTTTTTCATCACATAATTTTCTGAACTTATCAGATAAATATTCTCGACCTCGATCGGATCTAAATGCTTTTATTTTCTTGTCTAATTGATTTTCTATCAAGTTCACAAACCTTTTCGAAACAACTTATGCTTCAGATTTATGAGAAATCAAATAGACATATCCGAATCGAATATAATCATATATAAAAGTGATGAAATAAACAGCCCCATGCCTTCCTCTCACATTCATTGAACCACAGACGTCATAATGGATTAAATGCAGAGGAAATTCAGCTCTTTTACCTTTTCCAAATGGTTTCCTTGTCATTTTCCCTATTAGGCAATGTTCACATATGGACAAATCGACTTTTTCAATATTGCCCAACAAGCCCTCTTTGGCTAGTCTATTCATATGTTGTTGGCCCATATGACCAAGTCCAGCATGCCACCATATTCACATCATTATCATATAAGGTAGAAGACGTGAAACAAGGGAATAACATATTGACATCACCACAGTCAACATTTAGTACAATAAAACCATTCAGTAAGTAATCACAACCATAGTAGTTTGTATCCAAATACAAATCTACACTTCTATTATGGAAGTTCACACTAAAACCAAGTTTAACCAACATTAAAACAGACACTAAATTTCGACGAATCTCCGGAGCATATAGAACATTAAGGTGCGTCCACCACTCATGTTCAATTGGCAGGTGCCAATCCCTTTAACTTCAGCTCTAGAGTTATTTCCCATATGGATCCACTTAGTTCCAGTTGGTACTTGTCGGAATTCCACGAAGGATTCTCTATCCTTCTCTACATGGTCTGTCACTTCTGAATCTACAGTCCACAAAGGATTGGATTCAGCCAATAATACAGAACTTGACACATAAGCAAAGTTCTCAAATGTACAAGAGGTGTTGACTTTTTGACTCACAACAGTTGCAAGCATAGTGACATTTCTTGTCACAATTGTAACACCTCACCCTTGACATTTTCTTCACTTGAGGACGTTTTCCTCTCTTGTGTTGGTCAACTCTTGATTTCTTACAACAAGGACTTGATCCTTTGTATTCCCACATATTAAACGAATCAATATGCTTGCGCTTAGAGCACAAAGCCCTTTTTGAGCTAGAACCAGCATAGCAAATGTCCGTTTTCGGCTCAAATGCCATTGGGCGGTCCTCTTCTAGCTCAAGGTGGCGCATGGCATCCTTAAGATCTTCCATAACATGGTCAAGAGCTTCTAGTGCTTCTTGCTTTTCCAGCACATATTGAATATTCTTATTCAATATTTCACAATTGTTACCGTTCATATCAGCAATCACGTTCTTAGTTGCTGAACCATCATTCTGAACACATCAGACAATCATGCACGAATAATTAATGCCTATCATTTATGCATCCCTATTTGCATAGACCCATCATATTAATAAATAATTTCAAGTAAGGCTTCAGAATCAAAAGGTCACTACGTTTCCAATCATCCTCCAAAAATCCTAACTCAAAACTATCATTAATATGATTGTCATATGCAAAATCAATTCTATGAAGCTACAAAAGCTTCTATTACTACCCACAGCTAATTACCCATAGCAACCAGCAATAACAGAAAGCAACAGATAATTGACATACAATTAAAAAACAATAATGCTTTCAATTAACACAATTAGGTAGTAATCATTACATAATCAATCAAAGAAATAAATAGGGAATGTCTCTTCTAATCTATCAGTCAAAACATCTGAGAAAACTGAAGGCACATTTGCCAACCAAGGAAAAACTTTTGGAAAGCTTTCATGTCGCCACCAAGGCGCATTCACACGGCGCCATGTGGCGCTCAATCTAAGGGTTGAAGTTTTGGCCAACTCAATCCTATAGTACTCTCTTACAAAAGCTTCCACTAGCTTCCTATAATTCGGGACCACGTTGACCTCCCATAGCCGATCAAACACTGCTTGCCATTCAGGTGGAAGAGTGTTTATCAAAGCCGGCACCTTCTCAAAGTCCGGCATAAGATAACCATTCCAGATGATTTCCTGCATCATCTGATTGACCTTGATCACATGTGATACTAAATCACCGTCATGCCACCGATAATTAGCTAAATCTGACATAAGCCTTTTAAGTCTTGCATTTCCCTCGTCCCTTCTCGGGCTTGCAGGTATCTGTGCATAACTCATTATAGTTCTTGCAACAAATGCAGAACTAAAATTGGATCACTTATAATCCATAATGAACATAAAGGAAAATACATAATTTTCCAAAATTCATGCAACAAATGCACATTCATGCAACAAATGCATAATAAAAAATGGATTACTTATAACCCACATAGGCATCACTGAAAAAGAAACAAATTCCTTTTTTTTTTTTTTTTTTTTTTTTTTTTTTTTCGGGTCAACGGTCAACGGTCAAAGTCAACGGTCAACGGTCGGTCAACGGTCAGCGGGTCGGACAACGGTCAGCGGGTCGGGTCAACGGGCGAGCGGGTCGGACCGGTCGCGACGGTCGGACCGGTCGGACCGGACAGGCCGGTCGGCCCGGTCGAACCGCTCGCGCGGACCGACCGCACGTGCCTCGCGCGTGCGGGGCTGACGTCACGCAGACGTCAGCGGCACGTGCCACGCGCGTGAGCCGGCTGACGTCACGCAGACGTCAGCTCGCAAGTGCCGCGCGCGTGCCAGCGGGTCGGGTCGGGTCGGGCAACCGGTCGGGTTGCCGCCCGGCCAACCGACGTCATCGCTGACGTCATCGATGACGTCATCCCGACGGTTACCGACCGTTGGTGACGTCACGATGACGTCATCGCTTGACGTCAGCACGCGTCGGTTCGCCGACCGGCGCGTGCCGTTTCGCCGGTCGCTGGCAAGCACGTGCCGGTTCGTCACCAGCGCGTGTGTCGCACGCGCTGGCGAAGCCAGCCCTTCCGGGCGCGTCGCGCCCACGCGCAGCGGCTTCCGGCCGCGCGTGTGGGCGCGTGCGGCGTCTCCTGGCGGAGGGCGACATGTCGCCGGACTCGTCTCGACGTTGCCTTTCACCCTATGCCTTCAGATTTTTATTCCGACTTACGGAAACTCAGAAAAAACGGCGTACAGTGCTCGGGTGTCGGGATTTTCGCCCGGTTCCGTACGGCCGAAGGGATTTTGCGAAAAATCAATCAAAAAACATCAAATTGATCGGGAAAAACGTGAAACAGGGCTCTGATACCAATGTTGGGAATAACTGATCCTCGAAAACCGGATTCGACACTAAATCGAACCCCTAAATCAATGCGGAAGACGGCTCTCGGAAATAACACGTATCACCGATCGTAAAGACACCACGGATTCGAGCGTACCTTGTTAGCCTACGATTAAACACCAATGCTGAAAACCGAGGAGAAATTCTGATCCGATGATGCCAATTCACCTTGAAGGGAAGACGGGACGCCGTAAGCGTTCTTGGAGGGGGAGAGAGCGTTCGGGAGAAGACGTACGTTGGAATTGTGCCAAAAAGGTGTCTTCTCTCTCTCTCTCCTCCCTTTTATACCTTCCCCCTCCACGGGCCTTATTCCCGTGGGCCGGGCCCTTTTGGGCCCAACTTGAGCGGATGGGCCTTAAGCCCATCTAATAAATCCATCACGGACAATAACTGCAAAGATTTACCTCTCAAAATACAATGAAAGAGAAAGAACTATAAACGCCTCTATGCCCTAATAATCCCGATATCTCCACATACTCTCTCTAAGAGAAAATACTAAAGTTAAACAATTTCGTCTAACGGATGAAGACTTACTCTAAGCCCTCACATGTTCAGTCTCGCCCTTTTCTCCCACCATAGATAGATTTCGTGAAATAGTTTGAATCAAGTTAGTTGCGGAATTAATCTATGAGGGGTAAATTGTTGGGGTTTATCCAATATTAATTGCAGAAAGGGCTGGTGGTCAAGTTAGAAGTATGAGAGAAAACCTTATCTTTTAAGCTAGTTTTTTGACTGGGAGAAACTCAAGATTATCCAACAATAAGTTATGATTTACTAGTCTAATGCCCATGGGTTGTATAGCTATTTATAAAGATTAGATTTCCATGTATTAAATAACGGTTCGAATTTTTTTAATTAACCAATAAAACCGACTAGTCGGTTTAAGTTGTAGCAATTATAAGATTGTTTTAGAAAATAAAAATTAATTTCCATTGCTTTATACTTTTTTATACATTTCAATGTATTCCCTTTTAGTTGTAAGCTCATTACATGTTTCTGATGATTGACTTGGTACGGAGGAAAGAGAACCGTGAATCATATTTGAAAAGAAGCACTCTATATATTCAATTCGGTTAAAGTTGGAATTGGGATAAGTTTAAGTAGCATAAGCAGGGTAAATACACTATCAGTGCCAAAAGTTGTGTACGGTGCTCACTTTGGTGCCAAAAGTTTATTTTGGATCACTTAAGTGCCAAAAAGTTTGAAAAACGATCATTTTAGTGCCAACTTCGATCTGATTGATCGGAAATCCGAGTGACATTTTTTTATTAATTTTTGAAGCTGATGTAGCTCATCGGAGAGTATAGTTAGGATCTAAACCATAAAACGACATCGTTTGGCATCTTTCCGCCAAGTCAGAATCCTAAATCCCCAAATTGGCATGGTAGGGCTTCCCCGTCGTCTTCTTCCCCGAAGAACAATGCCAGCACTAGCACTAGCAGCAACACCTACAGCGGCACAGGCACCAGCACCAACACAACTTCGCCTCCAGTTCGTCCAACATTATTGACAAACCCAAGCTCTTGTCCTCCTCCTCCTCTCCTCTTCCTTCTCCTTTCCCCTTTAGAAGGACCCACTTCAGTCGCTCCTTGAGCAGAGCCCAATCCACCATCTCCATCTACACCCCCTTGTTTCCCTCGCCCTCCTTGTCTTCTCTCTCTCCACCTTCGACCCCTCTTTTTCCTCCTCCTCCTCCGCTTTCACCTCCTATTTTTCCCATTGCTTCTTGCCCGAGAAACAACCTTAGCCTCTCCTTGCTCACCTAGTCGAGCAACTATGACGGAGGCCGAGCGACGATGGCCAAGTGAGCTAGGTCGGCATTGGGTGAGGATCGGACAAAAGAAACCCTAATTTCAATCCCACATGAGTTGTACAGCGTCATTTTTGTGATGTCATCCACATATGACGGCAAAGCAACGTTGTTTTCTTAAGGAGGAAAGAAAACACATCGTTTAAAAGCCATGTCGAATTTTTTTTTAAAATATAAAAGTCACGTAATCATTTTGGCCAAAATCTCTCGCCAGTAGTACCAAAGTAATCATTTTTCCTCTAACTTGGTACTTAAGTGATCCGACGAAAACTTTTGGCACCAAAGTGAGCGTCGTACACAACTTTTAGAACTTATAGTGTACTTACCCCTAGCTTAAGCTTTTGCTTTTTAGTATATAAAAGCAGCTAAAAGAGAACTAAGTATATAAGAGCGGCTAAATGAGAACTAAGGTAAGATCCTTTTAAGATGAGGAGAATGTCACTTTAACACCCATGGTTGTTTTTAATGCAAATAGCTAATTAATATTTTGTTAACAAATAATCTTTCTATGATGCTGAAAATAAGCACATACCTGTCTCAAAAGCAAATACTTTTAAAGGCAATTCGAACTTCTGTTAAACAATCTGGGGAATTGTCACTTGCCAGATGAGACGATCCTAAGATCCATCATAGTAGCTACAATGACAATTTGAACTTCTCGTGCCTCGTACATTAAATGACTCGGACCCTAACTTTTGTGTAAAAATGAACATCAAAAGAAGATGGAATAAGAGTGCATTATTGACGCGATAATAAATGTCAGGCGTAAAATCTACAATGATGGAAGATTAGGTGGAGAATGTAGAAACATAGCTTAGGGGAGGTGACATGAAGTAAACTCCAATACCTATGTAATGATTTGGTCTGGAGTGGACAACGGAGATAGAGGGCTTGGATAAGGAGCTGCTCTTAGGATGGTGAATGGGGTAGGAATGAACTAAAGCATGCAATAAATATAGGATGAGTGATTTTGGAATATATATGTGAAAATTATAATCAAGTCACAAAAATGCCTTTTGCGTAGCGGTAATGTTTAGCTTTGGAACTCCAAAATTAAGCATACTAAGATAAGAGCACTCCTAGAACGGGTGACATCTTGAAAGGTGGCGACTTTTACACCAAAGGACAAAACCATGAGACTCGATATGAGACAGGTCAAAGTAAACAGTAATTCAGTAAGTTAATTTAGAGATGTCACAACCTAGCTCTAAGAGTGGAATATAAATCTTTTATATTATGATTTCATAATTATGATATATATTTGATAAAGTCAGACTGAAAAACCAAGAGGCCCTAAGGGGCGTCGGTCCCCATCCTTGTCAACCCAAGCACACAATTAATTGACAATAACCAAAGATTTGGATTACCAATTATGGAGTCGCCCGCATTATGACCTCGAATTCTTCATCGTTATATTTGGGAACCTTGTTTTTACTTTCACCACAGTCTAGTCTAACTTCAATTTTAAGGGAAAATCAAAATGTCTCTCCAATTGCCCAGCCAACTTATCAAAGACCCACATAAAGGCCTTGTGAAAAGACCTGCAAAATTGCTTGTGAGGCTGAGGATTTGATCCCACTCGATTTTGCACTTTTAGCATAGGAGAGAGTTTATTGGTGGTGGGAATAGGGATTCAGCAAAAGTTTTCTCTGAAAGGTCTGTTGCTGGATTCACATAGACTTCCAACTTCCCCTCCCAGCGGATTCCCATGTAAAAACGTGCTGATTTGTCTAAAGTAAACAAAGTTTAGAAAAGCAAAAATAAAGCAACGGGAAAAGGAAATGGCCTTCCAAATGACCAGAAAAGGGCGTTAAGACAGAAATGAATATCACCTTTGTCTTTCGAGTGATTTTTACCCGCTAAAGTTAGAAAACAAAAGTTCAACAGAAAAACTTGCCATGACATGGTCTTAAATAGACCGGGCCATATTCCTTGGTACTTTCTTTATTATTTTCGTAGATACTAAATTCACGTTCATGGATGAACCAAAAAGAAAAGAAATGAAATCATCCTTCAAAATAAGTTCAATAAGTGATGTCTTTTGTCCACAATCAAAATGGAAAATGTGTTTCAACTTCGAATCACCCAAAAATATATTCCCTGTTGGCAGGAGTATGTCTAAATCAAACATCTCTTTTTGGTTGAAAATGCAAGAAAAAAATGTAGAAAATTCACCTAATAGTGGGTAGTTGCGTTGGTATTAGAGTCCCTCCTCATCGCCGAGGTCGAGAGTTTGAATCCAGACGTTGCTAAACACATTGTAAGTGGGGGGCCATAGTGTTGGGGTCTTGTGCTAGTTTCCCCCAAGTTATAGGCACCCGTCCGTTGTGTTCCGGTCGAGCACTGGTAGGAAGTGGTGGATTCCTCGGTCATAAAAAAAAAAAAATTAGAAAATCAACATAATCTCACAGTAGCGTCCAAGTTCTGATTGCATATGATACCGATACTTTTCATTCGAATTGTCCACTTTTTTCTTTCCTATTTTGCTTCTAATAATGTTCATAGTCGTATTGCGACATGTCACTAACAAAGATAAAGAATTTTATGGATCGCATTACTAATGAAAAGGACATGCCGAAATGTGGCCAAAATTTTGAGGGTCATGATAATAAGAACTACTATACGTTTTGGCTTGATTATTGCACTTTCAATGTAAAAAATATATTAACGGTCTTAAAAGATTCCTTTTACATTAATGCGTACAAAAGAGATTTTGTTGTTCCAGGTGTAACAATTTGCGGAGAGATGCACCCAAAAGAGACATCATCACTTCTTTCGTGATATCCCACCAAAGTGGGTGATCAAACAATTTTCAAGCAAATGTTCATGTCACATTACATAATCATTTTTGCATGTAGGAATTAACATCGCACCATCAAATTATTGATAGTGAAGTAATCTAATGCATGTTCGGTCACATGTAGATTAGGATTGATTTTCGGCTTTATTACATTAAGTCAACAAAGAAAAGTACCAGAAACAGTTAGATTAGTGATTCATATAAATTGCATTTACAATCTGCTATCCTGCTTTGCATGTTGCACGGTGTTAGGGAGTCGCATATCCTTAGGATTTAATTGCATGTAGGTTGCATTTAACTAATTATAGTGAAATGAGGAATATCGATGCCTCTACGATGTTGTCATTTTTATACAATATCTCAAAGCAAGAATAAACCAAAATTTCACCATAGAAGATCTTAACCGAAATTGTTGCCGATCTTTCCTACCAATATGGTGGAACCAGTTGGCACTATAAGATAGTGGAGAAATTGTTGTCATTTATAACTTGGTGCGTGATGACTCTTGCGCTATAAAATGAAATTAATTTGGCTACAGACTCATTGTGTGTGTTATGATTGTAAGCGGAATCCTATTTTCTCACTCACGATTTAAAGAAAATTTTTGTAAGTTAAAAAAAGAAATGACTGATTTCATATATATAATTTTTAGGTATGTCCATTAGATAACTGTTAAGATCAGCTCTGGAGACTATACATATGTTATTTCCTTATATCTTTATTTGTTAATGGCCAAAGCACCTTTCTCTCTATAACAAGGGTGTGTTCCGCAAGAGAGGTGGCCTCACTGTGAAGGCCCTCGCCTACAGCTATCAATGGCCTCACCTAGGGCCTTCATGGCCCCGCTGGCCAAGGGTGAGGCCTTTGTAATCGACGCACAAAAAAGAAATAAAAAAAAAGAAAATAAAAATATAAACTAAAAAATTCAAAATTTTAGAAAAATTCAAATTTTTAAAAATGCAAAAAATATATGTAAGACGATTTGCCGGAAATGGCACTCAAATGATTGATTTTACTCCGACATGGCACTTAAGGAAGGGAAAAAAAAAAGTTATGCTAAGTGATCGTTATACGAAAGTTATAGCACTCTTGCTATACTTGTTCTGATTTGTAACAGTTTTCAATTTAATGCAAGAATTGATGATAGAAAAATGACTTTCTCTTTCATTTATTGTTACTCAAAACATAATTTAAAAAAACATACAAAAGCAAGAACATCTTTACTGGTCTTCTTATTTTTCATTCCTTTGTTGTGTTTAAGATACAAATTTGTTGTTCATGTTCCCTCTATTATTCAATGCATAGTAAAGAGCAATGTTTGTTTTATCCCAAGAGGATAGTCGTTAGAGTTGGTTGCCCCGAGTTTTATACTTTGAGATCTGGAATTATCGTGAAGGAAGATGCTTCCACGTCTCAAACAGGAGAGCTCATTTTCAAATTCTCCAACTTTCTTTTACAACAATAATAACCTACCAACACTATTAAGAATTTACTAACTCCTAAATAAGTTGTTGGATTATCAAATCTTTAGAAAAATTTTGCAAGCATCGTAAGTAGAGGTGGCAAAATTTGCACACATATTTTTCACAAATTAGTCAAATGTGGGTTATGAAGTTGTAATGGGCCATAACCCACATTGGACCCATTTTAAGTTCAGTTTTATATGGGTTGAAAATTGGTCACACGTTCTGACCCATTTTCGACTCATTTTTAAAACCTAAAAAACAGCCCTTCGAGTCTTCGACCTTCGTCCTCTGTCGCTCGCCTCCGAGCTGCCTCTACCGCTCACCGCCCGCCTTTGAGTCTCGCCTCCGCCGCTCCCTCGAAGGTTGCTGACGACTGGCGAGGCTCGAGCTCGTCCGTGTCAGGCGAGGCCGAGCCACGCCAGATCTGGCGAGACTCGAGCTCACCGGCTGGTGAGATCGAGTCTCGTCGGATGCCGACGGGCTAGAGTCTCGCCGGATCTAGCATGGCTCAACCTCGCCAATGACTGGCGAGGCTCGAGACTCGCCGGATCTGGCGAAGCTCAAGCTTGCTAGCGTTGGGTGGGGCCTTGGCCTCGCCATATCGGCGAGATCGAGCCTTGCCCGACGCCGACGAGCTCGATCTCACCTGTGGCCGGTTGCGGCCGTCGTCATGGCGGCGGCGGCCAAAGAAGAAGAGAAAAAAAAAGAGAAAAGAGAAAAATTAAAAATAATTATTAAAAATTAAAAATTATATTTCAAAAAATAAAAAATTATAAAATTATATTTTTAGAAAATTAAAAATAATTAAAAATATATTAAAAATAAAAATTCGATTTTTTAAAAAATATTTTAAAAAGAATTATAAAAATTTTCCATTAAACTTGTATTGTATAAAAATTGTTAAAAAATTATATTACATAAGAATATTTTAACAATAAGTAGGTTTTAGCAATATGGGTTGGGTCAGGTACGGGTCGGGTCGGATATGGGTTATTAAATTTACACTACAAGAATATTGGTCAAAACGAGTTAAATGGGTCAAACATGGATCGACCCATTTTCGACCCGACCCATACCCAATCCAACCCACCCATTTGCCACCCCTAATCGTAAGTACATAATCCTCACTATAGTATATATGTCAACATTTTAGTAATCTATTAATTTATCAACTTCTTTGAAGTGCTACCCTCACATTGCTACAAGCTTTAGAATGTTCAGTGATAGTAGCGTTCCCACTTTGAATGGACCAAAAAATTCATCATTAGCATGACCATGAGGCATTTGAGCCTTCCTTTGATACCAGGTAAAAATTGAAGTTTGGGGGGGGGGGGGGGGGGGGTGGTATAAACAAAGGAAAGGGTGTAAACCAAAATTTTCAATGCATATTTAGTTTTATTTTTGACAAAACAAAAAATCTTCTTGAGGGCATGCCACGACCACATACACAGTATCTCAATTTTGAATGGCTCACATTCACATAATGCAATTAGCCACTCTCTCTCACCGAAAAAGGGGTGGGGGGGGGGGGGAGGGTGGTATAAACCAAAATTTTCAATGCATATTTAGTTTTATTTTTGACAAAACAAAAAATCTTCTTGAGGGCATGCCACGATCACATACACAGTATCTCAATTTTGAATGGCTCACATTCACATAATGCAATTAGCCACTCTCTCTCACCGAAAAACAACCCTCGAAGTTCATAAACGATACTGGGGTGCCATTGTTGGGCTAGCGGAAAGGCTTTCGTTCTCTCTCTTATCCCTTCCTTGCAAATGTCTTGTCTCTATCTCTTCGATCCTTTCATGCTGAGACACCTAGCAAGCGTCATAATCCATGTCAGGACGCCACTTAGACTCTCCTCTTGAGGATGTAAGCAATGACGTCATACAAAATTGGAGATGACGCAAGAATGTGATATCATCGTGGGCATGGAAACTTTGGCAGCATCCTTGAAGAGGATACATATTACATACACGGTCAGCGTTAGTCTTTTTTTATGCAAATAATCTCAAAATAGGAGCATAACCTGTTTATTAAATATATCTACATGCTAAAAATAAAAATTGAATGTGTCATTTTATAAAAACCAGCTTATCTAAAGAAATTGTGACAACGTTAGTGCACTGATTAAAAATTTTATTATCGTATGTTGTTTGGAAATAAGGGTATGGTGCAAGAAAAATTGGAGCAGGGGATAAACAAACGGAAAAGTACGATAAGGACAGCGGACGAAACGGACGGGCAGCGGGGAAATGTCGCGCGGTACGACCGGCCTGCAGCTGGCGACGCTGTTTAAAAGGGAGGAGAGGTTGGACCGAGAGGCGGGGATCTTCGGCTGAAAAATCCACAGAGAGAGAGAGAGGGAGAGATCCGACGAGGAAGCCGCGAGCGAGAGCGAGTGAAGAGAGTCGGAGGGAGAGACCGCCGGCCACCGCGCCTGAATCATTGCCGACTACCCGCCGCCGTGCCTCCTTTCCCGCGCCGAAGCTCTGGTAAGCCTCGACCCTATTTTGGCCTTGTTTTTGGGCGTGCCGGGCCGGAGCTTGCAGTTGTCCAGTTCACACGAGCTCCAGCCCCGACCATCTTTTGTCCAGCAACTCTGTGTATCATTGTCTGTTTGTCAAGAGTTCTGTCGAGAATCCCGGTTGAAGTTGAGCCGGAAACCTCATAATTCGCGAGCCCCCTTCACCCGTTCGACGAAATGCTACCTTAGGTGACCTTGGGCGTCGGCCGTGTGGTCGTTCACCACGTTTTTATCGTTGCCATAGTTTGTTCGGTCTTTGGCCGTGGTGTGGCTCTCGGCCGGTGGTGGGGAGGTTGGCCGACGAGTGGCGTTCGGAGTGGACGGCGTTGGGTGGTAGGTCGGCGATGTCCTGAGCGCCGGCGAGGGCTTGTCTAAGTGGCGTCGGTTCAGATACCTGAAAAACTCAACCGGTACACATGTGATAAATTTACCAAAAATTTTTTTTTTTTACCATCAAAAACCCCAAACTGGTATACTTTTGACAAATTTATTCCAAACTGGTACACTTATGACAAATTTACCCTCTATTAGTTTTCGTTAAATTTTATTGTCAAATTATTAAGTTAAATGACACGTGACGAGTTGACTAGTATACCGATTTGGGATTTTACACGTGTTTGTCACGATTTACAATTTTGTGATTTTTTTGTAATATTAATCTAATTTAACGGAGGGTATATTTGTCACAAATTTACTAGTTTGTGGGTTTTTTGCGGTCGAATAAATTAGTTTAGGGTAAATTTGTTATAAATGTACAAGTGTAAGGTTTTTTATGGTTAATCGGGATAAATTTATCACGGGTGTACCCGGTTTGAGGTTTTTCATTGTCAAAAAAATAGTTTTAGGTAAATTTGTCACAGATGTACAAGTTTGAGATTTTTCAAGGTATTAACCCTAAAAATAATTAAAATAATGAATTAGAAATTTTTTTTTTTTTTTTTTTTTAATTTTAAGAGGATCAAATCCCGGTAGGTGGATTGGGTTATCGGGTCGGACCGGGTTTACGGTCCGAATCCCTTTTCCCGAATATAATAATAATTTTTTTAATTAAAAGTTAGTTTAAAATGCATGGTTGCTATTCAATTTTTATGTGGGTCCCATCCACTGTGAGAGAATCATTGCCGACCACGGTCGACTTTGATCAACAGTGGAAACAGAGGGAGGAGAGAGAGAGAGGGGCAAGCTCGAAAGAACTAAGATAATTTCTCTATTTTTTAATTTTTAATACTATAAAAAATCTAAAATTTATAAATTTGTGCCATATTTAACTTAAATTTATTTTCATGTAACAAGAGTTATATTTTTTCATCGCTGACAAGCTTTTCAACATCGAAAATCATATGGTATAAAAGGCCCCTGCAACTTAAGCCGATTGACATCGAGCTTCAACTTTCTAGGAAAGTCGAAAGCCTCTTTTGCATTCTCCGTTTACTTTGTTGTTGAAAGACTGTAACCAAGAGAGCAACCCAATGGCGATGCAACCAAGTGAAGAACAAGGAAATTTGAATCGTGCAGAACCAGCAACAGGTACATGTTCAAGTTCCAACCGAGAAAAAATATGGTAGAATTGATGGAGTCCCAAAAATGCTGGAACTTGTATTTTCTTATGGTTCTTTTTATTTTCTTTCTCACCAAAGAAAAATAATGCTGACCTTGGCTAGAAAAAAAAAGGGAAGAAAAGAAGTATGCAAAGGACTTAGTGCTCACCCTTTCTCCTACAGATATTGAAAATGTTTGTGTAAGCGTTGGATCGGCTCCTTCTCAATCCAGAGGTGCTTCAGGTGCATTATCCCTCAAAAGAGTTATTTTCAGTTTGAAATTAATATTTGGAGCGGATCTTCATGAAAATGTTCTTTTCTGGGACACTTCTCAATGTCAGCAAGGATAAAAGTACTAACTGAATGATCTGAAAAGTTTGCATCTGTCGCAGAAAATTCCAAAGAGGAAGTGGATGAACCCTATTACCGACCATTGCTGCGAGCTGCATTCAAGGGCGATTGGGAATTTGCTACAGGATTTTTCCAACGAGATGATGCTTCAAAGACGGCCAAAATAACAAGTAGATCAGAAACATTGCTTCACATGGCCGCTTTGAGTGCACGTGACCAATTTTTGGAGAACCTGGTCGAGCTCTTGTCTCCGAAACCAGAAGCGCTTGAAATGGTTGATTGTGATGGCCGCACAGCCCTACACAATGCTGTCCTAGGTGGAAGGATAAGGATGGTCAAGGCATTAGTTAGAAGTAACCCTAGGTTGACGCAACTTCGAGATGAGGAAGGACGCGTTCCTTTGGGAATATCTGCTAAGGAAGCTTCTATGCATAAGGAGATTGCTTGGTTCCTGGCGGAAAGTACGACAGACGATGAACCGAGTCATCCCTTCAGCAATCCCTCTGCGATTGAGACCTTGATAGATCTCACCTACGCTGGTCATCATGGTTCGATCACCATCACTCTTTATCTCAATTCCATCTGTTTTTTCCTTCATTCTAGACTTAGCTTATTTTCCTAATCAACATTGCTGGTCAATTCAGATAGATATCACCCTTTATCTAGTTGGGCGGTACCCTCACTTACTTACTAAGCGGAGCACACAGCGTCCTGGACTATCTATACTGTTCGTGTTGGCGACGATGGAATCTCACTTTCAGAGTGGAACCAGGCTCAGTGTTTTGGAAGCATTGATATATAAATGTCAGTACTTTCTGCACTCGCATCTCTTCATTTTACTGATTCCCTTCAAGATGATCATGCCTAGCTCATCGCCTCCTCTTTTGTTTCTGAACTGAAGGTATACCGGTGAACTTGAGCTACAAACAAACAGACAAAAAAAAGGAGCCGGGTGAGTATGCATTTTTGCTGTTTGAGCATTATCTTCGGATCTGCCATGGGTTCGAACTTTTAGTCAATTTTCTTAAATTGATTCCCTCGGCACTGGCAAAAGAAATAGGAAATGATTGTTTATTTGTAGGATATATTCTAGTTCCTTGACCTAGCGTTACTTCAATAATGGCTTGAAATTGAACTACTTTATGGATGAGTTATCCCTTTGGAACCACATATGATTCAACCAAGTGCATAAATACCGTATAACTTTATTGATTTTGGACAATGTAACGAATCAATTACAATGTCTTACAGTGATTTCATATCCAGTGACAGATTTTCTTTGCAATTTGATTGTAGAGCTTCAATGTTTTTTAAGGTCACTTTGGAGTGCCGCCAAAATTGTAGGTACGCGTCCATTTTATCAAGATATCATCTCTACCTTTGTCTCTCTCTCTCCTATCTAAAGTCTATGGCTTGTTTGTTTTTGACTTTTTTATAGTAGAAAAAAGTTCCTACTTAGTTCTTTGCCATAATTTGGAAAAAGAATTTGTGTTAGGGCCATAGCATGCATTAAAAAAATCATTACACATTTACCATCAAATGAGTGACATATATGCTGAAGGTAGTTTTGTAATTCAATTTTTCCTTTTCAACCAACAATGAGTATGTAACTTATTTTTTACATAGTTGATGAACCTAATAAAAATCCTTCACAAAAGTATTCAAACTCAAAAAGAGTTATATATGATTTTCTACATTAATATTTTTAAATTTTGAAAGATTTCCGATATTCACCAAATTCTAATTACAAGGATCATGAAATCATAAATTGAGGTGAGATTTGATGATAACCTAGGAATTTCTTTCATATGGCTAAATGATCTAAGTGTATAATATGGTATAAGGTTTACGTAAACATAGGACTTCTCCTTCAATCTTGATTGGTGAAATCATGTTCACTTCATAATCTCTATCGAGCATGTAAATCTTTCTAGAAAAATAAGAACAATGAACCCATATGCATTCGTTTCCGGCATTACATTTACGGGTGAAGTGCCTGAAGCCTAGGCATTATTTTCTTTGAATGCTACTTCATCTCAATACACCACGAAAGAAAACGTTGAGAGGGTGCAGGAATTGGGCATGGAACTGGGGGCAAGCCCCTCGCGTGAATAAGGTTACAATAGATGAAGGCATGGGCTTATCATTTAATCTCATTTAACATAGTACATTTACACTTTCATATGCCAACTTTTGGCGTAAAGAATAGGAATAGGAACAGGTAGTAAAAATCAAAATAATTTGTTTGGGAGGGCTCGTAATTGAAGAATATTTCAGTGGAGCGAATTTTGTGGGTCCCAACAAAATCGTGCATCCCCCACCCCAGGTGATATATCCTATACCAACAAGGAAGATACCGACAAAAAAATAGAACTTCAAGGAAGATTACTTTCTTCAGTTACCCTCTAATCGCTTCTACTTTCTTCACATCCAACTCTGTTTTCATCCAGACATGATAAGAACTCAATGTTTGCATTTGAGGACTGAATTCCCAAGGAGAAAAAAAATGAAAATAGCTTTCCTAAAAGTTAAAAAAAAACAAAAGAAATGGGAATGAGACCGTTTTCCCAAACACCCGCCAACCCAAGCTCTCAATTTTGGAAACTATGACAATGAGCAAACTGTTGTTAGATGCAATTTGGTGTCTACAAAAATTTGGGACCCAGAGATGGGGAACCCTTTTCTTGGTCCATTTGCAGGCCCTTCGTTTTTCATTTTCTTCTTCCATTTATCTGACATTTTGTAGCTCCTATAATCAAGAGACTTCATGAGGTGAAGCTAAGAAACATGGCGGCAATTGAGTTGGCAAAACAACTTTGTACGGAGATCTCTTACATGAATAATGCCGAGATCATCGAATTTTTCATGGAGGGAAAGTTGCTGGGTCAAGCTACAGTCAAGGGAATGAGTGAAATCGTGAAGCTCTGTATTCAGTTTTTCCCGGAGCTTATTCGGATTAGGCGTCAAGATAAGAGTTTGCCGACCATTGCGGTGGAGTTTCGCCAAGAAAGGGTTCTAGGACTCTTTTTGAATTTAAGCTCGACCGCTGAGTTGTCATTAGCCCTAGGGCCTACAGAGAAGGATTCTAAGGACATGATGATTCAAGCAACAAGGTACTATACTAATTATGATAGTGTAACTAACCTGGCCGGAGCAACTTTTCAAATGCAAAGAGAACTCCAATGGTATAAGGTTAGTAACTTTCTTTTCATCCATTTGATAACCATGCTTAATGATAAATATCATAGGAACATGGTATTCCCATTCTTATTTTGGTTAAGACGTTCCTTTTTTATTAATTAACTGACCAAAATATATTTCCCTTCAATATAATGTTTTTCTCTATTTAATCTAGTTACACCTTCTTCACTTTTGCATTCGTATTAAAATATCTTGAGGAAAATTTTAAGTATGGCCTAAAATTTTGATCATCTTGTTATGAGATTGACTCTATTATCAATATCAATTACTTTCTTCATGGTACACGTAGTATAGTAAGAAGTTCCTTTTTTTCTTTTCTTTTTGGTGCCTATCTTTTGTTTCGACATGATCTGGATATAAACATGTGACTTTACTTTTAAGCAATTTCACATCAAATGTTGGATAACTCTTGATCTCCTTGATACATTCCCTCGTTTGTTTTTTGAAATCTTTTAATACTTTATCCACTCATTGAAACTCTAATTTGTGAGTTTTACGCATAGGCTGTGGAAAGTTGGGTCATGCCTCGTTGGAGAAATGCCTACTTGAAAGATATTGAGGGCAAGAGCAGGCATAGGACATATTGGGATAGTTTCGTGGCGAACCACAAAGGGTTGCTTGAGAAAGGGGAGAAGTGGGTGAAGGACACAGCAAATTCATGTATGCTCGTCTCAACTCTAATCGCCACAGTATTGTTTGCTGCTGCATTCACTATACCTGGAGGCAATGACGACAAAACAGGAGTCCCATTGTTGTTAGGAGAAGACTCTTTCTTGGTTTTCGCAATTTCGGATGTCTTAGGTTTGATCTCTTCTGTGACGGCCATCTTGCTATTCCTAGCCATCTTAACTTCACGGTACGAGGCAGAAGATTTTCTTGAAGCATTGCCTAAGAAGATCATAATGGGGCTTTGTTTTCTCTTCCTCTCCCTAGCTTTCATGTTGGTGGCGTTCGCTACATCTCTCACAATTGTGCTGGAAGAAAGAGTAAAGTGGACACTCATTCCCATTACTCTATTGGCCTCTCTTCCCATGGTTTTATTCATAATACTACAGCTTCCCCTGCTATATCAAATGGTTAAATCCACTTATGGACCAAACATTTTTTGTCCGGACGGCATTTGGGGTGGAGTCAATTATATTGAACAAGATTAGTGATTGATAAATTTGACTTGAAGGTGTTGTCTTCATTATAGTTGGTTTTAGTGGGCCAGTGTGATACTGAATGTATTTCCTCAAAGCATTTGAACAATTACTGTCATGACCTTCCTAGAGGTGGATCACCTAGGAGAAAGATGATGGACTACTAAATGGGAGTGAAGGTTGATAACGTTTCTAGTCAGCAAT
This sequence comes from Eucalyptus paniculata subsp. matutina, assembly GCA_017140255.1. Taxonomy (NCBI): domain Eukaryota; kingdom Viridiplantae; phylum Streptophyta; class Magnoliopsida; order Myrtales; family Myrtaceae; genus Eucalyptus; species Eucalyptus paniculata. Next base: position 59,256,559 of record CM029437.1, read on the forward strand.
ATTATCTTTTGTATCTAATTTAAGATATTGTTGATATTGTTCCCGTATTTTCTCTACTTGCCTTAAGCATCCTCAATCATCCCTAATTTAGGGCTCTTGTAATATCTTTATATATAGCTTTGTATAAGAGAGATCATAATACAATATACAAAAAAAATTACGATTCCTTCATGGTATCAAAGTTGCATCTGGCGTAATTCGCCTTACAATCCTAAAATCTCCTTCTCCTCTCTTTCTTCATCGACTTTCTTCTTCCCAAAGAAAATGTCGACAGGCTCTAATCTATCATCTCAGTCGTCTTCATCTATGGCATCTCCCTCACTCGTCATCTCAAACATATCCAACTTGATACCCATCAAATTGAACAACTCAAACTATCTTCTTTGGTGTTCTCTTTTCGAACCAATTCTCAAAGGTCACAACCTCATGTCTTACATTGATGGAACCTCCCAAGCGCCTGCTTCAACTGATGAAAATTACAAGACATGGATCGAAAAAGATCAGATGCTACTCTCCTGGATCAATGCTACTCTGTCTGAATCTGCACTTCCATATGTAGTTGGCGCTACATCTGCAAAAGATGCGTGGGATGTCCTCGCTCGTCACTATGCCTCTCTCACTCCTGCTCATGTAATGTCTCTGAAAAGACAATTACATCACCTCAAGAAGGGCAACCTCACCATGCAGGAATATCTCCAACAATTCAAAACTTTAGCTAATAAACTCGCAATTTGCGGATCTCCAGTAAGTGATGATGATCTCCTAATTTGCATTCTCGATGGATTACTTGCTGCTTACCGCTCCTTTGCATCCTCTATTCGTGTTCGTGCTCATCAAACTTCCATCACTATTGAAGATTTACACAATCTCCTACCCTCTGAAGAATTGAGCATCACTGATGATTCATTATCCAAAACTACTACTGCCTTCGCTGCAAACCAGCAACCTCGAACTCTCTCTCCTGGACAGCACTCATTCACACCTCGTCTCAATAGGGGTGGCACTGGTTATAAAGGACGCAACAAGGGTCATTCCAATCAAGTCAGACTTCTCCCTACTCCATCATTTCGACCTCAAGGTCATCAATTGAACACTGGTTGGCTGATCTGTTAGATCTGCAACAAACATGGCCATAGTGCCATTGACTGCTATCATCACATGAACTATGCATATCATGGTCGCAATCCTCTTGAAAAACTTGCTGCCATGGCTATTGCACCACCTACTGACGATGGCACTTGGTATATCGATACTGGCGCCAGCCATCATATTACAGCAGATTTGGGTAATCTCTCCATCTCCACTCCCTATAGTGGTTCTGATGAAGTTCAGGTTGGAAATGGCCAAGGTTTGTCTATTACTCATGTTGGTTCCACTTCTCTCACATCCCGCTTCCTCCATGAATTTAACTAATATACTTTGTTGTCCTCTAGCATCTGCCAATTTAATTTCAGTTAGTCGTTTTGCTAAAGACAATAATTGTTATTTTCTATTTGATGATTCTCAATTCTTTGTGAAGGACAAGTTAACGAAGCAAATTTTGCACCACGGTTGGACTGAGAATGGGCTTTATCCTATGCGGTTCCCCAAACCTTGCTTCAAACCTCAAGTTTCATTTTCTTCTCGCATTAACTCCTCCACCTGGCATCATCGTCTTGGCCACCCTTCTGCAGCTATTCAACATCTTATTTTTAAACAGCTTCAAATATCAAATAAGCGTGACAACTCTCTGTGTTTTGCATATCAGTTAGGCAAAAGTTGCAAGTTACCATTTTCGTTGTCTCACACATGCACTCAATTTCCACTTGAACTAATTCATTGTGATGTATGGGGACCTACCCCAGTGTCTTCTATATCAAAATTCTCTTATTATATACTGTTTGTTGATGACTTCTCTTGTTACAGCTGGATATTTCCTATGCGCCATAAATCTGATTTTTACAAAATTTTTATGGCTTTCAAACCGCAAGTTGAAAATCAATTTAACCATCGAATTAAATTCTTCCACTTCAATGCTGGTGGTGAATTCACTAGTGATGCACTTGAATCTTATTTTCATACACATAGTATTTGTCATCAATTTTCTTGCCCACATACACCTGAACAAAATGGTGTCGTCGAGCGAAAACATTGTCACGTGGTTGAAACTGGTCTCACCCTCTAGCTCAAGTTGGTATGCCTTCTCGCTTTTGGTTTGAAGCCTTCAATACAGTTGTATATCTCATCAACCGCATGCCTATTATTTCTCAAATTTCCCCAATATCAACAATTGTTTCAACAAATTCCTAATTATTCTCATTTACGAGCCTTTGGATGCCTTTGTTATCCCTGGCTCCGTCCTTATTGTTCTAACAAATTGGAGTTCCACTCTTCTTCGTGTTGTTTTCTAGGCTATAGTACCTCTCATAAAGGGTATCGCTGCTATGCCATGCAAAGTCACCGAGTTTACATATCTCATCATGTTAAATTTGATGAATATGTTTACCCGTTTATCACAAACTCTAACTCTCCAAAATCTCCTACCACTTTACCCTCACTTGGTCCTATCTCCATCTGGCTACCATCAACCTTCGCCCCCACGGATACCGCATGGGTTGAGCCCACCATTAGCCCCGCCAACGGTGCTGCCTCTGCTTCGTTAACTATAGATGAACCACAATCTCCTCCTTTATCTTCCCCTATACCACCCCCTCCCCCACCACCTCCCACCCTCACTCATCCCATGATCACACGTTCTCAACATGGTATTTTCAAACCAAAAACCTTTACTTCTCGTTATCCTATTGCTTTATCTTCTTCTCTTCCCTTGGAGCCAACGTGCTACACTCAAGCTTCCAAATCACCTGAATGGCGAAAAGCTATGGATGAGGAATTTAATTCCTTACAAGAACAACACACTTGGTCCCTTGTGCCATTTAATCCAACCATGAATGTCGTCGGCTGCAAATGGGTTTATCGGATAAAACAAAACCTAGACGGCACCATTAGTCGCTACCAAGCTCGCTTTGTAGCGAAAGGATTTCACCAACAACATGGCATTGATTTTGTGGACACTTTTAGTCCTGTTGTAAAGCATACTACCATTCGGGTCATTCTCATGTTGGCGGTCACTTATGGATGGACGATTCAACAACTTGATGTTGAATGTGCATTTTTACATGGCGATCTCCAGGAAACTGTATATATGGCTCAACCACTAGGCTATGTTGATCCTGCTGCTCCTCATTTTGTTTGCTTAATGCACAAATCTATCTATGGTCTACGGCAAGCACCTCGCGCTTGGTTTGAAAAATTTACAGCTCGGCTAGAAGACATTGGTTTTTCAACCACTATCTCGAATCCGTCCCTCTTCATTTATAGTCATGGCTCTACTATTATATATCTCTTATCTTATGTTGATGACATTATTTTAACAGGAAATGATTCCAAGGCTATTTCTGCTATCGTTGAGGAACTTCGTCACTCATTCAAGATGAAGGACTTAGGCCCCTTGACTTATTTCTTGGGCATTCATCTTGTTCGACGAAACCCCCACCATATCTTCCTTCATCAGACAAAGTATATTCGTGACCTCTTATCTCGCACCAATATGCTGGACTGCAAGCCTGTTTCCAGCCCTGCTACCTCGAATAAACTCGGTCATTCAAGTAATGACCATGTCTCAGATCCTACACTATATAGGAGTGTTGTTGGAGCACTTCAATATGTTACTCTTAGTCGTCCTGACGTTAGTTATGCTGTTAATCAGGCTTGTCAATTTCTCAAAGCACCCGAAGAACACCATTGGCGTGCTGTAAAGCGTATCCTTCACTATTTAAAAGGCACAATCTCTTATGGCATGCAGATTCAGCCTGGTCCTATTTCTTTACATGCCTATTGTGACGCTGACTAGGCTGGCAGTCCTGATGATCGTCGCTCTATTAGTGGGTATTGTTTATTTCTCAGGGCCAACCCTGTTTCTTGGAGTGCAAAGAAGCAACCTACTGTTGCACGTTCTTCTACAGAGGCCGAATATCATTGTCTTGCTCAAACAGCTGCTGAAATTCAATGGCTCTTATCTCTTCTCCGAGAATTACGAATCTCACTCCCACGCGGTCCCGTATTGTGGTGCGACAATATCTCTGCCATTGCTTTAACTCGGAATCCAGTTTTTCATAGTCGCACTAAACACATTGAAATAGATTATCATTATGTTTGTGAATTGGTGGGTCGCTAGTTACTTGACATCCGTTACATCAACACCAGTGATCAAATCGCGGACATCTTCACCAAAGGATTGTCATCAGCATGGTTTCGTCTTTTACGGTCCAAGCTTCACATTTTTGACAATCCTTCGCTTGCGGGAGGGTGATAACGTTTCTAGTTAGCAATATTATCTTTTGTATCTAATTTAAGATATTGTTGATATTGTTCCCGTATTTTCTCTACTTGCCTTAAGCATCCTCAATCATCCCTAATTTAGGGCTCTTGTAATATCTTTATATATAGCTTTGTACAAGAGAGATCATAATACAATAAACAAAAAAAAGTTATGATTACTTCAAAGGTTCCTCTCTCAAGGCCATTGTTTGCATTTAGTGTAGATTCTCCTAAGCACTACCAATCACGACTTGGTACTTAATTGAACATGCATTTAAACTTAGCTACTAGAGCCACCACTAATGATTATAGGTTGATTAGACACCCAAGTAAAATGCGGGAGTACCTTTTACTTCTGCGAATCAGAGATTTCTGAGTATAGAGATTTAGTTATGCTAGATTAATCTAACGTCCCTTCGGTACATTTTCTCATTATTTTGAAAATGTTTTGCATGCAATCTTTATCTATTTTTACCCTAAGCCATTAACATGTAAAGTGTTCATACGAGTGCGTAATTAGGAGACATAACACCAAATAATCAATGCAATAAATAAATTGCAGAGGACATGAAGAACTTGGATGCGCTAAACAAGTAAAGTGTACCCTATTCATTGCCATGAGATTTCTGCAAACCATTACTTTAGAAAAATATGCAAATAGAGTGCATGAATGTTTTGCATAATTATGCATGATATGATGACTAACTAATATGCCGTCTATATGAGACTCTATTTCCAATTTTTGATATTTTTCTTTGTTAGCTAACAAAAGACATATGACTAAAAATGTACAAACTGATGATTCCTAACCCTGCATCTACATGATTAGTGAAAATGCAATCTAAATCCTAGGTGAGAGATGACATAGTTTTATTTCTAAGACAATGCATGTATGTAATTCTAGATTAATTACATGTATGAATGACCTTAGGGAATCAAAGGATTTATTCTATAATGCAAGCTACATATTTTGTTATTCTTTTTTTATTTTATAAAAAAATCAAGTTCAAAACCTAAGACTCTAATGTGGCCTAGTGAACTATCTACTATTATTGAACTATATGCCACGCGGATGACGCGTGTAATGTAAGAACTGAAATTACATAGACGATGCTTAGTTCTAAATGACATTTATTGTATGACATGAGCCTAATTATCCCTAGCTCTACACGCAATCTAAATCTAAATGAAAACTACTAACATTTTTTATTTGATTTTATTTTATGAAAACTATAAACTAACCTGAATCTACATGGATTCTAAAGCTAACATGTCCTAAACCTAAATATGTTATAAGACTAAACGTGTATGGCCCTAAATATGAAAACCTTAAATCATGGCTGCACTCTAAACTCTAAACATGCATAATACAGTTACGTGCAATGACGATGTACGAATTAATTACATCGTTGATAACATACTCAACCATAGCAATCCATGCAAGACAATATTGGGTTAGACTTTAGTGTCTGAAGGTCCGAAGATGGAATATGTCTTTGTTGATGCACAGAAACAATTAAACTACAGTGACCTAAGCTTTCACCGACTAAAAAAATTGAACTTAAATGACATATTGGAACCGTCTATCATCGATCCAAATAAAAATCATCCTCAACCTGATTAGAGTTAGTCATGAGAAGTCGATCTGAAATGAAGGTATAAGGATGCAGCGAGCAAGAAGAAGGACGTAGCTGCAGCGAATGGCAGCAAACGGCAATGGACAGCAACAACGAATGGTAACTAGCAGCAGCAATAGTGACACAGCAGCGAGCAGCGACACCGGCTTAGCTTGTCGGGGACGTGCCAGCACGGATTGGGTAGCATCTCAGGAAAGACAAGGCACGCCGATGGGGATATTGTTGCTGGGAATTTACTGAGAAATGGAAGGACGGCGGCGATTGTTGGACTCTGGAGGACGGCTTTTTGGGACGCCGGGGCTTGGGAGGGATACTATTGGAAAAGCAAATATATTGGAAAGGCAGCTGTGATCTGCTTTTATTTAGGCCTTTTATTTAGGCCGTTTACTTGTGAAGTTTTGTATGCATATCTTTTTATTTCGTGGTCCTTGTATTTTTGGTAGTTTAGCCTAATTAGGAGTTTGTTCGATAGTTGTATCTTCTTGTATATATGTTATGTTTCTGTGGCAATGAATAACAGAATTCTCATTCCAAAATTTCTTAGTTCTTTTACATGGTATCAGAGCCATGGCTGATGGAAAAAAAAGGTGAGGAGAGTTCTGGAACGGACAAGAAAACCTCTAGCTCTTACACACTGAATTCGAATGACAACCCGGGTAACCTGATTACCCAAGTTCAGTTGAAGGGCGAGAATTATGAAGAATGGGCGCGAGCTACGCGGACTGCATTACAAGCCAAGAAGAAATATGATTTTATTGGTGGATATGTCAAGCAACCAACAGATGATTTGCTGGAACTTGAAGATTGGTGGACGGTTAATTCCATGTTGGTTTCTTGGGTGTTTAATACCATTGAACCAACACTTCGCTCAACTATCTCTCACGTGGAGAATGTGAAAGATCTGTGGGAGGATATCAAACAGAAATTCTCAATTGGGAATGGTCCACGGATGCAGCAACTGAGACGGATTTGGCCATTTGGAGGCAGGATGGTCAACCCATCGTGTCCTGTTTCAGTAAACTTAAAATATGTGGGATGAAATAAATAACTATGATTAGATACCATTGTGTGTTTGTACAGGTTGTAGATGCAATATTACCATTGAATTGGAAAGAAAGCATGAAGAAGAGAGAGTTCATAAGTTTTTGATGGGCTTAGATGAAGAAGGATATGGAACAGTGCGCGCTAATATTTTGAGCACTGAACCTTTGCCTAATCTGAATTGCGTCTATGCTATAGTTGTTCAACAAGAGCGAGTGCGAACCATGACACGAACCAAGGATGAAAGAAGCAATCTCATGAGTTTTGCAATTCGGGCAGGTGGTCAAAATTCAAGGGGGGATAAAGATAAAATCCCATTTTGTTCCAATTGCAACCGAGAGGGACATGATGCTGAAAGTTGTTTCTAGCTGATAGGATATCCAGAATGGTGGGGTAATAGACCACGTTGAACCTTTGCTGGACAAGGTAGTGGTCAAAAGCGTAATGATAGAGGTGGACATAACAAGGGAGGAGGTGCTCGTGCCAACGTCTCGTAGGCAACTGGAGTTGGTGGTGGGTGAGGAGTTGTGACGGATTCAGATCAAAGGGTCTTAGTAAATTGAATGATGAGCAATGGGCAACTTTACTAGGAATGTTAAGTTCTCATCAAAATGGTGCCCATGAGAGGCTGATAGGTAAACATAGTATTTTTCCTTGGATTATTGACACGGAAGCTTCCCACCATGTGATAGGATCGTTGGCATTTTTGAGAGAATTGTGTGACATTGTGCCATGCTCAGTCAAGTTACCTGATGGAGAAAAGACCACGGTAGTGAAAGAAGGAACTGTGTTGCTTGGAGGAGACTTGAAATTGCAACGAGTTCTTTTTGTGCCCAATTTGAAATGCAATCTGATTTCTATATCACAACTTCTTAATGATTCAAATTTGGTTATCCAACTCACTAACAAAATATGTGCTATACAGGACCTAAATTTGAGGAACCTAATTGGAGCGGCTGAGCAACGCGAGGGGCTTTACTTTCTCAAGGGAGTGACTTCGGTACATGCTTGCACGGTGGCTGATAAGGGATCCTTTGAGCTTTGGCATAAAAGAATGGGTCATCCTTCTTCTAAGGTGGTGGAGTTAATTCCAGAAGCTAGCAAAATGGTTAGGAAAACCAATAAAACTTGTGAGGTTTGTTTTAGAGCAAAACAAACAAGAGAGATCTTCTTTTCTAGTGACAATAAAGCAAAAGATTGTTTTGAATTGATACATTGTGATTTGTGGGGACCTTATAGAGTTCCAGCTTCATATGGAGCAATTTATTTCTTGACAATTGTTGATGATTACTCTCGTGCTGTGTGGATATATTTGCTGAATGGGAAAAATGAAGTGGCTTGTATTCTTAGGAAGTTTATTGTGATGGTTGGATGCCAATTTGAGAAAAATGTGAAAATCGTTAGAAGTGATAATGGAAGTGAATTTTTGTGTTTGAAAGAATATTTTGATGAACATGGGATATTGCATCAAATTTCTTGTGCTGGAACACCTCAACAAAATGGCCGAGTGGAAAGAAAGCATCGCCATATCCTTAATGTTGCAAGAGTTTTACGTTTCCAAGCAAATTTACCCATAGAATTTTGGGGAGAATGTGTACTCGCAGTTGGGTATTTGATTAACAGGACTCCATCTATATTATTGAATGGTAAAACCCCATATGAGATTATATTTGGCCAGCCTCCTTCTTACAAACATATTCGGATTTTTGGTTATTTGTGCTATACGTATAATCAGAATCGAGATAAAGATAAATTTGCCAATAGAAGTTGTTAGTGTGTTTTTGTTGGTTATCTGTTGGGAAAGAAGGGGTAGAGATTGTATGATTTAGAAGCTGGTGAATACTTTGTACCAAGAGATGTAGTTTTTGCTGAAACAGAATTTACATATGTTGATGAGAAAACAGTAAGTGATGAACTCATTAAAAATAGAGTTATGGAGTTGAGTGATGAAGTTGATGATTTAAAAAGTGACTCGAGAGAGGAGCACGCCAAAAGTGTAGATAGAGAAAATGAGGTGAATCATGAAATGGAGGAATTGATCTACACAAACAATGAGGACGTGGAAAGAAGTGAAGTCTTTGAAGTGCAGCTAGGCAGGGGACAAAGGTTCAAGCAACCATCTGTTCGTTTGAAAGATTATGTGACAAACGCCATCAAAATAAGCCCCTCGGCATGCTCATCTGCCCGATCTGATTCCTTAGGTACGCCTTATTCTATAGCACGTTATGTGAGTTATGAAAAATTTTATGGGCAACACTAGTGTTTCTTGGCAGCAATTACTATAGGACATGAACCAAACTCTTATGCAGAAGCAATTAAAGATGAACGGTGGAGAGAGGCCATGAGTAAAGAAATATAGGCTTTAGAAGATAATGGCACATGGACAGTTGAAAATTTGCCGCCTGGGAAGAAAGCAATTGGGAGCAAGCGGGTGTATAAAATTAAGTACAATTCTAATGGAAGCGTTGAACGATACAAGGCACGGTTGGTGATACTAGGAAATAATCAAGTTGAAGGCATAGATTATCAGGAGACTTTTGCTCCTACAACAAAAAAGTGCACTGTACGCACCTTTCTTGCCATTGCAGCTACAAAGAATTGGGAACTTCATCAGATGGACGTTCAAAATGCTTTCTTACATGGCGATTTAGAGGAAGAGGTTTACATGAATATGCCGACTAGATTTGCCTCTCAATCATCAGGGAAGGTATGTAGACTTCGGAAATCTCTATACGGTTTGCGGCAAGCACCTAGATGTTGGTTTGCGAAATTGGTTGCATCTTTGAAAGCTTATGCATTTCAGCAATCATATTGAGATTACTCCTTGTTCACTTTTTGAGTTGGGACTACTCAATTGAATGTGCTTATTTATGTTGATGATCTCATTATCTTCAGTAATGATATTTCCGCTGTGCAAAAGTTCAAGAACTATCTGAGTCGTTGTTTTCATATGAAAGACTTGGGGAAGCTGAAATTTTTCTTGGGGATTGAAGTGGCGAGAAACTCATATGGCATTTTCTTGTGTCAACGTAAGTATGTGTTGGATATGATTTCTAAGGTCGGATTGCTGGGTTCCAAGCCAGCTAAAACTCCTCTTGAATAAAATCACAAGCTGGCCCTTACTGAAAGCGATGATGTGGACAACCCTGTTCAGTATAGGCGCCTAGTGGGTCGGCTGATTTATTTAACAATAACTCAACTTGAATTGTCTTACTGTGTGCATATTCTTGCACAGTTCATGCAACGGCCAAAGACAGCTCATTGGGAGGCAACTGTGAGAGTTTTGCGTTATTTGAAAGGAAACCTAGGTTATGGTATTATGTTGCGTGCCAATTGTGACCTCAAATTGTCTGCTTACTGCAATTTTAACTGGGCTAGTTGTCCTTTGACGAGACAATATTTGATTGGTTACTTTGTTCTTTTGGGAGAATTACCTATCTCGTGGAAGACTAAGAAGCAACAAACAGTGTCTCGCTCATCCGCTGAAGCTGAATACAGTTCTATGAGTACTACAGTTTGTGAACTTAAGTGGTTGAAAGGATTATTGGATTCTCTTGGTGTGGCACATTCTCAACCTATGCACCTGTATTGCGACAGTCAAGCAGCTTTACATATAGCCGCAAATCCTGTTTATCATGAGCATACCGAGCATATCGAAGTGGATTGTCATTTTATTCATAATGAGATACTTAACGGTAACATTCAAATAGATTACGTATGTAGTTCAATGCAGCCAACTAATATCTTCACGAAGGCATTGGGAAAGGATCAATTTAACTTTCTTCTTCGCAAGTTGGGCATTCGAGATCTCCATGCTCCAACTTGAGGGGGATATTGGAAAGGCAAATATATTGGAAAGGCAGCTGTGATCTGCTTTTATTTAGGCCTTTTATTTAGGCCGTTTACTTATGAAGTTTTGTATGCATATCTTTTTATTGTGTGGTCCTTGTATTTTTGGTAGTTTAACCTAATTAGGAGTTTGTTTGATAGTTGTATCTTCTTGTATATATGTTACGTTTCTGTGGCAATGAATGACAGAATTCTCATTCCAAAATTTCTCAATTCTTTTATAGATACCACCGAGAGCAAACCGAAAGGTGGAAAAACCATCACCGTCTTTGGTAAATTTTCCGCACTTTATCCTCTCGATAATATCTACTGCGCCGCATCAAGTGTAGTAAAGAAGTCGTGAATGTAGAGGTGCTCCGTGGGATGACGATGATAAAGAACAGATGGTGACGAAGATGAGGTCTGATGGTGATCATGAAAAATTTCATCAAGTGTAGACGTCAATGCCTACGGTGGCAGGGAAAAAATGACTTTGAAGACTTCGTTTTGATACTTCTCTCCTTCTTGATGCGAACACCCCATTCCTGACGATGTTCTTTACCGCATGGACGACCTTAATCTGGACAAGAAACGAAAACACAATTACAATAATTTGAATAGTAAAAAAATGGAATCGCACACGATCAAATTAAAAAAAAAAAAAAGAAAGATGCTCGTCTTAGCTTAATGATTGTCGTCAATGTCCATAAAGCAAGATGAGTGCGGACATTAAGAGGATGGGTCTCTCTCCAATTTTCTATATTCACGATTTTCTCCGCCGTTTTTAAACAATCACTTCGCTCCTGCAATGTAGACTCATAAAGGAAAGCCACGATGACGACAAAGACACCTCTCTTTATTTATTTATTTATTTATTTATTTATTTTCCTCCTCTCAATGTCTCGCGAAGTCTTTTCTTATAGCAAAAAATTCCATTAATTATTGGAAGGTTGTTGCAACCTCCCTTTGGCGCCCGCTTACGCACAGACGCGTGCAGAGGCTAATGGCTCACTAAGCATAAGGTTTGGCTCAAACTCTCCCAAAGCCATCAATTCACAACTTATAGTTCAAGTCAATTTCAAATAAGAGTTGTTACTAATCGATTTGTGTTGAGTTAATTAGAAACTCAAGTAAAACATTTGGAAAAATATTTCACTTCTGCGCAACTGCAGAGAAATTAAGATTAGGAATTTGATTACACTAGTTAATCGTTAATACAATTTTGATACCTAATTTTGTTTAAATATTAAATTTGATTTTTTTAAAAAAAGATACCCAAAGAAAACATTTTTAGGGCTTTCCCTAATTTTAGAAATTTTTGAAAGATTTTTCATGCATTTTTTTTAAAAGAAAAAACGCTCAAAATTAAATTTAGGCCTTTCCCTAAAAGAGTATTTTTTTAAAGATTTTTTTTAAAAATATAATAAACTGACCCATTGAGTCAGACGCGGGCGCTGGCCCGATCTGGATCCGGCCGACCAACGCGGTTCTCCCCATGTTCTCTGTTTTCTTTTTTTCTTTTTTTTTTATCTCTCTTTTGTCTTTTTCACTTTGGTTTTTCTTGCTCTCTCTCTTACGTTGTTAGAATGGCGAGCGGCCTATCTTACTATTTTTAAGGTCCCATTGACCGCATAGCCCACTTTTTGTCTTCTTTCATTTTTTTCTCTTTTGATTTTTCTACTTTGTTTTTTTTTTTTTGGCTATCTCTCTCTCTCGTTTCGTCCCACTCTCCCCTCTCTGCACACGTAAGAATAGCAGAAGAGAGAGAGGGAGATACTCTTCTCTCTTCTCTTTTTTTTTTTCTTTTATATTACCCTTCATTTGACTTTTTTTCCTTTCCACACGATCGTCTCCTTCAAGGATGTTCTTTGCCGAAGTTCATTCCAGAACGAAGTCTAGGCCGGAGCACCCTTCGCCACGGTTGCACGCATTCACGGACCTCTGCCAGTTGTCGGACTGACGCCACCAGCGCCGAGCCAATGGCCACCGCTACCACCTCAACAAGCAACCGTGACAGAAAAAGTAAGAACGGCCGCGTGAGTCTCGCTCAGGCATTTCGTCGAACACGTATGGTGCATTGGCGGACGGGGGTTTAAAAACGAGAACAATTAGTTCGGATTCAAGCAGGGATTCGAGGCCATCAACACACTAGACCCCAAAACTGCAACGCACACATAAATGAGGTCGGAAATCGCTTGGACCGGGTAATGGCAGCCTGATCCGGCAAGCCTGAAATACAGAACGAAGGGACAGAATAAAGGGGGGGCGTCGAAGGCGTTCCCTACCTGGCTCAAAGACGTCGGACGGCGGACGAGCTCGATAGATCGGGCTGCGTCCATCCGCCTCGCTCATTCTCGAGCCGGGATCCTCGGGAAACCAACCCCAACTCAACAAAAGCGGGACCTACCGCAGCTTCGACGGGAGCAAGGCGTGCCGGCTAAGAAGAAATGGAAGATAGAACATGACATGTGTATGAAAGAATTGTAGATCCTGAACAATCAATGAAAATACCTCAGCTCTAATATTCTTCTTCAAAACTTCTGGTTCATCTTTTTACATGACTTCAACTATTATCGAATACAGAAGTAGAGACAAATCCAAAGATGAATTGAGGAAAAATCAGAAGTAGAAAACAATGAACTAATACACTTAACTCTTCTCTCCTTCACTTATCCTTTTTATACTCAACATTTGTTTAACAACTTCTGTTATAGAACTATTACAACCGAATAACTAATATGAGAAACACGTGCACTTCCTCTGGTTGTGCAGCTCCTTCAGTTAGCTTGATTAGCTTCTGTGTTCCAAGTTTTGATGTCATGGATCGCCAGCTCATCAGTTCAGCTCGGGATCGCCAGCTCATCAGTTCAGCTCAGGATCGCCAGCTCATCTTCCTTTCTACTTTGAGCTTCATTTAGAAGTTTGCGACCTTCCTCTGCTTCAGCTTCCTCTGGTTCAGCTTTTCTACTATCACCGGCTTCTTCATTCATCTGTACTTTTAAGGTTTGTTTTATTTCTTTAACATCCCCCCTCAAATTGGGAATGGATAGAGCGCAGATTCCCAATTTGATTCGCATATAAAAATGTGCTCTCCTTAACAGTGGTTTTGTAAAAATATCAGCTAATTGGCAATAACTTGGAATGTATCTAACATGTAATGATCCTGAGGATACCTTTTCTTGAACGAAGTGGAAGTCCACTTCAATATGTTTGGTTCGAGCGTGTAAGATAGGATTCAGAGTAAGAGAGATTGCTGATTTATTATCATAGTACAGATGAATAGGAGGAGTAAGAGAACAACCCATATCTCGTAATACAAAACTGATCCAAGTGAGATCAGCAGTGGTTGATGCAAGAGCACAGTATTCAGCTTCAGTGGAGGATCTGTTCACTATGGGCTATTTCTTTGTTGCCCAGGATATAAGATTGGATCCAAAATATGTGCAGAAACCAGTTGTTGATCTTCTGGTTTCTGCACACCCTGCCTAGTCTGCATCTGAGTAACCATAGAGATGCATGGTACTGTGAGAATGAATGAATAAGCCAAGCTTTATAGTACCTTTTATATATCGCAAGACCCTTTTTAATATGTTGAAGTCTGCAATTGTGGGTTGCTGCATTTTCTGGCATAGTATATTTGTGGCATAAGTAATGTCTGGTCTGGTTAATGTGAGGTATTGCAGACCTCCAACTAGGCTTCTATACTTAGTAGGATTGTTCAAAGGTATAGAATCATTGATCAAAATAGGTGGTTTTAATGAAAGAGGAGTTGAAATTGGTTTGGATTCTAGCATATGAGATCGGGTGAGGAGATCGAAGGCATATTTAGTTTGGCAAAGAAATAAATATTCAGGGGTTCGTTTAGCTTCAATGCCAAGGAAATAGTGTAAGGAGCCTAGATCCTTCATATGAAAATGAGTATTCAGAGAAGTAATGAGACTAGAAAGTATTTGAGAGGAGCTTCCAATTAGAATGATATCATCTACATACAGTAATAAGAGAATAGTTTCTGTTTCAGTATGCAGGATGAAAAGGGAAGGATCAGTGGAGCTGCAGAAAAATCCATATTCTAGCAGAAAGCTGCTAAACCTATCAAACCAAGCTCGAGGAGCTTGTTGAAGTCCATAAAGTGACTTTCGAAGAAGACAAAGATGGTGAGGCTTTTGTGATTCTTTAAACCCTGGAGGCTGCTCCATATACATTGTTTCACTTAAGGTTCCATGTAAGAAGGCATTTTTGACATATAATTGATGAATTTTCCACTGTTTCATCATAGCTACTGATAGGATTATTCGAATGGTTGCATGCTTCACTATAGGGCTGAAGGTTTCTGTGAAATCAAGACCTTCTTCTGGATGGAAGCCTTTAGCTACAAGTCTAGCTTTGAGTCTATCTAAGCTCCCATCAGGTGCAAGTTTTGTCTTAAACACCCATTTGCAACCAATTACATTCATGTGATCATTTCTAGGAACCAATTCCCAGGTTTTGTTTTGATATAAGGCATCTATTTCTTCTTTCATTGCTTGGTGCCATCCTCGGTCTGCTAAGGTAGACTTTACTGATTTTGGTTCAATAGGAAGCTGATACTCAACTAGACATGCATATTTAGGATTTGCTTTAAGAATTCCAGATCGAAGTCTAGTCTGCATAGGATGAGTTGAAGAAGTACCTTGTATATTTCCTGTTTCAGAACTGATTTGTATTTGTCTTGTATTAGCATTTAATGTTGAAACAAGCTCTTGATTTGTAGGCATTTGTTCCTCAATGCTGGGAGATCTCTGATGAGATTCAATATCACTGGGAGCATTATTAACATCAATCTACATCTCAGCATCAGGTACTATATGCATCTGTGATATATCTGTAGGATTAACTATACTGATTGCATTGTCCTGCATTTCTGGAGTTATTTGACTTAATCTGGTATGCTGCAAATATCCTCTCGATATATTGTCTTGTGACTGAGCCTACTTAATAGAGTTGGAAATAGAAGATAGTACTCCTCTTATCCATTGTTTGTATAGTTCAGATCCCTGCTAATACTCAGTATTTACTGTATGAGTAAAAGGGAAGACTTTCTAATCAAATATTACATGTCTACTGATGTAGACTCTCTCATTAGTAGGCAAGAGACACCTGTATCATTTATGCTTCTCACTATATCCAAGAAAGATACATGTAAGAGATCTTCGATCAAATTTATGCTGCGTGTAGTGCCTGAGACATGGATAACAAGCTGATCCAAAAACTCGAAGATGAGAATAATCTGGTGTCTTATTGTAAAGCTTATAATGGGGTGAATGCATATGCAATTTTGTTAGAGGGAGGAGATTGATAACATAAACTGCTGTTTTGAATGCATCTACCCAGTATCTCAGTGGTACTTTAGCATGATACATCATTGCTAGTCCCAATTCAATCACATGTCGATGTTTCCTCTCAGAGACACCGTTTTGCTCTGGTGTATGAGGACAAGCGATATTCTGCTTAATTCCACACTTTTGTAGATAGTTCTGAAATTTATTACTAGTGAACTCTCCTCCACCATCACTCTGGAAGACTTTGATCTTGTGATCAAGCTGATTTTCTATAAATCTTTGAAACATAATGAACACATCATAAATTTCTGACTTTTGTCTCATTGGATATATCCAGCTATATCGAGAAAAATCATCCACAAAAATGACATAGTAGGAGAATTTCTAAACATATTGAATTGGTGATGGTCCCCATACATCGCAATGTATTCTTTCTAATGGAACATTAGAAATATGGTCTGAGAAAGGAAAAGATAGTGCTGAGCTCTTAGCAACTTGACAACTGCTATATATATTCTAAGCTTTAGAACTATATTGAATGAGATGCCGTTTCTGTAAAATCTTCGCTATTTTTAGATTGGTGTGAACAAAAATTAGTTTTTAATTTGAAGCGGGTCATACCCCAATGGGTGGATCGGGTTATCGGTTCAAACCGGGATTAGGGTCCAAATCCCTGTTATCGAATATAATAAAAAAAATTTAATAAAAAAATTAGTTTAAAATATATAGTTGCTATTCATTTTTATGTGGGTCGGTCGACGAGAGGAAACAAAGGGAGGAGAGAGAGGCAAGCTCGAAAGAACTCAGATAATTTCTCTATTTTTTTAATTTTTGTACTATAAAATTTCTCAAATTTATAAATTTGTGCCATATATAACCTAAATTAATTTTCATGTAATAAGAGTTATATTTTTCCATCACTCACATACTCTTCATCAACGAGAACTACTTGGCATAATAGACCCCTGCAACATAAGCCGATTGACATCAGAGCTTCCACTTTCTAGGAAAGTCGAAAGTCTCTTTTGCATTGTTCATTTATTTTGTTGCTGAAAGACCGCAACCAAGAGAGCAACCCAATGGCAACGCAACCGAGTGAAGAACAAGGAAATTCGAATCATGCAGAACCAGCAGCAGGTACATGTTCAAGTTCCAATTGAGAAAAAATATAGTATAATCGAGGGAGTCCCAAATATGCCGGAACTTGTATTTTCCCATGGTTTTTTTTCTTTATCACCAAACACACATAATGCTGACCTTGGCTAGAAAAAAAGGGGGAAAAAAAGTATGCTAAGGACTAAAGTGCTCACTCTTTCTCCTATAGATATTGAAAATGCTTGTGTAAGCATTGGATCAGCTCCTTCTACATCCAGAGGTGCTCCAGGTACGTTATCCCTCGAAAGAGTTATTTCATAGTGAAATCTCACTCTTCATGAAATTGTTCTTTTTTTGGACACTTCTCAATATTTGCAAGGAAAATGTATTGACAAAATGGCCTGTAATTTTTGGATCTATTGCAGAATTATCAAAAGAGGAAGTGGATAGACATTATTACCAACTGTTGTTGCAATCTGCATTGAAGGGTGATTGGGAATCTGCTAAAAGATTTCTCGAAGGAGATTCCGCTTCAAAGACAGCCAAAATAACAAGCAGATCAGAAACAGTGCTTCACATAGCCACTTCGAGTGCGCAGGACCAATTTTTCGAGAACTTGGTTGAGCTCTATTCTCCGGACACGGAAGCACTTGAAATGGTTGATTGTGATGGCCGCACAGCGCTCCACATTGCTGTCCAGCGTGGAAGGATAAGGATGGTCAAGGCATTAGTTAGAAGTAATCCTAAGTTGATGCAACTTGCGGATAATGAAGGACGTGTTCCTTTGGGAGTATCTGCTCTAGAAGCTTTTATGCATAAGGAGATCACCTGGTTCCTGCCGGAAAATACGACAGACGATGGGCCAAGTCATCCCTTCAGCAGTCCAGATGCAATTGACACATTTATAGATCTCATCGACGCTGGTCATCATGGTAAGATCATCATGACCATTTATATCAATTCCATCTATTTTTAGCTTCGTTCTAGACTAGCTTAGTTTCCTGATCAACTTTGCTGGTGAATGCCAATAGATATCACCCTTTATCTAGTCGGGCGGTACCCTCACGTTATGACCATGAAAAGTACAAAGCGTGTAAGCGTTGATATACTGTGGGCGTTGGCGATGACGGAATCCCACTTTCGCAGTGGAACCAGGCTCAGTGTTGTGGAAGCACTGATATACCGATGTCCGTACTTTCTGCACTCGCATTCATTACTGATTCCCTTCAAAAAGATCATACCTGGCTCATCACCTGCTCTTTTGTTTTTGAACCGAAGGTATTCCGGTGGATTTGAACTACAATCCAACAGATAAAAATTCGGATCTGGGTGGGTATGCATTTTTGCTTTTGGGCATTATTTTAGGACCTTTCATGATTTTTAGCTTTTAGTCATTAGACTGATTCCCTCCGTACTAGCAAAAGAAACCAGAAATTATTGTTTCTTTGTAGGATGTATTCTGGTTCCTTATCGTAGCTTTACTTGAACAATGGCTTGAAATCGAACCATATCTCCTGAGAACCACATATGATTCAACCAAGTGCATAAGTATCATATGACTTAATTGACTGGACAATGTAATGAACGAATTATGAGGTCTTACAATGATTTCATATCCAGTGACCGGATTTTCTTTGCAACTTGATTGTAGGACTTCAATGCCTTACAAGGTCACTTTGGAATACCGTCAAAATTGGAGGTATGCTTCCATTTTATCAAGATACCATCTCTATATTTGTCCCTCTCTCTCCAACTAAAAGTCTATGGCTTGTTTGTTTTGACTTCTTTTATAAGTAGAAAAAAAAGCTCCTATTTAATTCTTTGCCAAAAAAAATAAATTCTTTACTATAATTTGGAAAAGAATTTGTGTTAGGCACATTGCATGTCTCAGAGAACTATTACACATTCATCATTGAATGAGTAACATATATATTTAGAGTTAGTTTCGTAATTTAGTTTTTCCATGTATCAACCAACCAACAATAAATGTGTAACTTATTATCTACACCGTCAATGGATCTAATAAAAACCTTTAAAAAAATTATTCAACCTCAAACAAAGTTATATATGATTTTCCTTGTTAATACTTTTATACTTTGAAAGATTTCAGATATTCATCAAATTCTAATTGCAAGAGTGGCAAAATTGTTAAAAAAAAAAAAAAAAAAAAAAAAGTGAAGAAATACGTTGCTATAACATATCAAAGACAAAAAAAAAATATTTAAAAAAAATGATCGCTTATATTGCAAATTAAAATGAATGAATGAATAAAAAATATTTTAATCGCTTATGAAAATGTTTAGATTTAACTTATTGTCGATAAAGAAAACATTTTCCAGTGACTAAATATTTCAAACAATACAAGGGATCAATTTAGGAAAATATTTACCATCGCCTACGGTGGCCCAGTTGGATAAGTGCTCCCATGATCCTTTGCGAGAGGAGAGAAATTCGAATCCCGCTGGCCGCATGGAATCTTAAGTGTGACGTCGGGGTGGTGGGTCCTCCACTAACGTCGCCCTGGGGTTTACCCCCTTGTTACCCCGGGCCTGTCGGGCTGTCCGTGTTGGTACGGTGCACAGGGTTCCCTGGGTCATAAAAAAAAAAATTAGGAAAATATTTTGCAAACCATTCATTTTCCACGAAACAAACATAATTTAAATATTGTTTTCTTTGAGTGCTACTTCATCTCAATACGACACGAAATAATATGTTGAGAGGGTGTAAAAATTGGACATGAGATCAGAGGCAAGGCCTTCACGTTATTGATTTTGTTAGAGATAGATAGAACGGAGAAATAAATTTTTTTTTTTTGCTGCATAAATAACAATTCAAGAGATTGTACGATGAATATGATCTTTTTTGTTACTAGTTGCTATTCGTATTTGAATAATATTATCTAAGTTAATCTTATATATGTAAAGACTAATGTGATTTACTTTAGCTTGATAATCATCATTAGTGTGGTTATTTTCAGAGTTGTTCTATCAGGTTATCTCTTATAATTATATTCTCTTTATTATGATTAACATTATAAAGCCTCGTTTGAACTTTAAGAAATTGCTTTCTTCAGTTACCTTCTAATCACTTCTACTATCTTCACATCCAATATTTTTTTTTTTTTCATCCAGACTTGATATAAGCCCTTTCTTGGAAAATGCCAAAAATGAATTTATACCTTTTTTATTTTTACTTTGCATCAGCAATTACTAAAACCCACACTTTGAAATTGAGGACTGAATCCCAAAGGAGAAAAAGAAAATCAAGCTTGCCTAAAAGATTAAAAAAAGAAGAGAATGAGATCGTTTTCCCAATCACCCGGCAACCCAAGCTCTAAGTGAGGGAAATTATGACAATTAGTAAACTGTCGTTAGATGCAATTTGGTGTCTAAAAAAATTTTGGGACCCAGAGCTGGAGAACTTTTTTCCTAATCCAATGGCCGCCCCTTCGTTTTTCATTTTCATTTTCTTTCTATTTTGTTGACATTTTGTAGTTCCTACGATCAAGAGAGTTCACGAGATGAAGATGAGACACAAGACAGCAGTCGAGTTGGCAAAACAAGTTTGCATGGTGATATAGCTAGTACGAATACCTAGAGGGGGGTGAATAGGTATATAAAAATTCTCTTGATGATTGCACGATAGTTAGACAATTAAAGAATTCGCAACAATCAATAATCAATCGTAAGACTGAGTAAAGGAAAGAGAGAATTAAACACGAGGTTTATAGTGGTTCGGCTTGATTCAAGCCTACGTCCACTCTTCTGCACTGACAGCCTATTGGCTGGATTCCACTATGAACAAAGAGATGTTACAGTGTTGATCTTCCTTGACTTCTCGGTGTAGATGATCTACCACACTCGCTCAAGGTATCACTATGAGTAAGTACTCTCTGTGTTTACAATTTCACTCAAACTGTATCGACTAATAATCAAGGGTCTTCAGACTCTGGAATTTTTCTATCGATCACATACTTTAAAACAACTAGAACGTCTTCCTTTTATACTCCTTTATGCCATCATAGCCGTTGGCACTTACCAAAGGAATTCCTCCAATCTACCCATTGGACGGAATCAATCAAGAAGATCATTCAAGCTATTTAAGGAACCTGATGATAGCCCATCAATCCTGTTCACCCATACAATCAGGATCTTGGTTTCCAAGAATAGAACATTCCAAGAATAATTCGTCGACCATTGGATCTTCAATCGTTCTTAGATAAGAATTAAAAAATCCAAAATGATTATCCAACCAAGGGATCTTCTCCATAAGATAGGATCAAATCCTCAACCATATACTTCGGCTCTGGATATCCTTCGCTACTGGATTAGAAAAACTGTCAGTGAGAATAGTCTTGAGTCTTGAGTCTTGAGAACATAAAGTCTTCAGACTTTAAACTGTCGGTCTCCGAATGTCCAGACTTAGACTGATAGAAACGTTTTGTCAGCTTCAAAATATTTTGGAAGGATTTCTCCAACAATCTCCCCCTTTTTGATGGTGACAAAACTTTCTTTGTAGATTTGAACAACTTTGACCTGCAAAAACATTTCTCAAGCAATATGGCTAACTCATAAAGATTAGTAAAACAACCATACTCTGCATCCACAGCAAATTGGTTAGTCTTTCATGAGTAATACCATAATCACAACACTTGATATGAATGCAACCAGTCAAGCATATAAATCCACAACTAATTCAGTTTAAGTTTGACACACAAGTTCACTCAAACTCAAAAACATAACTAAAAACATAACCGCAAACTATTCAAAGTTTCAAAAGATGATAGAAGTTGATGGTTCAAATTGGTTCTCCCCCTTTTTGTTATCATTAAAAAGGTGAGAAAGGGATCAGGTCTTCTTGGGAATGCGAACGATCTGGAAATCTCCCATAGACTGAACTATGCCTTCTAACCTCTTCAAGTCTTCCCTTAATTGAGCTACCTCCTCTCCTTTAGCATTGGCTTGAAGTTGTTGAGCGAGATCTTTCATTTTGTCTTCCAGGGTAACTGAAGATGATTGGCCAGCATTCTTGATGGTTTGAATTTCACAGTCTAGAGCATATATCTGTCCCCGCATTTCCATAAGAATGTCAATAATACGACGAAAATCTGCTGAGTTATCCGTCTGTGTACTTGCATGAGCCTTTTCAGATGGAGTGTATGCAGACATTGGAGCTTCTGTATAATCTTGCAGATTTGGTGTTGACGTATCGTGCCCTTCTTTAGGTAAATGAGAAACCTGAACTCCTTCTGGTTCTGCTGGAGATTTTCTTGGACCTTCATTAGTAGCAACATGAGGTGAGGACCTTTCTTGCTCGCCAACTCCCCCTATCTCTATGACATCACAAAGGGAAGAGTGATGATCATGTTCTTCATCTCCCTTTTCTCCAGATTCAGGTGTAGACTTTTCTTTCTCTCCTTCTCTTCCTTCATCTTCTTTCTCCTTCTCTCTCTGCTCTTCTTCTTCTCTCTGATTCTTCTGAAGTTCTGTCTGTTGAAGCACAGAACGTTTGGTTCTTGTTAGAGCAATGATAGTAGGATCTTCATCTTCTTCATCTTCATCCTCTAAGATAAGAGTTCTTTTCTTCTTTTTCGATGAGGCTCCAATGGCCTCATTTCCTTTTCTCTTTGAAGCAGACGGAACTGGAGATTTTACTCTGAATTTCTCCATTGCCTTGGAAAGCTCTTGCAGACGCATTTTCGTTAACATCTTCAAACCTACCACCATTTTATCACACGGTCGAATACAAAGAGTATGGGGTGGTTCAATATTCATGTGTCTGAAGATCTTGGTCACCAGACCAGCATAAGGCAATTGTCCCTTGTCTTTTGACATTGCTCTATACATGTGGAAGAGGATTGTGTGAGGGAGAGAGAACTTTCGTCTTGAGTTGATTGCATACATCAATTTTGCTTCAGAAAGAGACACAGAAGTCTTTGACGTAGACTTCGGTCTAAGACAGTTGATCACGATCTTATGAAGCACAATATTGATGGCCTCCATCCTCGAATAGGTAATTTTCTTCTCTGTGTCCCTATCTTTGACAAGTTCCAGAGTAGTACGAGTGGGTGAGACTTTGATTGGAAGATAACGTCCTCGTTCAACTCCAACAATGTCTACCAATATATTCACATCTACCACGTAGACTTGATCTCGTACACTGAATGAAATTCTATTCGCATCCAAAAAGCTAAGATTTGAATAGAAATAAGCAGTCAGTTGAGCATACCCATCCGTAGAGTCAGAGCAAAAATTCTCAAGTTGAAGTAAATTCAACTTCTCTCTCAAGTTCATGTTGATTGCGTCCAGGAAGTCAAAATCGACACTTCTAGGGTTTATTACCCCTCTTTTCAACAGCCTGAAATACAAGTTCTCCTGCTCCTTTGATTTGAACAAATTCATCCGAGTTCCTTTCACCTTTGCTGCCACTCCCATTCTTGGTTGAAATTCAAGGAACATTTTGTCATCATCATTCCCTTCAATCAGATTTTGTCCTGGCATACGAGGATCACTTGGAATATTCGCAAGTGCGTCCTCTGCTTTTCCTTTCGGAGCAATTCCTAACTCCTCCATTCTCCGCAGAAAAAGATATTCATTCCCATAATCCTTTTTCTTAAGGAAATCGTCTATATAGTTTAATGGTGTACCGATGCTTTTCAGTGCACGATAAAGCTTATAGATAAAGGAGGGTTTTTGGATTCTTACTGGGTCTGCATCCTCGATTATCTCTTCTTCCGGATGTTGACTTCCACCTTGTGGGGTAGGAGGCGATGAATGACGTGGAGGAGAACGAATCGGACTTTGTCGCTGTCTTGATAAGTCTTCCTCCTCAGTAAGATCGAAGTGACTTGGTCCCTTCTCCATTCTTTGTGGTCCCCTGCTTGCTATTCTCGATGATTTCCTCGAAGAAGACATTCTTCTTTGACGATTGAAAGATTCCTTCACTTGCTTTTCCAAGTAAAAGATGACCACTTTCTCGATGATGAATAAGAAATTGAAACAGGATCGGGAGGAGAGTGCCTTTTAGGGTTTTGAAGATTTGGTAAAGATAAACTGTATATATTTAACTCAGTTTTGAAAAGGGAAGTTCAACCGGTACAAGAAAGATGTACGAACACTTCTTTTCAAAATCAATAACTGCCAAAATTAATCCTTTTGAAAAGACAGGTTTTCGATTTTCACACAAATTAAAGAAATCGTACCTTTTCAAGTCCGGATAGAGTAGCAACTTACAGTCTATATCCATGAATGTCTGAGTCTGAGGATTTAGAGTCTGAGAGATTAGAGTCTTAGAGTTTGTGAGTCTCTAGACTTTAATTTCTTCAAGCTTCAAAATGTTGAGTCTTGAACGGATAACGTCGAATTGATTTTTCTCCAAGGGCTTTGTGAAAATATCCGCTAGTTGACTTTTTGAATCAACAAATTGAATCGAGATTTCTCCATTTTGAATATGATCTCTAATGAAGTGATGTCGAATCTCAATATGCTTTGCTCTTGAATGAAGGATTGGATTTTTGGTGAGATTGATCGCACTGGTGTTGTCACATCTGATTTCCGTGCATGAGTCTTCAATGCCAAAGTCTTGAAGTTGTTGCTTTATCCATAGAATTTGCGAACAACAGCTTCCAAGAGCAACATACTCTGCTTCTGTCGTTGAAAGAGCCACGGTACTTTGCTTCCTTGAAAACCAAGACACTATCCTATTTCCAAGCAATTGACACGTTCCAGAAGTGCTCTTTCTATCGACTTTGCAACCGGCCAGATCTGCGTCTGAGTATCCTAGAAGATTAAAGTCTCCCCTCTTTGGATACCAAAGACCGATGCTTGAAGATGATGTAATGTATTTGATAATACGTTTTACGGCACTGAGATGTGATTCTCTAGGATCTGATTGAAACCTAGCACAGATGCAAACACTAAACAAAATATCAGGTCTAGAAGTAGTAAGATAAAGAAGTGAACCGATCATGCTCCTGTATAGCTTTTGATCTACTTTCTTCCCTTCTTCATCCTTGTTTATCTTCTGAGAAAATGACATTGGTATGTCGGTCTTTTTGCATTTTTCCAATCCAAACCTTTTGACAAGATCTTTTGCATACTTTTCTTGATGAATGAAAGTTCATTCTTTCATTTGCTTCACTTGAAGTCCAAGAAAGAATGTTAACTCTCCCATCATACTCATTTCAAACTCATCCTGCATAGACTTAGAGAATTTCTTGCATAGACTTTCATTAGGAGATCCAAAAATAATATCGTCCACATATATTTGAACAAGTAAAAAGCTTTTGTTCTCCTTTTTAATAAACAAAGTAGTATCCACTTTACCTTTGACAAAACCATTCTGTATTAAGAACTTACTTAGTCTATCGTACCAAGCTCGAGGTGCTTGTTTTAAACCATACAATGCCTTTTTCAGTCTGAAGACTGAGTCTGGCTTCTTTGGGTCTTCAAATCCAGGTGGTTGTTCCACATAAACTTCCTCATGGATAAATCCATTCAGGAATGCACTTTTGACGTCCATTTGGAATAACCTGAAATTTTTATAACAAGCAAACGCAAGTAATAGACGAATAGCTTCTAACCTTGCTACTGGTGCATAAGTCTCGTCATAGTCTATTCCTTCTTCTTGCGTATATCCTTTGGCCACGAGTCTTGCTTTGTTTCGTACGACTTTTCCACCTTCATTCATCTTGTTCCTGAATACCCATTTGGTTCCAATGACAGTTTTACCTTTTGATTTAGATGTCAATTCCCAAACATCATTGATGTTGAACTGTCTGAGTTCTTCTTGCATAGCTTCGATCCAGCTTTCATCAGATAATGCTTCTTCTATGCTTTTCGGTTCAATTTCAGAAATTAGAGCCACAGCACTAGATTCTTCATGTCTTTTTGATCTGGTGCGGATTCCTTCATTGATTTCGCCAATGATGAGATCTTTGGGATGACTGGACTTGTGCTTCCAGTTACTTGTTGATTTGTCTGGTTGATGATCTCTTTCTTTATTTGAATCTTCATGAACATTTTGATGATAGATTTGCAAAGACTGAGATGCTTCTTGAGTTGTAAGTCTTGAAGGGTCTAGAGTAGGTTTAGACTCTTCATACTGAATCTGACTGGATTCATCTTGCGTTGAGTCTTGGAATTTTACATTCATAGATTCCTCCACTGACTAGCTTTTCTTGTTATAGACTCTGTAGGCTTTGCTTGATGTAGAATATCCAAGGAAGATGCCTTCATCTGATCTTTCTTCAAACTTACCAACTCGATCATTTGCATTTTTCAAAATAAAGCATTTGCAACCGAACACATGAAAGTATGAAACAATGGGCTTCTTTCCTTTGAACAATTCATAGGGAGTTTTCTCTAAAATAGGTCTTAGAAAGACTCTGTTAATTATATAGCATGCTGTTGAAACAGCTTCAGCCCAAAATTGAGAAGAAATTTTACTTTCAATTAAAAGTGTTCTAGCCATTTCTTGAAGAGATCTATTCTTTCTTTCCACAACTTCATTTTGCTCTGGAGTATATGGAGAGGAAAACACATGATTAACACCAGATTTATCACAAAATTTTGTAAAATCTTGATTTTCAAATTCACTTCCATGATCTGTTCTTATACTTGAAATGGCACAACCTTTTTCATTTTGAACCTTTTTAGCAAACTTTTCAAAGTACGAAAAGGTTTCTGACTTTCTTGCAAGAAAATATACCCAGGTAAAGCGAGAGTAATCGTCTACAATTACTAGACAATATTTCTTACCTCCAATGCTCTGGGTTCTTGTTGGTCCGAAGAGATCCATATGTAGCAACTGTAGTACATGATTAGTAGAGATATGATTTATTGGCTTAAATGAATTTCTTACCTGTTTCCCAGAATACATGGTGTGCATGAATCAGACTTTTGATATGGCAATTTTGGTAGTCCATGAACAAGTTTCTTTGATGAGATTTTGGCTAATTGCTTTACGTTGACATGGCAAAGCTTCCTGTGCCATAAGATCGCTTCATCTTGAACAGAGATTAGGCACTGTGATTCATTTGGTCTCACATCAAGAAGGTAGATATTTCCATGCCTTCGACCCATGAAAGACTGAGTCGAGTCTTTACTAATTCCAGAACATATTCCTTCTTGAAAGGAGATCTTGAAACCCGTATCACACAGTTGGCTAATGCTGAGAAGATTGTAGTTGAGTCCTTCCACTAGAGAAACATTGCCTATTGTGAGATTTCCAATTTTCACAGTTCAAAATCCCACAATGCTTCCTTTGCTGTTTCCACCAAATGAGACTTTTCCACCATTTACTTGAACAAACTTTATGAAGCAATTTGAGTCTCCTGTCATGTGTCTTGAGCATCCGCTGTCAAGATACCACTTTACCTTCTTTTTGACAGAGACCTGCATTCAAAAGAGAGTCTCAAGCTTTCTTTGGTACCCAAATTTTCTTGGGTCCTTTGGTGTTAGTAGGATAAGCATTATTAGGCCATACCCTTTTAACAGGCTTCCAAACCATAGGACACTCTTTTTCAAGGTGATCTTGATTGTTACACTTTGAACACCTTAGAGCATTTCGACCTATAGATTTTACAAACACTTTCTTGAAATGATTTTTGTAAGCCTCTCTTGACGGTCTTTTCTTAATTCTTTCTTTTACTTTCGGAAAATCAATCAAAGGGATTGTTTCTGCTGTCATACCTAGACCAGACTTATTGAAATAAGGTCTTTGAACTGAAAGAACATTTTCAAGTTTTTCAGACCCTATTGAAAATTTCTTTGAAATATTTGATAAGTCAGTTTTTAAGAAAGCATTTTCTTTTGAAAGTTTATCTTCATTCTCTTTAAGAGTAGAGATATTCAAGTCTAAACTTTTCACTCTTTCTTCTAAAGTATTTTCCTTTTGTTTTAGAACTGAGTTTTCCTTTTTCAGTTCGGAAATCTTTTTGAGAGAAGTTTTAAGACTAAAACATAGTTCATCAATGTATTTAGAGACTTTGACAGGAATTTTAAAATCACTTACCTCAAATTCACTGTCTGAATCTGATCCAGAGTCTGAGTCTGATTGTGCCATCAGACACAGATTGGCATATTCCTCATCACTTTCTTCACACTCTGTATCGCTCCAAGTTTCGGCTTTGAGAGCTTTTCGAGACTTTTCGGCTTTTCCTCTCTTTTTCTTCAAAAGAGGACAGTTGGGTCTGATGTGTCCCTTTTTCTTACATTCAAAGCAGACTACATCTTTGTTTGGTTCTTCATCATCAACAAACTTGGTTTGCTGTTTTTGAAAACTTTGTTTTCTTGAGTTGAATCTTCTTCCTTTTCTGTTCAGCTTTCTGAATTTTCTTATCATAAGAGCAAGCTCCTCATCATCCAGATCTTCTTCAGAATCTACATCATCAGAATCATCATTAGATTTTAATGCAATGGATTTCTTACCTCTTGGATCTTCGTCTTCATTAATTCGTTCCACTTCGTAAGACTGAAGAGTTCCAATCAGCTCGTCTACAGATAATGGCATGATTCTTTGCGTCTCTCTTATTGAAGTCTTTATATGATTCCAATCCTTGGAGAGTCCACGCAGCAGCTTGTTCACCTTCATGGGGTCAGAAATTTTCTGTTCTTGATTCTCAAGACCATTGACAATATCTGTAAAACGACTAAACATATCAGTTATAGATTCTCCTGGTTTCATTTTGAAGGCTTCATATTGACCAAGGAGAATGTTAATTCTTGTCTCCTTCACTCGGTCTGTCCCTTCATAAGTGATATGTAATCTGTCCCAGACTTCTTTTGCTGTGACACAAGAAGATATTATGTTATATTCAGTTGATGACAAAGCACAATATAAAGAGTAAATTGCTTTTGCATCTAATGCTTGTCTCTTGTTCATCTCTTCTTGAGACATTTCGCTGGTTTCAATAGTTTCTTTCCCTCTTTCAGATATTGATGCAGCAATAGGAGTAATTCCTCTCTCCACGACATCCCATTCCAGAGGATCCTTTGATCGAAGGAAAGCTTTCATTTTGTTCTTCCAAATGTTGTAATCCTTTCCATCAAAGTAGGGAGGTCTGGTATTGCTTTGCCTTTCCATCAACCCTGGTGCTAGCATACTAGCCATGGATCTTTTACTCTGAAGTAAAACACTTCAAATAATGTGAGAACACGAGCTCTGATACCAATTGATATAGCTAGTACGAATACCTAGAGGGGGGTGAATAGGTATATAAAAATTCTCTTGATGATTGCACGATAGTTAGACAATTAAAGAATTCGCAACAATCAATAATCAATCGTAAGACTGAGTAAAGGAAAGAGAGAATTAAACACGAGGTTTATAGTGGTTCGGCTTGATTCAAGCCTACGTCCACTCTTCTGCACCGACAGCCTATTGGCTGGATTCCACTATGAACAAAGAGATGTTACAGTGTTGATCTTCCTTGACTTCTCGATGTAGATGATCTACCACACTCGCTCAAGGTATCACTATGAGTAAGTACTCTCTGTGTTTACAATTTCGCTCAAACTGTATCGACTAATAATCAAGGGTCTTCAGACTCTGGAATTTTTCTATCGATCACGTACTTTAAAACAACTAGAATGTCTTCCTTTTATACTCCTTTATGCCATCATAGCCGTTGGCACTTACCAAAGGAATTCCTCCAATCTACCCGTTGGACGGAATCAATCAAGAAGATCATTCAAGCTATTTAAGGAACCTGATGATAGCCCATCAATCCTGTTCGCCCATACAATCAGGATCTTGGTTTCCAAGAATAGAACATTCCAAGAATAATTCGTCGACCATTGGATCTTCAATCGTTCTTAGATAAGAATTAAAAAATCCGAAATGATTATCCAACCAAGGGATCTTCTCCAGAAGATAGGATCAAATCCTCAACCATATACTTCGGCTCTGGATATCCTTCGCTACTGGATTAGAAAAACTGTCAGTGAGAATAGTCTTGAGTCTTGAGTCTTGAGAGCATAAAGTCTTCAGACTTTAAACTGTCGGTCTCCGAATGTCCAGACTTAGACTGATAGAAACGTTTTGTCAGCTTCAAAATATTCTAAAAGGATTTCTCCAACACATGGCCGTGTCTTGCATGAAGACAACTGAGATCACTGCTTTTTTCGAAATCGGGATGGAGGTGAACTCGCCGTTTCAAGCTACAGCCAAGGGAATCAGTGAAATCGTGAAGCTATGTATTCAAATTTTTCCCGAACTTTTTTGGATTTCGCCTTTTTGTAAGAGTTTGATGACTCTGGCGATCAAGTATCGCCAAGAAAGGATTCTCAAACTCTTTTTGAAGTTAAGCTCGACCGCTGAGTTGTCATTAGTCCTGGGGCCTACATGGGAAGATTCATCAAATATGATAGCTGCAGCAGCATCGTACTTCCCTAGTCTTGATGCTCTAACTAACGTGGCCGGAGCAACTTTTCAAATGCAAAGAGAAATCCAATGGTATGAGGTAAGTATCTTTCATTTCATATATTTAATAACGATGCTTGATGATAATTATCGAGTCACGTTATTTTCACTCCCATTTTGATTAGGACATTCCTTTTTTAAATTGTCGAGCAAAATATCCCCCTCTTCAATGTAATGTTTCTTTCCCTTCAATCTAATTACACCTTCTTCACTTTCAGACTTATATTAAAATATTTCAGAAGAAAATTTTAAGTATATTCCAAAATTTTGATCCTCTTGTTATAAGATTGTATCTATTATCAATATTAATTACTCTCCTCATGGTAAAAGTAGTACAGTGAGGAGTTTTCTTCTTCTTTTTTTCTTTCCTTTTTGTGCTTATCTTTGGTTTCGGCATGATCTAGATATAAACATGTGACTTGACCTTTAAGCAATTTTGCATCAAGTGTTCGTTAAGTCATAATCTCCTCGATATATTCCCTGGTTTGTTTTTTTGAAAATTTTCAATACTTTATCCACTTACTGAAACTCATCCAAAACTCCTATATGTGAGTTATATGCATAGGCTGTGCAAAGCTGGGTTATACCTAGGATGAGAACCTCCTACTTCTGGGATAACACTGACGAGAGAGCGAAAACATATTGGACTAAATTCGTGGAGAACCACAAAAACTTGCTTGAGAATGGAGGGAAATGGGTAAAGGACACAGCAAATTCATGTATGCTTGTCTCAACTCTAATTGCCACAGTATTGTTTGCTGCTGCATTCACTATACCTGGAGGCAATGACAGCAATACTGGAGTACCCTTGTTGTTAGGACAAGACTCTCTCTTGGTTTTCGCAATTTCGGATTCGTTAGGTTTGTTCTCCTCTGTGACGGCTATCTTGCTATTCCTAGCCATCTTAACTTCACGGTATGAGGCACAAGATTTTCTCTACTCATTGCCTAAGAAGATCATTATGGGCCTTGTTTTTCTCTTCCTCTCCTTGGCTTTCATGCTGGTGGCCTTTGCGGCAACTCTCACAATTTTGTTGAAGAAGAGACTGGAGTGGGTTCTCATTCCTATAATTTTGCTGACCTCTATCCCCGTGGCTTTATTCTTAGTACTACAGCTTCCCTTGCTATACCAAATGATTAAATCCACTTACGGACGAAGCATCTTTTGTCCCGAGAGAATTTGGTAGTGAGGTGTAATTATTGGATGTGATCATGTGATTGACAAATTTGATTTGAGGGTTTATGTCTTCATTATAATTGGTTGTTTAGAGCGGGGCCAATGTGATACTAAATGTATTTCCTCAAAGTATTTGAACAACTACTATGCATTATGTTTCCCTACCTTGTTACCAAAGATCTATCTATAGAATGAAATAATCAATTTAAAATTTCAGCCTATAGATACTTCAAAATTGAATCTTCATATACATAACATTTTTTTTTTAATTCAGTACCAAAATATGCTCAATCTTGGAATATAACTTTTTAAAAATTAGTTCTTTTTAGCCTTTTGTTTTAAAATTAAGATGCATAAATTTTTTCTTATTAGCTTAAACGTCCTGCTTCTAGGTATTTCAAAACATAATCTATATAAATAATTATCTTCAATGTCTATTACCAATATATGCGATCATGTAATATAGCTTTCATAATGGAATGAGAGATGAACAATTAGTTATAGATAAAACATATACACATTTTCAGTGATAAGAATGATACCAAATGTAGACTTTATTCTTGTGAACTATCAAGTAATTGGAATCGTGCCAGTTATAATATATTGTTTGTACTAAGGGTTTTGCTAGCACAACAATTTGTGGCTTCTATGAGAATAACAACTTATTGTAATTTACAAATTCTTGAAAGAATTAGTTCCATAATAATTTATAATTATTTGTTATTTGATTTTTTGTGGTCCATAGACTATTATTCTCACGATAGATTAAGAATTATCACTCAATCATTTCTTTATTAATTGTGAAATAGATGGAATAAAACCTACTATAAATCTTTCTCCATTCATTAGTTACATATAGATCTTTCATAATAGAATCTAGGTATACATTAACAATTACTTTTAAACATTTATCACAAAGTTCGTGCAATCATGTAATATAACTTTGGTCACAGAATGACTTTTTGAGCATTTGATTTTCTTTATAAATGCTCTTCAGATGAAAGGTTGGATAATCAAAATAATCTACATATGAAGAATACCGATGATAGAAATGATACCAAATGTACTACTCTATTCCTAAGAACTATAGAATTGGAAATATACGAATTACAGAACTTTTTCCACATAAATTGTGAGATAAGAAAAACCGAAGATGAGATAAGACTCCTCCATTTTTCGTCCAGCCTCTGTGCGTATGATGGATGACCTCCGTATCTCTGGGGGAGAGTGCCCGAAGTCTATGGCTGTCGTCGGCTGAGAATAACCTCCGGCGAACCTCAAATCGATGGACTTCTGGCTAGAGAGGAAAAATCGTCAGGATTCCATATGCCGTTGGATTAAGTTCAGGGGATTATTGATTTTGAAGCTTAAATGGGTTGGGCATAACAAATCTATGTCATAATCCCTAATTTGTGATTTAATTTTTATCGGCGAAATTCTAGTGTCAAGTAACTTAATTGGCAAAATCAGAAAATTTAGGTTTGAATTGACCTTCACACGATAAGTTTAGGACTGACTTGATAACTACCCCTAAATAACTTATTTCAACATTTATTGCTTATAAAAATTCTCATAAGAATTATATATGCAAAATCTAAATATTTGCTAGAATTAGACATCTGCTCACATTATAGGTTAGCTAACTGACATCAAAAGCAAATCAGTGCATGGAGCTTGCACAAGAGTGTGCCGCATGAGTCATCTTCATGCTAGTTTTACCTACTTTTATATTCATTGACAGATAGATTAATATTGAAATGTTAATATCATTTCCTTGAATTACCTTATCTCACCCTGAAACTTCATGAGCACCTAAGTTTATCGTAAGCTTTCTAATAAGATATCATTTGGCCAACACCCTTGTTGGTCTCAAACGAAAGAGCATCCTTTTCGTGGAAAACACATGATGAAATTAAAACCTAAGGATCTAAATTAAACAATACTTATACTAACAATAGTGAGTTGAGCTTTCCGGTGGCATGAGAGTCGCAAGAATCCAAAAATGGGTTATAACAGTACTTGAATTCAACATTTTATGAACTTATGGTCAAAAAAATAATCATACACAGCACCTCAACACTTTTACGGCACATCGAGTCTTGTTGAAGAAAAAAACCCATAGATGCACCCAATACATGTAAGCCCCTCTCACATGTACCATTGGATGAAGTGGGCCTCATGTGGAACCCACTTGTCTAACGGTGAATGTGGGCTAAGTTCACATGATTCGAACGCTCCATTACTGGTTCACTGCACAAGTGATCGCGACAAGATTCTAATGTATTTAGAAAAAAAGTAAAAAACAAGTCCAAAGTTAGGCTCTAAAACAAGATCTGCGTAGCTCACATGACAATCCTTATTAATTAAGTCATGTGCAAAAAAGTTGCATCAATGAATTGGTCCAATTAGCCTCGTACAATACTAAATAACGTATTGAATGTGTTGGCACAATGCATTATTACTAAATAATGCTTTGATTGGGTCAAAGACACTACACGACATGAGCCGTCATTATATGAATGCAGCACCAAATGTTAGTTTATCCCTCTATAGATAGGATCTCAATTATACTGTAATCACATCCACAAGGGGTGGATGATATTACTACATCACTTGACTTATCGATAACGTTTTTTCCCAGATGAACCTTAGCTCTCAAGGAACTGACGAAGCAACATACTTTTATTCATCTACTCAAAATTCGACAAAGAGAGGGAGGTGCCTTGCTCCATAGTCCAAACAGAACAAGAAGTCAGAAAGCACTAATAATCATATCTCTACGCCTATGACTCACTTCAACATACGAGCAAGCCAAATACAACCTTACAAGAAAAATTTATGGAAAACCATTGACGACGAGCATATAAACCGAGTTGTTATTTCCTTTTGTTTTTTCAAAGAGGTTTTTTTTTTTTTTTTTTTTTGTCGTGTTTTAAAGAGGCCTGAAAAGGTGGTGACTGTTAATGGATGGATTCTCAAAGAAAATGAAATTAGCCACTTAGTCAGTGCCACCAAGAACCCCCTTTAGCTTCTTAACTTGGGCATCATCAAGGAAAGTGGTGCCCTCCACCACCTCAGAAGGAAAATTATTAGCAAATAGAGCAAAGTCCAATATTTGAAGCCTAGGGCTCGGACTGCTGAAGCTAACTATGGCAAGTGCTGGACCTTTACCGGCATTCAATTGGAAGTGCAATAGCCCCAGAGCGAAAATCATGCTTTTCCCTTTGTTGAGGTTCCTCAAGGAGATGGTGGATGGTGTTTGCCGATGACGAGATGAACCCGGCACAGATCTACCCTCGGAGGATGATGAGGACCTCCGAGCCGCCTGGGTGCGTGCATTGGGATGACCTTGCTAGGGGCCATATTGAAATTAATGGTTGCAACCAATCTGGATCTGTAGAGGATAGAGGCCAAATAGCTGTTGACCATATTCACAACTTATCTTAAAAGTGGCAAAGAAGGTTCAATCCATACGGGAATGTTTATAAGTTCTATCTTGCAAGTTTACTTAACTACAATGGAGCTATGCCAGCAATAAACCTATTAGGGAACAAAAATTATTTGTCACAAACGATACTTCTCTATATCTAATTGAATGAATCTCTTTTCCTGTTAATACAAAAATTTCCTGTTAATACAAAAATAGTTTTCTCATAAATTTTCCTTTTGAGAAAAACACAAATAGAAGTCCTTTTGTTGATGTCTGAATTTTGTCGGCAAATCAAACATGTATTTTTTTTTTAATGTAAAAACAAGAAGTATATGAAAATAAAATAAAATAAAATAAATATTGGGCCATCTCACTACATGGGAATTTTAGGCGTAAGATTCTTTTTATTCTCTTACAATATTTCTAGTTAGCCCAAGACGCGCATCCACCAGATAAGCATATAGTTGTGACTCTCAATAGTTGGATTCCTTCTTGATACCAATCCTAATTCCTTTATGGCAGTCTCTGTCCCTTAAGCAATCAGATAAGATATTGAATTTGTCTTGCCAGTCCCTTCCTCCTCCTATTTAGAAGACATCCAATCCAGACTTATGCACAGAGCTCAGCGAATTCTCTCTCGCGTCATCATTTTCCAGCAGCTTCTCGGTCGCCATTCCCTCTTCATACTCGGCCACCTCCACTCCACCGGTAGCCGCCACTTGTCTCTAATTGCCGACCACCATAGTCTCTTCGCATTTGAACCTCAGAGAATAAAGTAGAGAGTATAGGGAAGGAATTCTCGTGTTCAGTTGTGATTCTCTCTCGATTTCCTCTATGCATCCTTACTCCTCTCTCTGTCACTGATTGTCATTGCAGGCCACTTTCCCAACACCACCAGCTTCGCAGCCACAGGAAGTGCTCTCTTCGCTTGCATTTTCGGGCTAACTTCATCGAAGTGCTTGATTCTCCATCTCCCTCCTTTAGTTCGTTCCATTATTTGGTGCTACAACTCCTGAAGAGTCACTCCTCTGATTTGATCTCCAATCGCGGTCAGATGTTACTCTTCGTTAAGGTAAATCCACATACTCTGTTTCTGCTGAAGGTAAAGACCGAGTACTCAATTCCAGCAGCGTGAAATCTGGTCGCGTTTTAGGCTTTCCTGATGACCTTGAGCATGCTGCATTGCCTCTTTGTGATAATCTCTCTTCCTTATTTCTGCATCTAGATCCTTTGACAGAAATATCTGCCACCTTTTTGATAAAATTCCTTAACTAGATCAGTGTGTGTTTCGATTCAGATTCTGATTGAGAGATTCCTTTTACTTGATTGATACGTTAGTTTTGTTGTATAGACTTTACTTGTAATTTATTTCCCTTCATTTTAGAAGTTAGTAGCTATTCATTATAGGAATTGTTATTGAAATTCTCGGATTAGAAGCATATCCAGTGTGTACATGAGATAAATCTGATATCTAAGTATTCCAAAACTTAGACTGAGGGCATCTTGAACGAAAATGAATCGACCCATGCACATTTACTTCTTATGCTTCACAATATGTTGATTTATGTTTATTGTGCCCAACTTCAAACATATTATGAAAGAAATATTGCTGGGTTTGTTCTCTGTACATGTTGAGATTGCAAGCGCTAATATGTTGAACCTTGGGTGCATGCTGCAAGAGCATTGAGCTGCTGCTCTAGTCATCACATACACATTCATTTTGGGTGGGCAGTGTTACTGATTGGTTCATCTTCATGTCCGTTGAGTTGTTGATGTGGTCAACTTGTTGTGTTCGTACCAATGTGTTATGCTACAGATTATGTCTATTCTGTGCATGCTTGTTGTTCATATGTCCTGGTATGTGGAATTGTTCAATTGTGTCATTGATGTGCTGTTCATTCTTGCCAAGCAGTTGCTGTCCAGAGTTCCTCTTTCATTTTTTTCTGTTCTATTTTGGTGAGCCTCTAGTGTCATGACTGAAGAATTTAGAGTTGTAATGGCGTATACGCATTCATTTTGGGTGGGCAGTGTTACTGATTGGTTCATCTTCGTATGCGTTGAGTTGTTGATGTGGTCACATTGTTGTGTTCGTACCGATGTGTGATGTGCTGTGTTACGGATTATGTCTATTCTGTGCGTGCTTGCTGTTCATATGTCCTGGTGTGTGGAATTGTTTAATTGTGTCATTGATATGCTGTTCGTTCATGCCAAGCAGTTGCTGTCCAGATTTCCTGTTTCATTTTTTTCTGTTCTATTATGGTGAGCCTCTTATTGTCGAGACTGAAGAATTCAGAGTTGTAACGGCCAGTATGAGGAGACCATTTTTCAAATGCTTTTAGGTTTTATTTGTTTCGTGAAAACTGAATAATTTGACAATCATTTTCCTAAAAATGTTGGTGTCTTTTAAGACATTTATGTAATTTCAAACTAATCTAAAGGAATAAAAATATTTCTTGTAGAAAGTAAGTTATTAGCTACATTTTATATGTGAACCGTTAATTTCACGAAGCTATATCATTGTTTGAAAAGTTTTCGCTAAATAAATTTCTTGTGTAGCAGAATTTGTTTGTTTAAACGATCGGAAAAGAAAAATATAATATGATTTATTCATGTCCACTCATCTACCAATAAAGAAATGTCCTGTGGAGCAGAGTAATACCGTGGTTATTTGAAGCACTGCCGTGAAGGTGCTCGCAGAAGACTCGAAACAAGAAAAAACGCCAAAACAGGGAATTATCAAGGCCGTCTCTGCAAGGGCAGTTTTAGGCGAAACCCGCATTTCCGTGGCAGCCTCTGAGATGCGGGACGAAAGTCAAGAATTTCAGGATTGGATGAATAAAGGTTTGAACAAGAACAGCAAATTCTTGAACAGTGAATATAGAGGAGCTAACGACAGAGCCTCTCGGCCAAACTCGTCAGAGCCGATGCTGGCGATCGTGTAAGGTCGAGTTGGAGTCGGCAATGGTGGCGATGCTGTGGAAACTCAGCTGGCGTTACAGTGAGGGAGAAGAATCATCAGAGCTCCCTGATGCCGGTAGGAGAGCTCGTGAGATAAAAAGCCACAGAGAGGGCCCATTGGTCCTGTTGGCGTGCGTAGACGAATCCAGGTGCGACGAAGGTGGAGGTCAGGAGAGGAAGAGAACGGTCTCCATGAGTGATTCCAAATCCGAGAGAATAAATGAAGTGGAAGTTCCTCTCCCTCTCCCTCCCTCCTGAAGAAATTTGATGAACAGAACAGAGAGAGATGAAAACGATGCAGAGTCAATGTGTATTCTTATTCAATGAATGCTCGCTTACATCAAAGAACTCGACGACTCATTTACTCTTTCCTCATCAGTTTTATATCAACTGGAGGATGACAACAGAATGAAAACAACTAACTGAAAGCAAAAAACAGAAAGTTTGACTTTACAAACTTAAAACTGAATACTGATTCCTCAATGTAAACATGCTACACATGCTATAATCTCTGTTGTTGCTTTCTTTCTTTCCTTTATCTTCATCAGCTTCTTTCCTTCCTTTGTTCTCGGCGCTGTCTCTCTTTCCTTTGTACTCGATAGCACTTACTGGTTTTCCATTAGCTTCGCCTTCTTTCTTTTCTCTGTTCTTGACATCACTAGCACTTTGTATAGTTCTCTTAACACCTCCCTCACTCTCTCTCTCTCTCTATCTCTCTCTCTCTCTGCAGGTGTGTGCCTCATTTCTTGCAGGTGCTCATGAGTGGCAGTCGGGAGAGGGAGGGTCAGAGAGAAGATCTGGTCATGGTGGAATCTGGAGGGGGTAGGCGAGATTGAATGCAGCCGCAGAGGGGATCCAGAGGAGGAACTCACTCCTGAGTGCGCGTCTTCTCCGAAAAATTCCAGCGAATCGCTTCAACCACCCGAGCGTGGATTGCCCTCCCCTCAGCAATGTGTATGACGTTGGTTTTTAAAGGTAAGTTCTTTAAGGTGTCAACCATATTCAGCAGATCGTCGTAGAGGAACGAATAATACGTTGGTTATACCGAAAAAATTTAAACAATGTTTTTTTAGGAATGATAGTTGAGTACGACGCATGCTTTCAAGTATCCTGGACTCGGGTTAAGAGAAAAACTGTAATTGCAGGAGTGCCAACTTAGTTGAATCAACATTTCCGCCTCTTGAGTAAACTTATATATCATGACACCAGTTTTCTGAAAACCAAATTGCCATCAAATCTCTCAAGGTATTTGGAAAATTACTCAATCAGTCTTAAATTTATTTTACGTATGCCAATTTAGTCATAAACTTTTCAGTAAAAATTGGCCAACATCGTTGATATGGTGATTCAATAATCATGGGCCTCCTACGTGGCACTCTATCACATCAATGACTTTTAATGAAAGTTGGCCGAAATGACTACATTAAAATCCAGAGTAACTGCTTAGAATTAAATTAGTAAATTTGAAAAATTTAGAACTGAATTAGTATCAATAAAATAAGTCTAAAACTAATTGGACAAAAATGTTCTAATGACTACATTAGGTATTTAGCATGCATTTGGTCCACAAAAATGTGCTAATGAAAACTGTCTTTTGTTTTCATCTTCCATTTTCTTGATAATATGGTTGGTGAGTGAAAAAATAGGAGTTTTCCAAGGGAATGAAGATTATAAAAGCATTTTTGGTGTTCTCTATAAAATAAGGTCAACTTTGGTTATTTTTAATTTTAAGGTTCAGAGTTTAGAAAGACAACAACCAAAATTCCCACCAAACGTTTTTCATTGAGAACTTTGGAGATGAAAACAAGAAATTGGACCCATTCGTGGGTAGTTGCGTTGGTTGAGAGTCCCTCCCTCATCGCAGAGGTCGAGAGTTCGAAACCCACAATTGCTAGTGATTTAAGTGGGAGGCCCTAGCGGTAGGTTGCTGGGCTAGTCTCCCTTGAAGTATAGGGGCCTGACCCTTAGGATCCTTTCGGGCATGGGGAGCTTGTGGTGGAGTCCCTGATTATATTAAAAAAAAAAAAAATTGGAGAATTTCCATTGTATAACTATAGTTTGGATAAAAGCTATCTCTTTATAAAGATTCTATCTTGAATCATATGAAGCTCTTTACTTTTACTTTTTGGCTTGACAAAAGTAGGATGCTAATTTTGCCGATGAATTATACGACTAAAGAATCGCAAATTAAGTTGCCCAAATAGCTTTTTCAAGCCCAAGAAGCAACTTAACTTGGTAAAAACTCAACTTGATGATAGTGTCAACTGTCAAGGGATGAAATGAACTTTATAGTAAGAAAGAGGGATAGAGCCACCAAACTGAAGTTCTTTGCTTTTGTTTTTTAGCTTCACAAAAGTGAGGTGCTCATTTTGTTGATGAATTATGTGGCTAAAGACTTGCAAATTAAGTTGCCCAAATAGCTTTTTTGAGCCCAAGAAGCAACTTAAGTTGGTATAGACTCAACTTAATCATGATGTCAACTGTCAAGGGATGGAATGAACTCTGTAATAAGAAAGAATGATGGAGTCATCAAATTGAAGTTCGTTACTTCTATTTTTGGGCTTGATAAAAGTAAGGTGCTCATTTTGCAAATGAATTATACAACTAAATGCTTGCAAATTAAGTTGCTCGAATAGCATTTTTAAGCCCAATAAGCAACTTAACTTTGTATAGACTCAACTTGATCATGGTGTCAATTGTCAAGGGATGGAATGAACTCTATAGGAAAAAAGAAGAATAGATTCATCAAATTGAAGTCCTTTACTTTTGCTTTTGGGCTTGACAATAGTTAGGTGCTCATTTTGTTGATGAATTATATGACTAAAAAATTCTAAATTAAGAGGTACGGACACCTGGAATGCCAAAACTTGGCACGGAGAGACACTTAAGTGCCAAAAGTTTGGAAAGTGACACTTAAGTGTCAAAATTGGAGAAAAATGAATCACTTAAGTGCCAATCTGGCCAAAATCCGGCCAAAATGTTAATGTGGCATTTTCCAATGGCATGCTTAACCGACGTGGCAAAATTTTTTTTTAAAAAAAAAAGCACATGTGGAGGAGGAAAACGACGTCACCCCCATCCACTCTACCTTGGCCAAGCTAAACGACATCATTTTTCCTTAGTGCTAGAGGACGTCGTTTAGCTTATTTAGGGTTTAACCAGTCGTCGCTCGCATTCAAACCAGATCTGATGTCCTCTCGATCGCCATTCGCAAGTCATCGCTCATCGTCGTCGCTCGCCATTCTCTTCTTTCTCTCTAGGGCTTCAACTTGAAATTTTGGGGTCGGCTGGGAAATGTAACGCTTGAATGGTATTGATGTGAGGTTTATGGCTCAGATATGGTGCTAAAACTCTATTGGGGGTTTGGATTGACAATTTAGGGCTCGGCGTAGGGCTCAACGGGGGGAAAATTAGGGCTTAGATGTGGTGCTAAGTACTGTGATGTGTGATTTAGGGTTTAGATGTAGAATTGTGATATGCGAAAGTAATTTTTAGGGGTTAGATGTGAAATGTGACGTGGGATGTTGATTGTTAGGGTTCAAACATTACCCCAATTTGCCTTGTTGATTTTCGAAATTCCTATATCAATTTGTAAAGTTATTAAAAAGAGAATACCATCTTTTTAATGGAAACAAATTGATGCGGGAAAGGGTATCCATTGGAAAAGATGGGATATTTGAAAAAAAAAAAAAAGGAAGATTATAGGGGGTTAGACTTCAAAGACTTAGTTGATTTCAATAAAGCACTATTGGAGAGACAAGCTTGGAGATTTATACAAGATGAAACAATCATATGGAGTAGCTTGCTAAGAGGTATTTGCTTTCCTAGAGGCAATTTCTAGACAACCAAAAAAGGCCCCCGACCTTCGTGGGGGTGGCAAAGCTTCCTATTAGGAAGAGATACAATTGAGCAAGAAGTAAAATGGGAGGCTGTGGATGACAGTAAAATCAGAATTAGAGAGAATAGATAGCCAATTTCACGCAAGATAGGCGGTCCAGCAATAAGCTAGTAGCGGAATTAATCAATCAAACTAAACGGGAATGGAATTTTCAACTACTACAGGAGACTTACAAAGAAAGAATTGCTAAGGAAGTTGCAGCTACGCCTCTAAGCCTAACACCTGGGCCAAACAAGATGACATGGACAATGAATCATTCAGCCGCCTACACGGTAAAGAGCTGGTACAACAAACTTCAAGACTCCGAAAGACTCCAAATGATCAATCAACCATCCTCATCATACTAGTCTCCTAAAAAACTATGGACAGAAATTGGGAAACTCAAAACCTACCCCAATGTCAGATTTTTCATATGAAGTGCATGTAATAATGCTTTACCTACAAAAGGAAGATTTTACCTAAACAAGAGTGCTCTTTTTGTGGCCAAGTTCCTAAATCAACTGAGCACATATTTATCCACCGTCCTTGGACAAAGACGGTATGGTCGGATTAGAGAATCGTAGCCAACATTTCTCTAGATATTAATAATCGAATAGATAAATGGGTATGGGAGAATCTTACTGTAAGGAAAAGCTTACAAGCCAAAGCTGAGTTTGCAGAAGCTATTTGGAGGG
Organism: Eucalyptus paniculata subsp. matutina; assembly: GCA_017140255.1. Lineage (NCBI taxonomy): Eukaryota > Viridiplantae > Streptophyta > Magnoliopsida > Myrtales > Myrtaceae > Eucalyptus > Eucalyptus paniculata. The sequence continues at coordinate 59,299,395 of CM029437.1, forward strand.
TATGGAAGGCTCGGAAAAACTGGATCTTCAAGCAAAAGACCCCAAACCAAACTTGATAATTGAAGAATCATATATTCAACACAATTACAAGCACAACAGGGGAGGAACAACACTAATTGAGTAGACGAGAGATCCTCGGCTGCAGCGCGAGTAGAGGTAGGGGTGAGCGGGTCCAGGGTGGGTAGGGTCTAGACCTAGACCCTGTTCCCTACCCTTTTATAACCGGTTCTCCTTTTTTGGACCATGTTCCCTATCCTATTTTCATTGGACCCTGTTCCCGGCCCATCCTGTTTTTCCGGTCCGGGAACAGGGTTGACCCTATTTATATTGGAACCTATTTTGCAACCGCCCATCTATACGACTTCGAATTTTATTTTAATACATGAAAAAATAACATAATTCTTCTAATTTATATTGAAATATTAAGCGTTATTAATAAATAAATTTCTACCTCATTTCGTATATATTAATCAAATCCTAAGTGGTTCACTCGAGATTAAGTCGCAATAATTTAGCAACTCTACTCGGGGTTTTTCTTTGTGGATCACTCGGCAGGGGGCCTTCTTCGGTCCTTGGAAAAAAAAAACACAAAAAAAAAAGGGAGGAAAAGCTTGAGAGTCAAGGTCAATGTCAGGAGGCAGAGGAGACGTGGGCAACGTAGAGAGGGACGTGAGGGAGACGTGACAAGCCGGCAGGGAGAAAAGAAAAAAGAAGAAATAGAACAGTGTACTGTTCATCTTCTTCACGGGCTCCCTCCGCACGCCATAGCCGCCGACCGCTGTGCCTGTGTCGCCACGGCCGCACCACCGCGCCACCGCCGGAGCCCCCTCACCCGCGAGCTCGCACCGCCACTCGTCGCCCTTACTGTGGCCGCGACGACCCGACACCTTTGACCGCCCGAAGCTCCGTCGCCGTCGCCCTTGACCCTGTGAAGCTGCCACTGCACCAGCACCGCCGCTTGGCTCCTCGCGACACCAGCAACCAGTGAAGCCGCAAGGTCGACAAGAAGGCGTACAATCTGGTTCTCAAACCGGTTCCCAAACCGGTCCGGTCGATCCGGTTCCCGGGTGGGTAATCCCTCGGAACCGGTTCCCGGACCAGTTCAAACCGGTTCTGACTTTTGGGAACCGGTTCCCGGACCGGTTTCAATGGGAAACGGTTCCCGACCCTGTTTTCCGGGTGGGCCGGTCCGGGAACCGGGTTTACCCGATCTGGTTGCACACCCCTAAGTAGAGGGGAGGTTTTCAGCAACAACGGGAGGTGGCTCGACAAACCAATTCCTCTACAAAATCTATGTGGTCAATGCATGGAACAACTCAAATCTGGAGGCATCGGTAGCAGGGGTGAGCAGAAAGAGAGATGGAGTCCTCCTCGATGGATTTGCGAAACAGATTCCTATCCACGCTCGTGGCCGAAACCCTAGCTATTTGCGAGGCACTGAACTGGTGGAAAGAGAAAAGGGATGCACGAAGTGAACGAGCTGAAGGCAGTCTTCCAACTAATTTGTGCATGCACGTATCAAGTGATCTAAGCATGGTCCTATTGTCCCACAGCTTATCAACGGTGGAATGCATCCTAGGCTGGGCCGAAGCACCTTAGGCTGCACGATCTATCATCCATGACTACATTAGTTTGCTGGGCCAGCTTAAAGAAATTAAACTATGCTTTGAACCGAGAGAATATAATCAAGCCGTTGATTGGGTTGCTAAGGCACACCAAGCCGGTTCTCTCCTGATGAACTAGATTATTAATCCCCTCATCCTCTTTGGTTGATTTTATGTTTAGATATCGAACCATTTTGTAACCCATCGGTCTTGGGCTAGTAACGGAATATTGTTAATTTTGTACTTAAAAAAAAAAAAACTTGTTTTGACCAAAATATGCACATTAAAATTTTCTTTTTACCCACTTTTATATATAAATACAAAGATAGATAACGAACCCATCTTGAAATGTTCTTTGCTAGTATAATTTCCTTGAATTAGCTCATCTCACCCTGAAACTTCTTGAGCACTGAGGCTTACCGTAAGCTATCCAAAAAGGCATCTCTCGCCCATCACTCCTCTTTCGTCTCAAACGAACATAGCCACCTTTTGTAGGAAAACATTGGTAAAATCAAACCACAAATATCTAAACTGAACCAACTACGAGACAAGAGCTTTTCAACGGTATTATGACACTTGCAAAATGTCTCAACATGAAAAATTTTTGGCAATCTTTAGATCATAAATCTAAGTCCAACCGAATTGTTAAAATTTACACAGGTAAAGTATTTGGACCTAAACGTAAAGAAACTAATTGTCAAAACCAGGTCATGACAATACACTTAATCCACCAAGCCTTATCAATGGAATGTCTGCTAAGATCATATCTTGAAGGCCATGGCAATACAGTTGAATCAGAAGGGCCATCGACGGAATGAATGATTAGCTTATTGATCATGAGTTTCCAATGGACAGCATGAGATGGGCGATGATAGCTTGACTCAATTTATGCACCGAAGTTGAAGATTGAATCAAAGATAATCCATCAATAAGGGATCAGAAGTAGTTACAAATCACCCTAGAGTAGAGTGCAAGTCAAAACAGTTATAGATTCATGCTGAGAATAACCAAAACTCATAATAGAATGGCCATTGAAAGACACAAAAAGGGTCCAGGAAAAGAGGGGAATCATCAACTATCAAGACATTGGAAAAATCACAACGACACATTGGATTTGACTTTGAAGAATATGAAGATGAGAAGATCATTCATAATGGATCAATTTATTTTAGATTTTGCCTAAGTTTGAATTTTAATTTCAAATTAGATTAGGTTTACCATTTTCAGTGCTAATCTTTGTCTGTAAAAGTTTTCCAGTCGTGCTTTGTAAGCTTTTTACTTTTTATCAGCACTCTACTCATCTCCATTAGCAATTTATATTCAACTCTAGTCGTTGAGCAAACATGACCTCCACGAATGTAGGTCATTTGTTTTAGTTCAATAAAATTTCATTGAAAGTCCGTGTCATCTCAAATCCACTCCTAGCATATTGGCAAAAGAACGCTTCAAGTGCCATAACTTGGCACAAAGGGACACTTAAGTGCCATAACTTACGAAAGGTACACTTAAGTGCCACATTCGAAGAAAAACGGATCATTTAAGTGCCACTCCGGCTAAAGTCCAGCCAAAAGGCTGACATGGTATTTTTCCGGCGAAGTGAGCCCAAAACGACGTCGTTTTGCACGCTGACGTGGCCAAATAATGCAAAACGGCGTTGTTTTGGACTGACGTGGTAAAAAAATAATATAAAAATTAATTTAATTTAATTTAAAATTAAATTTAGTTAAAATATTAAAAATCATAATTTTAAAATTAAATTTAGTTAAAATTTTAAAAAAAATAGGGGGGACTGCTGCCTCCTCGCCGTCGCCGAGAAGGACCGGCGATGGAGGGGGGAGGGTCGGCCTGGGTCACCGACCCCTGTCCAGGGGCCGGCAACCCCAGCCGATCGGCGGCGAGGGCGAGGATTGCAGCCCTCGCCCAGATCCGGCGAGGGTCGGCGGCCCTCACTCGGCTGAGGCCCCCACCCGCTGGGGGTCACTCCAACAAGCGGTGGCCCTTGGCCCAGCCCCCTCGCCGCCGATCTCAACCCTCGGCCACCACCCCCTCCCCCTTTTAAAATTTTTTAAATTTAAAAATTATTATTTTTAATATTTTAACTATATTTAATTTAAAAATCATTATTTTTTAATATTTTAACTCAATATAATTTTTAATTTTTAATTTAATTAATATTTTTTTATCACATCAACCTAAAACGATGCCGTTTTTGCATTATTTGGCCACGTCAACATGCAAAATTGTGTCATTTTGGGCTCACTTCGCCGGAAAAATGCCACGTCAGCTTTTTAGCCAGACTTTGGCCGGATTGGCACTCAAGTGATCAATTTTACTCCGATTTTGGCACTTAAGTGTACATTTCGTAAATTACGGCACTTAAATGTCCTTTTGTGCAAAGTTATGGCACTCCAGGGGTCCACACATCCTAGCATATTCTTTATTTCTTTGAATTTTGCAAAGTCGTTGAGGCTTCAAGGCATATTAGAATATATTTAATTTTAATTCGAAGTCATATTTAAGAATTTATGGATAATATCCTGTCAGAAACTTATATGTTCGTTCAATTTATGGGGCCAAAAACATAAATAGTCACTCCATATAGGGTTATTTGCTTCTACAGAAAAGCTAAAGCACTCATGTTGAACAACACTACTTGTCTTACCAAGCTCATGGGCTGGGATCTTCCTTTCACATCATCTATAAAATAACTGAGCACAAATGTTTAGTCCCTCTAAGCATTTCATTTAAAAAAATTAAAAAATAAAATAAAAGAGAGACGAAAACTTTCAGATGGTTGAATTGACAGTAAGTGAATAATTTTACCCAAAAAAAATATCAAATCTAGCAGGTAATTTGCACATGATGAATGCAACCAAAGTTAGAGCATGCGAAGAAAATATAAGTATTCACGTCTTGACAAAATGATGTAAACATGCACCTGCTCCCTCATACCATTCTTAACCAAAAGATGACTACTTAAAATATCAAAACCGGGAAAAAATATCTGCATCAGGTACACGTTTAAAAAAACTGTTTCATGACTCATTTTATGATAAAATGCCATCTGTAGAAGATAAGATATTGAAATGAAACATGTGAGAGTTAGGTTGAGAATGTGATGGATACATTTAATTAGCAAAATTATTGAAAAGAAATACATCAAGAGTTAGGTTGAGAACAAGACACATACATTTAATAAGCAAAATTATTGAAAAGAAATACATTAGAGTTAGGTTGAGAACGAGACACATACAATTAATAAGCAAAATTATTGAAAAGAAATACATCAGAGTTAGGTTGAGAACGAGACACATACATTTAATAAGCAAAATTATTGAAATAAAATACATCAGAGTTAGGTTGAGAACGAGACACATACATTTAATAAGCAAAATTATTGAAAAGAAATACATCAAAGCTAGGTTGAGAACAAGAAGGATACATTTAATTAGCAAAATTATTGAAATGAAATACATCAGAGTTAGGTGAGAATGAGACATATACATTTTTTTTTTTTTTTTTTTGGTTAGTATGAGACAAATACATTTGATTAGCAATTTTCGCAATTTCCTATGGAATTCCACATGGGAACTTCCCAAAGACATGGGAGAGTATTAGTATATGATGGGAAGGACTTTTCCATATTGGTGGGCTTGTGATGAACAATATTTCGCGGGCAGCCATTCTCTATGTAATAATTTGTGTTATTGTTTATGTCCAGGGTTCACCATTCACCATGCCCATTGTGAAGGGGATCCACCGGCCATGGCGGCTCAACAGGTAAATTATTGAAGTCAACATAACAACCGCATGACTTTAGGCGTAAGAAAAAAGAAACGTACCAACCACGTGCTATGCCATATTCCATCAAATTATTTTTCTTCAGGAAAAGAATGTTAACTCGGGAGAAATAGCAATTCGAACTTCCTAACATGACCATCAGCAAACAGAGTCTCAACCTTGTGCTATCGAAAAGCCTAAAAAGTAGAATGGAGAGCCAAAAGACAACACAAGAAATTTATGTGATTCGATCGATGGCCTACATTCATGGGCGGACAATAACTGCAAAGATTTACCTCTCAAAATACAATGAAAGAGAAAGAACTATAAACACCTCTATACCCTAATAATCCCGATATCTCCCACATACTCTCTCTAAGAGAAAATACTAAAGTTAAATAATTTCGTCTAACGAGTGGAGACTTACTCTAAGCCCTCACATGTTTAGTCTCGCTCTTTGCTCCCACCATAGATAGATTTCGTGAAATATTTTGAATCAAGTTAGTTGCGAAATTAATCTATGAGGGGTAAATTGTTGGGGTTTATCCAATATTAATTGCAGAAAGGGCTGGTGGTCAAGTTATAAGTATGAGAGAAAACCTTATCTTTTAAGCTATTTTTTTAGTGGGAGAAACTCAAGATTATCCAACAACAAGTTATGATTTACTAGTCTAATGCCCATGGGTTGTATAGCTATTTATAAAGATTAGATTTCCATGTATTAAATAACGGTTTGAATTTTTTTAATTTACCAATAAAACCAACTAGTCGGTTTAAGTTGTAGCAATTATAAGATTGTTTTAGAAAATAAAAATTACTTTCCATTTCTTTATACTTTTTTATACATCTCAATCCATTCCCTTTTAGTTGTAAGCTCATTAAATATTTCTGATGATTGACTTGGTATGAAGGAAAGAGAACTGTGAATCATATTTGAAAAGAAGCACTCTATATATTCAATTTGGTTAAAGTTGGAATTGGGATAAGTTTAAGTAGCTCAAGCAGGGTAAGTACACTATAAGTGCCAAAAGTTGTATATGACGCTCACTTTGATGCCAAAAGTTTATTTTGGATCACTTAAGTGCAAAAAAGTTTGAAAAACGATCATTTTAGTGCCAACTCCGATTTGATTGACCGGAAATCCGATATGACACATTTTTATTAATTTTTGAAGCTGATGTAGCTTGCTAGAGAGTACAGTTAGCATCTAAACCACATAACGACATCATTTGGCGTCTTTCCCCCAAGTCAGAACCCTAAATCCCCAAATTGAGAGAGAGAGAGAGAGAGAGAGAGAGAGAGAGAGAGAGAGAGAGAGAGAGCATGGTAGGGCTTCCCCAAAGAACAACACTAGCACCAGCACTAGCAACGACACCTGCACCGGCACCGACACCAGCACAACTTCGCCTCCAATTCGTCCGACATTGTTGACAAACCCAAGCTCTTGTCCTCCACCTCCTCTCCTCCTCCTTCTTCTTCCCCCTTTAGAAGGACCCACTTCAGCCGCCCTTTGAGCAGAGCCCAATCCACCATCTCCATCAGCACCCTCCTTGTTTCCCTCGCCTCCCTCGTCTTCTCTCTCTCCACCTAGCTTCCCCATCGTCTTCTTCCCCGAAGAACAACACCAACACCAGCACTAACAGTGACACCTGCAGTAGCACCGGCACTGGCACCGGCACTAGCACCAACACAACTTCACCTCCAGTTCGTCCGACATTATTGACAAACCCAAGCTCTTGTCATCCTCCTCCTTCTCCTTCCCCCTTTAGAAGGACCCACTTCAGCCGCTCCCTAAACAAAGCCCAATCCACCATCTCCATCTGCATCCTCCTCGTCTTCTCTCTCTCCATCTTCGACCCCCCTTCTTCCTCCTCCTCCTTCAACCTTGCCTCCTATTCTTTCTGTCGCTTCTTGCCTAAGAAACAACCCTAGCCTCTCCTTGCTCACCTAGTCAAGCAACTATGACGAAGGGCAAGTGACGGTGGCCATGCGAGCTAGGTCAGCGTTGGGTGAGGATCGATCAAAAAAACCCTAATTTCAATCCCATATGAGCTATGGGGCGTCGTTTTTGTGAGGCCATTCACATATGACGGCAAAACGACGTCGTTTTCTTAAGGAGGACATAAAACACATCTTTTAAAGCCATGTCAATTTTTTTTTTTAAATATAAAGTCACTTAATCATTTTTGTACGATGCCAAAGTGATTGTTTTTCTTCCGACTTGGCACGTAAGTGATATGACGGAAACTTTTAGCACCAAAATGAGCGTCCTACACAACTTTTAACACTTATAGTGTACTTACCTCTAGCTTAAGCTTTTGCTTTTAGTATATAAGAGCGGCTAAAAGAGAACTAAGGTAAGATTCTCTTAAGATGAGAAGAATGTCACTTTAACACCCATGGTTGTTTTTAATACAAATAGCTAATTAATATTTTGTTAACAAATAATCTTTCTGCGATGCTGAAAACAAGCGCATACCTGTCTCAAAAGCAAATACTTTTAAAGGCAATTCGAACTTCTGTTAAACAATCGGGGGAATTGTCACTTGCCATATGAGACGATACTAAGATCCATCATAGTAGCTACAATGACAATTCGAACTTCTCATGCCTCGTACATTAAATGACTCGGACCCTAACTTTTGTGTAAAAAAGAACGTTGAAAGAAGATGGAATAAAAGTGCATTATCGACGTGATAATGAATGTCAGGCTTAAAATCTACAATGATGGAAGAATAGGTGGAGAATGTAGAAACATAGCTTAGGGGAGGCGACATGAAGTAAACTCCAATACCTATGTAATGATTTGGTTTGGAGTGGACAATGGAGATAGAGGGCTTGGATAAGGAGCTGCTCTTAGGATGGAGAATGGGGTAGGAATGAACTAAAACATGCAATGAATATAGGATGAGTGATTTTGGAATATATATGTGAAAATTATAATCAAGTCACAAAAATGCCTTTTATGTAGCAGTAATGTTTAGCTTTGGAACTCCAAAATTAAGCGTACTAAGATAAGAGCACTCCTAGAATGGGTGACATCCTGAAAGGTGGTGACTTTTACGCCAAAGGACAAAACCATGAGACTCGATATGAGACAAGTCAAAGTAGATAGTAGTTTAGTAAGTTAATTCACAGATGTCACAACCTAGCTCTAAGAGTGGAATATAAAACTTTTATATGATGATTTCATAATTATGATATATATTTGATAAAAGTCAGACTGAAAAACCAAGAGGCCCTATGGGGCGGCGGTCCCCATCCCTGTCAATCCAAGCACACAATTAATTGACAATAACCAAAGATTTGGATTACCAATTATGGAGTCGCCCGCATTATGACCTGGGAATCTTCATCGTTATATCCGGGAGCGTTGTTTTTACTTTCACCACAGTCTAGTCTAACTTCAATTTTAAGGGAAAATCAAAATGTCTCCAATTGCCCAGCCAGCTTATCAAAGACCCACATAAAGGCCTTGTTAAAAGACCTGCAAAATTGCTTGTGAGGCTGAGGATTTGATGCCACTCGATTTGCACTTTTAGCATAGGCGAGAGTTTATTGGTGGTTGGAATAGGGATTCAGCAAAAGTCTTCTCTGAAAGGTCTGTTGCTGAATTTACATAGACTTCCAACTTCCCCTCCCAGTGGATTCCCATGTAAAAACGTGCTGATTTGTTTAAAGTAAACAAAGTTTAGAAAACCAAAAATAAAGCAACGGGAAAAGGAAATGGCCTTCGAAATGACCAGAAAAGGACGTTAAGACAGAAATGAATATCACCTTTATCTTTCGAGTGATTTTTACCCGCTAAAATTGGAAAACAAAAGTTCAACAGAAAACCTTGCCATGACATGGTCTTAAATAGATTGGACCATATTCCTTGGTACTTTCCTTATTATTTTCGTAGATACTAAATTCACGTTCACGGATGAGCCAAAAAGAAAAGAAATGAAATCATCCTTCAAAATAAGTTCAATAAGTGATGTCTTTTGTCCACAATCAAAATGGAAAATGTATTTCAACTTCGAATCACCCAAAAATATATTCCCTTTTGGCAGGAGTATGTCTAAATCAAACCTCTCTTTTTGGTTGAAAATGCAAGACAAAAATGTAGAAAATTGACGTAATCTCACATTAGCATCCAAGTTCTGATTGCATATGATACCAATACTTTTCATTCGAATTCCCCACTTTTTTCTTTCCTATTTTACTTCTGATAATGTTCATAGTCATATTGCTACGTGTCACTAACAAAGATAAAGAATTTTATGGATCACATTACTAATGAAAAGGACATGCCGAAATGTGGCCAAAATTTTGAGGGTCATGATAATAAGAAATGCTATACGTTTTGGCTTGATTATTGCACTTTCAATGTAAAAAATATTTTAACGGTCTTAAAAGATTCATTTTACATTAATGCGTACAGAAGAGATTTTGTTGTTCCAGGTGTAACAATTTGCGGAGAGATGCACCCAAAAGAGACATCATCACTTCTTTCGTGATATCCCACCAAAGTGGGTGATCAAACAATTTTCCAGCAAATGTTCATGTTACATTACATAATCATTTTTGCATGTAGGAATTAACATGGCACCATCAAATTACTGATAGTGAAGTAATCTAATGCATGTTCGGTCACATGTAGATTAGGATTGATTTTCGGCTTTATTACATTAAGTCAACAAAGAAAAGTACCAGAAACAGTTAGATTAGTGCTTCATATAAATTGCATTTACAATCTGCTACCATGCTTTGCATGTTGCACGGTGTTAGGGAGTCGCATATCCTTAGGATTTAATTGCGTGTAGGTTGCATTTAACTAATTATAGTGAAATGAGGAATATCAATGCCTCTACGATGTTGTCATTTTTATACAATATCCCAAAGCAAGAATAAACCAAAATTTCACCATAGAAGATCTTAACCGAAATTGTTGCCGATCTCTCCTACCAATATGGTGGAACCAGTTGACATTATAAGATAGTGGAGAAATTCTTGTCATTTATAACTTGGTGCATGATGACTCTTGCGCTATAAAATGAAATTAATCATGCTACGGATTCATTGTGTGTTATAACTGTATGCGAAATCCTATTTTCTCACTCACGATTTAAAGAAAATTTTTGTGAGTTAGAAAGAGAAATGACTGATTTCATATATATATATAATTTTTAGGTATGTCCATTAAATAACTGTTAAGATCAGCTCTGGAGACTATATATATGTTATTTTCGAGCAGAAGTACACCCCAAGTATTAAAAAGGACACTTAAATACCAAAAGTTTGGAAATTGATATTTAACTATTAAAATCAGAGCAAAATTGATCACTTAAGAAAATCCGGCCAAAATGCTAACGTGACGATTTTCCGGTGAAGAAGTGCAAAACGACACCGTTTTGCATGTTGATGTAGTTAAACAATACAAAAACGATGTCGTTACGGTCTTGACATGTGAAAAAATTAATATAAAAATTAATAAAATTAATTTTAAAATTAAATTTATTTAAAACATTTAAAAATAAAATAAAAATATTAAAAAAAACTAAAAATTTTATAAAAAACGAAAATTTAAAAAAATTAAAAACTAAACATGTTTATAACATTTAAAAATAAAATAAAAATATTTAAAAAATAAAAATAAAAATAAAATGTAAAAGAAATTCAAAAAAGTACAGGCGGTTAAAGGTGAGCCCCCTCGCTGCCATCGCCTCTCGCCACTGTCGGAAGGGCCCGGCCCCACCTTATTTTAATTTTTTTTTTTAAAATTAGTTTTTTTTAAATATTTTTAGTTTATTTTTAAATGTTTTAAATAAGTTTATTTTTTAAATGTTTTAAATTTTTAGTTTTTTAATAATTTTTTAATAATTTTTAGTTTTTTAATTTATTTTTTATATTTTTAATTTATTTTTTATATTTTTAGTTTATTTTTAAAATTCTTAAATAAGTTTAGTTTTTTAAAATTTTTGTTTTTTAAATATTTTTTTAATTTTTTTAAAATTATTATTTTATTTTAAAATATTTTAAATAATTTTTGTTTTAAATTTAATTTAATTAATTTTTTTATGACGTCAATATCAAAACGACGTTGTTTGCCACGCTCGACATGCAAAACAATATTATCATTTGCACTTCATTCACCGAAAAATCACCACGTCGATATTTTTGGCGGATTTTGGTCAGTGGCGCTTAAGTGATCTATTTTTTCCGATTTTGGCACTTACCGTCACTTTTCAAACTTTTAACACTTAAATGTCCATTCGGGCCAAGTTTTGGCTAGACTCTAGGTATCTATCCTCGTTATTTCTTATATCTTTATTTGTTAATGACCAAAACACCTTTCTCTCTATAATAAAGGTGTGTTTTGCAAGAGAGGTGGCCTTGCTGTGAACACCTACAACTATCAATGGCTTCACCCAGGGCCTTCATGGCCTCGCTAGCCAAGGGTGAGGCCTTTGCAATTGGTGCACAAACAAGAAATAAAAAAAAAAGGAAAATATAAATATAAACTAAAAAATTTAGAAATTTAGAAAAATTCAAATTTTTTAAAAATGTAAAAAATATATGTAAAACAATTCGTTGGATATGGCACCCAAATGATTGATTTTATTTTATTTTATTTTTTTTGGTCGGTGAAATGGCACTTAAGTAAGCGAAAAAAAAATTATGCCATTCAAGTAATCGTTATAGGAAAGTTAGGGCACTCTTACTACACTTGTTATGATTTGTAACAGTTTTCAATTTAATGCAAGAATTGATGATAGAAAAACGGCTTTCTCTTTCATTTATTGTTACTCAAAACATAATTAAAAAAACATACAAAAGCAAGAACATCTTTACTGTTCTTATTTTTCATTTCTTTGTTGTGTTTAACATACTAATTTGTTGTTCATGTTCCCTCTATTATTCAATACATAGTAAAGAGCAATGTTTGTTTTATCCTGAGAGGATAGTCATTAGAGTCGGTTGCACCAAGTTTTATACTTTGAGATCCGGAATTATCATGAAGGATGATGCTTCCACGTCTTAAACAGTAGATCTCATTTTCAAATTCTCCAACTTTCTTTTACAACAAGAATAACCTACCAACACTATTAAGGATTTACTAACTTCCAAATAAGTTGTTGGATTATCAAATCTTCAGAAAAATTTTACAAGCATTGTAAGTAGATAATCCTCACTATAGTATATATGTCAACATTTTAGTAATCTATTAATTTATCAACTTCTTTGAAGTGCTACCCTCACATCGCTACAAGCTTTAGAATGTTTAGCAATAGTAGCGTTCCCACTTTGAATGGACCAAAAAATTCATCATCAGCATGACCATCAGGCATTTGATCCTTCCTTTGATACCAGGTAAAAATTGAAGCAGGGGGTATAAACAAAGGAAATGGTGTAAACCAAAATTTTCAATGCATATCCAATTTTATTTTTGACAAAACAAAAAATCTTCTTGAGGGCATGCCAAGGCCACATGCACAATATCTCAATTTTGAATGGCTCACATTCACATAATGCAATAAGCCACTCTCTCTCACCGAAAAACAACCCTCGAAGTTCATAAACGATACTAGGGTGCCATTGTTGGGCTAGTCGAAAAGGCTGTCGTTCTCTCTCTTATCCCTTCCTTGCAGATGTCTTGTCTCTATCTCTTCGATCCTTTCATGCTGAGACACCTAGCAAGCGTCATAATCCATGTCAGGAGGCCACCTAGACTCTCCTCTTGAGGATGTAAGCAATGACGTCATACAAACTTGGAGATGCATCGTGGGCGTGGAAACTTTGGCAGCATCCTTGAAGAGGATGTTGGAGTTTCATAAATCATGTATAAGTAAAATTAACAAAAAGAACGCAGCGGAAACAAAATTGATATATTATATATATGATTATCCTAAGATGTTGTTCATGCATTTTAATCAAAAATCTAAATATAAAAGGGGAGTTAAATAAATTACCTCTCGAAGTGCGCTTTAAACAAGTCGGTTCAGATGTTCTACAGTTCGAGTCTCACAAACGTCCAATCTCTAGTTCAGACAAACCAACAACGAACGTCGAACAAAAGAAAGAACTTTCGGATATTCACCACTTCGATCGTGCTAGCAATCACGTGGAAACAATCCGTCGTATTCTTGATGTATAATAGTCACGGCCCAAACTAGAGAGAATCTCTATTTGTCTCGTGTCTCGAAAAACACAAAACAAAACATCCCTTTTCTCTCTATTTTAGCATCCCCTCTTGTGTTTCTAAAACACAAAACACACGCACTCTATTTTCTATTTTTCAACAACGACCCCTTTTAACTCTTGTCCCTCAACTACAATTTTAAAAATAAAACCAACCAGCAACAGTTGCTGATCAATGGACGATCATCAACCGTTGCTGATCGTCCATAGCAGACGATCATGCATGAGCAACCACTCATGCATGATCTTGGCATGATGGTCAACGGTTGCTAACCATCCATGCTTCGTGCATAATGGTCAGCAACGCCTCGTGCATGTGCATGAAGCTTTAATTTTTTTAATTAGTTAATTAATTAATTAATTAACTAAATGAATAATTAATTAATTAATCAATTCCCTTTTTAAAAATAAAAAGAACATAATTTTATATATACAATTGGAATACATTAACATGTATCCACTTTGAGAATGCGTGTGCATCATATGCAAGTAGGCTTGTGACTATAATACAAATTAAATTAAATATCATTTAATTTAATTTTAAATCGATTCAATTCGATTGTAGTAATTGCAAATGTGTTTGCAATTATATTTCTCTCTTGTTCCACATTATTCTAATTATTTATGGTATGTGACATCCCTAGGTTCATCACTAAGCTGGTAGTAAGACTTGTACTAACACATTAGTACTCCCAAAAGAATTAATTGTCCCGATTAATCTTTGGGTCCTATAAGTCATAATTGACATCTAGCAATATGTCATAACTACCCAAATAGTGTGAATGCTTTAAAAATATAATAAACCTGTCAGCTTTAGCTACAATGTAATTCAATCCCTCTGTCTTACTATGTTCCGATCAAACAAAAACCATGGAATATTAGTCAAATCATTAATTCGATCATATGCACAAATCTAATTGACATACATTTTATTTGAGACATAAACAATTTATTCTCGGTTACAACCCCAGCCGAGGATTTCAATGCAATGTCATAATTAGATCGCATAGGACATCATTTTTATACCTTGCATTTAACAAGGAGACAAATTCCATATTGCGCACATGTGTAACTTCGTATATAAACAAACTATGACCATCAAGTATAAAGACGGATCAACGACCCAACATTATGTGCACCCGTGAACCATAGTTGTTTAATACACAAGTTAATACCGTACCTTAGATCTAAGGATTATTTACACAAGACCAAAGCATGAACAATTAGACATTAACCAAGCTAAAAGCTTCCATGTCGCTAATCGTTCCATATGCGTCACGTTCAGTGAACTTGTCTAATACAAACATCTGTGTTCTAACACACCGGTCTCAACAGGATTATTAGTATCCACTCAATAATCCATTGACCGAGAACGATTTAAAGATTCAGTCTAACTATGAACCCGTCACATATATTCTTGACGTCTCAGAATAAGTCTAGTTGCAACTAATCTTTTGGAATCATTCATAAATATAAAATAATTTGACAAATGAATAAATACGTCATTACCATTAATTAAATAATAATAATGAAAGTACAACTAAAATCCATAATATGTAATTATTACATAATTGCCTTAGGGAATACATCCAACAGAGGATACATATTACATACACGTTCAGTGTTAGTCTTTTTTTATACAAATAATCTCAGAATAGGAGCATAACCTGTTTATGAAATATATCTACATGCTAAAAATAAAAATTGAATATGTTTCATTTTATAAAAACAAGCTTATCTAAAGAAATTGTGACAATGTTAGTGCACTGATTAAAAATTTTATTATCGTATGTTGTTTGGAAATAAGGGGATGGTGCAAGAAAAATTGGAGCAGGGGATAAACAAACGGCAAAGTACGATAAGGACAGCGGACGATACGGACGGGCAGCGGGGAAATGTCGCGCGGTTCGACCGGGCTGCAGCTGGCGACGCTGTTTAAAAGGGAGGAGAGGTTGGACCGAGAGGCGGGGCTCTTCGGCTGAAAAATCCAAAGAGAGAGGGAGAGATCCGACGAGAAAGCCGCGAGTGAGAGCGAGTGAAGAGAGTCGGAGGGAGAGACTGCCGGCCACCGCGCCTGAATCGCCGCCGACCACCCGCCGCCGTGCCTCCTTTCCCGCGCCGAAGCTCCGGTAAGCCTCGACCCTATTTGGCCCCTGTTTTCGGGTTTGCCGGGCCGGAGCTCGCGGTCGTGCAGCTCACACGAGCTCCAGCCCCGACCATCCTTTGTCCAGAAACTCTGTGTATCGTTGTCTGTTTGTCGAGAGTTCTGTCGAGAATCCCGGTTGAAGTTGAGCCGGAAACCTCATGATTGGCGAGCGCCCTTCACCCGTTCGACGAAATGCTCAAGCGAGATCTAGTTTTCATCCTCCCGTTTTTGGCCGAAATCGAGTCGTCCGTGCACGCCGTGATCTATGGGAATGTTCCAGTGGTGTTGGGCGACCTTGGGCGTTGGCCTTGTAGTCGTTCGCCACGTTTCCATCGTCGCCGTAGTTTGTTCGGTGTTTGGCCGTGGCGTGGCTCTCGGCCGGCGGTGGGGAGGTCGGCCGACGAGTGGCCTTCAGAGTGGACGAAGCTGGGTGGTAGCTCGGCGGTGTCCTGAGCGCCGGCGGGGGCTTGTTTAAGTGGCGTCGGTTCGCGTGAGGAGCTTCGGTGAAGGAGAGCGCAAGGGGGAGGCGTGCTTTGGAAAGGAGAGAACAGGGAGAAGAAGGAAAAATAGAAAAATAAAAGAATTAAAAAGAATTAAAATAACGAATTAAAAAAGATTAAAATTTTAGTTTTTCATTTGAAGCGGGTCATATCCTGGTAGGTGGATCAGATTATTGGGCCGGAGCGGGTTTAGCCGGTCCGAATCCCTTTTCCCGAATATAATAATAATCTTTTAAATTAAAAGGTAAGTCTAAATTATATAGTTGCTATTCATTTTTATGTGGATCCCATCCACCGTGAGAAAATTGTTGCCGACCACAATCAACTTCGGTCAGTGGTGGAAATAGAGGGAGTAGAGAGAGCAAAGCTCGAATGAACTCAGACAATTTCCCTATTTTTTTAATTTTTAATACTATAAAAAAATCTAAAATTTATAAATTTGTGCCATATTTAACCTAAATTAATTTTCGTGCAACTAAAGTTATATTCTTTCACTGCTAACAGACTTTTCATCAACGGGAACCACATGGTATAAGAGGCCCCTGCAACTTAAGCCGATTGCCATAAAAGCTTCCAACTTAAGTCTCTTTTGCATTGTCTATTTACTTTGTTGTTGAAGGACCGTGACCAAGAGAGCAACCCAATGGCAACGCAACCAAGTGAAGAACAAGGAAATTTGAATCGTGTAGAACCAGCAGCGGGTACATGTTCATGTTCCGACCGAGAAATAATATGGTATAATCGGTGGAGTCCCAAATATGCTGGAACTTGTATTTTCTCATGGTTCTTTTTATTTTCTTTATCACCAAACAAACATATTGTTGATCTTGGCCAGAATAAAGAGAGGAAAAAAAAAAAAAAAAGGTATGCGAAGGACTTAGTGCTCACTCTTTCTCCTACAGATATTGAAAATGTTTTTACAAGCGTTGGATCAGCTTATTCCCAATCTAGAGGTGCTTCAGGTGCGTTATCCCTCAAAAGAGTTATTTTCAGTGTGAAATTAATATCTAGGGTGGATCTTCACGAAAATGTTCTTTTCTGGGACACTTCTCAATGTCAGCAAGGATAAAAGTATTAACTAAATGATCTGAAAAGTTTGCGTCTATTGCAGAAAATTCCAAAGAGGAAGTGGATGAACCCTATTACCGACCATTGTTGCAAGCTGCATTCCGAGGCGATTGGGAATCTGCTACAAGATTTTTCGAACGAGATGCTGCTTCAAAGATAGGCAAAATAACAAGCAGATCAGAAACATTGCTTCACATAGCTGCTTTGAGTGCACAAGACCAATTTTTGGAGATTCTGGTTGAGCTCTTGTCTCCGAATCCAGAAGTGCTAGAAATGGTTGATTGTGATGGCCGCACAGCCCTCCACAATGCTGTCCTAGGTGGAAGGATAAGGATGGTCAAGGCATTAGTTAGAAGTAATCCTAGGTTGACGCAACTTCGAGATAAGGAAGGACGTGTTCATTTGGGAATATCTGCTAGGGAAGCTTCTATGCATAAGGAGATTGCTTGGTTCCTGGCGAAAAGTACGACAGACGATGAGCCAACTCATCCCTTCAGCAATCCCCCTGTGAATGAGACCATGATAGATCTCACCTACGCTGGTCATCATGGTTCGATCACCATCACTCTTTATCTCAATTCCATCTGTTTTTTCCTTCATTCTAGACATAGCTTATTTTCCTGATCAACATTGCTGGTCAATTCGGATAGATATCACCCTTGATCTAGTTGGGCGGTACCCTCACTTACCATAAAAAGCACAAGGTATCCTGGATATTCTATACCGTTCGAGTTGGCAACGATGGAATCTCACTTTCAGAGTGGAACCAGGCTCAGTGTTTTGGAAGCATTGATATACAAATGTCAGTAATTTCTGCACTCGCATCTCTTCATTTTACTGATTCCCTTCAAGATGATCATGCCTGGCTCATCGCCTTCTCTTTTGTTTCTCAACTGAAGGTATACAGGTGAACTTGAGGTACAAACTAACAGACAAAAATTCGGATCCGGGTGGGTGTGCATTTTTGCTGTTTGGGCATTATCTTCGGATCTGCCATGATTTCGAACTTTTATTCAATTTTCTTATACTGATTCCCTCCATACTAGCAAAAGAAACTGGAAATGATTGTTTCTTTGTAGGATATATTCTAGTTCCTTGACCTAGTTTTACTTGAATAATGGCTTGAAAGTGAACTACATTATGGATGAGCTATCCCTTGGGAACCACATATGATTCAACCAAGTGCATAAGTACTGTATAGCTTAATTGATTTTGGACAATGAAACAAATGAATTACAAGGTCTTACAATGATTTCATATCCGGTGATTGGGTTTTCTTTCTGATTGTAGCACTTCAATATCTTTTAAGGTCACTTTGGAGTGTCGCCAAAACTGTAGGTATGCTTCCATTTTATCAATATACCATCTCATTTTTTGTCCCTCTCACTCCTATTAAAAGTCTATGGCTTGTTTGTTTTTGACTTTTTTATAAGTAGAAAAAAGTTCCTACTTAGTTCTTTGCCAAATTTGGAAAAGAATTTGTGTTAGGCCCATCGAATTAATTAAAAAAATCGTTATGCATTTATCATTAGATGAGTGACATGTATGTTGAAGTTAGTTTTGTAATTCAATTTTTCCTTGTCAACCAACAATGGATATGTAACTTATTTTTTATATCGTCAATGAACCTAATAAAAATCCTTCACAAAAGTATTCAAACTCAAACAAAGTTATATATGATTTTCTATGTTAATATTTTTAAATTTTGAAAGATTTCTGATATTCACCAAATTCTAATTACAAGAATCATGAAATTGTAAATTGAGGTGAGATTTGATGATAACCTAGGAATTTCTTTCATATGGCTAAATGATCTAAGCATAAGATATGGTATAAGGTTTACGTAAACATAGGACTTCTCCTTTAGTCTTGATTGGTGAAATCATGTTCAATTCACAATCTCTATCAAGCATGTAAATCGGAAAAATAAGAACAATGAATCCATATGCATTCGTTTCCTCCATTACCGGGGAAGTGCTTAAAGCCTAAGTATTATTTTCTTTGACTGCTGCTTCATCTCAATATAACACGAAAGAAAACGCTGAGAGGGTACAGGAATTGGGCATGGGACTGGGGCAAGCCCCTCGCGTGAGTAAGGTTAAAATAGATGAAGGCATAGGCTTATCATTTAATCGCATTTAACATGGTAAATTTACACTTTTATATGCCAATTTTTGGCGTGAAGAATAGGAATAGGAACAGGTAGTAAAAATCAAAACAATTTGTTTGGGAGGGCTCGTCATAGATGAATATTTCAGTGGAGTGAATTTTGTGGGTCCCAACAAAATCATACATCCCAGAATTCCACCCCAAGTGATATATCCTGTACCAACAAGCTATTTGTTAGATAATAAAGGAGTTTTCTCCTCTTCTTATAATCCTATATTTTGGATTTGCTGGAAGCACTCCAGAAAATAAGATCCTGAACATATTAGGCCAATATGGGAAGAATGCACTCTTAAGATTACCTGAAAAGGTGGACCACTTGAAGTGTGCGAAAATTAGCCCAAACCCCACCTGCGACAAAAAGATCCTGTAGTTCCCAAAACTTATTCACAACTTTTGCCCGTAGTTACACTTGTCATCTTCATCCAAATTTTGTATGCCCTCGCAATACCCTTTAGCCTTGTCCCTAATTATTCTATTTGCGTCAAAGAACAAAAAAGGAAACAGAATAGTGTTGTTGCGTAGTTTTATCAAATTAGAAGTTATTAGAGAATAGAGTCAAGTTAACTCTACTCCCTGTCATTTAGGTATAACAAGTAAAGTCAAATGTCACATACCATTGTGTGATGGAAGTTTTGATTTTGTTAGAGACGAAAAAAATTTACTCTTGTGCTGAGCATATATAACAACACGACGGTTTGTACAACTAATATGATTTTTTTAATTACTGGCTGCTATGCATATTTGAATAATATTGTCTAAAATAATCTTATATACACAAAGACTACTGTGATTTACTCTGGCTAGACAATGTAATTAGCGTGGTTATATTCAGAGTTGTTCTATGAGGTTAACTCTTAGAATTATGTTCTCTTAATTATGATTAACATCATAAAACCTCGTTTGAGTTTCAAGGAAGATACCGACATCTCTTCGAATGATCACTTTCTTCAGTTATCCTCTAATCGCTTCTACTTTCTTCACATCCAACTCTGTTTTCATCCAGACATGATACAAACTTACCGTTTGCATTTGAGGACTGAATTCCAAAGGAGAAAAAAAATCAAAATAGATTTCCTAAAAGATTAAAAAATGAAAAAGAATGAGATCATTTTCCCAATCACCCGCCAACCCAAGCTCTAAATTTGGGAAATTATGACGATTAGTAAACTGTTGTTAGATGCAATTTGTTGTCTAAAAAAATTTGGGACCCAGAGTTGGGGAACTTTTTACTTGGTCCAATTGCCGGCCCTTCGTTTTTCATTTTATTTTTCATTTTATTTTTGATACTTTGTAGTTCCTATTATCAAAAGAGTTCACGAGGTGAAGCTAAGAAACATGGGGGCAGTCGAGTTGGCAAAACAAGTCTGCATGGCGATCTCTAATATGCATAATACCGATATCGCCGGTTTTTTGGGAGTGAGGGACTTGCTGCTTTACGCTACAGCGAAGGGAATCAGTGAAATCGTGAAGCTCTGTATTCAGTTTTTCCCGGAGCTTATTCGGATTAGGTGTTATGGTAAGAGTTTGCCGACAATTGCGGTGGAGTTTCGCCATGAAAGGATTCTAGGACTCTTTTTGAAGTTAAGCTCGACTGCTGAGTTGTCATTAGTCCTAGGGCCTACACAGGGAGATTCTGAGATTATGATGGTTGCAGCAGCATCGTACTTCCCTAATTATGATACCGTAACTAATGTGGCCGGAGCAACTTTTCAAATGCAAAGAGAACTCCAATGGTATAAGATCAGTATCTTTCTTTTCATCTTTTTGATAGCCACGCATTATCATAGGGGCATGCTATTCCCACTCTTATTTTGGTTAAGAGATACCCTTTTTTTTTTAATTAACCGACCAAAATATCCTTCTCTTCAATGTAATGTTTTTCTCTCCTCAATTTAATTACACCTTCACTTATGGACTCACATTAAAATATCTCAGATGAAAATTTTAAGTATGGTCTAAAATTTCGATTATCTTGTTATGAGATTGAATCAATTATCAATATTGATTACTTTCTTCATGGTAGGAGTAGTACAATAAGAAGTTCCTTTTTTCTTTTCTTTTTGTGTTTATCTTTTGTTGATCTAGATATAACACGTGGCTTGACATTTAAGCAATTTCACATTAAATCTTGGATAAGTCTTGATCTCCTCGATATGTTCCCTCATTTATTTTTTGAAATTTTTCAATATTTTATTGACTTATTGAAACTCCCATTTGTGAGTTTTATGTATAGGCTGTGGAAAGCTAGGTTATCCCTAATTGGAGAACTGCCTACATCGATCAATCTCAGCGCAGGCCTATGACATATTGGAATAGTTTCGTGAAGAACCACAAAGAGTTGCTTGGGAAAGGGGAGAAGTGGGTGAAGGACACAGCAAATTCATGTATGCTCGTCTCAACTCTAATTGCCACAGTATTATTCGTTGCTGCATTTACTGTACCTGGAGGCAATGACGACAAAACTGGAGTCTCACTGTTGTTAGGAAATGACTCTTTCTTGGTTTTCGCAATTTCGGATGTGTTAGGTTTGTTCTCTTCCGTGATGGCCATCTTGCTATTCCTAGCCATCTTAACTTCACGGTATGAGGCGCAAGATTTTCTTAAAGCATTGCCTAAGAAGATCATAATGGGGCTTTGTTTCCTCTTCCTTTCCCTGGCTTTCATGCTAGTGGCCTTCGCTGCATCTCTCACAATTGTGCTAGAAGAAAGAGTAGAGTGGGTTCTCATTCCCATTACTTTGCTGGCTTCTCTTCCTGTGGTTTTATTCGTAATACTACAGCTTCCCCTGCTATATCAAATGGTTAAATCCACTTATGGACCAAACATTTTTCGTCCCGATGGCATTTGGGATGGAGTCAATTATACTGAACAAGATCAGTGATTGATAAATTTGATTTGAGGGTGTATGTCTTCATTATAGTTGGTTGTAGTGGGGCCAATGTGATACTAAATGTATTTCCTCAAAATATTTGAACAATTACTGTCGCGACCTCCCTAGAGGTGGATTTGAGGGTGTATGTCTTCAATATAGTTGATTGTAGTGGGGCAAATGCAATATTGAATGCATTTCCTCAAAGAATTTGAACAATTATTGTCGTGACCTTCCTAGAGGTGGATCCCCCGGTGGAAAGCTAATGGACTGCTAAACAGGGGCGAAGGTTCCTCTCTCAAGGCCATTGTTCATGTTTAGCGCAAACCCTCCAAGGCTCTACCAATTGCAACTTGGTACTTAATTCAACATGCATTTAAACTTACTTACTGGAGCCACCACTAATTGATTATGGGTCGATTAGACACTCAAGTAAAATGCAGGAATACATTTTACTTTGCGAACCAGAGATTTATGAGTGCGGGGACTTGATTACACTAGATTAATCTAATACCATTTTGGTACATTTTCTTATTATTTTGAAAATGTTTTACATGCAATTTTATACATTTTTACCCTATGTCACCAACATGTAAAGGGTGATCATATATGTGTGTAATTAGGAAACGCAACACTGTTGACACCTAAATTTTTGCACAATTTTTGGGTTAATTTTTACTAAAATAAAAATGAAAAAACACACATGGCATATAGTTTAGAAACATCTTATTTTTATTTTAATTTTCTTTTATTTTATTTTAGGTCACCGGTGAAGAGAAGATTTTTCACATATTCCGTTTAAATTTTTCATATTTTTAGGTAATATACAAAGAGTGAATTTTTTGGATGGAATATGCGAAAAAATACAAAAGGGAATATTGCGTGAGGTAAGTACATTTCAACGACATATTTAGGGGTAACGTGCGCAAACAAAAAACGAAAAAAATATGTCGCAAAGATACATGCTTTTGGCTTATAAAAGAAATGGTGCGCGAATTAACGGAGGGGGTTCTTTTTCCGTCGGGGAAAAAAGGCACAAAAAAGCAAAAAGTGAAAAAGTGAGGTAAGAGAGAAAAAGCGAAAAAAAAAAAAGCCCCCCCCCCCCACGCGACTGTTCATCTTCCTCACGGGTGGTGGGGGGGGGGAGTCTACGCCGGCGCCATCGCCATCGCCGTCCACCCCTGCCGGCGTCCACCCGTGCCATTCCCGCTCGGCCGCGCCAGCAGCCGAGCCACCGACGACCCAGAGTAGCACCTCCGCCACGCCGCCCCGACGCCCGCAGCTTGACGCCGCTCCCCGCCTGTAGATCTGAACAGCAGCCGGCCCGGATCCGACGCCGCCTCCGCCGTCGATCTTGCAGCTCGTGAAGCCCCTCGCCGTTCCTCGACGATCTACTGTCGTCGCCGTCCAGCAATCCGTGACCCAGCACCTGACTCCGCCTGCGCCGGCCAACGCCACCTTTCCAGTTCGTCTACAAACGCCTCAGTAGATTGCCCTCCGGAGGCCGCGACGATCCTGACGCCAGCCATCGCCTCTGCCGCACCTCAACTCATCGTCCTCCGCTCGGTCGCCTACCCCCGTGCCAGCCCGCAACGCCCGCTCCAAGATCCGACGCCGCCCCGTGCCAATCCGCGACGCCCGCACCCAGATCCGACATCAGCCTCGTGCCGGCCCGTGTCTTCACCCTCGCCGGAGCCCTCGCCGGAACCCTAGCCGGCAATCTTCCCCCTCGCCGGAGCCCCAAACCAGCTGCCAAAATTTCTTTTTTGTTTAAAAAAAAGAAAAAAAAAAATTGAATTAGGTATTTTTGCTTTATTTTATTAAGCAAGTTTATGTTATTCTATTTTTTTTATCTTTTTATATCTTGTTTCTTTTGTTTGAAATAATCTTAATATATCACTCGATTCGTAACCACGCTAGGATTTTTTATTTCATCTATAAGGCTTTAGATGAAATAATTAATCAAATGGGAATAAAATTGATATTTTGATCTTTAAGGCTTAAGATCAATTTATCGATTTATCTATTGATTTGAACGATGTGTGCTATTTTTGATGATTTTGAATGAGCTATCTCGTCTTGATTGCCTTATTTATCTTGAGATATGTTTGGGTTAGAATATTGCATGTTTTAGGGTTATTTGCATATTTAGGTTAAACATTATATTTATCATGAATTTTCAAAAAAAAAAAAAAAAACAAAAAATCATCATGCATATGTCATGTAGAATTAGGCAATATTTTGTACGTCATTGCATATTTAGGTTAAATTGTACTTAGTTTAATTTTAGATAATATTTTTTTCTTAATTTATTATAAGTTTAGGTATTTTTTAGATATATTGCATTTTAGGATTATTTAGGTTAAGATAATGTTTTAGTTTAAATTAGGATTTGGCTCAACTTAATTCCTAATATAAATTAAATAAGATCTTAATCTAATTAGGTAATTTTCACATTTCACCAAATTTCGAATTTCATGAAAAATAAAAAAAAAATGTCATAGGTCAAATTAGTTTTATTATTTAGGATAAAATGCATTCTTTTAGGAAAAAAAAATGTCATATGCACGTCGTTAGGTTAGATTCACTGAGATGCATGTCATTTAGTATTTTTGTTAGGCCCATTTAATTAAAAATTACATGTTATTAGAATTAGGCCATTTAGTTAATATCGCATTTCATATTGCATGATTTTCATTAATTAAGTGAAAAAAAAAAAAAAAGAAATTGCGTGTTACTTAGAAACCATATCTATGGTTGTTAATGTGGATTTTAATTTAACATTACAGATGCTTTCGTTGCTTTGAGGTAAGTTTTTGCAATTTATTTATTGTTTATCTGAGTGTTAAATTGATGGATTGCGCACCCACATAATTACCTTACATGTTAGGAAAATAAATTTAAAATCAATCCCAACTGCTTGCCAAACATTTTTCAAAATAAAAAGAAAGATACCGAAATGACGTTAGAGAAATCTAGCGTAATCAAGTTCCAGAACTCATAAATATCTGGTTCATAGGAGTAAAGTAAATCTCCCGCTACTTTATTTGGGTTTCTAATCAACCCACCAAAAATATATTAATGGCGACTCCTAATTGAAAATCAATCGCATGTTAAGAACCTGAACCTAAGTCACAAATTGGTATGAGCTTGGGAGAACTTGAGTTAAGTGTAGGCTTAACAATCAATTAGCCAAACCCTAGGTGGATCATACCCGAAAAATTGGTCGCGACAAACGCCAAATAATCAATGCAGTAAATAGATTGCAGAAGACTTGAAGAACCTGGATGTGCTAAGCAAGTAAAATGTACCCTATCCATTGCCATGAGATTTTTGCAAACTATTACTTTAGAAAAATATGCAAATAGAATGCATGAATGTTATGCATGATTTAGCATAATATAATGACTAACTAATATGCAGTCTATATGAGACTCTCTATTTCCAATTTTTGATATTTTTCTTTATTAGCTAACAAAAGACATATGACTCTAAAAATCTACAAATTAATGATTCCTAACCCCGCATCTACATGATTAGTGAAAATGTAATATAAATCCTATGTGGGAGATGACATAGTTTTATTTCTAACATAATGCATGTATGTATTTCTAAATTAATTAACATGTATGAATGATCTAAGGGAAGCGAATAATTTATCTATAATGCAAGCTATATATTTTGTCACTCTTTTTTATTTTACAAAAATAACAAGTTTAAAACCTAAGACTCTAATGTGGCCTAGTGAACTATCCACTATTATTGAACTATATGCCATGCGGATGATGCGTGTAATGTAAGAACTGAAATTATATACACGATACTTAGTTCTAAATGACATGCATTTTATGACATGAGCCTAATTAACCCTAGCTCTACACGCAATCTAAATCTAAATGAAAACTACTAACATTTTTTATTTGATTTTATTTTATGAAAGCTGTGCACTAACATGAATCTATATGGATTCTAAAGCTAACATGTCCTAAACATATATATGTTAAAAGACTAAACGTGTATGGCCTTAAATAGGAAAACCTTAAATTATGAATGCACTCTAAACTTTAAACATGCGTAATACAGTTATGTGCAATGACAATGTATGAATTAATTACATCATTGATAACATACTTAACCATCGCAATCCACGCAAGATAATATTGGGTTAGACCCTAGTGTTTGAAGGTCCAAAAGCCAAATATGTCTTTGTTGATGCATGAAAACAATTAAACCATCGTGACCTAAGCTTTCATCGACTAAGAAAACATTGAAAGTGCTAGTATGAACACCTAGAGGGGGGTGAATAGATGTAAAAACAGATTCTGCAAAATATAGTAAAAACCTTTACTTTTAACCTGAGTCTGAATAACAACAGACTTTTGAAACTGAGTCTGAAGAGCAGCAGATTTTGAGCGAGATCAAACTTTAACAATTACTCTTTCTGTTTGTCCGTCTGTTTGGAGGTGAAAAGCAGTACTGAACTGGAGCTTGGTCCTTAAGGCGGTTTGAAGACTTCGCCAAAAGTTTGAAGTGAATCTCGAATCTTGATCCAATGTAATAGTTACAGGAACACCATGTAAGCATACTATTTGGCTTACATATATTTCAGCATATTTATTCATCAGATAATCCACGTGGACTACTAGGAAATGAGCATACTTAGTCAGGCAATTTACTATTACCTTAATAGAGTCGTGAGCATTCAACTTCCTTGGTAGTCCCTGGACGAAGTCTATTGTCACGTGATCCCATTTCCACTCTGGTATATCCAACGGTCTCAACAGTCCTATGGGTTTGCAGTTTTTCACTTTCACTTGTTGGCATGTTAAACACTAAGAGACATGTTTAACTATATTCGTTTTCATGCCATTCCACCAATACTGTTGGTGTAAATTCCGATACATCTTTGTACTTCCACGGTGAATACTATAGTTACTTCTATGTGCTTCTAATAGAACTTCTTTCTTTAATTCTTCCTTGTCGGGGACACATAGTTGTCCCTGGCATTTTACTATTCCATCCTTAGAGACTTGGAATTCTGGTCTTTTTGCTAAAGACAATTCGTTTCGTAATTTCACAATTTCCGGGTCAGATTCTTGCAGAGTTCTAATTTTTTGGATAATTTTTGGTTCAATCCTTAACACGGTAAGTGTACTAGTGAGATGGTCTATTTCCAATTTGAACTCCAAATTTGCCATTGTCTCCAACAAATTCCATCATGTTATTATTACACTGGCCATGTCTATAGCCGACTTACAACTGAGAGTGTGGCATCCCAAAAATAACTCACGGCCATGTTTTTTATAAGTAGGAGTTTATTGAACTATGTTGCAAAGTCTTTTGGCCATTTTATTATGCAATTTGGTATTTATTTAAATGGGGATTAAGATGTATTATTGAAAATAAACTTGGGCCATTTAAGTTTCGACTTTAGGCTCAAGTGAGATGGGCTTAAAGTGGGCCGAGAGGCCCGGCCCATAGAGCCCATGAGGTTGTCAACGCATGGAGGGGGGAGGAGGAACCGCATGGCCTCCTCCAAGTGTCTTCGGCAAAGGAGACACTTGTCTCCTTCTTGGGGACAAGTGTCCCCCATGCAAAATAAGGATGCATGCAAGTATATAAACCACCAAAAAGAAAGAAAGAGAAGGGAAGTGACCGGTTTTGAGGGGGGTGAGAGAGAGAGCTGTCGAGAGAGTGAGAGAGGGAAACCGAGAGAGGAAGAGGGAGGCCGTGCGAAAACGAAGGAGGAGGATTCGTCCGCCGTTCGTTGCTGCGTTGTCATTGTTTGTCGCTATTTTGTGCTTAAATTCGAGGCAAGTGAAGTCCAAAAACCTACTCTTTGCATTGTTGTGTGTATGTGCAGTACATGTAAGTCTTGGTTGTGGTAGATGTGATGAGATTTCGGAGCTTTGAAGAGAGATTCGTTGGTCATGCATGCTGATTTCGGAAAGACCAGTTCAACCGTCCGTGAGTTTGTATGTTGCATGTGACTTTTTAGTTGGAATCTTGAAGTATAATATTCTAAAATTTGAGACAAAATTGACAAATATTGTGGGGGTGAAACCCTTTTTCTACGAAAACATTAGATCTGGAAACTGTTTTGTTAACCTATTGGTGATTTCGTGTGTTGTATATGACTTTTTATTGGGAATTTCACTTCGACATCTTCATGAAAGTTGTAGAGAACATCTTGACTAACGACATACTAAAATTTGAGGCAAACGAACAAGAAATGTCAGTGAAACGATTTTCCTTTGGAGAGACTAGATCTGGAATTCGTCGTGATGACCTTCAGTGGTTTCGTGGTCTGTAAAGTAACTTTCTTGTTGAAATCTCACTTTAATCACTTAAAAAAGTTGTATTATACTTCTTTAGGTAGAACATATCAAAAATTTTGAGGAAATGAACAAAAATAAGTGGGTGAAACCGTTGTCTTTTGAAGAAACTGGATCTGGGAAAAACGCTGTTTCGAGCTAGTGTGATTTTGAGATTTTTATAAAATCATACAGTTAAAATTTGTTCGTGTGTCCTTAATAAAATTCGTAGGAAATATTCTGAGGAACAACATACTGACATTTCAGAGTAAATGGACCACTAATGCCCAAGGAAACGATTTTTTCTTCAACATGCATAGATCTAGAAAATGATACCAAGAATAGGAAAAGTAAATTGATTTTATCTTTTAATCCAAAACGAATTGGACTATGATTTCTTCATTAAACTTGTACCTCTAGGTCTTAAATACAGCATGTCCAAAATTCAAAATTTTCTGAGTTTATATAAGGGTTTAATCGAAATTGTTTTCGAAACTATGCATGGATGATGTTAAAATCCTTTTTTGGTGATGTACGGACCTGTACGTTTTTTGTGAAGCCTTTTTTGATATGGTGTTATGCACAAAATATGTTTTCTTAGATCTTATCTACATTGTGGTAAATTTTCAGAATTTATTTCCATCGTTTGCTAATTTTCTAGAATTTTTCATGAATAGCACGCATTTTGTTTAAGTTGGAAATTGTTTTATTTACTGTTTATTGGATTTATTATGTAAATCCTGATATCCTGGATTACTATTCGTGTGATGACATAATGACATTCATATATTTCATATGACATCAAAGGATTGATGGATTTTCATGAACTCAATGAAGTTTTCAAAACCATTGCATCAAATGATACTTTTCCTGAGGCATATTATATGATTTTAAAAAAGAGCTGCTGTCAGATTATTGGCATTGTTGCATCAAATGTGAAATTGAAAATGAGATGTATGGGAATATGCATTATGGTGATGAGAAGACCGTCGGAGGTGTGAGCCGACAATGCCCCAGGAGTGTCGGGATACCTGGAATGTGGGGGTGCCCGGATGCCCGGTGGCCCAGTGGCGTAATTCCGGAGGGTCCTCGGGAGTTTTGAGATGCCCGGTGGTATATGGTACGTAATTCCAAGGGGAATGCCTGGTGGTATGTCGGTATGTAATCCTGGAAGCCTCGGAGGTGTGTGCCGGGGGAATTCCTCGTGATGCTAGTTGGGATGTGAGATGCCCGGAGGTGTGTGCTGGATGCCCGGAGGTTTGTGCCGGAGGTTCCTTGCGATGCCAGGATTGGGTGCTAGCGATAAATTGTGGGATGCAAACATCGATCCTTGGGAAGAAAAACTAATAAGATCCTTGTGAAGTATAAGAATTAAAAGTGAATCATGTGCATGGGTGTATGCATATGGCATGATGCATGATCTGCTTATGAAAGTAAATTAATGTTATTTGATATTGAAAATGTGGTAATGAAGGCATGAATGTATTTCATGGTGATGTATGCTTAATAGCATGGATGATATGAAGCATGGTGGTATATGCACATATGGCATGGTGATATATGCATAAATGCTTGATGATTAGTGCATGGTGGTATATGCACATATGGCATGATGATATATGCATGAATGTTTGATGATGAGTGCATGGTGGAATATGCACATATGGCATGGTGATATATGCATGAATGTTTGATGATGAGTATATGATGGTATATTCACATATGGTATGATGAAATATGTATGGCTGCAAGGTAAGTTATGCTTGAATGCATGAATGATATGTACTTTGTTATGATGCCTTGATTGCTCTGTTTGTCGCAATGAGTAGTTTTGTGAATCTTTATTGCTGAGTGGTTGTACTCACCCATTTTTAGGGAATAACATTTCAGACTAGATAAGATATATTTGCTATCACTTCTACCGGTAGATGGATCAAGTGGTTGGATATGATTGCGAGGGGGAGGATATCAAAGGAATGAACTTTTGGATGCCGACACTGATCGATGGACTTTAAGTATACGACTGTTGGAGGAGATGTCAATCATCTTTTGAAGTATAACCGAGTATAGAAGACTACGGCATTTTGATGTACTGATGAATGATGTCCATCTGATTTAAGTAAATAAAAGTGTTTGGCTTTTACCTATAAATGTTTAGTTGGTGTGCATCGTTTTCTGAATATAGGAAAGGGAGTTGTTAGATATGCTTCCATTATATGAATTGCACAGGGGACCGATCTAAAAGATGTAAACTCCCAGGTTGTATGGACCCGCTGCAATTGAAATGGTCTCAGAGTGAGATGTTATTAGGGAAAGTGAAAGGTAAGCGAACTATGGCGACCCTAAAGGATCGGAGGCCATTGAGGGGTGCGACAGAGAGCATCTACCACCTTATTTGCCTTTCCTAGATGGTACCGTATTTCACAATCATAATCCTTTAATAGCTCCATCTATCTTCTTTGTCTCATGTTCATTTCCTTTTGTGAAAATAAATATTTTAAACTCTTATGATCTGTATAGATTTCAAATTTCTCTCCATATAGATAGTGTCTCCATATTTTCAATGCAAAGATTATAGCTACCAATTCTAAATCATGAGTTGGGTAATTCACTTCATAGGGTTTCCATTGTCTCGATGCATAGGCTATGACCTATGCATTTAGCATATATTTTATGGTCTCTTAGGGTTTGTAGCACTACTCTCAGGTGTTGCACATGCTCTTTCGGTCCTTTGGAGTATATCAAAATATCATCAATGAAGACAATCACAAATTGATCCAAATAGGGCTTGAATACCCTATTCATTAGATCCATAAATGCAGCTGGGGCATTTGTCAATCCAAATGGCATTACTAGGAACTCATAGTGTCCATAACGAGTGTTAAATGTGGTTTTAGAAATGTCTTCTTTCTTGATCATTAACTGATGATATCCCAACCTCAAGTCGATTTTAGAAAAGGCTGAACTTCGTTGCAGTTGGTCAAATAGGTCACCAATTCTAGGTAAAGGATACTTATTCTTAATGGTCACCCGATTTAGTTCTTAGTCCCTTCAGGAACCTCTTAGCTTTCTACTCTCGATCCTCAATCGATCTAGGAGCATACCTTGACAGTTCAAAGAACTTCGCTTCATACCGGTCTACTATCAACTCCTTCTGTTCTAGTTGAACAAACTCAGTGATTTTCCTATCTTTGGCATAGTTAGAGAAATGTTTTCTATTGAAAGCCCTGATAAATTCGTCCCAGCTCACAGTAGTATCGGGTGTGAAGATTGTATCTCTTGAAGCTCTCACCAAAATTTAGCATTTCCTTCCAATTGGTACTCTGCCAAAGTTATCTTCTCAGCATCATTGCAGTTCAACAATCGGAAAATCTGTTCTATCCCATCTATTCATTGTTCGGCCTCCTTAGGACTTCACATTCTAGTAAACTTAAGTGGTTTCAACTACAGGAATTGTTCCACTTGTCCTTGAGTACGGCATTTCGTTCCGGGGTGTTGCTATTGTTGTTGGGCTTATCATTCCATCAAGTTCCCTACATTAGTCAATGCCTATAGGATATCCTCCATCTTGGGTTTTGCCCTCCAAGCAGTAGCTTCAGTCCTTGCTAAAGAAGAACTTCATGTTCATACCATGGCTTCCTGTAGTTTATCACGTATTTACCTTAGGAACAATTAGTGACTCGGCTTCACTAATCAAGAAAATAACATAGAAGCGTCCCTAAAGTCACATAACATAAAATGTTACTTGCATGCAAAGGTAACTCACAATCGTTACCAATATTTTACGAGTGAGCTCAATCACCCGTTGTTCATAATTAGTCAATTACCCTTAAAAACGTCTTATCATGTGCATCATTAAATCCTTCTTTTCTACTAGTACCTCTTATCACTCTAGAGTAAACCATAGCTTTGATACCACTTATTGTGGCACCCCCTTCCCTTGTCAACCCCCGATTTGCTAGGGTCGCCACAGCATTTCTTTGTTCTAGATATCCTTTACTATGATACTAACGGATTTATGTGAATCTGTGAATTCGGGGACCTATTAAATTTTTTCAATGGTCCCTGCGCAATAATAAGGCAGAAGTGAAGTCATCGACTCCTTTCCTCCGACTTCCAAATGATGCACACTAAATATACACACTAACCAAACACCTTTTTAGTTACATATATATGTAACAGATGTCACTTGTCAGTACATGTAAAAAGCCAACTATTTCTATTTTGGCTATATATATATTCCAAAAAAAAAGACCGACTATGTGGTTAGTCACCTATAGCGTCATCCATCTGTGGTGCTAGTATCCAAAAATTTTCCTATGGCCTCTCGCTCTCCCCCTGTACTCGATCCCGCTAGATCCTCCATCATCCTCCTCTGGCGGTGGCGGCCATAGTCCCATCATGTGTCCATCCCTCATGACGTATAGAAGGACAAAATTCTGGACTACCGAGCTCGAAGGAAGGCCGGCATCCAAAGTCAAGGTCCCTTGCATCAGAATAAAAGTCAGGCTTGGCATGTCTGGATCCAAATGTTCAGTTTGCTCCCACCTCAAATCAATGGGAACACCATAGAAGGTACCGAGGGATGGGGGCAGCAGCAGCATTCTTTCCAACTCTGAAAAATGTTAGCCCCACAAATGATGAGTACGACTACTTAACAATTAAAATTCCACTAACTATATTATGTAAAGCCACCGTTACCCAATTTATGCAATTTGAACAATACACATTGAGGTAGCTAGTATAAGCACCTAGAGGGGGGGTGAATAGGTGTAAAAATAATTTCTCGAGATACGGAAGCGGTACTAGGCAGACGATAGAAAGGGAGTTCTCTTTTGATTAACCAAATAAAATACAATCAAAGTAAAGCAAAGAGTAGGGAAGAGAAAATTGAACACAAGATTTATAGTGGTTCGGCTTATTCCAAGCCTACGTCCACTCTTCCGCACTGACAGCCCACTGGCTGGATTTCACTATGAACAAAAGAGATGTTACAGCACGGCTTTTCCTTGATTCCACAGTGTAGATATTCTACCACACTTCCTCAAGGATTCTCACAAATATTGACTCTCTTTTGTGTACAAGATTTCGCTCAACAAATGAATTGACTAAGAATAAGGAGTTTCAGACTTTGGAATTCTTCTATCGTGCACACACTCGAACAACTGGAACGTCTTCCTTATATACTTCTTTATGCCATCATACCCGTTGGCACTTACCAAAGGAATTCCTCAAATCTACCCGTTGGACGAAATCAATTAGGAAGATCATTCGAGCTATTAAAGGAACATATCGATAGCCCATCAATCATGTTCGCCCATACAATCAGGATCTCAGTTTTCATAAGTAGAACCTTCCAAGTATACTTTGTCAATCATCGGATCCTTAATCTTCAAATCAATCATGATCAAATAAAGGATTCCGTTATGTCATATCCAACCAAGAGATCTTCTCTAGTTGATAAGGTCATATCCTTAATGAAACATCCAATTCTGGATAGCCTTTCTTCAATGGATTAGAAAATGTCAATGAGGATAGACGTTGAGTCTTGAGTCTAGCTGTTCGGAGGTCTTCAGACTAGATTGATGGAAACGTTTTATCAGCTTCAAAACACTTCACGAAGATTTCTCCAACAATCTCCCCCTTTTTGATGGTGACAAAACTTTCTTGCAGATTTGGATAACTTTAACCTGCAAAATATTACTCAAACAAATATTGATATCTTATAAAGATAAATGGCTTAATGAATAATAACGCTAGAATATGCAACCACAGAAATTAGGTTAGTCTTGTATGAGATAAAGCCATCCATAAGATATCAATAGTAGTTAATATAAGTAGTCAAGTCCAAATCCAAATTCAGTCTACATCCAGACACAAAAGTCAAACATCAAAACAATCCAAAAGTTCAAAAGTTGTAAAGATTCAAAGTTTTCAAATCTCGCATCTCTCCCCCTTTTTGTCAGCATAAAAAAGGTTGAGATGAAAATGAAGTAGAGTCAAGATTGCTTGGGAACACGAACAAACTGGAAATCTCCCATTGACTGAACGATGCCTTCCAGCCTTTTCAAGTCTTCCTTTAGTTGTGCAACATCCTCACCCTTAGCATTAGCTTGAATCTGAAGAGAAAGGGCTTGGATATGATCATTCAAGGAACACGAATAAGCTTGACTTGCATTATGCAAATTCTGAAGTTCGCATCCCAAAGCATATATCTGACCTCGCATTTTCAAGAGAACATCCAGAATTTTGTGAAAATCTTCTGAATTATCGATCTGCGTACTGGCTTCAGCATGATCTGATGGAGTAAAGGCAGACGATGGTAAATCAGCATAATCATGCAAATTTGGCGATAAAACATCATGTCCTTCTTTAGGAAATTGAGAGGCATAAATGTCTTCTGGATCTGCTGGAGAGCGACTGACTCCCTCACTGGTAGTAGGATATGAGGACATTCCTCTTTTCTCTTGGTCTCCCCCTGTTTCCATACCTTCAGGTGGAGAAGAGTGTTCCTCATGTTCTCCTTCCTCTTGATCCATTTTCTCTACTTCTTCTTTTTCAACTCTTTCCTTCTCAGCATCTCTTTCTTCTTCTTCTTCTCTCTCCTCTGCTTCTTTTTCCTCTGCTTCTTTCTCTTCTCTTTTTCTAGTCCTCTGTTCTGAGTCTTGCTCTAGAACAGAACGACTCAGATTCTTCAATGCCATTGCAAAAATGGTGATGTTTTCCTCATCATCTTCATCCTCAATGATGAGAGCTCTTCTTTTCTTGGATGGAGCAACCATGGGCTCCTTCCCTTTTCTTTTTGCTGCAGAAGAGATTTGATGAGTTTTGACTGGAGTCTTCTCCTTGAATTTCTTCAACACCTTGCTTAGTTCCTTCAGATGCATTCTAGTCATCATTTTCAGTCCTACCACCATATGATCACACGATCGAGCACAAAGAATTTGTGGAGGCTGAATATTCAGATGTCTGAATAACTTCGTCACAAGATCTGGATAAGGAAGTTAACCCCTGTCCTTCACCACTACTCTATACATGTGGAACATAACAGTGTGAGGAAGAGAAAACTTTTTCCCAGTGATGATGGCATACATCAGCTTTGCCACTGAACTTGAAACATCAGTCTTGGAAGTTGATTTCGGTCTGATGCAATTGATCACAATCTTGTGAAGCAGAATGTTAAACGCACTCATCCTCAAGTAGGAAATCTTTTCTTCTGTTCTTCTACCCTTGACAAGTTCCAATGTAGCACGAGCAATAGAAACATTGATAGGTTGATATCTTCCTCTCTCAACCCCAATGACATCCGCCAACATATCCATATCCACCACAAAGTCCTGATCTCGGACACTAAAAGATAATCTATTTGCATCCAAGAAACTAAGATTCGAATAGAAATAAGCAATCAATTCAGTATGGGCTTCTGTGGTGTCAAAACAGACCTGCTCAAGTTGAAGAAAACTAAACTTTTCTCTCAAATTGACATTTATAGCATCAAGGAAATCAAAATCCACACTCCTAGGGTTTATCACTCCACGCTTTAACAGTTTTGAGTATAGAACCTTCTGTTCCTTCGATCTAAACAACTCTGTCCTTTTTCCTCGAATTTTCACTGCAACGCCCAATCTCGGTTGAAATTGGCTGTACAGTTTGTCATCATCATCCCATCTATAGGATTAAATCCCCCAACACGCGGATCACTTGGGATATTTGCAAGGGTTTCTTCAGCCAACCCTTTAGGAACAATTCCCCAACTCTCCATTTTTCGCAAAAGGATATATTCATTTACATATCCTTTGTCCTTAAGAAATTCATCGATATAGTTCAATGGAGTACCAGTCCTCTTTAAAGCATGATAAAGCTTATAAATAAAAGAGGGCCTTTGAACTCTTACAGGATCTACGTCTTCAATGATTTCTTCCTCTTGTTAATGACCAACACCCTGTGGACTAGTTGGTGGAGAATGACGCTGCTGAGAATGTTGTGAGCTCTGCTGCTGATTTAGAGACTCTTCTTCCTCGGTGAGATCGAAGTGCGTAGGCCCCTCACTCATTCGCCGTGGTTCCCTGCTTGTGATCCTTGAAGACTTTCTTGAAGACGGCATCTTTCTCAGTCTTTGAAAGATTCCTTGCTTGACTTTCCCAAGAAAGATGACAACTTTTTCGAAGATTAAATAAGAGAATAAAACAAGAATGGAAGATCGGTGCTTTTTAGGGTTTTTGGAGTTAAGCGAAGAGAAACTGACTGTATATAGCTCGAAAAGGAGGGAATACTAAGCGTCGTAATGGAAAGTGAAAAGATGCATTTTCAAAAAATAATTGCCTTTTTCGAGAAAATGGTCATTTCAAAATAACTCCCTTTAAAAAAAAAAAAAGGAAATGTTGCAATAGTCATGTCAATTAAATATAGCAATAATCAAACACAGTTGATGATCGTACATTTTCAAGATGAGATTCGAGAGAGAGAATAACTTACAGTCAAAGTCTTGTATACTTATAGTCAAAGTCTTGTTTGTCTGAGTCTGAGAGTCTCTAGACTTTAACTTCTTCAAACCTCAAAATATTGAGTCTGGAACGGATGATTTCAAATTGATTTTTCTCCAAAGGCTTTGTAAATATATCCGCCAGTTGGTTCTTTGAATCAACAAACTGAATCGAAATTTCTCCATTTTGAACATGATCTCTAATGAAGTGATGTCGAATCTCTATATGCTTTACTCTTGAGTGAAGAATTGGATTTTTGGTGAGATTGGTTGCACTAGTGTTGTCGTAGTTAATCTCCGTGCATGAATCTTTAATTCCAAGGTTTCTTAACTGTTGTTTTATCCACAGAATTTGTGAACAACAACTTCCAAGAGCTACATACTCTGCTTCTGCTGTAGAAATAGCTACTGTACTTTGCTTTCTTGAAAACCAAGACACTGTCCTGCCTCCAAGTAGTTAACATGTACCCGAGGTGCTATTTCTATCAACTCTGCATCCGGCTAGGTCTGCGTCTGAGTATCCAAGAAGAGTAAAGTCTCCCATTTTAGGATACTAGAGACCAAAACTTAAATTTGATGCAATATATTTGATAATACGCTTTGCAGCATTTAAATGAGATTCTTTAGGATTTCCTTGAAATCTGGCACAAATGCAAACACTAAACAAAATGTCAGGTCTAGAAGCTGTAAGATAAAGAAGTGAGCCAATGATACTCATGTATAACTTCTAATCGACTTTCTTTCCTCCTTCATCTTTGTCTATCTTTAAGGAACTTGACATTGGTATATCAGCCTTTTTGCAATTGTCCAATCCAAACTTTTTGACAAGATCTTTAGCATACTTTTCTTGATGAACAAAAGTTCCTTCCTTCAGTTGTTTTACTTGAAGCCCGAGAAAAAAGGTTAACTCACCCATCATGCTCATTTCAAATTCATCATGCATAGTCTTAGAGAATTTATTGCACAGACTTTTATTAGGGGATCCAAAAATAATATCATCGACATATATTTGAACAAGCAGAAAAATTTTGCTTTCTATTTCAATAAATAGAGTAGTGTCTACTTTACCTTTTATAAAGCCTTTTTGAATTAAAAACTTACTCAGCTTGTCGTACCAAGCTCGAGGTGCTTGCTTTAAACCATACAAGGCCTTTTTCAGTATGAATACTGAGTCTAGCTTTCTTGGGTCTTCAAACCTTGGTGGTTGCTCCACATAGACTTCCTCATGGATAAATCCATTCAGGAAAGCAATTTTGACGTCCATTTGGAATAACCTGAAATTTTTATAACAAGCAAATGCAAGTAATAATTGAATTGCTTCTAACCTTGCTACTGGTATGTAAGTCTCGTCATAGTCTATCCATTCTTCTTGCGTATATCCCTTGGCCACGAGTCTTGCTTTATTTCTTATGACTTTTCATTTCTCATCCATCTTGTTCCTGAAAACCCATTTAGCTCCAACAATTGATTTACCTTTTGCTTTAGGAGTCAACTCCCAGACATCATTAATTCTGAATTGTCTGAGTTCTTCTTGCATAGCTTCAATCCAGCTTTCATTAGATAAAGCTTCATCTATGCTTTTGGGTTCTATTTCAGAAATAAGGTCACGGCAGTAGACTCTTCACGCCTTTTGGATCTTGTGCGAATTCCTTCATTAATGTCACCAATAATAAGATCTTTGGGATGACTAGACTTATGCTTCCAGTTACTAGTTAATTTGTCAGGTTGATGATCACTTCCTTCATTTGAATCTTCAATAATCATTTGTTGCTGGTCTTTCAGAGTCTGAGCTGCTTCTTGTGATTTAGACTTTGTAGAGTCTGGAGCAGGTTCAGATTCTTCAAGATGAGTCTGGATGGATTCATTTTGCATAGAATCTTGGAATTTAACATTCATTGATTCTTCCACAGATTAAGTCTTCTTGTTGTAGACTCTATAAGCTTTGCTTGAGGTTGAATATTCAAGGAAGATGCCTTCATCTGACTTTTCTTCAAACTTACCAACTCGATCATTTGCATTTTTCAATATAAAACATTTGCATCAAAACACATGAAAATATGAAACAATAAGCTTCTTTCCTTTGAATAACTCATAGGGGATTTTCTCTAGAATAGGCCTTAGAAAAACTTTATTAATAATATAACATGCTGTTGAAACTGCTTCAGCCCAAAATCGTGAAGAGATATTGCTTTCAATTAAAAGAGTTCTAACCATTTCTTGAAGCGATCTATTCTTTCTTTCCACAACTCTGTTTTGCTCTGGAGTATATGGAGAGGAGAACAAGTGCTGAAAACTAGACTCATCACAAAATTTTGTAAAATCTTGATTTTCAAATTCACCTCCATGGTTTGTTCTTATACTTGAAATAACATACCCTTTTTCATTTTGAACCTTCTTAGCAAATTTTTCAAAGTAAGAGAAAGTTTCCGACTTACTTGCCAAGAAATATACCCAAGTAAATCGTGAGTAGTCATCCACAATTACTAGGCAATATTTCTTACCTCTAATGCTCTGTGTTCTGGTTGGTCCAAAAAGATCCATATGCAGAAGCTGCAGTACACGATTAGTGGAAACTTGATTTATTGGTTTAAAGGAATTTCTTACCTGTTTTCCCAATATGCATGGTGTACATAGATCAAACTTTTGGTATGATAAATTGGGTAGACCACAAACAAGCTTCTTTGATGAAATTTTGGTTATCTGCTTTATATTGATGTGCCCAAGCTTTCTATGCCATAAGTTTGCTTCGTCTTGGATTGAGATTAGACATTGCGATTCATCTAGTTTCACATCCAAGAGGTAGATATTTCCATGTCTTCAACCCATGAATGATTGAGTTGAATCTTTACTAATTCCTGAACATATTCCTTCTTGAAAGTTGATTTTGAAACTAGTATCACACAGCTGACTGACACTAAGCAGATTGTAGTTGAGTCCTTCTACTAAAGAAACATTGCTTATTGTGAGATTTCCAATCTTTACAGTTCCAAATCCCACAATTTTTCCTTTGTTGTTTCCTCCAAATGAGACTTTTCCACCATTTACTCGAACAAGCTTTATGAATCAATTTGAGTCTCCTGTCATGTGTCTTGAGCATCCACTATCCAGATACCATTTTACCTTTTTCTTGATAGTGACATGCATTTAAAAGAGAAACTCAAACTTTCTTTGGTACCCATTTTTTTTGGGTCCATTGGTGTTAGTATAATATGCGATTTTTGCCAATATCTTTTTAACGGGCTTCCAAACCATAGGACATTCTTTTTCAAAATGATCTATACTATTGCACTTTGAACATCTGAGAGCATTGCGACCTACTGGTTTTACAAAGATCCTTTTAAAATGATTTTTGTAAGCATCTCTTGTGGGTCTTTGTTTGATTATTTCCTTCACTTTAGGAAAATCAATTAAAGGAATGGTTTCAGCAGTCATTCCCAAACCAGATTTATTGAAATAAGGTCTTTGAACAGAAAGTATTTTTTCCAATTTCTCAGATCCTATAGAAAATCTTTTGGAAATTTTTGAGATATCATTTTTCAAGAATGCATTTTCTTTTAAAAGATTATCTGCACTTTCTTGAAGAGAAGATACATTCTTGTCTAAACATTTCACTTTTTCTTTCAAAACATTTTCTTGTTGTTTTAGAGCAGAATTTTCCTTTTTGAGTTCGGAAATTCTTTTAAGAGAGGTCTTAAGACTAAAACACAATTCATTAATGTATTTTGAAACTTTAATAGGGATTTTGAAGTTACTAACCTCAAATTCGCTTTACAATCTGAATCGTCTCGAGTTCGAATCTGAATCCGATTGTGCCATTAAACATACATTGGCATAATCATCATCACTTTCTTCACACTCTGTATCACTCCAGGTTTCTGCTTTAAGAGCCTTTCGATACTTTTCAGCTTTTCCTTTCTTCTTCCTCAGAAGAGGACAGTTGGGTCTAATGTGTCCCTTTTTCTTACATTCAAAGCAAACTACATCTTTGTTTGATTCATCATATTCAACAGACTTGGTCTGTTGCTTTTGAAATCTTTGTTTCTTTGGATTGAATCTTCTTCCTTTTCTGTTTAGCTTTCTGAATCTTTTTATCATGAGAGCAAGCTCCTCATCATTCATATCGTCTTCAGAATCTGTAACATCAGAATCATCATTAGATTTTAATGCAATGGATTTCTTACATTTAGGGTCTTTGTCTTCATTGATTCGTTCCACTTCATAAGACTGAAGAGTCCCAACCAACTCATCAACAAATAGTGGCATGATTCTTTGGTTCTCTCTGATTGAGGTTTTTATGTGATTCCAATCCTTGGAGAGTCCATGCAGTAGCTTGTTTACCTTCATGGGATCAGAAATTGGTTGACCTTGATTTTCAAGACCATTCACGATTTCTGTAAAACGACTAAACATATCAGTTATAGATTCTCCTGATTTCATTTTGAAGGTTTCGTATTGACTCGTATTGACCGAGGAGAATGTTGATTCTAGTCTCTTTCACTCGATCGGTTCCTTCATAAGTAATATGTAATCTATCCCAGACTTCTTTAGCTGTAACACAAGAAGATATTCTGTTATATTCAATAGGTGATAAAGCACAATATAAAGAATAAATTGCTTTTGCATCAAGAGCTTGTCTCTTGATTATCTCTTCCTGAGTAATTTCACTAGACTCAACAGTATCTTTTCCTTTCTCTGAGACAGGTGCAGCTTTAGGAATGATTCCTTTTTCTACAACGTCCCATTCCAGAGGATCCTTTGATCTTAGGAACGCATTCATTTTGTTTTTCCATATGTTGTAATCCTTTCCATCAAAGTAAGGCGGTCTGGTATTGTTTTGCCCTTCTACCAGCCCTGGAGCCAACATACTAGCCATGGATCTTTAACTCTGAAGTAAAACACTTCAAACAAAGTGAATACACGGGCTCTGATACCAATTGAGATAGCTAGTATAAGCACCTAGAGGGGGGTGAATAGGTGTAAAAATAATTTCTCGAGATACGGAAGCAATACTAGGCAGACGATAGAAAGGGAGTTCTCTTTTGATTAACAAAATGAAATACGAACAAAGTAAAGCAAAAAGTAGGGAAGAGAAAATTGAACACAAGGTTTATAATGGTTCGGCTTATTCCAAGCCTACGTCCACTCTTTCGCACTGACAGCTAACCGGCTGGATTTCACTATGAACAAAAGAGATGTTACAGCACAGCTTTTCCTTGATTCCACAATGTAGATATTCTACCACACTTCCTCAAGGATTCTCACGAATATAGGCTCTCTTCTGTGTACAATATTTCACTCAACAAATGAATTGACTAAGAACAAGGAGCTTCAGACTTTGGAATTCTTCTATCGTGCACACACTCGAACAACTGTAACGCCTTCCTTATATACTCCTTTATGCCATCATACCCATTAGCACTTACCAAAGGAATTCCTCCAATCTACCCGGTGGACAGAATCAATTAGGAAGATCATTCAAGCTATTAAAAGAACATGTCGATAGCCCATCAATCATGTTTGCCCATGCAATCAGGATCTCGATTTCCATAAGTAGAACCTTCCAAGTATACTTTGTCAATCATCGGATCCTTAATCTTCGAATCAATCATGATCAAATAAAGGATTCTGTTATGTCATATCCAGCCAAGAGATCTTCTCCAGTTAATAAGGTCACATCCTTAATGAAACATCCAGTTCTGGATAGCCTTTCTTCAACGGATTAGAAACTGTCAATGAGGATAGACTTTGAGTCTTGAGTCTGGCTGTCCAGAGGTCTTCAAACTTTAAATAGCAGAGTCTGCAAATCTTCAGACTAGATTGATGGAAACGTTTTGTCACCTTCAAAACACTTCACGAAGATTTCTCCAACACACATAACTAAAGAAGTAGTTAGGCATTAAACCAATAAAATTGTCTACAAAAGGGTATGATATAGCAGAACCATGAAACCTTAGAATTCAATAGATTTTGCAATTCACTAACATCTATTCCCAAAGGACCAGTGTTTGCATCCC
Source organism: Eucalyptus paniculata subsp. matutina (assembly GCA_017140255.1). NCBI lineage: Eukaryota > Viridiplantae > Streptophyta > Magnoliopsida > Myrtales > Myrtaceae > Eucalyptus > Eucalyptus paniculata. The sequence goes on from CM029437.1 coordinate 59,342,525, forward strand.
TCCAAGCATTTGTACCCAATTTGGCGTCACGAAAGCCTCTGGTTCCATATTTTAGTCACCAGGCATCCAAAGCGTGTTAGGTCACACCTCCAGGCATCTCGCACCTCACCTAACATCACGAGGAATCGCAGGGGCTCGCCATGTCAATGGTTGCCCCTACCCTTCGGAACATGTATCGTCATACATCCGGGCATCCAAACACATCCAAACACTCCCAGGGAACCACTGGGGCTCACCGGTCCCCAGGCATCTAGAGGCATCGCCATCACGATCCTCTAGGCAACCCGACTCCCGGGGCATCATCATCCCGAGGGTCCGATGGTAGCAACAACACATCAATAGTACAATGCTCGCTTGATTTACAAAACTCAAATCCGAAATGTAAACTAAAAGCCTTTCTTATGGGTGACGCCATGGAAACGCGTCACTTCTCAAAATTCTCGAGTCAGGAAGAATCTTTAGTGTTAAACAAACCCTTGTAATGTGTCCAACGCACATTATTGAAAATGATTTACAAAACCAGGAGTTTTATACCAAATCCCTTAAGACTCAAGTTTCACGGTCTAACCGCACGGACTTTTGAAATACATATGTATGAACTTAGTATATGTATTTACATGGACTGCTTATAAATACACTTATATTCAAAACCTTAAATAATTTTAACAATATTAAATCGGAGGGTTTGCGGTCCACAATCCGAAAATTTGGTCCAAAAGTGTTGAAAACGTTTATAACTCAAGCCGTGTAAACTCATCATCGCCCCGGCAATGCTCGTGCAACTTCCATAGGCGTTCCTTGAAACAGTAAAATTAATGCATCTACAAAACAGCAAGTTCCAAAACGATTCTTCGAAATTTCAAATATGGTTTACGTGAAGACTTTCAGAATTCGCGATTATAAAAGCTGACACCTAACTAAGTGCCCGAATTCCCTTTAACTAAAGCACGTTTCGCCCCTCTCAACTACATAGTCCGAAGTCCATTCGGGATCTCAAATTCACCATTTGGTGAAATAATCCAAAGTAGTGCTAATCTACGGATGCATTTCATCAAGCAATGACTAGATTACACGATATAGGTTAGTGGATATCGACTTGCCTCAAGTCCTGCGACGTCGACTACGAGGAGGTGGCACGGTGGTGCGGCAGCTGTGGGCTCAGTCAAGATGGCTGGATCGGTGCGGCGGTGGACAGCAACTGCGCGTGCACGAGCGAAGGGGACGACCCCTTTCTTTCTCTCTCTCACTCTCACGCTTTCCCTCTCTCTCTCGGTTTCTCTCTCTCGCGCCCGCTGCTCGCTGTTCTCTCTCTCGCTCGCTACTGTGTTCCGTCGCTGGCTTTGTTTCTCCTTTTAGTTGACTAATTTAGTCAATAAACGCAGGTGTGGTGGCGGCAAGAAGTGGAGCCAGGTGGAGAAGGCGTGGGCCTTCATCCGGCCTTCTTTTGCCAGCGCAAGAGGAGCTGCTGCGTGGCCTCCGCTTGGTCGAGGTCCTCGGCTTCGCTGTCCAGCTGAAGAGAAGCCGTTCTTCTGTTTGTTGACTGCATGAGTCAACAGAGGCGATCCCGGTGGCAGCAGGGGACATCGGTTGCTGGGGAAAGCATGGGCCACCATTTGTCTTCTCCATGCACGAACGTGACTCCATATTGTTGACTAATTAAGTCAACAATTTTTCTCTTCGGTGGCAGCAGCTCGCGTGCATAACATGGGCTTCAAGAAGTCAAAGTCTTCAAGTCTCCATGGAGGAAAATAGAGGGACACGGCTGCATGGCCGGAAAATGTGGCCTTTTGTAAGGTCGTTCGTATGGCCGTCTATGGCAAAAAATCGTGCATGAAGTTGTGTTGGTCCACGGTCCTTTGCGGGGAACGGTTGGGAGGTCTTTGACAATTTCCGTCATAAACTTTCACGTACACGTGGCCGTTGCATGCTACGGGCCTTCAGCTCGGTCAATTGGTGAGGCCACTTGGGATTAATATCGGACGTGTGCATGGTCGTGCATGGTAAATTTTTCTCCGAAAGTCATTGTTTCGGAATGGTGGGTGGTGATGAAACAATGGTCGAAAGTCGTTGTTTCGTAGCTGTTATGAATTGGTCGAGACCAACAATGGTGACTGAGATCCGAAGTTTCTTGTTATTGGCAGGCTATTATAGACGGTTCATGGAAATATTTTATGCGATAGCCATGCCCCTAACATAATTGTTGAAGGAGGAAGAAAAGTTTGAATGGACGGACAACTACAAGCATAGTTTCCAAGAGCTTAAGCATAAGCTGACTATCATACTTGTGTTAACAATTCCGTCTAGTCCTCAAGGATATGAGATTTATAGCGATATGTCAAATAAAGAATTGGGCTGCATTTTAATGCAACATGGGAGAGTGGTTGCATACGCATCCCGTCAGCTAAGGCCTCACGAGTTGAATTATCCAACGCATAATTTAAAACTAACAGTGATCATCTTTGTCCTAAAGATTTGGAGGCATTATATGTGTGGAGAACAATTCCAAACTTTTACCGACCATTAAAGCCTGAAGTATTCTCTTAGAAGAAGATGAACATGAGGCAACGTCGTTGGATGGAGGTTCTTGAGGACTATAATTGTGACATCTTGTATCATCTTGGAAAAGCCAATAAGGTCATGGATGCGCTAAGTCAAAAGTCATCGATTGTGCATATGACAATTCAGGAGTGTATTCTAGTTGAAGGAGTTCGAGATTCCGGTTTCAAGTTTGAGGTATGCCACCTTTAAAGTCTCATGGCTACCCTTAAAATTGAACCGAAAGTGCAGGTGAAGATTAAAATGCCGCAATCGACAAACCTTGAAATCTAGAAAGTTCCACAAGAGGATGCATAAAAGAGGAAAGATGATTTCCCAGTTACGGAGGACGGATTATTGAGGTTTCATGGATGATTGTGCGCGCCCAACGATGTGAAGTTTAAAGAGGAAATTTTGTCAGAAGCCCATTGTAGTAGTTATAGCATTCATCCTAGCAGCATAAAAATATATCAAAATTTGTGCCTATACTATTGGTGGAATGGTATGAAGGTAGACATTACCAAGCATGTTGTCAAGTGTTTAACGTGTCAACAAGTGAAGGCACAACATTACAAACCCGGTGGACTTTTTCAACCCCTGGAGATTCCCAAGCGGAAATGGGAACATATAGTTCGTTTTCATGGAATGCCGGTGATGATCACGTCAGATCGAGACCCAAAGTTTACGACAGCTTTTTGGAAAATTTTACAAAGTACCTTGGGAATGAAGTTGCAGTACAGCACGGCCTATCACTTGCAGACGGATGGCCAGTTTGAAAGGACTATTCGAACGCTCGAGGATATGCTGCGAGCTTGCATGTTAGATTTCAAAGGAAACTGGGGGAAATAACTTCATCTGGTTGAGTTTACAACAACAGCTATCAACAGAGTATGAAGATTGCACCATTAGAAATGTTGTATGGCAGGGCCTACAGAACTCCTGTCTGTTGGGACGAAATTGGAGAGCACATGATTACAAGCCCTGAGCTGGTTCAGCAGTCAATGAACGCTGTCAAAGTCATTCGAGAAAGGTTCAAGACTGCGTAGAGCCGTCAAAAGAGCTATGTAGATAAACGGTGTAGGCCTTTGGAATTTCAAGTAGGTGAGCACGTTTTCCTCAACGTGTTACTGACGAAAGGTACTTCGCGTTTTAGCAAGAAAGGAAAGCTAAGCTCGAGGTATGTTGGCCCCTTCGAGATTTTGAAGCGGATTAGGACTTTGGCATATTATCTCGCGCTGCCACCAAGACTTGCTTAAGCACAAGATGTCTTCCACGTGTCAATGCTCAGGAAGTATGAACTTGATCCGACCTACGTATTGAATTTCGAGGAAATAGAAGGTGTCGCATGTGGAAAGGCCAGTTCAGATAATGGATTGAAAGGAGCAAGTACTACCTAGCAAGATGATTCCCTTAGTCAAAGTAGTCTGGCAACACCATGGAATGGAGGGAACCACACGGGAAAGCAAAGAGTTGATTAGGTGTTAACACCCCCCACCTTTTTTATTGAAGACTTGTAATGATTCAAATTTCGATGACGAAATTTTTGTAAGAATAGAAGAGTTGTGATATCCTGAAATTTGGCCCTATTTCGAAATATATGAAATGGTTATTTCACTAATGTAGTTATGGTTATTTTACTTTGAACTGATTAATTACGAGTTAATTAATCCATTAGGTGAGGCTGGAAAGGGTTAAAATGCGAAAGACCAGAGAACTTGATCAAGAATCGACCGCTTGACGATAAGGATTGATAAGGGTCCATACTACACTATTATAAGTCAGTTAACGAATAGATAAATTGATTCAACAGAAGTACGTAGTCAATTCACAGGTAATTCCGCAAGATTACGATATTCACGTTAAACGATAATAAATTGATTTTCTATAGATATTATACTCAAGATACGTAATTGAATTTTCATGATTACATGACAGCTAAGGGTCGTCCATGATTTGAAGAAGCACAAACGTAAATAGAACATTATCCACCACGGGTTAACCATGCGAAAACCCCTAAAAGTCAAATGATAGATTAGGTCGTACCAAAGTCACATTTGATTGATTTTTAATCATGAAATTTAATTTGATTTTGGATATCAACTTTTAGAGGATTTCGAGATTAAATTATTGGATATCGTCTCATCGTCCATCAAATTATCAGCGAGTTCGAAATTTTCAGAAAATGGATTATCGGACAAAAAATTGGAGACCGAAAAGAAAAATCAGATCAAGTGGCAAAATTAAAATATTTGGGCTAAAAAGCTTTTTTTTAAGAAATTAGAAATAAAAATAAATAAAGGGGACAAGAGGCTTGGTGTCACGCCCCGAACCTCGAGTGCATGCCCATCCCTTAGTGGTCGATAAATTTGCGATGTCCTAGGACGCGTCGCCAACCCAATTATTTTAATGTGCATGCAGAAGTGAATTACTAATCCCTTAACCACAACAAATGTGGGATAGAAAAGCAGGACAACCGATTTCAAATCAAACACACCTTTCAAAATAATATGGTTTACAAACAGATGCCAACTCTAAGGTCTAAGTACAGGAGGTCTATCTTCAAAAAGAACTTCTGAGCCACCCATGCTCCTGACCCTTCCGCCTCAAGCTCTGGGTTCTTCACACTAGGGCACTAAAAAGTTAAGCCCACAACGAGATGAGACAATATATCAGCAAGTTCATCCCCTAAACTCCGACTGGGAAAGAAATATGCCTAAAGGCAGTCTATGCACGCACAAGAGAGAGGACTTACCTTATCTCAGTTCCTTCCTACATGTCAATATAAATCATATACTCAATTAACTCAATTCAAATCATTGATCAATTGATCCACTCGATTCAACACCATCAATACCATCTATGAACTCAATAGATTCAATCATTGCTCACCCTAGTTGAAATAGATGGTATAGCTCATCAAAGCTGCTATATAATTTTGCTCACCGAAGCTGCTATATAATATTGCTCATCGAAGCTACTATATAATATATACTGCTCGCGCAAGCTGACATATCAGGCTTTCATAGGCTAATATTTGATTCACCGTCTTAAAAATACTCGATAAAAATAATCATGTGTGGGTACACGATCGGCCTATATCAAATATATAATATCTTTCCTTTCGAAAATCTCACTATTTAATATAGTCTGTAAAGATATTTTTGGCATCATAAACCAATGCCTGGTATTTCCTAATTAAATACTAAAATCACACAATTTTGGGATAAATACCCAAAATTACAATTACCACTCAAATTACACAAATTAACACTCAATTAAATAAACCAAGCATACCATTGCAATCAACATGAAATTCTGATTATCAGCTATTTTGATATAATTTCCGAAAAACAATAAGTAATTAACTAAGTACCAAAATTAATTAAATAAATGCAGTTAAATGCCAAAATTAGAAACTTAGGCCAAAAATGCCTAATTTAATACCAAAATGGGCCCAGAAAATTTATGGACCAATCTAGATAAATAATATAACTTATATAGTCTCTAATTATGCTACTTTAATCACCTAACATGCATAAATGAATAATTAAATCGCTAATCTGTTCTAACTAACCACATAAACCATACTTAGCCTAAACTAATCAACCATTAAGTATCATTAACTCCCTAAGAAGAGCTTAGTGAGTAAACTCACCGGTTTAGCACAAAAACCGGTTCACGATGACGGTGGCGCGACTGTGGCTAAAACTTGGGCCTACGGCGACGCCAACTGAGACTTGGACTAGGCCAAAAACGGGCTCGCAAGTCTCACGATTGCTTTTGGTCTTGAAGGAGGTTGCTGGTCGCAGCTTGGCTCAACTTGATTGAAGCTGCAGCACGCAGTGGTAGCTTGGTGAGGACACGACTGCTAGCTGACTTCATAAGGGAGGGGGAAGACATGTGGCAGAATGGTGTAGCTGGCAGGGGCAACTCGAGGGCAGCAAGCGCACGAAGAAGTTGCTGGAGTCAAGTTCGGGAGAAGCTTTGCTGGGTTTGATCGGAGAGGGGTGAGCCGCGGACGTGTGGCAGCTACAAGGGTTGATTCGGAGGAGTGGTGTGCGGCTATGGGGAAGATAAATGGAGAAATCGAGCTTCCTAAGGAAATGAAAGAAAAGACAGAAGTGTGAAGGAAGGGGTTCGATCGCCTGGCGTGTGAAGCAAGCGGAAAGGGGAAGGGATAAGTGAGAAGGGAGTGTCCATAGAGGGGAAAAGAAACATGCAAAATAAAGAAAGAGAGAGAGAGGGAGTGACATGCATGAGAGGGAGGGATATGTTCGTCCTCGAAATTTAAACATTTACAAACCTTGATAAAAAAAAATGTGGAGTACAGTCGTCTCATTGAATCTTCACTTTCTCATGTTGCTCCTTCTATCCCGTGGCGTTGCTAGACCACTTTGACCAAGGGAATCATCCTGGTACGCAGAATCTATTCTTTCCGATCCTAATCTAAACCAGCCTTCCCACATATGGCACTTTGTTGTCCACATCTAATTCTTCAAGATTTAGCACATAGGTTGGGGCAGGCTCATACATCCTCGACATCGACATGTGAAAGATGTCATGCACTTGCGCCAACCTCGGCTACAATGCAAAATGATATACTAGGATCTCGATTCTTTCCAAAATCTCAAAGAGACCTACGTACCTCGGACTCATTTTCCTTTCTTGCTGAAGCGCGAAGTACCCCTCATTGCTGACACCTTCAAAAAGACATGCTCACAAACTTGGAATTCTAATGGTCTTCGACGCTTCTCTGAATAGCTTTTCGAGCAACTCTAAGCGGTCTTTAATCTATCTCTGATAACTACGACTACGTCCACTAACTGTTGAATTAACTCTAAGCCCATGATCTTCCATTTTCTGACTTCATCCCAACACACTAGCGTTCTGCACGCACTGACATACAACACTTCAAAAGGAGCCATCTAAATAATCTATTGGTATTTATTGTTGTAGGCAAACTCAACAAGATGAAGCTGTTCCTCCTCGCTTCTCTTGAAATTCAACACATAAGCTCGTAGCATGTCTTCAAGGGTTTCAATCGTCCTCTCAGATTGGCCATCCGTTTGAGGATGATAGGCCGTACTATACTACAACTTTGTTCCTAAGGTAGTTTGTAAACTTTTTCAGAAAGCCGCTGTGAACTTTGAATCTCGATCTGACGTGATTGTCACTAGCACTCCATGAAGACAAACTATCTATCGCACGTACAATTCAGCAGGTCTGCCCAATGCAAGGTCCTTCCGTACAATAATAAAATGAGCCGACTTCGTCAGTCTGTGGACCACAACCTCAAATGGAATCATTAGCCCTCTAACTCCTTGGTAAGCCCATCACAAAGTCCATTGTGATGCATTTCCACTTCCACTCAAAAATCTCAAGAAGTTGCAGAAGTCCTCCCGACTTACAATGCTGTGTTTTCACTTGCTGACACATCAAATATTTGGTGACATGCTTGGCGATGTCCACCTTCATACCGGTCCACCAAAATGTTGATGCAGGTTTCGATATATTTCTTATTGCTTGGATGAATGTTGTAACAGTTATGATGAGCTTCTAATAAGATCTCTCCCTTAAGCTTTGCATCATCAAGTACACACAATCGTCCTCGGAACCTTAGTGTTCCATCTTCACAAATCTAAAAATCAGCCTCTCTCTCTTATCAATATCCGCTTGTAGGATTTTTTGAAGATCTGGGTCTGTCAACTGAAGTGTTTTGATTTTGATATGCACATCCAGCTCAATTCTGATGGTGGCCATAAGATTCAAAAGGTGGCCTACATCAAATTTGAAAACCGAATCTTGAGCTCTCTCGAGTAACACCTATTCCTTAACCATCCTATGCACAATTGAAGACTTCTGACTTTAAAGCGTCTGTAACTTTATTCGCCTTTCTAGGGTGATATAAAATATCCCAATCATAGTCTTTCAGGAGTTCTATCTAACGACGCTGTCTCATATTCAACTCCTTATGAGGGAATAGATACTTGAGACTTTGATGATCGGTGAAGATCTTGAAACTTTCTCCACACAAATAATGTCTCCAAATCTTCAGAGCAAAAATGATAGCTGCAAGTTCCAAATCATGCGTCAAATAATTTAGCTCATGAGGTCTCAACTGACGAGATGCGTATGCAACAACCTTACCATGTTGCACCAACACGTAACCCAGTCCTCTAAACAACACATCACTATAGATCTCGTACCTTCCAGGACCAGATGGAATGGTTAGCACTGATGCAGTAGTCAACTTATGCTTAAGCTCTTGGAAACTACATTCGCACTTGTCTATCCACATGAACTTCTCTTCCTTCTTCAGTAGTCGAGTTAACGATGACGCCAACGCTGAAAACCCTTCAACGGACCTTCTATAGTAACTTGCCAAACCCAAAAAGCTTATGATCTTTGTCATGGTTGTCGATCTTGGCCAACTGATGACTGCTTCGATCTTGGACGGGTCTACGAAGATTCCTTCACCTAAAATCACGTAACCTAAGAACGTCATGCACGTCAACCAAAACTCACACTTACTAAACTTGATGTACAGCTCATGATTCATTAGGGTCTGAAGTACCATCCTCAAATGTCTCTCGTGCTCCTCATAACTTCTTGAATACACCAGGATATCGTCGATGAATATGATCATGAACCGATTCAGGTATTCTTTGAACACTTAATTCATCATATCTATAAAAGCAGCTAGTCAAACAAGTCATCAATCATTGACCGTGGATATTTATTCTTGATTGTCACCTGGTTGAGTTAACGATAGTCGATGCACAGACGCAACGAACTATCATTCTTCTTCACAAACTAGTGCTCCCTAAGGTGATGCACTAGGACGTATGAATCCAACAACTCCTGCATCTGTACCTTCAGTTCTTTCAACTTAGACAATGCCATCAGTAAGGAGCCTTAGAGATTGGCTTTGTCCCAGGTGCTAACTCAATCACGAATTCTATCTCTCTCTGGTGGTAGGCCGAGCTATTCTTTTGGAAACACATCTGGAAATTCTTGTACTACAATAATGTCCTTGATCTTTAGCTCCTCAACTGTCGTATCCACGACATTCGCTAAATTACCTTGGTAATCTCCGTCTAACAAATGGGTTGCCTTGAGTGGTGAGATTAAAGGGATCAAGGGTCCTCCTCGACTTCCGATAAATTCGAAACTTTCATCCGTCAACGGGTTAAACTGTATTACATTACGACAACAATTCATTACAATAAAAAGCTCCTCGAGCCAAACCTTTTCATATATGATATCAAAGTTATATATATGCAAAATAGTCAAGTACAACTCTAGCTAGTGATTCTCCTTTCTACGACTTCATTACAACAAACTAAAGTTCTACAAGCTTAACCAAAATTTCGTTGTGCCACTCTAATAAAATTATCCCGGAAGCATCCTTCTCCTAATCGATGCATAGCTCGGTTCATCCCTGTCCCCTTCGCCATCCTAGTGACGTCATGTCTGCAGTACATTCCCTCTGTTCTGTCCCATCGGTGGCGACGGTAGCAGCTGCTGTGGTCCATTTGCCTAAGCGGACAATTCTTGAACTAGTGGCCATGCTAGCCACATTTAAAACAAGCTCCCGTCCTAGTATGACATGGAGTTAAACCATGTCTTTTCTTACAAACTTGGCACATGTCTGGTGTGACATCCCGATTTTCCAATTTTGTTTTAAATTGAATAAGTAGGGCATTTCATCTTCGCATCTATAGCTTTTTTCTTTGAGTTGGCCACTCACGAGATAACTAGTCTATCAGGTAAAGCCATTAAGGAATCTAAATGCAATAGACTTGAGAATTCGCCCAAGAAACGACTACTCGACTGTACTAATCTATAAGGGTCATTACGGCACATACCGATTAGAGACCAGAGATAGGCCGATTCAACAAAACCATGTAATTCAGTGTGGGTGATTCCACCTAATTGCACAATTCCTATTGATCGGCACTAGACTGATTTCTCTATCATTTTAGTACCGTGTGTTCGTATTTAAAATCTTGAGATATCTATGACAACCGAGAGTTGTCAATGTGTCGAGGATGCACTTTGTGGCTTGAAAATAATCAACCACAGGTCAATTGTACAAAAAATTCCTAAAAGCTATCCGGTAGATTAGGACACGCTAAAGTCACGCCAGATTGAAATCAACCGATAAATTGAACCCAATTACAAAAATTGAAAATTTTGTCAAGTCACAATTCATTTTAGGAATGTCAACTCATCTCCATAAGATTTTTCTATAAACCGACATTTTGGCAGAAAAGCAAAATAAGGCCGTTTTTGTTCGAGATTGTCAGAGAGCCGTTTTTAATTGAATCTTTGGGATGCAAGTTGGATCATTTGATGGGGAAAATTCATAAGAAGGTTGAGGACACATGAGTTAATTTAATTGAACTTCAGTTGAATGGAATTGATTGAGAATTGATTGAATTAAGTGTACAAGATTTCATGCCACGGCGGAAAATGAAATTGCAACCATTGGAATAAGGTTGTGGGAGATAGTGGAGTGTGACATCATCTAGTGAGGTTATGGTGGGCCATGTGAGAGTGAAAAGTGGTCCCCTCCTCCTTCTCTCTCCTCCCTCTCTCTCTTCCGTCGCCTCTCTCCTTCCTCTCTCCCGTGCAACCGCTTCTTCCTTTCTCTTCATCTTCTTCTTCTTCGAAGCCTAGAAACTGCAGAGGAGAAGCTGCTTGTTGCCTGAAGCAGCAACGTCGCCCATTGTCGTCCGCCGTCCTTGCACGCCACTAGCCGCGCGTGCTCACCTCCGTCTCTCTCTCCATCTTGTATCGTCGAAGCCTTCTCTCCTCCATCTTTGGTTCTTGCTCGAAGATCCAGTAGATCTGAGGACGCCGGAGCAGCCAGCTAGCTGCTAGACCGCCATCTCGTGCCTTCGCTCATCGCCGTTCGCCACTGAGCTACATGCCGTCGCCTCGCCGCTGCTCCTCACGTCTCGGCCTCCCTCTCACCTAGCTCGCCGTTCCAGCAAGCTGTCCAGCTCGTCCCAGCCGCTGTGCACCATCGCCAGAGCTCCTACCGCCACCGCCTGGGTCCAGTTCAGCCTCCTCCGTCCATCTTGGCCCTTGCTGGCCTCAACCCGAGCCTCCCCTTCACCTTTCTTGGCCTCAACCGCAGCGGACAGAGAGTTGGAAAATGGGTATGGCAATGGCTATTTGGCCCGTTTTGGCCGACTTCTCAACTTCAGAAGCTAGGCCGGCCTTGGAGACTATCGACCCTCGCATCGTCCTCTTCGTTTTGAGCCGTTTGGCTCATTAATCCGGTGAGTTTATTCTCTAATCCCTACTTAGTAAGTTAATGATGCTTAAGGGGTGTTTAGATTAGTCTAATTAGGTTTAGATGGTTAGAATATATTATTTTAATGTAAATTAGATTAGTTGTATGATTAGTTTAATGGGTGTTTAATTAGGGCTAATTGTATGATTAAATTAGTGTAATATTGTTTAAGCCCTAATTAATTATTTTTAATTATTTATTTATTTCGAATTTATAAATATTATTTTATTAAATTCTATTATTATAATATAATATTTAATTATTTAATTTTGGGAATTAAATTTAATTATTTAATAATTTCGAAAATTTTGCCAGGATGGCGGTCATTAGAATTTCATGCTAATCGCACGGTCGATTTGTGCTAATTGTATGTTTAAATTGAGAAATTGAGTGATTGATGATTATGGTTAATAATTCCAAAAGTGTGGAATTGAATGAAATTGATGAAGTTGTGGTATTTAACTTGAAAATACCTGGTGTTGGCTTTTAGCACCGTAATTGGTTTGTATGATTAGTTTGAATCATTGGTTGTTATTGGATGATTAGTTTGAATCGTTGGTTGTTATTGAATTGAATATCCAATTCTCTGGTTTATTATTGAATGATCAGCTTTGGTGAGCATTGGTTTATATATATGTATCGGCTTGGGCGAGCAATTATGATATACATACATATATATATATATATGGCAACTTCTAGCGAGCTATAGTATACTATATTGAATATTACAGCAGCTTCTGGTGAGCTATAGTATACTATATTAAATATTGCAGCAGCTTCTGGTGAGCTATATTATACTATATTGAATGTTGCGGCAGCTTTTGGTGAGCTATTATATTATCTATCAGCTACAGCTTTGGTGAGCTACCGTCCATATATTTCAGCTTTGGAGAGCATGTGTCATATTAATGACTGGTTTGATAGACGGTATTGAATGATAGATAGTAAAGGTTGATAGATGGTACTTATAGAAATGGAAAGATAGATAGTATGATTGAATTGAATCATTATGACTGATT